>CM061063.1:220288424-221488424 GCA_030762895.1 Sophora flavescens | reverse complement strand
AATGACACTTTTAGTGTATGTTTTGATTGATGAGTTAGGTTATTTGTACACTCAAACTCAATATCTATATATATTTTATTTTAATCATGATATAAGTATGAAGTATCCATCACAAATGACTAATCTTCATAAGGAAACTTGTTGGGCATCTAAGGTGGGTTCTCCTCTCCCAATCAGATTTTCTCCATACACAAGAGTCAGGATTCGAACCCCTGACCACTTGCTTAAGATGTCAAAATCCCTTAACACTTGGACCAACCACGATAAGTCAATGCCATATATTTATGTGATTCTACATTTATTTATGATCTCTCTCTTCATATATTTTAAAGATTCAAAATACCCCCTCCATCCACTGCGTTGGTATGGGGTCCAAGTTTTGGGTATACAAAAATAATTGCAATTGATATTTGGATGTAAAAATGATGTTCAATATCATATAAAAGTATTCTTTCTTATTTATTTATTGTTTTTCTTTCTTTCATCATATATTTCATCACTTCAAAACACTAATAAGTTTTACGATGTCTATATAAGATTTCCAAATTGTATGTTAAAATATATTTACCTTTTTTTTATGGGTTGATTTATTGAGAAGTTACAAACTTAAAGTTTTGGGTAATGTATTTACAAAATACAAACCTATTTTTAAACTTTTATATATATATATATATATATATATATATATATATATATATATATATATATATATATAACGACAAGTCAAACATAACCTATACAATGATGTGCTTATAAAAAATAAAAATAAAAACCTATACAATGACGTTAAAAAATCTTAGACCCCATTCGGTTGGGCTTCAGTTATCATAAAATATAATTGGCTATATAATATTATACTTAATTAATTATAAGCAAAAAAAATATTTATACTTTTCGGACTCAAATATAAATAAAATCCAACCAACTCAATTTTATTTTTTTTTGTAATCATGACATAGGTACGAAGTACCTACCACCGTTAGCAGTGGCTAATCTCCATTGGGAAACCTGTTGGGCACACAAGGTGGGTTCTCCCCTACTAACCAGGTTTTTTCTATTCATAAAAGTCAAGATTCGAATCCCTAACCACTTGCTTGAAGTGCCCAAGTCCCTTATCACTTGGATCAACCACATGTTGGTACTCAAGTCTATTTAATGTAGGTATTCCAAAAATCAAGAAAATTAACCAATCAAACCAATTCTCTCTTCACTTTTTCAAGAGCATTGCACATTCCCTAGACAATTAAGGATAGTTTAGTAATTATAATTCATTTTTTTACATAAATCAAGACAATTAAACTAAATTAATTAACTTCCTTAATAAGTGTGAAATTAATTATTTTGTTTATAATTGAATCAGGAGGTAGTATATCTTTTAGGTAAGGAAGTTAAAATTGTCAACAAGAAAAAGGTAAGGAAGTTAAAAAAGGGAAAATCAAATTCATTTATCGGGAAATCTAGTTTAATTATATGATTTAATTGGTATACATTATTAATTTTTTTAAAAAATTATATTGTCAATCAATTATGAATTATCACATCATTAAAAATATTTGATTCTTAAAATAACTATCTTAAAAGTCATTGTTAAATATGCTTGGATCTCACTCCCAAAAGGTAGCTCAAAGGATGAAGGATGCCCAAACATATATAAGCATTACATAGCCCAGGAATCTTGATAATGTGGAACACAAATGCAACTTCAATACCCACCCTCAGGCACAACGTGGGCCTGGGTCCAATTCCCACATTGCCTGCAAAATCCGGTTCTGATACCATGTTAAATATGCTTTGGGAATTGCACTCAGGGCCATGCTGTGCGTGACGGTGGGTATTGAAGTTGCATTTGTGTCCCACATTGCCAAGGTTTCTAGACTATGTAATGCTTATATATGCTTGGACACCCTTATCCTTTGAACTAGCTTTTGGGAGTAAAATTCAAACATATTTAACAGTCATGATAGGATGATTTGTAATTGATTAATAATGTAAACAACTTTATACTAATATTGTATCAAAATTAAACTCCTAATCATAATCACACCTTTTTTTTTTTATTTTAGCAATTATCAACCTCTTTAAATATAAGTTATTATTATACTTACCTCCTTTGAAAAGGTGGTGGTCACTAATATCATTTAAGGGGAGACAAGCATTGCTTTTGAAACAAATGCTTCCGATATAATTAATTCAAACCTTAAAAGAGAGAAATTTAATTTAATTTTTTTTTAAAAAGGAAGTGCAATGTACCAAAAATAGGAAAAACTTTCATTTTTGACAAATATAACTCTAACATGGAGTCAAAAGAAGCACAAAGCATCAGTTCATCACCGATACTGTTTACAATAGTTAACAACTAGCACTCAAGAGGGTCACTACCAGGGCCACAAAAGATACACGAGAGGATATTGCAGCTAGCCCTTTGTCCAAACATTCACATGCTTCCCAATCAATTGTGCCAAATTGAAGCTGATGCAACTTCACTGAAAATAAACTGATCAACTATCGGGGCAAGATGTACATTGGAAATGACATTGGTCTCGATTATTCTTTCCACTATTGATAGACCCTACCCTATTCCAAATTTTAGGCTATCAAAAACCTGTAAAGAGAAATGCTAACAACACATTCTTTAATGATTTTTTTTCAACACGATGTTTTCTATTGGTTGAAATTTATATGGGTCTCACTAAATTCAAGTAGGACCTATATGAATTAATGTAACTCATTTCCAAAATGTGGATTCAACCAATAGAATAAAGTGTGTTGGAAATATTATGTTGCTAGCACTCCTCACCGGTTATTTTGTGGTCTAAAAGGACCTTTTGACAAAGCTCATAGGAAGGGAAAAATAAGGCTAAATTACATTTTTTTTCCCCAAATTGATTTTCAATATTCAATTTGATCCGAGTTTTTAAAATGTTTATTTTGATCCCTAAGTTCCTAAAATTTATTCAATCGAGTCGTCCCATCATGTTGACTAACAGACATGAGCGTTAACCCTGTTTGGTCCACTGGAATTGAGGACCAAAGTGAACATTGAAAAACAACTTAAGGACCAAATTGAACATTAAAAAATAATTTGGGGACCATTATTTTGGGATCAACGTCCATGTCCGTTAGTCAACTTAACGGAAAGACTCCATTGAATAAGTTTTAGGAACTTAGGGACCAAAATAAACATTTTAAAAACTTGGAGACCAAATTGAACATTGAAAAACAATTTGGGAACCAAAAGTGTAATTTAACTGAAAAATAACTTTAATCAAATATCAAAACAAATTTCAAAAGTACACGGGAATAAATTAAATTTTGTGCAAGGTTTTTGTTGTCTAGCCCTCGTAGCTCACTTTTAACCATGTGTTCGTGGGTTTGATTATGGTTGTTTTGTGTTATGAGCCACCATTGTATCTTTCTTAAGCGGAACATATGATTGTAGGATACAAAAGCTATTCACATAACAAATAACTGCTTGACCAAAAATTACTTTGAAACCATTAATTTACCTATTGCCATACAATTATCTTTTGATAAACTGTTATGAAAATGGGGGTTCATATATATTATATGGATCATCATAACAAAAACGTTTTACACAACAGTCATATTTACATGTTCCCATTATCTTCTGCTGATGAATCAGAAGCAGAGTCATCCAGTGTTGAATTTGATGTAGTCTCCAATTGACTCCCACTCTCAGTATCTGAAATTCCTACTGTCCTTTCTTCATGAGGGTGTTTTAAGAACCAATACATTATACTAGCTGTTAGTGTAAGGATCATCTTCTGATTCACCTAGAAATGTGTAACAGCATTGAAACAAAAAAAATTAAAAAATCAGATACTACGCACTAAGTATGAATTCAAAGTAAAACAAAGTTAGAAAATGGCATTAAAATGGGCTAATGAATGCTAGTTAACCATTTATAATTTTATATAGAAGCAAAGATGCTCAATATGATGATGAAAAAGAGAGAAGGGGGACCCCATGATATAGTATTGATTTCAAACTACCTCAGTGATGTCTTCAGGAAGCAAGAATATAGAACATCCAAGTTTTCTTGCAATGCTGATAATGTAAGTGGCATTCATCTTTTTCTCCTGATCTGTGTGATTTAATCCAAACATGAAGCAAGCATTTATTAATACAAATCTTCTGGTCTTCCAAAAGTGTTTATGTTCCCAAATTTATGTTCAAATCAAATCACACAATGTGCAAAAGCAAATGAACATATTTTTTCTGTTCACTCCATGTGGCAGAAATGGGAGAACTCCAGCATGAGATAAAATAAAGAATGTGTATAATATAAAATAGTAAACCAAAGTTTAGTATAAATGACACAAGACATAATTTTCCCAAATACCACTACCAAACAAAAGTTGGACAGTAATAATACAAAAGCCATTACAAAAGTCCAAAGCAATTTTGAGTAATGTTACAGATTTCAAGCAAAGGCAATAATGCCTATAAAGACTCCGAAATTCTAGAGGGAGTTTAATTTTTTTCAGTCTGAAAATCATGTGACTCACATATGGAGACTTTCAAAACAGACATGCAAGCTCATTGAAAGAGTGAAAGGAAAACATACCGGTTACTCCTTTTGTTATAAGACCCCAATTCACAGCTCTGGGTTGCACAGAACTAAGAAGTTCAAGGAAAAATATTCCATCTGATAAACTTTTATCCTGAAATTTGAAATAATAATAACAATTAATTTTCCTACTTCTGTACCAGAACACATTCTGCTGGTAAAAAAATGCAAAATGCAACATAAATACATATACCTAAACGATTTACCAAAAAAAAAAGAGATATACTAGTAAAGGAAAATTATTTAGAACACATTGCTAAATAATGTGGCTTCAAATTCTTTTTTTATTCAATAACAAGCAAGACAGAATTACTCTGAGATTAAATATGGATAATACTGCTGGTTTTTGTTCTACACTCTCACCAAACCACCAAACCATCACATTTGACAGACCAGTACATAGTGTTAATCATCATATTGACTTCAAATACTTTGCCAGCCTTCTCCAAAACTTCAAAATTTCTGTTAGATGAACATGATACTGTGACCTAAGTCTGAATAGGACACTGGTCAGAACCCTGAGAATGCTGTTCCTGTAAAACTCAGATTCTGTAGAGGAAAGGAAAGTATAGTTTTTACGGCTATAAAGAGGCTTCCATTGATATCAGTCTTATTCAGCTACAAATTATGGGTTGGTCAGTCATACGGCGTTCAATTCATACGGCGTTCAATCCACTATGGGAGCTGACCATGCCTAAAGCCGTTACCTTAACTGCAAGGAGGGGGATGCCGAAGGCAGTTCTAACAAGGTAGTCGTACACTCGTACTGGAAGGTGTGGCTGGATCACCTCCTTTTAAGAATTTAGTACCAAATCACAATCATCTTACATCAACCTCTTAGGTTCCTCATTATAATATTCCACATCTCAAGCATGCATATGCAACCTAATTTTTGATTGACTTGATATAATTTCAGTAAAATAGAGCAAAATTAGAATGCTTTTGTTATTTAACAAGAATGGTACTAAGAACAGGTATATAGTGTATATGGTGTAAAACAAGAAAAATGTCACAAATATTAAAAACAAAATGCTTCGCTAAATACCATAATTATAGTTATATATTCAATACCTTAAAACTATCCATGCGGCTTTGACTTCCCGAGCTGCTCACTTTGCTGTTAGCCCATTGCAGAATATCAGCATCAATAATTTCCTTCCCATGAGAGTGAAATCTCAGGTTCTTTAGCAGTTGTAGGATGTTGTACCGCATCAATTGCCACAAATAAGCTGAAGATAAAGCCAACAATAATTGGTTTATAGAATGTCAACATCCTCTGACAAATTATGAAAGGCAGAATTCTGTAATGCTCAATAGATATGTGACATTGTGACCATTGAATTTATTGTTGTAAGTTCAATATGTCAATTGATTTACTACCAGATAAGAGTACATAATTTAGAGGTCAACATACCTAGTATCAACTTTTTATATCCCTGCACAATATCATTTCCAGCAATATTTACCAGGGAAAACTTGAGTTGTTTCCCAATTTTCACAACTTGGTTGCAGTTCTCTACTTTTTTAAATGGCATCTTAATTGGAGGCTTGTTAGCAATCTTCCAATTGACAATCCCAGGTGACACCTTGTCAAGTGTCTCTAAAAGTACCCACCTGTGAAGAAGCATCATGATCACCCCACTCAAAAGATATAACTCTCAAAAGAAAATAAAGCAAACAAACTTGAAATCAAGAATCATGTCACCACCATTTGTAATTGCCAGAATAATTTCAATATTGACTTACATCCATTGAGTAATTATTAATTTCTTAAGTCAATATAAATTTTAAAAGAAAATTGTTGAAATCATTACAATTTGCATGCAAGTTTCAATTACATAGAATTTTTTTACAAAACCAGTTCATATTCAACATCTATAAGAGAAATAGTTAGAGGACGAGATATTCCACCCGTTTCTGACATCCTCAAAGACATTGTTGATATATGTTGAATTGCCAAAACTATTAATCCAGAGGCGAAATGCTCTCTCTTCCCTGGAGTCTTGATTGTCATCTGGCAATGTTTCAAGGAGACTCTGTTTTGTTTGGGTTGAAAGTCCATTCCTATAAGAAGGAAATTAAGTTAGTTTGCATATATTTCTCAAGCCCCAAAAACAAGTTGTGTATATTTCAACATTTTAATAAATCTACAAGTTGGAGAAAGAATAGCATACATAGGTAATCAATTCATACATGAAACCAGAAGAGAAAACTAAAGAACAAGATAAATAGTGGTGGCTATATGCTTAAGCAATTTAGTACACAAAAACTTATGAATTGGGGAATCGTCAGTAAACACATTCAACGTCAAAATGTGGTTGATGTTTGATAAACAATAAAGAATAACAAACACGGGAGAATTTAGAGTATTAACTAAATCTTCAAATAATATTCAAATTTAGTGTATTAAGTGAAAACAACAAAAAATTGTCTCTAGTGTTTTTTGTACAAATCTCTGAAAACAAAAAGTAAAATGAAAACAAGGTGACAATTTTACAATTATTTCTGAAGACAATAAATGAAAATAGGAAAGTGGAAACAAAGTAAAAATGCTCAAGTCAAGAAAAAGATTATTATCACCTGTGTTGAAAAATATGTGCAACAAAAGCAAGGTTAAGGTTTGGGGAACCTTCCACTATATCTCTTGCAGTTAAGTATCGCTTGCAACCCATCTTATCAGCATGTTCAAGAACTAATTTTGCTCGTTCAAATGGATTTTTGACTGCTAATGTGGATGGATTAGTGAATTCAGGTGCAAGGACATTTAGGAGGTGAGCATAAGCCTCTGCATCCTGCAGTTTCAGAACCATATATGTTCAAAACCAAGTATTCACAATAAATGTGTTTAGAAACTTCAGTAATAATTAATATCTTACGATACTGACTTGTATAATTTCCTGTACTCCAAATATTTTTATGTTACCTATTCTTTCAACAAGAAATGGTAGAAAGGAGAAAGTAGAACACTGCATTAAAGAATCCTACAAGAAATGTGTCTTTTACTCGAAAACTATCACATGACATAATTCACTTCTATTAATGTTCAATGCTACAAGTTTCTTACTTACCATCATATGAATAAGATTTCAAACCCCTCCAGTTCACCAATGTTAAAAATTCATAAAGGCTGGAAATTGAGCTTTGGAAACTTCCAATCAAATGGGCAAATTATTGTTCCACAGTTGCCAAGTGAACAAAACACACTTTTACGTCAAATAGTATTACGGGTTAGTTAAGATAGTTTCCAGGCAGTTAGAGTGAGTTGGGTTTGTTACACTAAGTTACTAATTAGATACTATGCATCTGGACATGTATAGGAATGTATATTTTGAGCAATGCCCTCAGTTGTGATTAACTTTTCATTTTCATTTTCAAACTCTTTCTCTCTGTAATGTTCAATAAATAGTACCGGTAGAAAAAAAACTCCGTTCTTTCTAATCATCCAACTCCCAAGCCAAGTATAACATGAGTACAGTTATTTTAAAAAATATATATATCCAGTTACCTTAACATCAGAGGAAAAGTTTGTGACAATCCTCTTGTACCCCGCTTTCTTCAAATGGAAATTCATCCACCTTAGCAAGATCTTTTCTGGAGGTAGACTCATCAACTCTTCCATATCCTGTTAATTTCAGAAATATGAAGCCAACATATACAACAAATAGTGAAAATATAAAATTATAATGAAAAAAACTTATTCACCTTACTATCACCAACCAACTCCACAAGCTGAGGAGTTTTCTTTAGGTTCAGGTCCGCCAACAATTGTATCTAATTTAGCACCAACATTAGGAATGTCAAAAGTTTGTCACATAAAATTTCATATTCAAAATGCAGTCTCTGTTAACTCCATTGACCACAACACTAGAATGCATAATTAGATAACAACATTCCAGAATTTTAGTAGCCAAAGTATATGACAAATTTTTTTACAAATCTAAAGCAAAAGTAATAAATGAATATGAACATCATTTAATATATGATCATTTACCTTGATAATCTGAGAAATCAATCCAAGCACCAGATGACGCTGAAATTATAACAAAAGAAATTAGATACCAACGCACAAAATGCACCACACAAAAAATCCAAGTATCAAGAAAGATGGAGGCGCAGAGAAAGTCCAAAGAAAACATTATGAGAAGCCATTAAAATAAACTTTGCTCTAGAAAAAAAATTAGTATTCCAGTTCTAGATTGGTTATGAAACATGGCAAAGCATAGAGAGAACATGAATCTACAGTCGGTACAAATCTTCTTTGAGTATTGAACTTATATTATCATAGTAAAGCAAATGTGTATCAAATATGAAGAAAACCAGTAATACAGACACTACTACCTTGCCATATCATGTTACAGGATACACAGCATATCAGTGATAATGCTGCTTTCTAAAGGCACACAAACATACCCTTCCTTCAATGAAGTCTTGAGTGCCAATGTTGACTACAGTACAACCAATTGCTTTAGCAGAGTTGAGGCAAAGTGTGTGATTTTCATTCCTTTCCCATGGATTAAGTAATCTTTTTGTATTGATCGCTCGTTCATCAATGGTCCCCGGAACTGCCACATTAATAAGCTTACTGCAACAACATGTAATTCTTCTTTTAAAAAAATTTGTTATAATTATAAAACAGTAAAATAGGAGAATGATAGACAATGTATAGTACCAAAGAAGAACTCCATCTTTTGCAATTTCAAAGAGGTCATTGGTTGAAGGATCAATAGGAAGGTATTTCTTGAGGAACTCATCTCCTCCAAGATAGTTATTTATATGTGCAACATATGATGACTTCTCAGATTCACTTATTGTGTGAAGCAATGTGGTGGTGGCAGCCTTGAGGAATGCTGAGGAGTTCTTTGCACTACTTCCTGTTCTAGAACTTGCAAAAGTTTGTAGTTTCAAGTAAACCTGTCATCATTATAACACTATTTTTGTTATCACTCAAATAAAACTTTGACCAGGCCACAACTACTGAAATTGTCTCACATGTATTAATGCTCATGTTTTTTTATGCTTTCTGTAAAAAAGGTGAACAAGTTTCAAATTTAATCCCCTTGTGATGTTTGGTTACTAAAGAAAAGCAATTGAAATACTCTAAAATATATTTACACTTCAACATGTGCTGTAGCCAGTAAAATCAAAATATGGTTTCTGTTGGTTCCTCTCTTTCTGTTTCTTTCTTTTTCTTTTGTACTTTTACATAAGGAAAACTCTATTAAATCAACCAGCTGATATTTTATTACCTTATTAGCTCTAAATCAAAGGAAAATACCATTTAATGCAACTTTCTTTTCTTTCTTACACTTTATGTTCCCATTTACACAGTTGGATGAAAATAAAATCAACGGTTGAGATTCAGTGTAAATAAAAAATGACTTACACTGGTGTAAATAGATCCTCCAATATATGAAGATTGGGAGAGATCAGGAAAAGAAAATAATAGATAGAAAAAAGGTGATTTGTTGCAGAATATGAAATTTCTTAAAAACAGAAAAGATCCACTATCAATAAAAAAAGTTGATACTTGAAAAGGATGACATCAAATCCAGATGATAAATCCCACCTTGAGAAACAATTCAAAATCAACCTCCTCATCTGTGCTTTGATACAAATCCTGGATATAAGAAGCTCTCTCTTCTTCACTCAGATTTTCTCCCACAACTTTCAACCTTGACATCTTTGAAGCCAAATCCCCAATGGTAAGCCTCCCACTCTCCCTCCTCATGCTGATGAACTGCATCAACCATAAACAAGGATCATCATGACCCATAAAATCCAATTCAAGCAACAACATAAAAAATCCAATCTTTCTAAACAAATCAGCAAAGAAAGTAAAACCCAAGATTCAAAAGGTTACATGATTTTAACAATGGTAAGAACAACATAAAAAAAAATCCAATCTTTCCAAGAAAACAAGAAAATAAACTAGGAGACAATATTGAATATTCAAAATGTTCATGATCAGCAAAACTTCCTTGCAGATTAAACAAAAGGGTAGGAACCATGATGAACTTACTTGTGATTTTAAGCTGCGAAGCTCCACTTGAGTGAACTGGTTTTGAAGCCATGGATCTGAAACAAGAATGCCCCAGTGACCAGCCATACCTATCACCTATAAGCTATTAGTATTATCCAAATCTTTTGCTTCTGTTTATGCTGCTTGTTCTAGCACCAAATGCAGAATAGGAAGAGAGAATAGAGAAGCTCTGATTTTCTCTATCTAATAGTTCCTCTTTCTCTATCTCTCTCTCTTTAGTTTATAAAAAGTTGAATTGAAAGTGGTAGTAGGAGAGTGTCATAGAAGAAGGTGGGAGAACACATTGGGACAGGGAAGAGCTGTCATAGTTCAAAGTTGTTCTGGTGAGAGAGAAAGAGAGAGAGAGTGAGAAAGAATTCAAATTATTACAACAATGTCCTTGTCCTTAATCCTAAGTTCCTAAGCACTTGGGATGGGGCCCTTTGTTGCCGTTAAAAAGAGACTATATATTTCAAAGTTTCATCATAATTACAATATCACCTTTAATTTATATAAAAGTTTTTGTAATCTCAAACATCAAGTGTCAAAATATCCTTTTCAAAATCAAGGGGTATTTTTCTTTTAAAAGTTTCATTCATCTTTTATCTCTTTAACATTATACAAACTGATCATTTTCATCAATTTTGTTAAATCTATTGATGAAAACTTGTATTCATTTTGGACAGAATCATGTTTGTGTAACAGAAGCTACAATATGTAGCTTCTGAAAACCACGTCCAAACTTGATTCTCAATGCTCCCACCTCCATTCCAAACATACACTATAGCTTAATGAGTTCGACAAATACACCATCATTTTCCTCTATCTAACAATGAACATGTCTTTCTAGTTCATGGGGAAGAAGATAAGTTTTTTAATTTGGAAATGAATACATCTTCTTGTAATGGTAGGGTCCATGTGTGATGACATGTCGAACTACTTTAACATATCACATGACAGGAGGAGAGTTAACAACCACCTCTGATCACGCTAACATAAGTTGTAATAGATTTGACAGAAATGATCAGTTTGTATAACGTTATAGAGATAAATGATCAAAATGAATCTTTTAAAAGATAAATGATAAAAAATGAATTTTGAACGGAAAATAATGGATCAAACATACATTTTTACCTACTTAATATAGTTGTTACTATTCACCAAAATTTGGGATAACAGGAAGATATTTCAATTTTTGTGATGTATTGACCAATATTCTTTCATAACCAAATATTTTAAGATGGAAAATGTAATTAACTCAAATCTGAAAGAAGATTGTTGTAATTTTCACTTACAAAACTGAAATTAAAAAAGTTATTTTTTTAGAAAAAGACTATTAATGTAATTTAAAGTTTGTCATGCATTTGCATGAGTTTTTTTAGTTCAATACATAACTTTTGAGTTAGTTAATGAAGTACTTTCAATTACATAGCTGGTGAGATATTAACTTTTTGACTTGGATACTTATTAACCTATATATCTCTTGAGAGATAGGATGATGAGTTGTAGCAACTTGCAGTATTTTACTTATTTATAAAAGTTTTCAGTACTTGTATTAGGTATCATCATAAACATTGCTTTAAAGTTAATATATTTAGGTATTGTTATAAATAAGAAGTCATTTTCAACAAATTGTTAAAAGTAAATTATTAAGATTTTATCACTTTTGACGATATATATATATATATATATATATATATATATATATATATATATATATAATGGAGTTTATAACCTAATGATCATATCTTAAATTTATAACTTAATATTCTGATAATTTATAAGCCGGCTTCTTATATTTTTCTTCAAAATTTATTTTTATTTTTTGAAAATTCTTCAAAATTTATGCTAACTTGCCACTAGCATATAAATATATTTACCACTTATACTTTAATACTGAGCGTAAGAGGATCAAAATACTCGGTAAATTTTAAACCACATAAAATCTCCCCTTATAAATTAGTTTTTATTATTAAATATTAAAGAAAAAAATAGTATGAAGCATAACGATCATTAGATGCAGAATTGCACAAGCTGCAATTATATATTTTTAAACTGTAGGTGATTGGAGTGTGATGTGAGCAGAGCTAGAAAATTAAACAACTTTCTTAACACTGCATGTGGAGTTAAAATATTTTGCAGAGTAAATAGTCAATTTGGTCCCCGAAACTGTAAGATCGTATCAACTTGGTCCCTGAATTTAACGAAATTCCAAAAAGGTCCCTGAAACTGTAAAACGTTGATCAAATTAGTCCCTCCGTTAACCCAGTTGACTGACGCCGTTAACGGCGCTGAGGTGGCACTTCACGTTGCTTGACAGCTGTCCTCCACGTTAGGGACAAACATGCACCTAATTTCAGGGACGAAATTGACACTACGTTACAGGGACCAAATTGTAATTTTCTTCTTCATCATCTTCCTCCTCCTCTCACCTCCACAGAACCTCCTCTTCTCCCTCTTCTCTCTCCAAATCCAACTCAAATTCAATCCAAAGCCTCTTCTCCATCCTCGACAACCCCCATGTCGTCGCTTCTCACAACCCACAAGAACCTTTGTTCACTAATTTTCAAATAACTAATATTAACTAATTTTCAGCATATTATATTTCAAATAATTTTGTTCTAAAATTGGCTAATATTTGTACAACTTTACTGAGTTTGGTAAATTATATTTGCCTAAACATAATTGAGAAGCCGTCTTGAGTTAAAGTAGCCTGTAACTTGTATGATACAAAAACGAAAAGAAGAAAAAGAAAATGATATGCTATTATTTTTTAGTTATTATAAATTTATAGTACTATAAAAAAAAATGGTTTCAAAAGCTAGTGTAATAGTAGTAATAATATTTGAATTTTCTTTTGTATTTTTTTAGAACCACTAATAATATTATATCAGCATTGGACATAACATGAGTATGCAATATTTTATTGTCAATTTAGTAGGACAAGTTGAGCCTACAGACTCATTTTTCATTATGGGACAGAACAAAATATGAACCAATAATTAACTTTCCCCCTCCCCTTTTCTATATTTGTGAATGCATTTGATTTCATGTAGATTCAATTTTGCTTTCTTTTAGCTTAAAAAGTATATCACGGTTCTATTAATGGTACTCATTGATTAAACTATTTCTCAATTGTATTATTTTTTTGGCTGAAATACTGAATCAACAACCCATTTTATTTTTGAACCTTTATAAAAACATTTTATTTTTAGTGGCTCCACCACTAGCCAACTCTATAGTACTCAAATCAACTACCTCTCAGGTTTCGCTTCATTTGTGATTAATGCTGAGAATATTAAGAACTTCGGTTTCCCTTCTATCGAAGATTCGGTGATAATCGATTTTTGTGTATAATCGATTATAATTGGAATCTGATTTTGTTTGGGTCTATTTGTTGAAAAGTGATTTTAAAATAATTTATTTCGTTTGTGTGGTGAAAAAAAATCATTTTTATATAGTAAATTACTAAAAAGGGTATGAAGTTATTTGTATAATTCAATAATATTTATTTAGAAATTAGTTTTGTAGGGGTAAACAGAGATTATAGTAAAAATGACATGTTTGGTTACCCTCAGATAAAATTGATTTTGCATCCAGAAGTGATTATTGTAACACCCCGATTTTTCGACTTGTCTATAATCTATGATTATGTGGATAATGGAGTGTTTATTATTATAATCATGAAGAATTATTTTAATAAACCAAATTTCATTCTCATGAATTATTTTATTTAGTAAAGTGCAGTTAAATTTTCGGTAGAAAATTTCAGACGTTTTCGATCTGAGTTTCCACTGTTAGTAAAGCTATACTGACCCGAAAGATAAATTTCAATTTTTAAATAAGATTTTAATTTTCCCTAACTCACATTCTAATTATTTCTATCATTTTAGAAATTATTTCTTTTAATATGAATTTTTTAGTGGGAAATTAAAGAAAGGAAATACGATTGATCACTGACGGAAAACAATTGGAACCGGAACGAACCAAACTCACCAAACTCATATTTTATCCAGATTTTGAGTAGACTTGATTGAGGTGAATAGTGACTATATTCACTATTTAACATCATTCGTTAGACAAATAATTATTATTTTTCATTTTTACAAGAAAGCCTATTATTTTATAATTTCAAAATCAAGTTTAAAATTCATAAAAAAATTGAAAATCCCTTTCTCTTTTCTGCTGGACAGCAGCACCCCCTCCCCCCATTCTCCTCTATATATACTCCTCACTCACACCCTTGTTCCACTTTGTTTTCTTCCTCCCCAAAACAACTCACTCCATTTCTTCCTATTTCCACCATAAACAACACTTAGAAGCTTCAAAGCTCTTCATCATCTTGCTCTTGAGAAGACTCAAAAACTTGCTCATCCTCATCATCATCAATACCACCAAGGGTATAATCTCTTATTCTACTCTTCTTTCTAAAAACTTAATTTTTATCAACATGCATGTCAATGATTTATGTTGCAAGTTGATTTTCTTTTGATGCATGTTTATCAAACCAATTTATTTCAACACGTCATCATCCTTACTTTCAATTTCTACACTTGCATGTTACAAAAATATTCTCCAAGACCTTTTTTTTTTTATGTTGATCGAAAAACACTAGAAAAGGAAAGTTGATATTTTGTTAAGATGCATGTCTTTAAAATTCTAATGCATGTGATTTCTAAGCTTGTGAGCTTCATACAAAAATTTAACTTTTCCTTCCTATTAGTGTTGATAGGGCCGAAACCCTAAGTAGTACTAAGATGGTATTTTTGGTTCAAAACTTACATGCATGACTTAAAGACCTTTAAATGATGCAAATTGAGTTCATGAACAACATGAAATTTTATTTCTATATTGACTTACTATGAGTAAACTCAAACTTTTAGAGTTGAAAAGATTTTTGGTTTATATTTTGTTTAGAAGAAATTTGGTTGAAAATCACTATTTTATTTGCACGCATGTGTTTATGAAAATGGAAATCAAAATTTTTGCCTAACTATGTGTGTAGGCCGAAACACTAATATTTGAAGTTAAGAAAATTTAGTTTCAAATTTTAGTAAATTACTTATTTTAAAATTATAAATTTTGGTCACATGCATGCAAGAGGAAAGTTGAAAAATAAGATCTATTAATATATATATATATATATATATATATATATATATATATATATATATATTAAAAAGGGCCGAAAGTTTGTTTTTTAAGAAGTTGGGAAATTGAAATTTTATTTTAAGTTTAAGACTTGATTTATTTTGTTCCTATAATGCTTAAGGATTATAAATCCCAAAGCTTGTAAAAATTTAGAATTTTTATCATTCTTTGACACATGCATGAGAGTTTTGGAGTAATTTTGTCAAATTAATGTTAAATTTTAATATATGTATAACAGTGGATTAGCATTAATTAGTTATTAAATTATAATTAAATTATAATATATCAGTTATAATATTAATTCCTAATTACGTAACCAATTGATAAAATAATTGTTGGGTATTTACTAAAGAATGACCCTATGATGGGATGGGTCATATCTAATATTAACCCATTGAGAGGTCCCTACTCTCTGCTGGTAGGTTATAAGAATAGCCTCCCCATTAGGCATTCTCACAGTCAGTAACACAACCAAAAACCTACCAGAAAGAGAGGAGTAACCCTCTCATCTTCTCCAATCTTGTGAAACCGTTCATCTTCTCATCCTTTGATCTGCTGTGATGGATTCTGCAAATCTCCAAGGTATGAACATTCTTCTCTTCCTTTGAATAACATGAGAATCACATGCTATGATTTGTATCTGTATGGTATTTAGATTGTATGTTTTCCTTCAATTGGTATCAGAGCCATGGATAGATACATGTTATAGCTGTTCTGAAAATTGTTAGGAATTTTCATATCATGTTATATCAATATGAAAATTGTAAGTTTTCCTTCAACAACTTTCGTTTTCATACTTGTTCTTCAAAATTCGAAACTATGATTCTGGCCAATGATTTCGAAAATTGTTTAAGGGCTTTTCTTCTCACATGTTATTCGAGTAACATACTCGAAAATCGTTGGATTTCATTAAATAAAACGTGAGAAATCGTTGTTTTTCGTTTCCTTTGCGTGAAATCGGGTTCAATCGCCCCGCGAGTTTTGCTCGCCTCGCGATTCTGGGTTGGAATTCCAGATTCGCCTCGCGAGATTATTCTCGCCTCGCGAACCTGAAAGCCAGAAGAACAGTGAAATTGTCATCCTCCCTGGGTCGCCTCGCGAACATGTTCCTCGCCTCGCGACCCCGAAGGCTGACTGTTCTAGGAAAATGAAAGGTTTCAGGGTCGCCTCGCGAACACTTTGCTCGCCTCGCGAGTACCCGCGAGAAGACCAAACGTTGCTGACTTTTCACAAGATTCGCCTCGCGAGATACCTCTCGCCTCGATAATATTTTATATTGTTAAAACCGAAAAAAAAAATATATATATATATATATATATATATATATATATATATATATATATATTGTATTTTTTTAATACTGTACTCTAAGGTTTTGATCTAAAATTTTGTGATTATTCTCTACTTTTTTGTGACACTTTGATATGTTATACTCTCCTTGATCATGTGTCATATAGATGGAATTAATTTTAGAGCCTTATGTGAATTAAGTTGTGTGTTCTATGCTGCATTTGTTATACAAATTAATTATTCTAATGTATAATTGTAGCATGATCATTTAATATTTTGTATAGTTATGAACTCACCTATCGTGGGTATAATTATACAAAATTTGTGTTGTTAAAAAATTAATTATTCTAATGTATAATTGTAGCATGACTGTTGATATTTTGTATAGTTATGAACTCACCTATCGTGGGTATAATTATACAAAATTTGTGTTGTTAAACGGTTAATTATTCTAATGTATAATTGTAGCATGACTGTTGATATTTTGTATAGTTATGAACTCACCTATCGTGGGTATAATTATACAAAATTTGTGTTGTTAAACGGTTAATTATTCTAATGTATAATTGTAGCATGATCATTGTTGATATTTTGTATAGTTATGAACTCACCTATCGTGGGTATAATTATACAAAATTTGTGTTGTTAAATAATTAATTATTCTGATGTGTTATATTTGTATTATATTAATAATAATTATACCCTATCGGTGTACTATTATTAATGTAATTCGTTATTATACATTGTACTATTGTCTTAAAGCTTATGTCAATTATGGTTTCAAGTACCCTATCGGTATTAGAAATTTTGGTGATGTAAGTTTTGTACATTGTATTATTCTTCTTATTGTATTTCTTATTTATTATGATTCGGGACCCTTAGGCGGAATTATAATGAATAAGAAATTTGTATTATGGGCAAGATTGGCTGAACATATATATGGAATCATATTACCCTTCAATTCTTAATGATTCCTTATTCTATGTTTTATGTCACCTCCTTCCCAAATTCTGTCAAAACTCTAAATGGGACAAAATATGAGGACTGGAAAGAGACTCTAAATCTCTACTTAACCATTGCTGACTTGGATCTCGGCCTTGAGGGAAGACAAGCCACCTGCTCTCATAAATGAGTCTACTTGCAGCACACAGAGGATTGCTTATGAGAAATGGGAATACTCTAATAGAGTGTGCCTGAAAGTGATGAAGTATACTATGGAAAAATCCATCAGGCAGAGTATCTTAGAGACCGATAATGCTAAAGAATATCAGAAAGCTGTTGGGGAGAAATTTATGACTTTTGAGAAGGCTCTAACATGCTTTGAATCCAATGTCATTGATGTTCCTCCAAATACTTGGTGGTTAGATTCAGGTGCAACCATTCATGTTGTGAATTCCTTGCAGGGGTTCACAAGCCTGAGGAAACCAAGTGATGCTGAGTCTAAAATTATTATGGGAGATGGAGCTGGAGTTTCTGTTATTGACATTGGAATTGTTTCTTTACTTTTGCCTTCTGGTCATAATTTGTTTTTAAGAGGTGCTGTGTATGCACCTTCTATGAGAAGGAACTTGATTTCTGTTTCTGCTTTGGATAAATGTGGTTACACTTTTAAGTTTGGTAGTGGAAAATTGATAGTTTATTCAGATTCTATTTCGTTGGTTCAGGAGTTTTACGTGATGGCCTTTATATGTTAGATCTACATGACATGTCACACTGTTTGTTGGAAACAAAAGCAGTAGGATTAATGAACAATCTTCTATGTTATGGCATCGACGTTTGGGGCATATTTCTAGGCCCCGTATTGAGAGGCTAGTCAAGGAAGGTATTCTCCATGATCTAGACTTATCCGATTTTGATACATGTGTTGATTGCATCAAGGGCAAATTTACTGCCAAGGTTAGGAATAAAGCAGCAAATAGGTGTGACGATGTGTTACAGTTGATTCACACCGACCTGTGTGGACCTATTACACCCACTCGCCATGGGTGGATATGGGTATTTTATTACCTTTATAGATGATTTCTCGAGATATGGATGGATAGATCTTCCGCAAGAAAAGTCTAGTTCTCTAGATGCCTTCAAATCCTTTAAGGTCAGCTTTGTTGAGTTGAAAACAGTAGGAAAATAAAATGTGTAAGATCCGACAGAGGTGGAGAATTCTATGGTAGATATAATGAAACGGGTAGAAACCCGGGACCTTTTGCCGATTTCTTGAGGAATGCGGTATTGAAGCTCAATACACTATGCCCGGTACTCCCGAGCAAAATGGAGTTGCAGAGAGGCGTAACCGCACACTTATGGAGATGGTAAGATGTATGTTGAGCCATTCATCATTGCCGACTTTCTTTGGGGAGATGCCTTAAAAACTGCTGTCTACATTCTAAATCAAGTACCCAAAAAGTCTGTACCAAAAACTCCATATGAGCTCATGAGTGGAAAGAAGCCGAGTTTGAAACATTTTCATGTATGGGGTTGTAAGGCGAAGTTAGACCTTATAATCCTCGGTCTAAGAAGCTTGATCTTAAGACTGCATTAGTGGCTTCTTTATTGGCTATTGTGTGGGTTCCGGAGGTAGCGATTCTATTGTCCATCTCATTCTATGCGAGTCGTCGAATCCGATCGAGCGGTTTTCTTCGAGGATGACTTGGATAGTGGGAGTGATATACCACGACCAGTTACTCTTAAAGAAGATCGCACCATTGTTCCTATACCAGTTGTTCCTTTTCCTACGAAGTTTTGATTCCAGTGATGATGTTGATCGAATCTTCAACATGAAGATGGTGTGGCAAGACCGCTTGTAGATGAACAAGAACATGATCTTATTGTTGATGAAATTCCACCGAGACGATCTCAAAGAGTGCGCGAGACCTTCCATACCAGATGATTATGTTGTATATCTTCAGGAACATGAGTTTGACCTCAATGATGATGATGATCCTATTACCTTTGAGGAGGCAATTTCTAACTCTCATGCTTCTGATTGGCTGAATGCTATGCATGATGAGTTATCTTCTATGTCTCATAATGGTGTTTGGAGTCCTGGAGGAATTGCCAATAGGTTGTAAACCTGTTGGATGCAAATGGGTTTTCAAAACCAAACGTACTCCGGATGGTAAAGTTGAAAGGTACAAAGCCGGATTAGTAGCTAAAGGCTATAACCAAAGAGAAGGCATTGACTATAAGGAGACCTTCTCACCAGTCTCTACGAAAGATTCATTTCGAGTTGTCATGGCTTTGGTAGCTCATTTTGATCTAGAACTTCACCAGATGGATGTGAAGACGGCATTTCCGAATGGAGACCTTACTGAAGATGTTTACATGGTTCAGCCTGAAGGTTTTACTGAAACAGGCAAAGAGCACTTGGTTTGCAAGCTGAATAAGTCTATTTATGGACTCAAACAGGCCTCCAGACAATGGTATTTGAAGTTTGATCAGGTTGTCACTTCTCTTGGCTTCAAAGAAAATGCCTCAGATCAGTGCGTTTACTTGAAGACTTGTGAGGGTGGATTCATCATTCTCGTTCTATATGTTGATGATATACTTCTTGCTAGCGATTGTGTTAAAATCCTGACCGAGACAAAACTCATGTTGAGCAGCCACTTTGATATGAAAGACCTTGGTGATGCTTCATTGTTTTAGGCATCCAGATTTATCGTGATAGGTCACGTGGTGTTCTTGGATTGTCTCAAAGAGGATATATTGAAAAGGTCCTCAAAAGGTTTAACATGCATTCTTGCTCCCCATGTCTTTTTGTTCAAAAGGGTGAAGAAAAAGTCTCTAAATCTCAATGTCCTCAAAATGATGTAGAAATAAATGAAATGAAAAAGGTCCCATATGCTTCCGCTTGTTGGCGCTTTAATGTATGCTCAAGTCTCGTACTCGTCCCGACATTGCTTTTGCTGTAAATGCTTTAGGGAGATACTTGAGCAACCCAGGTTTGGGTCATTGGAAAGCCGTAAAAAGGTCATGAGATATTTGCAGGGAACCAAAGATTATATGTTGACCTATAAGAAGTCCGATCAACTTCAGGTCACCGGGTTATTCCGATTCCGATTTCGCAGGTTGCCCCGACGACCAAAAATCTACTCGGCTTTATCTTTATGATGGCGGGAGGAGCTATTTCTTGAAAAGCGTCAAACAGACGCTTACAGCTACTTCTACCATGGAAGCAGAGTATGTTGCTTGCTATGAGGCTACTTGTCAAGCCATGTGGCTGAAAAATTTGATTTCTGGCTTTCATATTGTTGAAAGCATATCTAGGCCACTTGTGATATATTGTGACAATATCACTGCTGTGAACTTCTCTCATAACAATAGAAGCTCTTCTCGCATTAAGCATTTTGATGTGAAATATTTGTTCGTTAGAGAGAAGATTCGGGAGTTTCAGACTCGTATTGAGCATATTGATACAGGAAACATGCTTCGCTGATCCACTAACCAAAGGCTTAACTCGTTGGAATATTCCGGAATCATGTAATTCATATGGGCTTAGTTAAGTCTTTTGATGTATTGGATTAGTGGGAGTCTGAAACCATTATTTGCCCATTATCGTTTTTTATGAGATATGTAAATTGACGTCATTCTTGGTTTCATATCTCTTATAGCATTTTAAGATGCTTGGACCATTTTTTGAATTGCATATTTCTCTTTATTAATTATATGCAATTTTATATTGCATATTTCTCTTTATTAATTATATGCAATTTTATATTCATCAATCTTTATGTGAAGTATGAGTCTTTAGCATGTATGATTTACTTCCCTATCGGATACTATTTCTGCATTGCTAAAGCTTGTATTTCTTATACTGCTGGTTAACGTGTGTTTAGATCGTAACTGGTATTTCTCTTTAATAATTGATTAATGCTATCCAAGTGGGAGAATGTTAAATTTTAATATATGTATAACAGTGGATTAGCATTAATTAGTTATTAAATTATAATTAAATTATAATATATCAGTTATAATATTAATTCCTAATTACGTAACCAATTGATAAAATAATTGTTGGGTATTTACTAAAGAATGACCCTATGATGGGATGGGTCATATCTAATATTAACCCATTGAGAGGTCCCTACTCTCTGCTGGTAGGTTATAAGAATAGCCTCCCCATTAGGCATTCTCACAATAAAACACAACCAAAAACCTACCAGAAAGAGAGGAGTAACCCTCTCATCTTCTCCAATCTTGTGAAACCGTTCATCTTCTCATCCTTTGATCTGCTGTGATGGATTCTGCAAATCTCCAAGGTATGAACATTCTTCTCTTCCTTTGAATAACATGAGAATCACATGCTATGATTTGTATCTGTATGGTATTTAGATTGTATGTTTTCCTTCAATTTTAACTTGTGTTAAATACTTGATTTGATTTAGATTTGCAATCGTAACTTGGATCTCAAGTCCGTTTTCCTTGAAACGCGAGGAAGCTACGGTCTTTTTACTCATCAAGCTAAGGTAGGGGGAGAAAGTCTGAGGGATATTTAAATTATGATAACTATATGCTTGATGTGTTTTATTTTATGTGGTTGTTGAAGTTGATTGTTGATGTGGCTGTTTTAGTGAAAATTTTGAATTTCATGACTTTGTTGATATATTGGATTGATTTACTTGTTTGTATGATTAATGATGAATTATAAATATGTGCATTCTGTTGACGATTTTGTAATTATTGAAAGCTGTTTAGTTGTTGCATGTATTTTAATCGCATTGTCCAAATTGTTGTAAGTTGCTTGGTTGTTGCATAGAAGCCTAACCATGGGTTAGAGCTCAATTAATAATATAAGGTAAAAGCCTTAAGAAAACTTATATGAAAAACCACAAAACAAAGGTTTTTAGATTTGTAAACAACATGTTGATAAGAGAGAAAGAAAAAATATTCTTTTAACATTGGTGAAGATTTAAGAACTTAAAATAAAATTATTTTGGAGATTTTTTTAAAAAATGTTATTCTATGAGAAACTTACCTTTTAGACTGTTTTATGGTGAAGAACCATAAAAGAAAACAAGTTCAATTTCAATTTCTTTATGAAGAGATTTTAGTTCTCAATATTTTAGAAAAAGTTTTTCTCTCAAAAAGTTTTCAATATTTTCATGATAATAGATCTTTTCCAAAGTAAAGATGGATTTTTAGAAAAGAAAGAAACTTTCTATAACTCAAGGTTTTTAAAATGAATTTCAAAAGAAGAACGTCTTTTCAGAAGGCTTTATTTCAAAATAAAAATATCCGATAACTTGGATAAGTTACAGAAGTTTTGTTTTGGATTTGTATTTTCACTGAACGAAAAAGAACGTTGGAAAGTAAACCTAGTAACCGAGGCGTCAGTATACTAGTGTTTTAAAAACACGTTGATCTATGATCCGTGTCACGTTGTTATGGACTGTGTGTCCTGAGTACTTTGTTATGGATTGTATGTCCTATTCACGTTATATTAAAACGTGGTGAAAGCAGTAAATAGGTGAAAGTTGTTTTCTACGACCACAAAATCCAAGACTGGTGCATCGGTCCAGGACTGTTGTGATTCGACACTCGGACTTAAAGTCCCGTGTTAATAATAAGAGTTTTAATACGTTGAAAATTTAAGGAAAGTCGTGAGCCTTGGGCTTCAACAAAGGAAAGAATGAAGCACAAAGAAAAGCCGCGAAAATAAAATGATTTTCTCATGCATTTGGCAGACGTGCCCACGTTGCTTTTGTATGAATACCTTGAAGGGTCAGGTATTTCATGCTAAGCAGTTTCATTGTGCCTAGATGGACAATGAAGTCCATATGTCTGGGTTGTTGTGCCTTGTGTTGGACAGTATGCTATGAACATCCACACACGTTGATCGCTGTGCCAGGAGTTTTGGACAGTGCTGTGGAAAAACACGTTGTGCCTTATTGGCAATCGAGCCTAATCAACTCATTTTTTTAAAAGAAGTTGAAATCTTCGGAGACTAGAATCACACGTTGAATTATAGAGATGTCATATGTTTTTCAAAAATGACGATGAATTCTGTGTTACCATGCTATATTTGGAAATTTTCATGTTGCGTATATGACGGTGTTTAATTGCATTTGATGCTTTTGTATTACAAGTATGTAGTTAATTCATCCATATATTGGTATCTCACCCTTGCATTTTGTTGGTTTTTCTCTTCTATGTAGTATATATTGTTTCGGGAACTAGATGGATCCGAACATACCATCGGCCCATTTCAGGGATCGAGCCATCATTTTTTAGAACTTTCGGGAATCTGCGCAATGGGGAATTTCAGCCGGGAGACCACGTGGCAGTTTACACTGGCCCGATATGTACTTTTGAGGGCAGGGTGTTGGACGGACCTGTCCAAAGGATTCATACTATGGAGACTATACGGATTTCACTACCACCGGTTGACGTCTACCTGCAGCATTGGGCAGCTTAGGGTCTAGTGGTTTTAGAACCTCCACAGTCACAAGTCCCGCTTCATCAGGAGGTAGAGCCCGCTGTACCGATTGAGGAGGACCCACCGGAGATGATGGAGGAGAATCCCCAGGAGGTTGTCGAGGAGGATCCTGCTGAGGAGATAGAGGAGGATCCACAGTACCATCCACTTAGTAATGACGACGACGATTCTCCTGATGAGGGAGGTAGTGTGGATGGGCTTCCGTCAGTTTCACCCCCACAGGATGGGGATGATCGTAGTGGTCTCCCTAATGGATACCACTAGGACTAGATCGGCTGTAGGTTTTCTTTTTGTTTCAAGGTGGAAGTGTCTGGATAGTTAGTCTTGGTTTAATGCATTTTGACTCCAACTCTTTAAACTTTGTTTTAACTCTTTAACTACATGTTAATTTTGGAACAAGTTGAGGCACAAAAACATGTTGATCCACTCGTTGTAATTTATGTCAAAGTAGCCTGTCATCAAGAAGGCTTTTTGTTAATGTAAAAAGGTGTTTCATATCGATGATGTTATTTACATTTTAGTCATTTATGTTTAATGATGCTTGTGGTAAAGAGTTCTATGTGATTCCCAAAAATTGTAAGTATCCGAAATGATTATATGATCTGAAAGAAATTGACAACTAGTTAAAAGTAACATTTTCCATAAAACGTAGTAATTAATGTGATGCCCGTGGAAAGTGTGTCTCAATTATGACTAGAAACTATAAAAAGTAGCTTTTAAGTTGAAAATTTTACACTAAGTTTTACATCAAACTTGATTTTAAAATAAAAATATTCAAACATAAATCACTTCAATTCAAACTCAATTCTAACCAAATCAATTTTATAAACCGTGTGTTTGTTTTAACTTTTTTATAACGCAATACAGCATTTAAACTTCCATTGGAGCAAAGCTCTACTGCCGAGTTTTGTAAAAAAGTAGGTTTTGGTGCCTTGGAACGTGCAATTTGTGGGTTTGCATTGAAAAGTATCTCATCTAAAGAGAGTGAGAATCAAATACATTCAAAACCACTTATATCAAACGTTAATCGAAACACACACTTAAACTAAAACAAACTAGATGACATAAATTTTTTTTTTCTTCAGAAAAAAGTTTTTTTACAAATTTAAACAAGGTGTCAATCATGTTAATCTATTTTAAAAATAATTTTTTTGAAAATAAAACAGCTAAAATGAAAAAAATTCAACTTTCCCAAATATGTTCTAAATGGTTTGGTTAAAGCTGGTTTTGGGGGCGTGTTTTTAGTAAAAACACAGATATAATTAATAGGTGAAATAAGCTTATCACGTGAGTACCTCATGAAAACAATGAAATCCATTAAACTTGGAAGAGAAGAGTGCCAACTAACAAACTAGAACTATAATTGCAAAAGGAGCCTTTGTGTCCCACGAGAGTAACGCCATATGTGGATAATATTGACAGGAGATTAAAAGAAAAATGAAATTCATAAGTAAATTTCTGTAATAAAAATAATAATAATAAAAACCTCCATTCGACAATACACAATTCTAAAAGTATATTATTAATTATTTGTTTAAATTATACTTCTTATACGTAGGACGTAGCTACATGCCGGCTTATGAAAATATTCAAAGAAATTGGTCTTTTCTATAAACAACCGAAAAGATGATATTTGCATATTATTGCAACATCAAAATTGTTTGGGAGGGATTCATCTTAAACTATTGTTGCAGTTATATTTAATTATGATAATCTTTTAGCTGTCAATGATTGGATATCACATTCATATATGGTCTAAACAATTGACCTGTTACCTCTAAAGCAGAGATTTGATAGACAGGAATTGATGTTATCTGACAATTTTTATGTATTCGAGCAGTATTCAATGAACACCTGAGGAACAAGGAATTTGTAATTTGCAGTTTAGGTGATGTATACATAAGAGTGCTGTTATTCTAACAACCGGTATACATACAACTTTGGACAACTTTCACTATAACTCTATTGTAGTATTATTTTTTATTTTATTTTTACAAATTTTGATTTTTTTTTTAAAAAATAAAAATTTTATTTTTTCAAAAAATTCATTAATCAGATAATCAACTGAAGTAATCAGATACATCTGATTAATCAGATATTTGCACATACTTAACCACAATTTTATTTCTCGAAAAAACCCATTAACCAGATAATGAACAGAATTAATCAGATATTTGTATCTGATTAACCAGATATTTGCACATACTTAACCAAAAAACACATTAACCAGATAATAAACTGAATTAATCAGATATTTATACATGATTAACCAGATATTTACACATACTTAAAAAAAATTATTTCTAAAAAAACTAAATATTTTTAAAAAGAACAAATTATTTTTTTTATAAAAAAAATAAATAATTTTTAAAAAGTCAAAATTTGTAAAAAAAAAATGTACCGCTACGGTGGACAAACATACAGTTGCCACTGTATGTTATCCACCGTGGGATGTTAGAATAACATTATTGTATACATAATTGTGTGTCAAAAAGTATTAATACCTAACCATGGATAGAAAGGAAAACGTTAATTTCTTTTGAAGCTTTTTCTCCAGATTATTGGTCATAAATTTCTAGAATCTAACAATGGCTGAAGAGAAAGAACTGAATCATGTAATTCTCATTAGAAAAGTTGAGATTGACAATGGGAGAAATGATCAAAGGGTTAAGTGGGACAATTCCGAGACCACCTATTGTCAAACTGCATCTGTAAAAGCCAAATGAATGATCCGTAAATAGATTAGTGTTAAGAACGTGGCATCTCATATACTCCTTATCCTTAATCAAGAGAGGAAGAAATTGGTAGGTTGAATGTTAGGATATAAACTTTGGCTTGATACCCCTATTATTTTATGTACAATCTATATGTTATGTTGTTGAGTTGGTAGGCTTAACTTTTAGACCTGGCCTTTTAATTTGGATGGGGAATGTCGCTATAGTACTAGATCAATTTGATCGTAATGTTTCTCGTGTTAGCATTTGAACGATACTCTTTTACCGTAAAAAAAAAACAATTGGAGAGAGGCTCTTTTACCGTAAAAAAAAAAACAATGGGAGAGCAACTATACACGTAAAAGGAGAAAAAAGAAGTAACTAACCAACTAACTACTTGTTGTTAACCAGAAAAGCTAACTTGAGGTGTTCAATATCTTCAATGGAACTTGTGTCCATAACAATTGTTTATAAGCTGAAAGCAACTCATTACCCATACAAGCATAGTTGTGAAGCACTAATTTGAAAAGGACTACTCACGTGGGCTACTCAACTTTTTCTAATTGGGGTTTAGCCATCATACCAAAAGCAAAAAACAAAAGGTCTCATCTCATTTAGAAGAAAAATCCTACAGGACTACCTAGAGGTAACTCTCAATTTGTGTGAGCACATAAAAGCCACCACCACCAGCATGGGGCGTGGGCCAAACCAAGTGTCAAATTGTGGGACTAGTCAAGATTGAAGGTGTGGTTCAAAATCCTAGTCGGTGGTTTGATGTGTTTTGTAACTTTTGTTAGTTCATATAAAATTTTCAATCCATTTTTGCTTTGCCTAAAAGGCAAAATTCAAGAGGGGAGTAAAATGTGGTTGGTTCGAATAGTAATATTCTCGGATTCCTTAAGTAAAGTGGTTAGAAGTTTAATCCTTGCTTTTGTGTGTAAAGAAAACCTGACTAAGAGAGGTCAGTCCTTCAATGACATTTAATATCTTGAGAAATTAATCCTTGCAACTACGTATGGAGGATACCTGAGAAACAAAAATGAAATAATAATAATACAAGAGGGGCATGGTGTCACATTTGCGAGGAAGAAAAGGCAGCAATTTTGGTAATAAAAAATTGAGAGAATAGTAGAAGTCTTTGCTGATTTTGCTTCTACTCTTCACAACACTTGATCATTATTAAGGTCCACGTTGCTTAAGTATACCCTGATATTGCAAGTATCAAACAGTTTCCATTGCCCTGTGTATCAGAATGGGACCTTCCCACACATGGTTTTCACTATTGCTAACTGGACACTGCAAGCTTCATCATTGTTTGCTGATTTGGGGTACCCTTGGGTTTGATCTCATTTATCATTAAAGATTTGATTAGGCCTTCACACATGCTATTCTTTTTAGTCATAATAAGGTGTGAATTGTGATGTAGTTTAAGAATTTGTTTCATAAAGATAAAGCTAAAATGGAAGCTCAAGAAGATGACGGGTGTGCTAAAAAATTGAGGTCAAAATTGTTTTATAACTGCTTGAAATGGATGTTTTGAGGCAACCATAAATGAAATGTACCTTATTTCTATTTTTTACCTACTTTCTCTCTAGCTCACCCTAGGCTCTCGTGGTTTTGGGATGCTTAATTAGCACCTCTTGAGCCTCCTTCTACAGGCTTAAGGGGGTGTCCATTTCCACTCCCACACAACGTGGGACTTCACAATTTGCTTATATTTTAGATCAAAAAATTTGAAATTTTTTGCTTATATTGTGGACCGGAGGGAGTATCAAGACAAATCTTAGCCGTAATAACAATAAAAGACACACCAAGAAAACAACATAGCATTACTCTCAAATATTGATACAATGGAATGTAAGCACAAAGCCTTAGTAACAATATACCCCAAGTAAGCATCTTACATACCACTCTGTTCATTTTTAGCACCAAGAGTCCATTGAACAAGATAGGCCAGATATGGCTCTGCCAGGAAACTACTACTCAAGGTTGATCCGAGACTCAGAAGCTCAGCATTAATTCCTTTCTCAAATTTACTGCAATAATTTATTTTGGTCAGATTGCATACCACATGAGATCATAATTTATACCCTAGCATATGGAACGCGGTTTATTTGGGCATGTGAAGCGTCACTTTTAATCATAGTTAGTGGATTCTCTCATTAACACTACATACCACATATCGAATTCGTTGTACTGCGTATTGCATATCGGGTTCACTTTAAAGAAAGACTTATAATAATAATATAAAAAGTGACGAATCGCGTACCAAATAACCAGCGTACCGCGTATCGCTTACCTGGTAACTATGCTTTTAATATTAGTATTAAAAGAATTTCTTCCTGGTAACTATGCTTTTAATATTAGTATTAAAAGAATTTCTTTAATGTGAATCTGGTATGCAGTACGCGGTGCAGTGAGTTAGGTACATGATACACAGAGTTAGTGAAAGAATCCGGTAACTATGGTTTATACTGTCAAGATACATTTGGTAAATGAGTTGCTTTTGGACTTACAGAACAAAATCCATGACAGCCACACTTCCTGTGGTTGACTTTAACAAGTGAGACAAGTTCCCTTATTTTCATTGCTTGGCCTTGTTCAAGCCAATTGAAATTTGAACCATCAATAGGTTCCTCTGGACTGTGACATACAATAGATGATGATATAAGCCACTGAGTCCATGCTGCATAGTGTAGGCACATGGATTTAAGCATCTCCACCTTCTGCAGTTAAGAAAATCACTGATAAGAATCAATCACAAGGAAAAAGCAACAAACCTTTTCCAACTGGTACATAGCTCCCAAAACCTGCTTACTTCCTTTGACCATATGCTTGGAAATTTGTGACACAGCTTGCATACACAAGAAATACGGATTGGTAAGACTTTCTGGAAAAAGGAAGTCTTAAATTTTCAAAATTAATGAAGTGTTGTAAAGTAGCAAGGACAAACATTTTTATCACATGAATTAAAAATATCATTGCTTTGTCATAATATTGGTAGTTGTGTACTTGTGTTTAGTTCATGAATCACAGGACTAGTGCTTTAAAACCAGCCCGGATAGTGATTTGTAAAGATTGTCAAAAGGGTTTTCGGTTAAGTAGGACAAGAGTAATTGAAATCAATATAAGTTTCCATATCAACATCAATATGTATCTGATACCAATACTTATGCAGTTATCACATATGCATACTTCCTAGTGCAAGTCTTAAAAATACTGCTGAGGGCTATGACAAGATTTAGAAAATGAAGGTCTTTTGCTAGCATAAACAATTTTTGTTAGACATATTTCTATATATATTTTGTAGACTTTTCTTTTTGTCTTTCATTATTATTTGTACTTTAAACTAAACTAGTGATTTCACTTGACTCAATTTGACTTATACCCTGTGTTTCATAAAGAGTTTGTTAAAGACTGTTGTATCCATTTGTCCAAGTCATGGCAATACCACTTTTCCAATTTCCTTACCATTACTTCCTGTAAGCATGGAAGCTTCATATGGAAAAAGAAAGTAAAAATTTGTAGAATCCAAATCAAAGCAACAGGTTGACACTTGACACAAAACAATGACAGACTTGGGTCAATTTTAACAAATAAATCATTCATGCCATTCATTTGATCCACTATTCTCACTGGAGTCCCTATTGTTCTAATTTGACTAACCCACCTTATGCAAGTTTATATTGTATATTATCTTCTCTTTTATTTCTTTTGATACACCTTTGGCACACTCATCTCTGCTTTACAACGTTTTTGCTCATGAGGATCACTCCCCAACATTCAATTGCCATAGAGCAAGTAGGTCTTATAGCTGTCGAGTAGAAATTTCCTTTGAGTTTGGTAGACATAGCACCAATGTTGCACATGCACGGGTACAAGTCATAGTAGTTTCAAATTAGAGAATACTATTTTTCTCTCTTGTTTATTCAAAGAATTGGTACAAGGAATATATAGCCAATGATTACAGAAAGTTAAGGCTATCATTCAGCTATTGTGCCTACAAAAAAGGGAAAGAAAATATCTTAATTTATAGTTTCCTATTTTACATAAGAATTATAATCCTTTAAATTAAGCAAAAAATATCTCAACACTCCCCCTCAAGTTGGTGCATAGATATCACACATGCCCAACTTGCTCACAGTCTTCGAGAAAATCTGACTTGAAACTGCTTTGGTTAGAATATCAGCCAATTGATCATCTGATCGAATCTCAGGTAATTCTAATACATTCTCATCTAATTTTTCCTTGATGAAGAATCTGTCTACTTCAACATGTTTGGTACGATCATGTTGAACCGGGTTATGAGCTATGTCACATGCAGCCTTGTTGTCACAATATAGTCGAATTGGTTGCTCAAGTGGATAATCCAAATCTGATAGGAGAAGTCTTAGCCATAATCCTTCACATAACCCAAGTGCCATTCCTCTAAATTCAGCCTCTACGCTTGAGCGTGCAACAACATTCTGCTTTTTACTTCTCCAAGTAACAAGGTTACCTCCTACAAAAGTGAAGTAGCCTGAAGTAGATCTCCTGTCATCTATAGATCCAGCCAATCAAGATCGTATATATACACTAACATCTTGATTATTTTCATTCTTTGTGAACATAATTCCCTTCCCTGGAGTAGATTTTAAATATCTCAAAATGCGCATAACAAAGATTCATATGTTGCTCTCCAGGGATTATGCATGAATTGGCTCACAACACTCAAGGCATAGGCGAGATCTTGCCTTGTGTGTGCTAGATACATTAGCCTTCCTACAAGCCTCTGGTATCTCCCTTTATCAACCTGAACTTGATTTGGTTCAACAAATAATTTCAATCCTTCTTCAACAGTGTATTAGTTGGTTGAAAAGCTGACATACCAGTCTCCTCTAACAAATCTAAAGTATATTTTCTCTGAGACAAGAAAATTCCTTTAGTTGATCTAGACACTTCAATCCCAAGGAAAAACTTTAAGGGGACGAGGTCTTTCATTTCAAATTCCTTAGACAAGTAGCTTTGGAGAGATTTTCTTTCTTCCATATCATTCCCAAGAACTACCATGTCATCAACATATACAATAAGTGCAGTGATTTTACCTTTTTGTTTTTTTAAGAATAAAGTGTGGTCTGCATTACTTTGACTATAACCAAATGCTTTCATAGATTTTGTGAACCTACCAAACCATGCTCTTGGAGATTGCTTTAGTCCATACAATGATTTCTTTAATCTACACACCTTTTTATCATATGTTTTTGGTATGTTGCACCCCGGAGGAAGGTCCATGTAGACTTCTTCAGACAATTCGCCATGAAGAAAGGCATTCTTCACATCAAATTGTTGTAAGGGCCAATTCAAGTTTGCTGCTAGAGATAGCAAAACTCGAATTGTATTGACTTTAACTACTGGTGCAAATGTCTCTGTATAATCAACCCCATAGGTTTGGGTATATCCCTTAGCCACCAATCTTGATTTAAAACGCTCTATCGTACCATCTGCTTTGTATTTAACTGTATAAACCCATCGACATCCAACTGTTTTATTTCTGTTGGGCCACCAACGAGTTCCCAAGTATTATTTTTTCTAAGGACTTCATTTCTTCATTCATAGCTGCTCTCCACCTTGGGTCCATTAAGGCTTCCTGCACACTATTAGGAACAAATACAGTAGATAATTGATTGGCAAATGACTGATTTGATTCTGACAAACGATGGTTAGACACATAATGGTTCATTGGATATCTAACTTTACTGGAAATTTCAGGTTCATAGGTGGGCTTAGGAATACCTCTATTGTGTCGTGGGGGTAGCTGTTTTCTGGATGATTCAAACACAAAATTAGGATCATCCTTAGCCGACGATTGGTTTGGTACTACAATTTCTTGGGGTGCTTCATGTTCCTCAAAGGAGAGTGGACCAATTACTTCCATTTCTTGACTTTCTTGTGATGTTGTGATGTCTTCAGAGGATAGTGGGCCCATAATTTCCATTTCAGATTCCTCATCACTACCAATATTACCACCCATTTCTTCACACAATTCTATTTTCTCATGTACATGATCATCACTTAGAGTCAGAACTTCCTTTTGATGCTCCCCCTGAAGGTCTGACTCAAAGAAAATACATTGAGTTTTCATGGAAAACAACATCCAATGTAACAAAGATTCGTTGACTTGGAGGATGATAGCATCGATATCCCTTTTGATGGGCAGCATATCCTAGAAAGACACATCGCAGTGCACGAGGAGCTAGCTTGCTACGCTGATGTTTATGGAGGTGAACATATGCTACACAACCAAATACACGAGGAGGCAAGTTTGGGACAGCTGGTGCAATAACCGCCCTTGAAAGGACTTGTAATGGTGTTTGAAAATCATTAGTTCTAGAAGGAACCTGATTAATCAAATATACTGTAGAGATAAGTGCTTCCCCCCAATAAGGCAATGGCATATGAGCTTCTATCAATAAGGCACGAACAACTTCCAACAAATGACGATTTTTCCGTTTTGTTACTCCATTTTGTTGAGGTGTGTCGGGGCAAGTAGTTTGGTGAACAATTCCTTTTTCTTCCAAATATTTCCGAAATTCAGAACTTAAATATTCACCTCCATTGTCACTACGTAGAACTCGCACCTTTACATTGTACTGAGTACATATCATTTTACGGAACCTCTGAAACAACAAATTTACTTCACTTTTGGACTTCATCAAACACACCCAGGTCATTCTGGTGCAATCATCGATAAAGGTAACAAACCAACGTGATCCACCTAAGGTAGCCACCTTGGATGGACCCCAAACATCAGAGTGTATAATCATAAAAGGAATTGAACTTCTATTCATACTTAATGGAAATGAAACACGGTGACTTTTTGCACGTTCACAAACATCACATTTAAAACTTGATACATCAAATTTTGCAAATAATGTAGGAAGCAATTTTCTAAGGTATCCAAAGGAAGCATGTCCCAAACGTCGATGCCATAGCCAAATCTCAGATTTCCTTCCTTTTTCTTCAAGGCTCACCCACTTTGTCAATGCCTGTTGTAATTGAGTTGAGCTATGTGACTCCAAATTCAGGTAATATAACCTCCCTTGTCTAGTACCATAACCAATCGTCTGCTTCGTTTGAATATCCTTAAACACACAATATTCAGGCTAGAAAATCACAACACAAGATAAAGCAGTGGTAATTTGAGAAACTGCCAAAAGATTATAATCTAAAGATGGGACAACTAAAACAGAATTTAAGTTCAAGTTCTCAGTGAGGGATAAGGACCCTTCCCCAGTGACAGGTGCAAATGAACCATTAGCGGTGGAAATAAATTTTTGTGAGGAGAGTATAAGAGATGAAATGTGTCTAGAATCAAATGTCATATGATCTGTTGCTCCAGAATCAATTATCCATGTATTATTGGATATAGGTGCGGCAGAATTTAAAGCCTTACCACCATTACCTCCTTTTGTTATCAAACCTGAAGATTTTCCAGCAACGTCTTCTTGAGCAGTCTTTGTTTCTACAACTGCAGCAGAGAAAATTTTGTTTGACTTTCTTGAATCACGATTATGATCCCACCATTCCGGATACCCCACAAGTTCGAAACAACAGTCTCTTGTACGACCAGATTGATCACAGTGGGAACACTTAAGGGTGGATTTAGTCTTGGAGGCTTCAGGGTCCTGTCTTGGCATTTCAAAACCACCAGAATCATATTTGCTCATGGTGCTAGGTCAGAACCCGCTCTGGTACCAAGTTTCAAATTAGAGAATAGTATTTTTCTCTCTTGTTTATTCAAAGAATTGGTACAAGGAATATATAGCCAATGATTACAGAAAGTTAAGGCTATCATTCAGCTATTGTGCCTACAAAAAGGGAAAGAAAATATCCTAATTTATAGTTTCCTATTTTACATAAGAATTAGAATCCCTTAAATTAAGCAAAAAATATCTCAACAATAGTTACTTGGTTTGCAATTTGCCTTGGTATGGGTACAAGTGTGTAGTGTGCAATATTTCACCTTGCCAAATATGTGGTACGTGTGGTATAAATTAAATGCTTTCTTAAGTGTAACAAAAAAAAAAGCTTTTCTTAAGTTTTCAAAAGTATGTCCAATAAAATTAATTTTGGATCGATAGACTTGATTCTAATGCAAGAAAGATTTTTTTTTTTTATCTTTTTTGTTGCATATAATTAATTCTAGGTATGAAATTCATAAAATTATTTATATTTACATATCAAAGATGATTTTATTTTATGATTCAAATAAATCAAATCCTTCCAAACTCATTATTTTAACTTTGAATTTATTTTTTAAAATTATTTCTTTTGACATCAATTCTTTTGAAATCAGTTATATCAAAATTTAAAACAAAGCGACCCTTGTCAACTTGTTTGAGTTGACTAACTTGTCATAGCAAGTAAAATAAACTAAACATGGGTATTTAAAGACAAATAGTACAAAAGTAATTGTCATGAACTTTTTTTATATATATAATTTAATGTCTGAAAATGATGTTTTTTACTACCTAAATAAAATAAATTATCTTAAAATCAATTTTAATAAATGTGTTCAAAGATAAAATGGTTTATTATAAATTATTATTATCAATTATAATAATAATTTGATTATATATATAATTTATTTTTAAAATAATTATTTTTTCGTGGCTAATCAAAACATTCATTAAATATAGAGTAAAGGGTCATTGTGGTCCCTCAAATTTTTCGAGTAGCCCAGTCTGGTCCCTTAAAAAAAAGGTCAATTTGGTCCCCCAAATTTTATTATGGGAGACCAAATTGTCATTTTTTTCAGGGACCAAATTGGGTTACCCGAAAAATTTGAGGGACAAAAATGGGTCTTTACTTTAAATATAATTAAAAAGTAAGAACTGTATAAATATGAAAATAATGGTCTTCGGCCACAGCAGTGAAGCAGATTCTTTAATCTTGGTATGGAAGGATGGTTAGTATTAGAGATATCTAGTTAGTTACATTAATTAGGAAGTTAGTTGCTATTCCCATTAACTATATAAACCTCTCTTGTGCTCTTGTAACTTTACTTAATCATTTTACTATTCTCAATCAATATATTTTCATATTTTTCTCTCTTCTCCTCCATGGATGCCATATTTTCTAATATGGTATCAGAGCGATATCATCTTCCATGAGGGAGTTTTCTGCTGCCATTTGTTCTTTCTTTAGTTTATTATTTTCTTCTTCTTTTTCATTTTCCCCCGAAGAAAGCCTTACCAAAAACACATGAAAACTCATTTCTTTCTATGCAACTTGATTGCCCGAAGAGGACAAAGACATACATACTCAAGTGAGGATGCAGCTCCCAAAAGAAAGACCACAAACAATTCTGCTGCATCAACTCTCTTTAGCATCTTTTCTTCTTTTTCATAGTTCATTATGTTTTCTTTTCCTAACCATTTTACCCAGAAAATCCATTTCCTTTTCTGCAACTTTCTTGATTTCAATCTAAGATGGGGAAAAAAACCCATTTTCGATCCTCTTTGCAACAACATCAAATCAATGCACAACCATGAGAGGAAAACATCGACCACCTTTATATTGTTTCTCAGCAGTAAAACTTAGCATCCACGGCTTCCCAGGGGATTCCTTTCCTCCAAGGGTTTCAAGACAACCAGAAGGATCAATTTTTGCTTTCTCAATGACAGACATTGAATAAAGATTCTCCTCCGATGCTACCTTTCGTGTCTTAGCTATAGTAATTTTTTTAGCACTTTTACTCTTTCCTCTACTTCCATTTTGGGTTTCTCGTCTTCTACAAGAAGTGGGTTTGAGGAAAGTTGATATTTTTTAATGTCATCAAGGGTTGCTCTAGTTCTTGTTCTTTCTCTAGGAATTTTACAAAGTTATCGTTTGTTCCTTTGAGAGGAGTGGCATTCAGCGGCTTACATAAAACCAATGGAGAAAACATCAAACATTGGTCATATTTGGTCAAGAAGAGGTAAAGCGTTTAGCGTTCCTCATATTCGAACCAGCAAGAGATTATTCATGACCACAACAAAGAATTCAAGGCACGGTAAGGAAATCCCAATACCTGTATTATAAAGAAAATTTTCAAAGAACGATGAGGAAAACCCGACACCCGTTTTCAAATAAAATTCACGAGGTCTATCAAGCTCAATTTTAGAATGATTTTTGACTGATGTTATTTCTAGTCAGTCGACTCGTTTCATATAAAAATTCATTTTTGCCAATGTTCATTCTGGCAAGATTCGTTTGTTTTTGGAACGAGAACGTAGAGACGACAAAAGAAGATAGAAGAGGCCAAAAAGAAGGTCCGAGAATTCTCAGATCTACGAACTACAACCGTTACCTATATCATTGATTAGACTTTTTTTGATTGGCCAATGTAATTAGGCTTATACATTTGTAATTTTCATTGCTTGTTCTTTCTTTTTCTCTTATTGTGTTGTTCATTCCAAGCTGGACTTGCTAAAGAGCACTTCCAGCTTGCGAGGGGCTATTAGAGATATCTAGTTTGTTACATTAATTAGGAAGTTAGTTACTATCTCCATTAACTATATAAACATCTCTTGTGCTCTTGTAACTTTACTTAATCATTTTACTATTCTCAATCAATATATTTTCATATTTTTCTCTCTTCTCCTTCATGGATGCCATATTTCCTAATAGTTGGACTGAAATTAATCCATAGATAATATTGGGGTCACTCAACATGAATGGTCTATCTTCTTTGGTGTTTCCATTTGATCTATGTGGAATGATCGTAACTCGTTAATATTTTTCAGCTCTTCTCACATCGGTGATATGTTGGGTTACATGGTCTCAAGCCAAGTTAACTTAATTAATAGGGATTTGATCAAACCGAGGCCTTCCTATGTCGCAGCTAGTAAAAGAGAGGTTGATGTGGACTAGACTCCTCCCTCGAATAACTCCTTCAAGGTGAATGTGGATGGGTCTCATCACAAGGAAGGTAGTACATCCTATGGTGGCTTAATTCGCGATTTTGTTGGAAATTTTATTAAGGGCTTCCATTGTAACGTAGGTTCAAGCAACACAATGGTGGCCAAGCTTTGGGGTCTCTTCTTAGGGATAAAGCTTGCTAAAAATTTATCTCTTTCTTTAATGTTCTTTGAAATGGATTTTTGGACATAAAGCTTGCTAAAGATTTATCTCTTTTTTTTGTAATCATTCATATGGATTCCCATGTCGTAGTTAATCTCGTTCATAAAGGGTGCACTTCTATTGCTACCCTTGAACCTCTACTAGAAGTTGCTATTTATCTCATTTGCCTTTCATATTGGCATTCAGTGGTTCATTCTTAAGCAAATATGTGAGAGGACTTTTTGGCAAACATTGATCACAATAGTTTCTTTCAATGGACTTGATTGACAGTTGGCATCATTTTATTTAATTCGTAAAGGATATTCAAAATCTCAAGTACCCGGCTTTCATTCCCTAGTCTTCTGTTTTCCTTCGGTTATAAATAAATAAATAAACAAATAAATAAAATATGTGGCTAGAGTTACTTACTCTAACATTATTTTGTTTTTTCGGTGGAATGATCCAAAACCCAAACTAATGACTAACAACCCATGTGTCATTGAAGTCCATATATGCATGTGTCATTCAACCATGCTATCCCTACTTCTCTACACTCTCCCTCTCATCTTGACCTCACAATTCACACTACAGAAGAGACATATTTCTAACAAGTTGCTTGTGTTTTCAAAGATATATGTAAAAATTCTTATCCTACCTTGTCAAGTTAAAATAGATATCCTACCTTGTCAAGTTAAAATAGATGAACTCTCAGAAGCTTCCATTATGCGAATCTTATTTCTATCTTCTCATCTCAAATCTCTTAACACATCATTGCTCTGCAACCACAACTCTTCTCTCTCTCTAACTCTCTCTGTCTCCTCATAACATCGCCGGCGGCGCCGAAGTGTCATCGCCGGCGACACCCCATTACCTTATCCAATGTCAGGAACTCACTGTTCCTCTTCAATGGTCTCAATTCCCGTTTCGTGTCCCAGAACTCACACCAAAAAACCAAAGCTTCAAGCTTTAACCTTCCAACCCATGTTACGTTCTCGTGCTTCATCTTCTGCTTCTTTTTCAAGCTCGAGTGTTCGAAGGGTCTCAAAGGGTGGCGCTATATCGAGTTTCGCTTGCTCTACTTCTAAGTTGAAGGGTAAAGTTGGGTTTTTGCACCATGGAGAAGGGAGTTTCTCGTTGCTGTCTTTTGGGGTTGATGGAAGTGTTGTTGGTGAAGTTGGGAGAGAAAGAGATTGGTCTCAGGTTCTGTCTGCATTGCTTCCTTTTGTTGTTGCTGCTACTGCAGTTGCTGCTCTTGTTCAACCTTCCACTTTTACTTGGTATGGTTTTGGTTAATGTTTTGGAAGAGTTTTTTGTTTTTTGTTTCTTGTTTTTTTTTTTTTTCTGGACAAGAGTATCCCGCCGGAAGCTGGGACTAATCTCCTACACGAGAGTAAATGACACTCGAAGGTGGGAAACCCCTCCTAGCAGAAATTCGCTTCATATTGAGATTCGAATCTCAGCTACTTGATTAAGGAACACAAGTCCACCGTCATTTGTGCCGATCTCCGTTGGTTCGGAAGAGTTTATTTTTGTTTATGTGAATTTTTTTTTTTTTATTTATTCTGTTGAGGGTAGTGATTTGTTTTTTAATAAAAATTGTATAGAACACTTGAGACTAGTATTTTCTTATTGTTTCACGCTGATTGTATTTTATTATATCCCGTTTGTATATTAAAATGCAATTTGGGTATTTAATATGTGCTTGTGTTCTTGTAAGGTTGCTGATTTCTTGAAATTGGACTTGCGTTATATCTTAATTTTTGTCCTTGTACATGTAAGTTATTAGACTCCAATTTTCTTATTGAGTACTATTGATTGCTAGAATGAGGAACTGCTATGATATGTGTTTGATTAAGGCTTGCAGGAGATTATTAGGCACTTTTGTTATGGTACCTCTGGCTGATCTTTTTTCTGTGAATATATTACTGAACCGAAGTTATTCAACTTTTCTTTTCCTGTTGCTCTTTTGCTCCCTTTTTTCTAGTTAAGAATTTGTAATTATAATTCAAGTATATAGAATGGAATAATATGGAAATGGGAGAACTGAGTGCTTTTAACTTGTCCAGGGTATCTAAAGAGTTATATGCCCCTGCACTTGGAGGGATTATGTTGTCTATTGGAATAAAACTATCCACAGACGATTTCGCTATTGCATTCAAAAGGTGCGAGCGAAAGTTTCATTATTACTCTTATATTTGTCTGCTTAATTTTGAGTATATAAAGTCATCAAACTTATTCCAAGATTTGTTATTTTCTTTCTGTTTTGCAGACCTTTACCACTTTCCCTTGGGTTTATTGCGCAATATGTGCTTAAACCTGCTCTTGGGGTCTTGATTGCGAAGGCTTTTGGCATGTCTAGAATGTTTTATGCTGGCTTTATCCTCACAGCTTGTGTTTCAGGGGCTCAGCTATCCAGTTATGCCAGCTTTTTAAGCAAAGGGGATGTAGCCCTAAGCATTCTTCTCACAAGCTCTACTACTATTGCATCAGTTCTTGCTACACCTCTATTAACAGGTCTTCTGATTGGATCGGTAGTTCCAGTTGATGCAGTTGCCATGTCAAAGTCCATACTACAGGTAACTAGTGCTTTGGAAAAATATATAGTGAACTGTTGGTACAATATTCTACCTAAATTCGATTTAATGACGGGTTTATTTGTATATATTCGACAGGTAGTTCTTGTTCCGGTTATACTTGGTCTTCTTCTCAATACATATGCAAAGCCAGTTGTATCTGTTCTTCAACCTGTGATGCCCTTTGTTGCTATGATATGTACTTCAATCTGCATTGGCAGCCCTCTTGCTATAAATCGAAGTCAAATTTTGTCAGGCGAAGGTCTCCTATTGGTTTTTCCAGTATTAACATTTCATGTTGTTGCCTTCGTGTTAGGATATTGGTTCTCAAACATTCCATCCTTGAGGTATGCTCACTTCTAAAAGTAAAAGAAAGACTAAATTATATTGCACAAGTGCACAATTCAGTTCCTAGTTATATTGTGTTCATGTTGTGAATGTGACCTCTGTAGTAACCAGTAAGTAACAATCACGGCTCATTTTGTATGGACTTGGCCATCCAAGCTTCTAATTCATGTCATACACTGATGCTTTGAGTGAAGATTGAAAATGTATGTTTCAAGAAAGAGCTTTAAGGTTAAATTCCTTCTAAAAACATATTCTACTTGGCTAAATCCATTGACTGTGATGAAGTTAGGTTGTTCTGTATTGAAATTCAGTGTATCAGGCTATTAGCATCCATGTTTTTAATTTTTATCAGAGTTTTGATATGAAATGATGCATAATAATTAATAAGAGGTCACTTTGTCCTATCAGAAAAGTATTATATCTGTGAGTGAGATTGATTGATTTGAATCAACTCTGGAATCTGTCATCCATCATTATTTTTCTTGCAATAATTTTTGTTTGAGTTGGTTGTGGAAAGCACTTATAAAGCAAACTTTATTTCCTCGCATATTTAAAAATGACTAATGTTAACGAAAATGTTATTTGTACACCTGACAAAATACAAATCTTGGTTAATAGTGTCCAAGTGGTTTACTAACAAGTTGATTAATGATATTGAAAACTTGGTTAATGATGTCAAAATCTCGGATATACAAATAACATTGAATACTGTGTCACAGGCAGGAAGAACATGTGAGCAGGACAATTTCATTATGCACTGGAATGCAGAGCTCCACCCTTGCAGGGCTTCTTGCAGCTCAATTTTTGGGAAGTACTCAGGCAGTTCCACCTGCATGTTCTGTAGTTGCAATGGCCATAATGGGCCTCTGTCTTGCCTCTTTTTGGGGAAGTGGCTTTCGAATTAGAAACCTGCTTTCACTACCTACACTGAGAACCAATTCTACTGTTGAGGCTTAAGTTTTTGTTCTTGGTGTGTGTCATTGAGGCTTAGTTAAGCTAGGATCGGTTGGAAGGTGGGGACTTGATGAAGTTAATCTTATGGTAGAGATGGCTAGGAAGGGTAGAAACATATGAAAATTTCAAGTGTATAGATTAGTCACATATTACCTCCCACGTAGAAAGAAGTTTCATAAGTAACACTATACACGGGATCATAAGTAGCACAGATGATTATTTTGCTGCAAACTATTACACTTCTCTGTACATAGACTCATTATTTAACAATTAACAGGACTCTCTCTCCCTCTCTTTCCCCACACCCCCTTTCATGTTGCTTGGTTTTCTAGTGCATCCTCTCACTTATATACGAGATACTAATTTTTCGGGATACAGTTAAACGTGTAAGCGAGACCCATCCTGAACATAATGTTACCAAATAATAAATGATTTTAATTGGGAAAAAGTAAACACACAAATGAATTCTTTGCGGTCTTTTTTCTTACTATATGAGATCCTGACTATAAATTAATTTTTAAGAATGATAAATATATCGATATAAAAAGGACTTCATGAGATTTCGACAGTAGAATAGAGTGAATGTGTGAATGTAAGAAATTTCTAGATTTGTAGGAGCTTCAGCTTCTCTTCTTCGACTAGATTGATTTTCTTTCAGTTTTACCATTACCACACGTTTTATGCAAGTGTACTCCAGAAGTTTATTGTTCTAAAGAGTAAAGGCATTACTAGTATAGGGGCTGCAAGTTTCTGTTGGGGAAGTAAGTCATCTAACTGTGAACATAACTTTGATCTCATTGGCAAAAAGTATGATTGAGATTCTCAAAAGAGTGTTTGCACAAAAATGGTGGGTCACTTGGTGAATGTTTTATCATCCCTGGAAGAAGAGAAGCTGAAGCTCTATGAAGAACCCTTGTTTTTTCTGTTCTATTTTATTTTTTATTTTTAAAAAATTTAAAATAATATAGTAGGCTGTTAGATTTTTAACAAATGAACGACTAGATTGGTTAACGGTTAGTAAATTAATTTAAATTAACAGAATGATCACTTTTATTAATAGAGAAAGTTTAAGGATTAATGATTGTAAGGTTAAAAGTATGAGTCTAAAAGTTTTTATATAAAAAAGACAAAATTTAAGAGGTTATAGAGACCTTTTCCTTTTTATATTAAATATTTTTTTAAAACTACTAATTTTGAGCAATTTTGTTTGGCAAGAATAGCTGATAAGTTAGTTTATAGCTGATATTTGATAAGCTAATTTTAGCTGATAGCTTATAGTTGAAAAGTTAGCTGATTGAATTTGAAGTGTTTGGTAAAATTAATTGTTAAATTAGCTTATAAATGTAAAATGACATAAATGGATACATTTATGACAGACATGATAAAGTGAGAATTTTATTAAATAAACGGCAGTAAAAAAACGAGAGAAAAGTCCATAACATATAAGCTATAAGCATCATAAGCTAAGTAAATTAGCTTATAAAGAAAAACAATAAACTAATGAGATAAGTTTGTTTATCGAACACATCTATTTCGATCAAACAAGCTTATAAACTAGTCAAATAAACTATAAGCTGGCTTATTTGACTTAACAAACAAAACGTTAGTGTTACTGCGTTCATCCGCGCAATGCTAGTTAGGTTAGCTTTCTAATTTGCCAAACATACGGGATTTGGTTGAACTAGTTTTTAGAAAACCTGAATGCAATGGAACACACTCAGCACGTGTTTGATAACACGTTTCAGAATCACGTTTGACATGGAAATCACCATGAAATGGCAGTTTTGTAGTTTTTTTAGCCATAAAAGTGGAAGCTGCTTTGTCAAGCTTCCACGGTGAAGTCCATCCAACATGCTTTTGGACTGCCTCACCGCAGTTTCAAACACATACTCAGTAGTCAACGTGATAAATATATAACTATGACATGCATCCAAATCCTTCGCCAACCGAGGAACATCATCTTAACCCACCAACTGAGGACTATGGTCTTGATTATGCTCTTCAAAAGTGTAAAGCAAGATCAATTTGAAAATTTGTTGTTTTCTTGTGTCTCAACGATTTAATGCGTTATGGTAAACAACAGGTATTGGTGGAGAATTCCAATCTACAAATTACAATAGTTCCTTTAAAAAGAAAAGCATCCATTAGTCAAAATGGAAAAAAGGTTAGCAATTGGTCTAACATTACGAAAGTTTTCGTCATTTTCATACTCAAATTTATCATGTACTTGTATAGATAACAATTCAGATTTTATTTGGAATGTGGTCACCTTTCAAAAAAAGATTTAATTTTAATATACTTAAAAGTGTAAAATTGACACCTATTGCTATTTTATTATATTTGACTCTCATAATAACAACTTTAAAAATCATACGGTAAAATATAATTGATTGATGATATATTTTACACTAACAATACATCAAATTAAACTTTAAAAAAAATCTACAACAGGGAGTTCCTATGTTTTTATTTCATGGGCAACTGTGATATTCAGGAAAATATAAATATGGAAATAATTCCCATAATGTGGACCCAACATCTTTATTGTGCAAGCAATAAGTTCCTTTCAGCATGCTCTCTCTTAGGCATGGGCAACCCGCACCACGTGTTTGCAAAATCTAAGAAGACTGATAACCAAATAACACATGAAATATATGACCAGAAAGAATGTGCAAAAAGATATGGAACATTGCTAAAGTGGACTAATCTTTTGGTAGGAGCTAGGGGAAGTAAAAGAAAACTGCTGTTATTAAAAGAAACCCAAAAAGTATTCCATGCAACAACTTTTTTTTCATGAACCACCGTAATTAGGACCTAGCTTTGATGCTTTGGACCGACTATGAGGTTAAATATCATGTCACAACTATTAACCTCATATAACAAAAAATAAATTCCACTGTTTAGAATAGATAATATCGTCCATAGGGACAGTCAGACATCACATAGAGTATCCTAGTAATATAAGGTAACTTAAATAAAAAGAAAATAAATAATACAAATTAACACTCCTATAATGCCTGCATAACAATAATATAAAATATGATAACAAATTAACATTTTCAGCTCTCATCTACAATTGTCCTCAACCAAAAACCTAACATTTAATTTAACCTAGTAATCTACTCCCTTTGTCCTTCACCACTAGCTCAATCCAAAAGATAAATGATGTTAGAATTCTGATGTTACAGAACAGGAGAGCATTAAGATTTTATAACTTTTTTTTTCACCACAACATACCAAACAAGTACTATAAACTAAATTGGAAGACCTTCTAGTTTTGTTTACAATGTATATCTATCAGGTAGCAGCACAGTAAACTTCACTAATAGTCACTACCAAACTGATGACAAGCTAAAAAGTTTTACATTTACTAAAAAGAGTATATATGATAGTTACTACCAACATAGATGAATACTCCACTACCTAATAGTTTTCAATATTTCAGCATTAAGACAAAGATAGGCCTAACATTATTAATTTTTCGGGGATGGGAGCCTACAAAAAAAATCCCACATCAGAAATATACACATTACCATAAATTACACAAAACCTCTACCTAGAATAGAGTTTGCCAGCAAATGAATTAAAACATAAGTCCCTTGAAGAAAAAGATAAACATCTACAATAACCAGTGTTAACAACACAGGGAGAAGGCAATGATAGTAACATATATAATCTACAAAGACTTGAAAATTTTATTCACAAAGGCGATGTTACCTAAAGTCTAATCATGAATGTTCATATCAAAAGTGCATATGCTTCTATCTATTTAAACTAATATCATAAATTTGACTCAATTAAACACCCAAATATATTTTTATAGTACAATAAAACATAACATACAACAAAATCTGTGGAATTGTCACCTGAATCCATTTCAACAAAATGCTCCATTCTAGCTCTAGAAACAGATTCAGGAAACTTATCTCGTTCCTGCCCTTTATAAGAACCTATCAATCAAATTAATTAAGACACAAGGGCTGCCTTTACTACACTAACTCTGCACTATATGAGGAGATAACACAAACAACACAACAGGACCAAATCACAGGACCTGATAAATTATACTCTCCGAAGGCACATACGATCTGATGGGAGAATCCATGATGATTCCGGTACAGAACAACTTCACTCACCCTCTCTGCATGGTCTATAGAACATCTCTTCCAGAAGTTCCTTGATCAAGTTGATACCGGATCCTTCCAGATTGACCCTGCATATGAAATAATGCAACGTGCTTTCTTCAGACCAAATTGCTTAAATAAGAGCAGCAAGTCATAATATGCTCATGGTTCGAATGCAATTATTTACATTCTGCAATACACTAGAGGCCATTAATGATCCGCGTACAGAAAGAGGAAGAAGCACAAAAGTCATTCTCATTTGTCCACAATATAAGAACGACAAAGGAACCGCATCACGATCACAACCAGGAATTATTCAAAACAGAAAAGGATAGCAGCTCCCAAATAGCATGACAAGAAAGATGAATCATAATAAAACATATTATCATTCATACTCGACAGAAAACTTTTCAATGTATCAAAAGTCAAAACAACACCACCTCCCAAATAGCATGACAACAAAGACGTAAAAAAAATAGGAAAGCAACAAACAAGATAAAAAAAAGCTTTAAACCCATCATTCCATGTCTCCGTGTGCATCTATTTAATCACCAAAAACGAATGGTTTTTATCTCTAAAGAACAATATGATCATCCACCAAACTAAACCACAACGATTGAAGTTGGCCAATAACACCATTTTCTTTCCTGTCCTCCCTCCTTGACATTGGCAACTGGCAACAAAAGAAATTCTTACATAAGCCAGGAGGGTGCACTGTGACAATCACATTATTGATTATGGTAAATTAATAGAAACTAATTATTTATTAGCTATAGTAGTTATATATCAATCGTGATTATAAATTTGCGATCCACAATTGCAATTGCAGCTGCAATATTGTGGTTTCAACAGTCTCCACAATCACATTGAGATTACAATTGTGGAATGTGGCCGCATTTTCCTGCAATTATGTGCAATCATGGTAGATAGAAGTAACCGGAACCCCAACCCCAACCGCAAATTAAAACCATGATATCAATTAATGATTTGATTGGCCTAATGCACCCAACATGGCTGCTCCAGCTTCATCTAAGAAATTATTGCAGAGAAACTTCACCTATGTATTAAAAAAAAAAAACTAACAATTTCCTGACAGCATGACATCAAAGATAAATAATTTAAAAAAAAATAAGAAGATAAAAACTTTTCATTTTTTAACCCATCATTCCATATCTTCAATTCTTCATATGCATCAACCTAACCACCATAAAAATACTAGTAGTTCTTAATAAGAACAAGTCCATCCACCAACCCAAAACCACAATTGACCATGACCATGACCAATACCATCATCATCCTCTCCTTTTCCAACACAATAAATACCCAACAATCCAAACAAAAATTCACACACAAGACAAAAACAGCAACAAAAAAACAACAAAAACAAAAACCTCACCTCGTAAACATTTGCAAAATCAGAATCATTGTCAGGCCGAACAGCAACACAATCAGGTGGAGTTTCAAAAAGGGACAAAGAGAATTGCTTATAAGCAGCACCAACATCAAAGTAAATCAACCCAGAACTCGGAACATCAACACGAATGCTCATAACAGGGAACCATAAGAACAGATCCTGAGCCTCCAAACCGGTCAAAGCATCGATCTTTGCATAACTGAGAGACCCAGAAACGTTTCTATCGTAATGCAACTCACTCTCGAACTTGGCGTTGCAAGCTTGGTCCAAGTGTACCCAGAAGTTTCCATCGTCACCAACGTTGAAATCTGTGATACCCTTTGGGAAGAGACCCATTGGGAGGCCATGGTCACTGAGAACCTCGTAGATTGAGGTTGCGTTGGATTTGGAAGATGCAGAAAGAGGGATTGAAAGAAGAAGAAGAAACTGAAGAATGATGATGATGGAAGAGGAAGAAGAAAAAGAAAGGAAGGACAACATGTTTGGTTTTGTTTTTGTGTGAGGATTTTAAGGTTTTGGTTTTTTGGGGTGTTTGAGAAAGAAGGTTTGGAAGGGGAAGAGGATGAGTGAGTTGGGTTTTGGGATTGGGGAAGAGAAGGAGAAGGATGTAGAGAGAGAAAGAGAGAGTGGTGACAGCTTGAATACAGATGGGATTAGAAGGAGAATGATCAATTATTGGTATTTGGTGGTGACTGGTGAGTGGTGTGTGGGCCTGGATTTGTTTTTATCATCTTTCTTTTTGATAACATGTTTTTATCATATTTCATTTGCTCATTTACAATTTTACAATATTATTATCAATTTTAATTATATTTTGTTTTTTTGGTTTCCCAGGATATCGGTAGGATCACAAGGACGGCAAAGCTCTCATTTAAGAGTTTTAACGTTGATGCATTCCCAAGGACAAAATCCGAACTCGAGACCACTGGTTAAACTGGAGGAGACCCGTGCTATTTCATCCAAACGCTCTTGAATATTTTAATTATATTTTGATTTATACATATATATTATAATACTTATAATAATGATAATAATTCATTTTTTTAGGTATCACGAGTGCAACAGCATAGATTAGTTCATCAAAGTGTTGGACGACATTAAAGGACGAAGCTCTAATAATCAGATTTTCTCCATAAGAATCAGGGATGGAACTCATAATACATCTTTGCTGGTAAGGTTTTTTTTAATTAAAAATCAGCTGAATATATTATTTAATTTTACTTTCAGGTGTTTGAAAATGATTAATTTTCATTCAAGTAAAATCATAATTGAATCAAGTGAAATATATTATTTAATTTTAATTAATGTAATTGAAATGAATTTAAATAGTGTAAAATATAAGTTTAGTTGGTTTGTAGGTCGGTATCCAAAAAATTTACATTAAATTCTAGTAATATTTTAACAAATTCAATATTTATTATGAATGTCAATGTAAAAACAATGCATATAACACCCGGTTTTTCACTGTTTTATATCGATAAAATAGACAGAAATATTTTTATTTTTATTTTAAAACTTAGAAAATGATTTTGGATAAACCGGGATCATATTCATACTCTACTTTACCGTAGAGAGTTACGATTAAATTTTGGGTCGAAAATTCAGATGAAACTCGATCTGTATTTTAATGACAGTAAGAATTTTACTGCTCAAATGACCTAATTTTGACTCGTGAACGAAATACTTAGGGTTTTTATGGAGTTTCCAACGACTTTGGCTATTTTAAAATTTTCACTTAAAAAGTGAAATAAGATATATTATGTGGGCGTTATACAAAATCGGGTGAACGACAAAGCTGAATTCGAGATTTCCGGGATCCGCTAAGGGATAAATAGTAAGTCATGTAGATGACTCACAATTGTAATGATGGCTTTTGGAGGAAATTACCATTATATCCTTACGTTGTCATTTTATCACAAAATTGACATTTTGTAAGATTGCCTTGTCCCTAAAATTTTATGCCTTGGACCCTTTTGTCCCTAGTTTCCCACGGGCCAACCCCCTTTGTGAGCCCATTTCATTTCTATTTAAGACTAACTTCATCTTCTTCATGAAGTTTGCTCTCCATTTTCACTTTAAATTTCTAAGTTTCCATAGTCATTTTTGTGAAGCCACCACTTGATTTCTTGCTCATTTTCAATCTTCAAGAGGTATACTATACTCTTCTCACTTAATCACCATCATGTTATTCATTTATTTTTGTGATTTGAAGCCATGATCATCATGTGTCATCTTAGGGTTTCCATGTTCAAAAATTCATAGAAAATCATAGAAAAATCCTATGATCATGAAACCAATTTCTATGATCTTATTATCCTCTATATATTTCAGATCCAAGAGTATGCACCCAACAAAATTTTCTTACCCATTTAACTCATTAAGACCGAACCCCAACAAGTGGGGGGGGGGGGGGGGGGGACTTTTTTCAATTTTTTTGATAAGTCTTGCTTGATTCAATCCTTATAGCTCATATATGTATTTAATCCTTGATGTTGAATCAAAATAAAAACTCTAAGCCATTATTTTCCTCATGACCGAAACTTGGTTCTTGGAAGATGGGATTTTTTTTTCAATCCTTGTATCTTAATCATTGTTTTAGGGTTTTAAGTGATAAATGATCACTAATCCAAGAGCTTAAGATTTTTAGGAATTTTTAGCCATAAAATCACCCTATGGCTGAAACCATCATGTAGGAAAATAGGAGTTTTTAATTGTTTGATTGTTAATTTGTTGTTGTGATTTGTTGAAGGATAACTATTATATCGGGTACGTGTGATACCGATGCTCAGATTTGCGACGAAAATCAAAATCGGAAGTAAACGTTTCTAAGAGGTAAGGGGAGTACCTGAGGGTTTTTTCGATAGCTGTATGTAATTTGTTTATGGTCCGTATAATTTATTTGGGTGTATTTATTGTTTTACGTAGTTAGAAATAACTGCTTTTAAATTATTTGCTTTTAATTATTTATATGCATTTAATTGTTATTATATTTTAATACATGTCATAATTGTGCTATTTGATATATTATTGGCATGGAATTGTTATTGATGTTGATTGTGGATTGAAGAGCCCGACAGTGGTCAGTGCTCAATTAATTACGAGGTTAAAAGCATTAAAAACCTTTTTATGGAATAATAAGTTTTAATTGATGGGGAATAGTGATATAATATTATTTAAGTATTTGATTGGTTAGAAATGAGGAATAAATGAAATTGTGATTATTTTAATGATTTAACTGCGTAAGAGTATTTTATGAGTCACAGTGAGGATATAACCATGAAAATATTTTAGTACTACTAATTTATACGTAAGAAATTTCTAAATATTAGAAAATGTTATTATAAAAAAATAAGTTTCAAAAATAATTTTATTATGGTGTTGGGAAAATTATTTTACTAGAAAAGTTATATTTTGAACTTAAAACGTTCTTAAAACTTCAAGCAACACACAATTCCGACAATAATTGCAGAAGTATTCTAAAAAACAACAGATTTCATGATTTGCACATTTTGACTTGGAGTCCGTTTTATTAGGATAATCGTTGTATTGATTTTGTGCGTTAAAATCTACGTATCTAAGACTGGTGCACCGGTCTAGATTTCATGATTTGCACATTTTGACTTGGAGTCCGTTTTATTAGGATGGTTGATAAACTTAAATGTTTAAATGTTGGATTGGTCGTGAGTCTTTGAGCTCCGACAATGAAAGAATGAACACAAAGAAAATAACGTGAACAAAACGTTTTACAAGCATTATCAGGGCAGACGTGCCTACGCATTTGGACTTGAATTCTTGATGGCAAGTATTCATGACGTTGCATCATTGTGCCTTGATGGACAATGAAACCATATACTATAAATAGTAATCACCGTGCCTCGTTTTGGACAATGTTATGGTTAATTTAAAACCTACCCTATTTGGCAATGATTAAAACCTGCCTTATTTGACAATGAGAGCTTGATCATCCCATTTATTTGGTGAATGAAGCTCTGGAGATTAAGTACAAAATTTAGATGATGAATATTGAAGTGCCATTGTTTTTAAAATGACGACGACTGTCGGGTATGAAACTCTTTGATAAATAAATTGTTTATTATTGAATATATATGTTAAATGATGTTTGTGTGTCGTGCATATGGTTATCGTTTTAAAATCCATATATTGGTTCTCACCCTTGCACGTATTATTGTTCGTTTCCTCCGTTTTGAGGACGCGGAGAATATAGGCGTGTGGGTTACTAACCCGGGAGCCCACGGTGCAACATATACCGGAGCTATACGTATTTTAGAGGGCACCATAGCGACCGGACTACAGCGAGAGCATCGCACGGTAGAGACCATAGAGGTATCCCTACCTCTGATGTGGTTCCTACTACAGCATTTGGTTGATCAAGGAGAGCTTAACGTCATCCCCCTATTGCACAGTCGTTAGCTGAGGCAGCACCGACATCACCTCCAGAGCAGATGGTTATAGATCCTGAGGAGGATTCGGAGGAGTTCATTGAGGACGTGCCCGAGTACATCCCTCTTGATGACGATGACGATTCACCCGATGAGGGTGCAGTCGTGTCTTCATCAGACACTTCTGCGGGGAGTGGGATTGATCACCATGGTCTTTCCAATGGGTATCATTAGATATGCCATGATTTTGTATATGGTCATAGACGGTTCGCTACGTGTCAGTTATGTTTTATTTTCTTTACTTTGTTATGTTGAGAATGACCTGTTATGATAAAGACCCCTATAGTGATATAGTTTATACAAAACTGCTGATACATATGATATGATATATATATATATATATATATATATATATATATATATATATGTTTGGGTATGTAGTTGTATGTTGTGAAGTTAAAAAGAAAAAGAAAATGTCGCATACCACATATTTGGCAGATTGTGCATGTTGTTAAACATATTCATTCAGAGCAAAATTAATACTCAAGCCTCCTTGGATGTAAGAGAAACCAAGTAATGTAGGAACGACCTACAATTTTAATTAGTTTCTATTTTATAATAAAATGGAAAAAGATAGATGGAGCGATATATTTCTCACTAAGCCGGTGATAGGTATGGTTATATGCTATATGGTCATAAAAATATATTTTTCTTTTAATAATACTTATAAATATAATTATAATAATTATAATTATATAATTAAGATTCACTTATCTCTTCTTTCATAATACTACTTAAATTCAAAGCAATAATATTATTTGAATATCTGAAAAGTTGACATCTCTCACATTTGGTTAATGACTTTTAAAATCGTCATTAATAGTTTGATGAGTTTGGTTAATGGATACAACTATGAGATGAGTAACTTGTTAATGAACAATTTGTTAATGATGTAAAAAATCTTGATTAATAAAACTCAATGTGTGGTTAATAGGTTACTAAATCTCAATATATCCTTTATCTAAACTCAATACATCATTAACCATAATTATAAACATAATTAATCACTTGTCGCATATGTCATATTTTCTTATGTTAAAATAACAGAACTGATTCAAATAGCGAGCTTCTTTACAAACAAATCATGCCCATGAAAGGGATAAAGTTTTCATTTTTTTTAGTCTCTTAATACAAAAGGAATAAAGCTTTTGAATGATAATTATAAAAAAAAAAAACAAGAAGAGCTTTTGAATGATAATTATAATAATTAGGTGAGGTGTGACAACGACTGTAATATTGTCTTGTGTGCATCATGCACCATTATTTTGAATAATTAATCTAAATAATCTCGTTAAACACTTATCATCAGTAGTAACTGCTGATTTAGTTGAACCACTTGCATTGTCACTGTAACTGGGGATGTTAATTGTAACTCTTTGTTGTATTTTATTGTCGCAATACACGTCTCTCTTATCTTAGTAAGTAATATAAGAATTCTAAAACCATAATTGTTAAATTTTTCAAATGACAAATGGCGGATGCTCGTTCTGGTCTGATTGAATGCATCGTAAGTCGAAAAAAAAATATAGTCAAACATGACACTTTTTCAAGTATAAAATTAATCAGCAATAAAACGATATTTTATATTAACTTATTTTGTATTAAAAAATCAATTTATAATTAAAATTTGCTTAGAAGAACTTTAAAAAATGATTATTTACTAAAATTTAAGGATAAATCGTTCAGTATCTAGACAATATTTTGGGTAACTTTTATCTTGCTCATATGGCCTAGTCAGTATTTGTCAACTCATTTAAATGACGTCATCTCACTGCCAACCTTTCCCCAACTTCTCGTTTTATTTTATGACCCTTCTCAACTTTTTGTTTTAACTATGGTCCAAATGATCCCTTCACAGACTTAAAAATAGTTTTTTTTTTAGATTCCGTAATTATCATCTTCATCTTTCAAAATCAAAACCTAAAACTCTTTTCAATTCTAGAATTTTGCTCCCGATCCCAATCTCAATCAAAACTATAAGCGCTTAAAGAAAGAAAAGGAAAGAAAGGGATATGAGAGGATTCGAATAGTGAAAAAATACGGAGAGGGTGTTTAGTGCATAAGCTCTTATGATAATTCCATAAGCTTCTCCCAGTGACTTATGGAAATAAGTCAAAAACTCCTTATGGGATGACATAAGTTATTTTTATAAGCTCCGCCAAACACACTGCATAAGAGCTTATGTTATCAGATAAGTTAAAAGGAGCTTAAATAAGCTCTTCCAAACACCACCTAGATCTTGGTCTTCAACGACTCGACTTTTAGATCTTCAATACTTTAAAATAATCTTGTTGGACTATTGATCAGAAGCTCAGTAGTCGTTTGTCATATATTCACTAGACACTTTATCTTCAATTTATCAAAAGCTTGTTCATATGCTCAGTAGAAACGTGATCAACAGTTCGGTAGATTTGATCTGAGGCTTGGTAGATGTTTCTATTTCCCAGTTGCTAGCCTTGTTCTGCTGACTAGAGAGATCTTGAACAGATATGTTTTTGTATAAAACAGTCTTCTTTCAATATTAAACAATCTGCACATTCAGGTAAATCATCAACAATATTCATATGGTGTAATTAAAATATTCTTTAAATGTTTGATATCATCTAAACCAAAGGATTAAAAGTCCATCAGAAGCTTGGAGAATTAATAGCAGAAACCCTAAGTTAGGAAGAAGATGGTGTTATATTCTAGCCTATATGTTAGCCATGTCATATGCCAAGTCACAAAAGTATTCCGGGTTTAGAGGTGTTATTTGAACACCCATTTGTATAAACACTGTATATACACCGTATCCATTTCTTTCTACGTTTTAAGTTAAACAGAATATTGTAAGATGAAATAATAAAAAAAGAAGCAATAGTTCTGATGTTTATACGGTGTAGATGTCAAAGACAAGTGTTCAAATATTGTTTCTCTTCCAAGTTATATGATATGTCAATTTTTTCTTTTCCACCTAAGACTCACTGCTCATGGAATTAGAATCCCCATCAACCAGAGTAATGTTAAAGAAAATATTGTTCAACTTTTAAAAGTTAGATGATAAATTGGAACAAATAAGAGTTAGATGATGAATTTGAAGACTAACACTACAACAGATTAGACTTTAGATAGCGTTTCTGTATGCCTTTTAATAGCGTTTGTAACCGCTATCTATTCTACCGCTATTAAAACTCGTTAGCAAAGATAGCATTTATGAACTGCTATTAATAGGTGACTTTAGATAGCGTTTGTACACGGAAACGCTATCTAAAGTCTGACTTTAGATAGCGTTTCCTTATACAAACGCTATCTAAAGTCTGACTTTAGATAGCGTTTGTACAAGGAAACGCTATCTAAAGCCCCTTTTTTTTTTTTAATTTTATTTCTTAACTTTTACATCCATTATTCCCGCATATTTACACAAAAAACCACAATTGTTGCAGTCAACACAATTGTTCAAAATGTGTTCAAAATCGGAGGGAAACAAAACTGAATGAATGAAAATCGGAAGAAGAAGGTGAACATGAATTTAACCACACATGATCTCGAGAAAAAAAAAATTGCAAGCAACATTGAATGAAGAAATTTTGACAACTAGAATTATAATATCGGTAAAATATTAAAAACATAATAAAAAAATTTTGAACTTGAAAACCCCTTATCTCGCCTTGCCCATCGCCGTTCTTGAACCGCCATCGCTGGAGAGTAAGACCGTCGTCCACACCGTCGGAAGCCTTTGCTTCTCCCTTGCCCAGATCTGGAACTCGTGAGGGGAAGTTGTGATCTGGAACTTGGAAACTCGGATCTAAACCCCATGACCACAGATCTGCCTTGCACTGGTCGCCGTTCGTCCCACTTCTTTGTCAAGGCCATCGTCGCGCCCCAGATCTTGGAGCTTCTCACTTGCCCAGATCGCCAATAGCTTGATGAAAGATCAAACAAAGAGTGATGATGGTGGGTTTTTTGGTGATGAGAAGAAAAAAGGGAAGATTGTTGTGGGTAGGAGGAAATGGGTGAAGGATTTGAGGGTTTGGTGGTGATGAGAAAAGATTTTCAGAGGGCAAAAATTGGAACATTTGAGGGTTTGATGGTGATGAGAAGAAGAGAAGACAGGGCGATTGTTATGGGTGATGAGAAGACAGCATCATAGGGCAAAAATTTGACAGTGTATCCGGAAGACCTAAGATAGCGTTTCCGTGTGGAACCGCTATCTTTTCCTAAGTGACACTTTTAATAGCGGTTCCACACGGAAACGCTATCTTAGGTTATACCTAAGATAGCGTTTCCCTTAGGGAAACGCTATTAAAAGTCCCCCATCACTTTTAATAGCATTTCCACACGGAAATGCTATTAAAGGTGCGTTATTAAAAATCTATTTTGTTGTAGTGTAAAATAAATCTAGAGGGTGAAAGTATGCCTTTTGCCATTTTTTGAGAAAGGATTAGTTGTGAGAGATAAGGAGTGTGTGAACGACAGATGAACCGAAGCTTTTCATATCGATGAGTTAATGTTTAAGTGCCTGTTTGATTGAGATAATTTTCAACGCAAACGCTAAATCTGCGTTCCGGTGCATGAAATCCTACTTTTTTTTCAACGCTCAATAATTTAGCTTTCAACCAATGCAAATTGAATGCAACTTTGTGAATCTAAAATATAAAACAAACATGCTCTAAGTTGTCAATCTACCGCAACCTACTCAGATTTTGAAAAAGATAATTACCACAGGTCCTCACGATCATCACTTGTTTCATGTTGGCGTAGACCTAATTCATCTTGGTCTTTTTTTTTCCTAGATTTTGTCTCAAGGTTGTTGGTGCCATAGTCTCTTGGCTTCCATCTTTCATTTCTGCCTTTGGTTAACAGGTCTTTGTTTCTTCCATCTTTGTCTCTATTTCTATGTGAACGGATTGATACTGAAACGTGGAGAAGAACAAAGTTGGAGGTTAGAACATAAAGATGATCGAGGTAAAGGCGAGATACAAGCCAACAGTCCAATCGCTGACTTGACGATCTAATAGGAAAATTGTCACCTGATCCTTCTGTTGGTTTGACTACCGGGTTTACTTTTACAACTATGATGATTAATGAGTATTCAAGACTCGCCTTGACTCATTAACTTGTCATAACTTAAGTTAATTAAGACAAGTTGGAAACTAAAAATTAGAATTGATATATTTTGTGATCGTTGACTAAACTCTGCAAAATATTTTAATATTTTGGACTGTATGCTTTTTTTTAGCATTTATCAGTGATTGTGGCAGATGGATCATCAATTAATTGGAAAGTTAGGTTATGCATAGAACTTTGTTAACTATGTGATATCTGTGAAGTAGTTAAGTCTGTTAGGCAGTTAGTTCATTTTTCTTTTTCTAACTACCTTGAGAGACTTGTATGTACAAATATATAAGCCATAATTGAGAGAAAAATAGAAGGTTAATTTTCTGAGTGTTAAAAACACTGTAAACAGAGAGAGTGAATGATTCATTGAGATCAGAAAGAGTGCAAGTGAGGATTGAGAGAGTTAGCTTTAAACCTGAAAAGTCTTGTAACTGGTGTTATTTGATCTAGTGGATGGAAGACTCGCCTCAGTATGGATGTAGGAGCAATTTGCTCCGAACCACGATAATATCCTGCTCTTATTCTTATCTTCCTTTACTCTTCTGCATAATTTCGTTTTTTCTGCAATTCTTATCAAGAACAATTGATTCTTGCAATCACTGTCAGTGCTGTGACATTACAACTGGTATCTAGAGCTTTGTCGAATTGGGGCTGATTCTGTGATGGGCACTGCCAAGTTCGATTTGGAGAAATTCAATGGGGATAATGACTTTTGCCTGTGGAGGATCAAGATGAAGGCCCTTCTTGTTCATCAAGGACTCGAGGAAGCCTTGGGAGGAATGAACAAACTTCCTGAAATGCTTTCAGAAAAAGAAAAGAAAGACTTGATCAACAAGGCTCATAGCATGATCATTCTTTCTTTGGGAGATGAAGTTCTTCGTGAGGTAGCTGATGAGTCCACTGCTGCAGGTGTTTGGCTCAAGCTTGAAAGCCTATACATGACTAAGTCATTGACAAACAAACTCTATTTGAAGAAGAAACTCCATCAGCTGAAAATGGAGGAAGGATCATCAATCAAAGAACATGTCTCTCAATTCACTAAGGCAGTTCTTGAATTAAAGAATCTTGATGTGAAGATTGATGATGAAGACCAAGCTGTGATGTTGCTGTGCTTGCTTCCTCCCTCTTATGAGAACTTGGTTGACACAATGATATTTGGTAAAGAAAGCCTCACCTTAGAAGAAGTTAAAGCCACTCTTAATTCTCAAGAAATGAAGAAGATAATTACTTATGACAAAGGTGAAGGTGGAGATGCAGAAGGGCTGTTTGTCAGAGGCAGATCTGATAACAGAGAAGCAAAGGACAAGAATAGGAGGAACCGATCCAAATCCAAAGGCAAGAAAGAGTGTTACTACTGCCATAAGGAGGGACATTTCAGAAAGAACTGTCCTGAGAGGAAAAGAAAGAATAATGGCAAGCAAAACTCAAATGATATGGCTGTGGTAGCAGATGGGTATGAAAGCTCGGATGTGTTGGCAGTGACTGAAGATTCTTGTAGTGAGGAGTGGATTCTTGACTCAGGGTGTTCATTCCACATGACCCCTATTGGAAGCACCTCAATTTAAATTATTAATTAAGGTGGTTTATAATCAACAACATTAAAAGATAATTAGTCATAGATATAAATCTTAACCATAGCTAGATGATTATAATTAATTTACTCAATTTTTACTCATTATGAATAAATAGCACTAGTCTTAATTAATTATACCCTAGTTACAAGTTTTAACCACGCTACCTCCTCATCATGCAATTCATCATGATTTATTTCATTCTTTGACTATAAGTTCACCTGCTTGCTAATTGTACCGTCAATTCTGCCTTTCCTTTTTGTTTAAATTAATGCCACCTCCTCCTCATAAAATTTTGGCAGGATATATTCCATTACTTGATTATAAATTATCTGCACCGCTTAACCTTGTTTCTTCCTTCCCTTTTCATTAAATTAACGCCACTTCTATAGTCTAGTTAGAAAATAGCCTTGGTGAGTCACCCTTTCTTGACCGTGAAGGAGTGGTGATTTATGTTCATTCCTTTATTAAGTTAAAGCAAAGACAGAAAAGAGAGTTAGTGAGATGACGCAGAAACAATAGAAGAAAATAGAGAGAGTGACCGTGAGAGTGAGAGAAATTTTCAGAGAGATTTCGGTGCAATTCTTTCGTCCAGTCGAGAAACCGATTACACCGTTATGATCCTCATAAAGTCTACTTCATTACCCTATTTTCCTTTTCTTGATTAGGCTAAGGTAAGGCTATGTCCTTTTTATGTCTAAATATCGTCGGCGACGGTATTGAGGTTATCTTTCAATTCACTTATCGGTTTCCAATTCCGTCTTCAGATTTGAACTACACGTAACGTGTACTACACAATGATGTGTTCAGGTGAATTTTTGGAGCCCCGGAGGGTATAGAACTGTGCGTGGAAGATTTGAGGGAATACAGGGAATGTCTGTTTCGTTACCTCAGAGCTAGCCTAAGACATTCCAGGTGGGGGAAAGAAATTATTTAATGTCGGAAATGGCGCGGTTACATTTAATTGGATAATGGCGTAGGACGACCCAAACCCTACACGAAAGCGAGTAACGGACAATGTCTATACCACATTGGGAACTACTCAGCGGTACCGATGATGATATAGAAATTGTACGTTTATCGTCATTACGCTACATACATAGATTATTTTATTACGTGATGATTGCCTGTTTGACTAGTTGATGTGAACTTGATACTTGGTATATGATATCATGAGTGTAGTAATTATTTTAGAAGTGTTTATAATTATAATAATTATTATTATTACTATTATTATCATTATTATTATTTTAATATTATTACTACTACTACTGGGATGATAATGATTATTATTTGTAGTAGTAGTATTTATTATTAGTATTATTATTATGAGTGATTATTATTAGTATTATTATTATGAGTATTATTATTATTTTTATTATTATGATTATTATTTTTATTATTGTGATTGTTATTATTATTATTATTATTATTGTTATTATATTTCGGTATTTATCATTTGGAAATGATATTATAATATGAGGATATATGATGATGATTTTGGATAACATGATAATGATGATAGGATGAGTGTAATGATTGTACTTAGAAGATTGAGTAAATCATAAGTTATGTTGAGATACGAGGATGTATTTGGGGATTGTATACGATATGTGATAGCTGTGCCCAACCGAGATAATTATCGTGAAATGAGGTTGAGATGAATGAGATGTGATTATTTTGAGGTGATCTATGAGATTAGGATGACCGGTTAGGGCACTAGGGGGTGACTTGAAACATGGTCTGTGATATGTTGGACCTGAAACATGGTCGAGCGGACCTGAAACATGGTCGATTGGGGTCTATGCCTCGGAAGGAAAATTCCCGGGGATAGGCTAATGGCAGACCGTCCAGAGATGATTTCATTTTAGTCGCAGCTATAGTTCATGCATTGCATGAGCATCCTGGATTGTGGTCCAGAGGTGTGCACCGGGTTGTGAGTCTATAGTGCCATTGCTTTGCGTGGGCACTCTCCATCCGCGGACGAGGGTGTGCGCCGGGGACTCTGGGACGTGTCGATTATATTGTTGTGATATCCGGATATGACCGATGCCTTAGAAGATTATTCATACAACATTTGCATTGCATCATGATGGAGGGTAGAGGAAAGATTATAGATGTGGATTGAGGATGATTATGTTGCATATATTTATACTGGGGAGACGGATGTTTAGTGTGTCGTTATTTAATTAAATGTTGCAAAACCATTTCCCCGTTTGATGTTATATGGTTTCTTATCCCTATCTTCTCTATATTGCATATGTTTCGTTTTGTGATTGTGATGAGAAGAGCCTACAGAGATTCCAGACATGGAGGAACTTGATGGGACTTCGTATGAGCCTGACGTTGGAGGACAAGCAGTGGATCCTCATGTTTGAGTATAGAGTCTATGGCCAGCGCGTCTTGTCTCTTTATGATGTTGTTTTTATTTTTTGTTTGGTTATCAGCTTGTACATTTTGGGATCCGACTGATGGGATTCCCTCTACTGTACTGTATCAGGATTTGAGATGTATATATTATGTATGTATGTTATGTTTAAAATGTTTCCGCTGTTTTAATATATTCGCTTAACGCTAATTAAGTTTTAATATTTTGGGTTTTCTTTAATGGGACGTCGGGGCCTCTCATTTAGTGGTATCAGAGCAGTCCGGTTCTGAAACGGACTGTGAGCACTATGATTAGGGTGAACTGTCCATTTAGTTGAATCCACATCGGATAACAACTATGCTTAGAAGTTGGGTAATGAGTCCGACGCGACATCTCTATGGCATGTAGTATTTATATTCCAGTTTTATGTAGTATTATATGTCATATTGATGGGGGCTAATGATTTCTTTTAACAGGATCATGGCTCGAGGCCGAGGTCGAGGACGTGGTAGACGGGGTGGTGGTAGAGCGATAGAGGGTGTAGAGGATGAGCCCCATCGGCCAGAGGCAGGTATTGGAGGTGGAGGAGAGTCCGCCGAGACTCTTCGGACTATCCGCGAGTTAGCATCCGTTACATTGCAGCGGCGCAGAGAATGCTCGAAGGGAACGAGAGAGAGGCAGAGCTACGGGAGCGGCATGATAGGAGGATGGCCGCCGTGCTGAGGATGCGGGATTGACTACCTTTCTCAAAGGTAAGCCACCACGGTTTGGTGGAGAGTATGATCCAGCGAGCGGCAGTGGTGGATTCGGGAGCTCGAGAAGATATTTGATACAATGAGATGCAGAGATGATCAGAAGGTGACTTATGCCGCCTTCATGATGACCGGAGGGGCTGAGTCATGGTGGAGAGGCAAGATAAGATTACTAGAGGCTGAGGGCAGACTCATCAGTTGGGAGCTGTTCAGAGAGTGTTTCTTTGAGAAGTACTTCCCGCGATTAGTCAGACGCGAGAAGGAGAGAGAATTCATGAGTCTCCAGCAGGGAGACCGATCTGTTGGTGATTACGCAGCTAGATTTGAGGCCCTGATACAGTTTTCTGAGTACTACCAGAGGTTTCCAAATGAGGACTGGATGTGCCGAAGATTCGAGGAGGGTTTACGGCATGAGTTGAGGAGGGCTATAGCACCCTTGGATATTTTGAGCTTTCCAGAGATGGTGGAGAGGGCCAGTGCTATTGAGAGCATGGACAGGAGGCAGGCTGCAGAGTAGAGACAAAGACGTAGTGGGGGTCCCTATCGGGCGGGTCGGTAGAGAGAGAGGTGATGGAGGTTCTCGGTGGAGGAGAGGACTATACGTTGGACCGGGGAGAGGCACTCGGACATCCGTACCATCCATGTACCGGTTACTGAGAGAGGACCAGAGCGAGAGAGCCCCAAAGTGTGTTTGGATGCGGAGGTCCACATTATATTAGGGATTGTGCAGAGATAGATCCGGTTGCTAGATGCGTGGCAAACCAGGTCATTTTGCTAGGGATTGTAGACGAGAGAGCGTCTGACAACGAATGCCGGCCCGTAGAGGAGCCGGTAGTTTGAAGGAGCCGGGAGAGGGGTTCCGTAGCGGGGCGGACGAGGCAGCCGGACCTCGAGGCCACTTTGGGAGGGTGTTTACAGTGAGAGGATCTGAGTCCTCTCAATCTGCAAATCTTATTCAAGGTATGTGTTTAATATCTGGCAGACTCTCGTCTGTGTTGTTTGATTCAGGCGCTACACATTCTTTTGTGTCCCATGAGTGCGTAGATCATTTACATTTGCCCGTTTCTCAGCTACCATATACCTTGACAGTGTCCACCCCTACTACCGATCCTTTGATCACTATGTCTATTTGCTTACAGTGTCCTATAGTTGTTGAAAACAGGGCATTCCTTGTAGATCTCATCTGTTTGCCTATGCAACAGATAGACGTTATTCTTGGCATGGATTGACTTTCGTCTAACCATGTAGTGTTAAATTGTGCCCGAAAGACTTTATCTTTTATTGAGCCTTCTAGCATAGTATCTGCCAATGAAGGAGCAACTATGATGGTTTACGATTCTCAGCAGTATGTGATGCTTTTCTCTTTGGAAGCTAAGGAGACTTCGAGTATAGATTCTATGCCTATTGCTAGAGAGTTTCCTGAGGTTTTCCCTCCTGATGTTCCAGGTTTGCCACCAGAGAGGGAGGTGGAGTTCGCTATAGATCTCATACCAGGGGCTGGACCTATTTCAGTAGCTCCTTATAGGATGTCACCAGTGGAGTTGGCAGAGTTGAAGAAACAACTGGACGACACGATGAAGAAGGAATTCATCAGACCGAGTGTTTCGCCTTGGGGAGCACCGGTATTGTTTGTCAAGAAAAAGGACGGAAGTTCTAGGTTGTGCACAGATTATAGGCAGTTGAATAAAGTTACAATCAAGAACAAATATCCGTTGCCTAGGATAGATGATTTGATGGATCAGTTGAAAGGAGCTTCGGTGTTTTCCAAGATAGATTGAAGATCAGGATACCATCAGATTAGGGTGAAGAAGGAGGATATGCCTAAGACCGCTTTTAGGACAAGGTATGGACACTACGAGTACCTAGTTATGCCTTTTGGTGTAACTAATGCTCCAGCGGTGTTCATGGATTACATGAATAGAATCTTTAGACCGTTCCTTGACAAGTTTGTTGTGGTGTTTATAGATGATATTCTTATATATTCCCGTAGTCGGGAAGAACACGAGGAACACCTGAGAGTGGTGTTACAGGTGTTGAGAGATAGGCAGTTGTATGCTAAGCTATCCAAGTGTGAATTTTGGTTAGAGGAAGTACAGTTTCTAGGGCATGTAATCAACAAGAAAAGGATAGCAGTTGATCCAGTTAAGGTAGAGGCCGTGATTAAATGGGAGAGGCCTAAGTCAGTGACTGAGTTGAGGAGTTTCTTAAGATTAGCCAGGTATTACAGGAGGTTCATCGAGGGTTTCTCGAAGATTGCGTTGCCTATGATGCAGTTAACGAGAAAAGGTACGACGTTTGTCTGGACAGAGAAGTGTGAAGAGAGCTTTCAGAAGCTAAAGGAGAAGTTGACTACATCTCCTGTGCTGACGTTACCAGATCCATTAGGACAGTTTGACGTATATTGTGACGCGTCGTATCAAGGATTGGGTTGTGTTTTGATGCAAGAGGGAAGAGTTGTGGCTTATGCTTCCCGACAATTGAGAGTTCATGAAAGGAATTACCCAACCCATGATCTGGAGTTAGCAGCCATAGTGTTCGCATTGAAGATATGGCGACACTATCTCTATGGAGTTAAGTTTAATGTGTTCAGTGATCACAAGAGTTTAAAGTATTTATTTGATCAGAATGAGCTGAACATGAGGCAACATAGATGGATGGAATTCATTAAGGACTATGAGTTTAATCTTCAATACCATCCAGGAAAGGCTAATGTTGTGGCGGATGCACTAAGTCGGAAATCCTTGCACGTATCCGCAATGATGGTGAAAGAGATGGAGTTGCTTGAACAGTTTAGAGATTTGAACCTCGGTATGGATTTGATTGAGGATAAAATATGCTTAGGTATGATCACCATCAGTAGTGAGTTTTTGAGAGACCTTAAAATTAAGCAGGGTCAGGATGAATATTTGGTGGATGTGAATCGAGGTATAGACGAGGGTAAAGTTTCAGTGTTTAGGAGAGGATCAGATGGAGTGTTAAGGTTTAAGGATCGGATATGTGTGCCATAGAAGTTAGAGATTAGGAAGATGATCTTAGAGGAGGCACATAAAAGTAAGCTGAGTTTCCACCCAGGAGCCACCAAGATGTACCAAGACTTGAAAAAGATGTTTTGGTGGCCAAGGATGAAGAAAGAAGTGGCGGAATATGTCCTATCATGTTTGGTATGTCAGAAAGCTAAGATAGAACATCAAAAGCCCGTTGGGTTGTTGCAGTCCTTGGATATCCCAGAGTGGAAATGGGATAGTATAGCGATGGACTTTGTGGTTGGATTACCACGAACTCCGAAGAGGTTTGATGCGATTTGGGTTATCATTGATAGGTTGACGAAGTGTGCTCACTTCTTACCTATTGGGGAGAGTTATAGTCTTGAAAGGTTGACCCATATCTATATCAAGGAAGTAATAAGGTTGCACGGTGTGCCATCGAGTATTGTCTCCGACCGAGATCCTAGATTTACATCTAGATTTTGGAGACAGTTACACGATGCGTTGGGAACAAAGTTGAGGATGAGTTCTGCTTATCATCCTCAGACGGATGGACAGTCTGAGAGGACAATTCAATCATTGGAGGATCTTTTAAGAGCTTGTGTGTTGGAACATGTTGGCAGTTGGGATGAATTCCTACCATTGATTGAGTTCACATACAATAACAGTTTCCACAGTAGCATCGGAATGGCACCATATGAGGCTCCGTATGGGAGAAAGTGTAGGACTCTGTTATGTTGGTATGAGACTGGCGAGAGCCAAGTGTTGGGTCCTGATGTGGTACAACAAACAACAGAACAAGTTAGAAAAATAAGAGAGAAAATGAAGGATGCTCACGATCGGCAGAGAAGCTATAGTAACAAGAGGAGGAGACCCTTAGAATTCCAAGAAGGTGGTCACGTGTTCTTGAGAGTCACTTCGAAGACCGGAATTGGCAGAGCTATAAAGTCTAGAAAGCTCACTCCCCGATTCATTGGACCGTTTCAGATTCTTCGACGAATTGGTCCAATAGCTTACCAGATAGCCTTACCGCCTTACCTTTCTAACCTTCGCGATGTCTTCCATGTTTCCCAGTTGAGAAAATATTACCCTAATCCTTCTCATGTACTTGAGCCTGAATCTATACAACTCCGAGAGAATCTAGAATATGAGGCTTTACCGATTAAGATCACAGATAGAAGGATTAAAGAACTCTGCGTTAGACAGATTCCTTTGGTTAAGGTCATTTGGGATGAGATTACTGGAGATGCTACATGGGAGCGTGAGGCGGATATACAGCAGCAGTATCCACATCTTTTCTGAGGTTCGTAAATTCCGAGGACGAAATTTCTTTTAAGGGGGGTAGTAATGTAACATCCTATCTTTCGGGAAATTAAATATTTTAATTAGATGGGAGTGAGGGTTAGATAAATCTAAAAATTTATTTAAGAATCCAAACACATGTGCAAGTTCAAAATAAAATTCAAGCAACCCAAATTTTATAGTAGGTAAACACCTCAAGCAAGTACGTCAAAAACCCCTATTGGAAGCACCTCAATTTAAATTATTAATTAAGGTGGTTTATAATCAACAACATTAAAAGATAATTAGTCATAGATATAAATCCTAATCATAGCTAGATGATTATAATTAATTTACTCAATTTTTACTCATTATGAGTAAATAGCACTAGTCTTAATTAATTATACCCTAGTTACAAGTTTTAACCACGCTACCTCCTCCTCATGCAATTCATCATGATTTATTTCATTCTTTGACTATAAGTTCACCTGCTTGCTAATTGTACCGTCAATTCTGCCTTTCCTTTTTGTTTAAATTAATGCCACCTCCTCCTCATAAAATTTTGGCAGGATATATTCCATTACTTGATTATAAATTATCTGCACCGCTTAACCTTGTTTCTTCCTTCCCTTTTCATTAAATTAACGCCACTTCTATAGTCTAGTTAGAAAATAGCCTTGGTGAGTCACCCTTTCTTGGCCGTGAAGGAGTGGTGATTTATGTTCATTCCTTTATTAAGTTAAAGCAAAGACAGAAAAGAGAGTTAGCGAGATAACGCAGAAACAATAGAATAAAATAGAGAGAGTGACCGTGAGAGTGAGAGAAATTTTCAGAGAGATTTCTGAGCAATCCGTTCGTCCAGTCGAGAAACCGATTACACCGTTATGATCCTCATAAAGTCTACTTCATTACCCTATTTTCCTTTTCTTGATTAGGATAAGGTAAGGCTATGTCCTTTTTATGTCTAAATGCCATCGGCGACGGTATTGGAGTTATCTTTCAATTCACTTATCGGTTTCCAATTCCGTCTTCAGATTTGAACTACACCTGACGTGTGCTTCACAATGATGTGTTCAGGTGAATTTTTGGAGCCCCGGAGGGTATAGAACTGTGCGTGGCAGATTTGAGGGAATATAGGGAATGTCTGTTTCGTTACCCCAGAGCTAGCCTAAGACATTCCAGGTGGGGGAAAGAAATTATTTAATGTCGGAAATGGCGCGGTTACATTTAATTGGATAATGGCGTAGGACGACCCAAATCCTACACGAAAGCGAGTAACGGACAATGTCTATACTACATTGGGAACTACTCAGTGGTATCGATGATGATATAGAAATTGTACGTTTATCGTCATTACGCTACATACATAGATTATTTTATTACGTGATGATTGCCTGTTTGACTGGTTGATGTGAACTTGATACTTGGTATATGATATCATGAGTGTAGTGATTATTTTAGAAGTGTTTATAATTATAATAATAATTATTATTAAATACTATTATTATCATTATTATTATTTTAATATTATTACTACTACTACTGGGATGATAATGATTATTATTAGTAGTAGTAGTATTTATTATTTGTATTATTATTATGAGTGATTATTATTAGTATTATTATTATTGTTATTATTATGATTATTATTATTATTATTATTATTATTATTATTATTATTGTGATTGTTATTATTATTATTATCGTTATTATATTTCGGTATTTATCATTTGGAAATGATATTATAATATGAGGATATATGATGATGATTTTGGATAACATGATAATGATTATGATGATAGGATGAGTGTAATGATTGTGCTTAGAAGATTGAGTAAATCATAAGTTATGTTGAGATACGAGGATGTATTTGGGGATTGCATACGATATGTGATAGCTGTGCCCAACCGAGATAATTATCGTGAAATGAGGTTGAGATGAATGAGATGTGATTATTTTGAGGTGATCTATGAGATTAGGATGATCGGTTATGGCACTAGGGGGTGACCTGAAACATGGTCTGTGATACGAGTGACCTGAAACATGGTCGAGTGGACCTGAAACATGGTCGATTGGGGTCTATGCCTCGGAAGGAAAATTCCCGGGGATAGGCTAACGGCAGACCGTCCAGAGATGATTTCATTTTAGTCGCAGCTATAGTTCATGCATTGCATGAGCATCCTGGATTGTGGTCCAGAGGTGTGCATCGGGTTGTGCGTCTATAGTGCCATTGCTTTGCGTGGGCACTCTCCATCCGCGGACGAAGGTGTGCACCGGGGACTCTGGGACGTGTCGATTATATTGTTGTGATATCCGGATATGGCCGATACCTGAGAAGATTATTCATACAGCATTTGCATTGTATCATGATGGAGGGTAGAGGAAAGATTATAGATGCGGATTGAGGATGATTATGTTACATATATTTATACTGGAGAGACGGATGTTTAGTGTGTCGTTATTTAATTAAATGTTGCTAAACCATTTCCACGTTAGATGTTATATGGTTTCTTATCCCTATCTTCTCTATCTTGCATATGTTTCGTTTTGTGATCGTGATGAGAAGAGCCTACAAAGATTCCAACCATGGAGGAACTTGATGGGACTTCGTATGAGCCTGACGTTGGAGGACAAGCAGTGGATCCTCATATTTGAGTATAGAGTCTATGGCCATCGCGTCTTGTCTCTTTAGGATGTTGTTTTTATTTTCTGTTTTTTTATCAGCTTGTACATTTTGGGATCCGACTAATGGGATTCCCTCTACTGTACTGTATCGGGATTTGAGATGTATATATTGTGTATGTATGTTATGTTTAAAATTTTTCCGCTGTTTTAATATATTCGCTTAACGCTAATTAGGTTTTAATATTTTGGGTTTTCTTTAATGGGACGTCGGGGTGTCTCACAAGGTACAACTATATTAAATCCTGCTAGTTTAATTTCTGCATCAAAATTAAATTCCACAAAGCTATGGCACCTCAGACTAGCTCATGCGTTAGTGAAAGAGGCTTGGAGGAATTGTATAAGCAGGGTCTAATAGGAAATGGAGACTTTGAAAAGTTATAATTTTGTGAACACTGTCTTTATGGCAAACAGAAAAGAGTTAAGTTTTCATCTGCCATACACACAACTAAAGCCTCGGTTGATTATGTGCATTCTGATATATGGTGGCCAGCAAGTGTTCTCTCATTAGGTGGTGCTAGATACTTCATAACTTTCATAAATGATTGGTCAAGAAAAGTGTGGGTGTATTTGTTGAAACACAAGAATCAAGCATTCAAGTGTTTTAAACAATGGAAAGCACTTATTGAGAATCAAACAGGAAGGAAAGTTAAGGTACTTAGAACTGACAATGGACTTGAATATCTAAGTGAAGAGTTCACCGAGTTTTGCAAGGATAATGGGATAACTAGGCACAAAACAGTAAGACTAACTCCTCAACAAAATGGTCTTGCTGAGAGAATGAACAGGACCATTTTGGAGAAGGTTAGGTGCATGTTGTCCAATGCCAACCTAAGCAAGATGTTTTGGGGAGAGGCAGTCCACACTGCATGCTATCTAATCAATAGGTCTCCTTCAGCTGCTATTGATTTCAAGACACCAGAGGAGTTGTGGACAGGAAGAGCACCAACCTATGACAACCTGGGAATATTTGAATGTACAACCTATATTAATGTAAATGAAGGGAAATTGGAGCCTAGATCAAAGAAGGGAATCTTCTTGGGATATCCTGATGGTGTAAAGGGTTACAAGGTGTGGTTAACCAAACCAGGTGGAGGAAAGGCTGTGATCAGCAAAGATGTTGTTTTCAAGGAAGAATGTATGCTTGAGGATGCACGATAGAAAACTGAGATGTCTAAGAAACCAGATGAACCTGATAACAAGGTTCAATTGGAGGTGGAGCATGATACTGCAGATAGAACAGATGATAGTGCTCAGCCACCTACTGATACTGATGAACAACAACATGAAGCAGTAGAATCATCTTACAATCTGGTCAGAGACAGGGCTAGAGGGCAGATCAAACCACCTCAAAGGCTTGGCTATGCAGACCTCATTGCTTATGCACTAAGTGTAGAAATTGAGGATCAAGTAATTGATCCTATTAACTACAAGAGGCAATGGAAAGTTCAGATAAAGAGCACTAGAAAACTGCTATGACTGATGAGATAAACTCCCTTATGAAAAACAGCACCTCGGAACTTGTGGAAAAACCTGCAAATCACAAAATTGTAGATTGCAAGTGGATTTTTAAGAGAAAACCAGAAATTCCAGGGGTTGAAGGAAGTAGATACAAGGCTAGACTCATTGCAAAAGGTTTCACACAAAGGGAAAGAATTGATTACAATGAGATTTTTTCCCCGGTTGTGAAACATACAAGTATTAGAGTCATTCTTGCTCTAGTTGCTGTCTACAACTTGGAACTTGAGCAAATGGATGTGAAGACAGCCTTCTTACATGGTCAGTTAGATGAAAGGATATACATGAAGCAACCTGAAGGGTATGAAGTAGAAGGAAAAGAACAAATGGTATGCTTGCTGAAAAAGTCCTTGTATGGACTGAAACAGTCACCAAGACAGTGGTACAAAAGATTTGACACTTCTATAATGTCAAATGGCTACAACGGAAGCTCTTTTGATTGCTGTGTCTACTTCAAGAAAGCCAACTCAGGTCACTACATATATCTCCTACTCTATGTTGATGACATGCTCATTGCAAGTAAAGATCTAGAAGCAATCAGCAAGCTTAAGGGTATACTAAGTTCTGAATTTGAGATGAAAGACTTAGGAGCTGTAAGAAAGATTTTGGGGATGGAAATCCTGAGAAAGAGAGATGAAAGACTTCTCTTCTTGCATCAGTCAGGTTATGCAGAAAAGGTGCTTAGAAGGTTCAATATGCAAGATGCCAAGGCGGTTTCAACTCCTATAGTTGGTCATTTCAAGCTATCGGTTGAACAATCTCCCAAAACTAATGAAGACCAGCAAGTACATGGATAGCATTCCTTGCTCCAATGCCATAGGGAGTTTAATGTATGCTATGGTATGTTCAAGGCCCGATCTTGCCTATCTTTCCAAAGATGGTCAACGATTCATGGGGAACCCAGGGGAAGGAGCATTGGCATGCAGTCAAGTGGATTCTTAGATACCTGAAAGGGACAAAATCTGTTGGATTGATATTTGGTAAATCAAAATCAGAAAACAACAATGTAGCAGGATATGTGGATGCTGATTTTGCAGGGGACATTGACAGAAGAAGGTCTCTAACAGGATATCTGTTTACTCTCTATGGAAATGTGGTAAATTGGAAGGCAAATTTGCAAACAATAGTTGCCTTATCTACCACTGAATCTGAGTATATTGCTTTGACTGAAGCTATAAAGGAAGCAATACGGCTCAAAGGTTTTGTAAATGAACTGGAAGGGAGGGAAATTCCTATGACTGTATGGTGTGATAGCCAAAGTGCTATCCATCTCTCAAAGAACCAAATGTTCCATGAGAGGACAAAGCATATTGACATCAGAATGCACTACATTCGTGACATCATTTCAAATGGCATAGTTGAAGTGAAAAAGGTTCCTCATCAAGACAACATGGTCGACATGTTAACCAAGGTGGTTCAAGAGCCAAATTCCAAAGACTTTGCATGAATTTGGCAAGGATTGGAACCTGTGATAAATAAGTCTCTTTAAGAGACTGGATGCATACCTAGCTGGCACCTGAATTGAAGATCCAAGGTGGAGATTTGGGGCAGATGGATCATCAATTAGTTAGAAAGTTAGGTTATGCATAGAACTTTGTTAACTATGTGATATCTGTGAAGTAGTTAAGTCTGTTAGGCACTTAGTTCCTTTTTCTTTTTCTAACTACCTTGAGAGATTTGTATGTATAGATATATAAGCCATAGTTGAGAGAAAATTAGAAGGTTAATTTTGAGTGTTAAAAACACTGTAAACAGAGAGAGTGAGTGATTCATTGAGATCAGAAAGAGTGCAAGTGAGGATTGAGAGAGTTAGCTTTAAACCTGAAAAGTCTTGTAACTGGTGTTATTTGATCTAGTGGATGGAAGACTCTCCTCAGTGTGGATGTAGGAGCAATTAATTTGCTCTGAACCACGATAATATCCTGCTCTTATTCTTCTCTTCCTTTACTCTTTTGCATAATTTTGTTTTTTCTGCAATTCTTATCAAGAACAATTGGTTTTTGCAATCACTGTGAGTGCTGTGACATTACAGTGATGAATCACAAAACTTTTATGGTTTAAATTAACACTTTTGTATAACATATTTATATTGATTTTTTTTATAAGCACGTATTTATATTGAATTAATTTGTTTTAAAATATATATATGCTAAACTATTTACTAATTTTGTTTTTTTACTTCTATATTTTTCTTTAACTGGCTGTTGGCGTCGAATTGAGTACCTGATGGTTTAAAGACAAGTTCCAAACCAACCAGCTTCCCAGGAAACCCACCTACTTTTATATTTTGGGCTTAATTGCATTTTTTGTCCCCCAAATATTGGTAATGTGCGATTTTGGTCCCCCCATTTTTTTCGAGCGCATTTGGTCCCATAGTTTTTCAGTTGTGCAAATGTAGTCCTTCCATCCATCCGTTGTCAAATTGGTAACAGAGTTTACTGACATAGCACGCCAGTTGGATTAAAATATATTTATTTATTATTAATTTTTATTTTTAAATTAAAAAATAAACACCAGCTCAAATCGCCACCCAGCCCTAACCCGCTTCAGCCTCTGTAAGAACACGGGCCTTTATGTCCTCATCGATACGGGGTTCGTTGCTAACGTCACTCTCCGTCAACCCTCCACTGTCATTCACAACTGCTTTTATTTATTTTTTAAATTTAAAAATAAAAATTAATAATAGATAAATATATTTTAATCCAGTTGACGTGTCATGTCAACAAACTTTGTTACCAGTTTGACAACAGATGCATGGAATGACTATATTTGCACAATTGAAAAACTAGGGGAACCAAATACGCTTGAAATAAATGTGGGGGACAAAAATCGCACATTACCAATACTTAGGATATCAAAAGTGCAATTAAGCCAATATTTTTCTGACTTAAATGCGTAAGTATAGTTTTTAAAATTGTATATTTTGTTTAAATATCGAAGTGGTCTAATCATGATTCATGACCCAATCAATCATTGTTGGGTTGGATATTGAGTCGTGTAGGGCGCAGCCCATTTCAGTTGGATTAGCCCATTGTTTTTAGCATTGTTGGGTTGCAATATAATTTGCACAATATATATAACCTAAAACCCTATTTCTTCTTACTCTGCGCATGTTCTCAGTGCTGTGACCGCTCCCACCAGAGTTTCTCGCCGCGGTTCATAACCAGATCGCAAGATGAAGGTTCCCTTCTTTAACCCTCGCACTTGTCCATGTTCCTGATATTTTTTTTATGTTTATTGCTTGATTCTGAACTTGTTCAATTTAATACATTTAATTTCTTATTGTGTGTGTTCGACGCTGATTTTATTTATTTATTTATTTATTTATTTGCAATTTTTTGTTATGTAGTTCAACGTTGCGAATCCCACCACTGGGTGCCAGAAGAAGCTCGAAATCGACGACGACCAGAAACTGTAATCTCTTATGCAGCTTTATTTGTGTTTGTGTCTCTGTGTGTTGTGTCTTGGTCATAGAGAGAGAAGTGATTCATTCTAATTGTGATTCTCAGAAATGAAGAGTTTCGTTTAATTTATTGCACTCATTTATCATATTACCCTTTTATTTGTTTCTCTCAAATGCGAGATTTGGAATTTGCTTCAAGGACTTTGTATAAAATTGTTTATTTTCTAATAATAATAGTGTGGGATGTCATACAAATTTTCATCCCACTTGGATTTTCAGTTATCTTTTGCTTTTGTTTTGTAGTACCTTTTTTTCCAATCAAAATCTGATAGCATTATAAAACTCTGCTCTATTGTTACGAGGTAGTATTATTGTTCTGCCAATATGATAGTTTTCTAGTACAATTATCAGTATGCTCAGCGATGTACAATTTGATATTTTGCTCTGAAGAGGCCCATATTATTTTTTGGTCGACGTGACTGTTCTTTCTAGTGCGATATTATTTTATTTTTTTTGGTTAATATAGTACAATATTCTTAACTTTAAATTGCAGACGAGCATTCTGGGACAAGCGGATCTCACAGGAGGTCAATGGAGACGCCCTTGGTGATGTATGGTCTTTAGCTGGAAACCTTCAGTGCCTGCACCAAATTTTTGCTGAACTTTTAATGATTATCTGTACTCCCATTTAATTCTACTGCAGGAATTTAGAGGATATGTGTTCAAGATCACTGGAGGTTGCGACAAACAGGGATTTCCAATGAAGCAGGGAGTGCTGACACCGGGTCGTGTTCGTCTCTTGCTTCACAGAGGAACTCCTTGTTTCCGTGGTTATGGAAGGCGTAATGGAGAGCGCAGGAGGAAGTCTGTTCGTGGGTGCATTGTTAGCCCGGACCTCTCAGTTCTGAACCTGGTAATTGTGAAGAAGGGTGAAAATGATTTACCAGGCCTGACCGATGTGGAGAAGCCACGGATGAGAGGCCCAAAGAGGGCATCCAAAATCCGTAAGCTGTTCAACCTGTCTAAGGAAGATGATGTGAGGAAATACGTCAACACATACCGCCGGACCTTTACAACAAAAGCTGGTAAAATCTCTAATACTTGTAAATTTCTATTTAGTTTTGTCAATGGTTAGTTTATTAAAATAACTGTGGAACATGGAGAAAAGAAATAAAGTAATAAGAAAATGGGATTAAGTTTAATCCCTTCATAACTTATAACCTGTCAACTACTCAACAACCTTGTTCTGAGTTAGTATTTATCTGTTACAAACCCTTGATGGTGATACAGTTCATAGAGCTGTTTTGAGTGTTTTCTTCCTTAATGTTAGTGTGCCTCTGTATTAATAATATGCTTTTTGGGTTCATGTGTAATTTTGTTGATTTTCAATATTTTCTAGCATCTTTTCTTTCGTTTTTTGTGTTGCAAGCAAATTATGACTGACATAAAAAATAAGTTTGTTGCTTGACTTCATTCCTTACACTTAAATGACTTCAGTCTTATTGATTTTATTGAAAATTTGGTTTTTGATTGCGGCATTGTTTGATTCATGTAGCTAACCTTACTCTTGGGATAAAGTTTGTTTTTTGTTTTTGCTGCTGTTGTTGCTGTTGCTTGACTTTTTTCCTTGAAAATATAAGGATATAATATATGAGGTTGGTGTTGTGTCTCTTAAAGTGTTGAAAATTTCGTGGATGAAATAAAAAATTATATAAAAAATCCACTTGAGTTTTTACTGTTACTCTTAGAGAGATGCCGAACTGATTCATGGTTGTTAATAAGCAATCTCCATTCAAATTTGAATCCCAAGTCATGCTTATTCACATACATGGATGGGAAACTGGAGGAACTGTTTGATTTTAATAGTTGTTTTATGGAAAATTAGTTATGGCACCAAAATAGAATTGGACTGGTAGACATAATTTGTGTTAGTTCTTGTCCCAGTAATAATAGATATTTTGTTGCAGGGAAAAAGGTGAGCAAAGCTCCTAAGATACAACGACTGGTCACTCCTCTTACACTGCAAAGAAAGCGAGCAAGGATTGCTGATAAGAAGAAGAGAATCGCTAAGGCAAAATCTGAAGCTGCCGAGTACCAGAAGCTCCTTGCCTCTAGGTTGAAGGAGCAGAGGGAGCGGCGCAGTGAGAGCTTGGCAAAGAGGAGATCCAAGATTTCCAGTGCTTCTAAGCCAGCTGCTGCTGTATAAGCTGCTTCAGAGATGGAGAGATGGTGAAGTATAATCATCACCTCAGTTTTTGGTACTGTTATTCTATGATGACTTTGATATGACAAAACTTGCTGTTCTGTTATTTTAATTACCTTTAGTTATTGGAATATTTGTCATGTTATTTTATCGTTTTGAATTATTTTGGACTAGTTGGAATATGTATTGTCGTGTTTTACCATGTCGGTATTTGTAACCTGCATATCTTTTATATCCTATTTCACTCATGTCAGATTAATAGCTTGTTGTGAGCCTGAAAACGTAGTTATGATCTTGTTTGGAAACTATCATATTGCTGATCTCTGGAAACCTAATGTGGAGTTTGGGAAGAGTTTTCTAATCATCACCCCCTAGAGTTAGTCTCACAGCCATGTATATGTCCATATCCAATCAAAGAGGAAATAAACAAACAAGCTGCCAATTAGAAACTTCTATGTTTTCTTCAACGTAGATACGTGGTTTTTGAAGTCTTATGCGTTGTTGTCGTTACTTTTCATGGCGCCAAAACATGTTCTGCCGCATTTCATTTTGTCAATAGTTTTCAAAGTTCATACATTTTTCACCGGTAATCAGCAACAATTTCAATGTTGGTTGCTGACAGTAATAAAACATTTTCTTTTAGTGATTAAATTAAAATAATGTTATTTTAAGAAATCTATTTCAATGTTGATTCTTGAGGATTTGTTTGTGGTAAGCAGGGGATGGTAGCGAATTTGGTTTACGTATGTCAACTTTGAACATTTGACATGACCAACACCTCCTTGAGCAGCATCAATGGTAGATAATGCTTATCCAAAATACATTTTTTTGATTTGATCACTATAAGTACTATTTGTTTCAACATTGTCCCACCAGTGAATTTTGTTTTCGTTTTATACTATTAGACTATTTCTATAAAAATATTAATACCAACATCACGTTTCATAAAAAAGAACAAGTTTTGTTTGGTCGGAGTGTTTTTGCGGCAAACTGTTGCTAAATATCGGATAGCCTAGCTCTAACCAACGCTAGTAAACTTGTGCTTAATGCAAAGCTGTATCTTTCGAAATTCACTGATTGAGAGAAGTTTCAAACAATAAAAATGCAGATTTTTTAATATTGAACTTTACTTTACATTCATAAAGTAGAAAATCACCTTAGTATTGGTTGTATTACACCTGGCTTTGTTGCATTTTTCCCATTTATATACTATTAGAAATTTGTTTCTTTCAAACATAATTGGGAACTTCTTGTCGAAATCAACATTTTTTTCCTCCTTCTCGCATAATAGAGAGAATGGATTATGCGAGAATGGAGGTTTCATTATCTTTGAGATTTTATAAAATTATTTTGCCAATTTTTTTCATTATTTTGCTTTCCTACTTCTCAGCAGAAGTTCAAGGTTTGTGCATTGCATTAATTTTTTTATCCCAAATTATTATTTGCTTGGTATATAAATTATTATTTTTCCTTAACACAACTCACATTTGAGTTCTGAGTATGAACTAATCTTTTTGTGCAAGGGCACTCCCACTTCTATTACCTATAAATCATGATTTTCCTTTTCTCCATAAATAAGTAGTTTTTCGTATATATTAATTATTTTTTTTTATAAGCAAATAATTTGTATTAATTAAGAGTATAAGGGGTATTCTAACTCGATACAACTTAGTTATATTAATATTGCCATTGGTTAAAGCCTTAAAGGTTGTATGAAATGGTAAAATATTTAAACATAGAAAAATTTAGATTTCCCTTCTGCAATTAGGTTCTTCTATTGTGCAACACCCCATGCCAGATCAGTTATAGGCTGTCAACCACCGCATGCCGCCACGAACTGTGCTCTCCCACGACGCGTACGTGAAACCCCACCTACGAGGCGGCTGCGACCTGTAGCACCATCATCTTGATACCCCTGTTTCTCACTTGCGTCTTTTGCTTCTGGGGCTTTAGTGGTAGTGGCCAAGGAGTGTAATGTAAAAGAGTTACGAGCCTCTTGTGCCTGGTATTCATTTTTTTTTTTGGCAGAGGTGTAAGTTTAGTATTGATTTTTAAATTATAGTGTTATAGACTTATAGAGAATGTTCCTCTATTTTTATGGTTTATGTTTTCAAATATAAAATAAAAATCTGTATATTAAAAATTCTAAAAAAAAAATAACATGAATTAACATTTTTTTACAAGAGTTGTTAAGTTTTCTTTTTAGAGTAAGATTTGTTTTTAAAGATAAAAATACTAAAAAAAACAAAAATTAATATGAATGGATGATACATGTACTCTTTTGAATAAAATCTATTTTATGGATTTCAACGAGGAAGAGAAAATTAAGTTGAGATTAGAATTTCAACAATATGATAGTTATATATATATAAAAGAAATAGTTGAAATTTTTAGTTTTGATTCATATACACTTTTCTTTTATATGTTTTATTGTATTAATATATTACTTTAAAACTTTAATAAAATTAAATATGATTTTATGTTAATTTTAATTATATTATTTTAACTAGTACCTAATACTTCTTTTAAAATTATAGTCAAGATGCGGCCACTGACCTCTACGGAACACTTACGGCCAAACTTGGTCAGGCGAGCATTATTTCCACCTGACTTTTTGTTTGGTGTGGGGTCATCTGCTTTACAGGTGACCATAGGTTCTAGACATCAAAAATATCTTAATATGAATTTAATTTATATATATATATATATATATATATATATAATATGTTTTCGTGTATCTATTTGGTTATCTAATTATTTTGTTTCCTCTAGATTTACATCCAGGAAGCATTATTGATGCTGACAAGTTTACTACAATGATGATCATTATCACCGATACAAGGTATGCTATATATTCTCAAGGTATGTCTGTTTTTTTTTTTTGTTGCAATAAGATGTCGAAAGCTTGGATTAACTTTATGATAATAAAAAAAGCTATTTTTGTTATGTGACGTTGTTTAAAATTTTTTTTTTTTAAAAAGTAAAAGTTATTTATATTTGGTTGTAACATTTGAAATAATTTCATGCTTGATTTCTTCATTGTAGAAAATGATTTAATTGGAATGATATATATATATATATATATATATATATATATATATATATATAATCTGTGTTTGGGAAAGCTGAAAAAATAGATTATGATGTCAATTATATGTATAATCGGTTATTGTGAAAATTGATTTTAATCAAAATCTGTTTTTGTTTGGATATATTTGTTGAAAAATCGATTTTAACATAATCTATTTCGTTTGGATGATGCACAAAATAATTTTTTCTTCACAAGATTGTACTAAGACAACTTTTTCTTCAAAAACAACTAGATTATTATTATTATTTTTAAAAAAGTGCTCCCCACAAGATTGTAAAAACAACTTTTTTCTTTTAAAAAAAGCTTTTTTAAAAATTATTCTAGTTACTAAACATATAGATTATTTACAATTCAACTTTTTAGGAGAAAAAATAGCTGAAATCCAAATAATCAATCTTTCTCAACATGTGGTTGGTCTAAGTGATAAGGGACTTGTACACCTTAAGCAAGTGGTCAGGGGTTCGAATCCTAGCTTTTGTGTATGGAGAAAACTTAGTTGGGAGGGGAGAATCCACCTTGTGTGCTCAACATGTTCCCGATAGAGATTAGTCACTGCTAATGGTGGTGGATACCTCGTACCTATGTCATGGTTACCAAAAAATAATTTAAAGATATTTTATATTGGTAATCAATCATGAATTGTCACATCAAAATGTGTGACTCATATCATAACTAAGTTAAAAGTCATATATGTATGATGATTTGTGAATGTTTATCGATGTAAATTTTTTTACAGTAATGATATATCAAAATTAAACTACTTTAGAAATGGATTTTAAGTACCAAATACCGACATATAATTCAAAAACAACATAAGTATTTATTATTTGTAGTTGGTTACATGGACTAAATGATGTCATTGTGTTATGTCATAAATTATGGGTGTGTTTGAAAGAGCTTATAGATAATTTATTTGAGCTAATGAAAATAACTTGTGGAATTAATTTATGCAAATAGTTTATGATATTCGTATAAACTCATTTTAACTTATTGTTGTTGGTGTAAGAACACTATTTCTCACTCTTAACCATTCTTCGTATCACTCTCTGTGATACTCACACGCACACTCACACTCACTCACAATGACAGAAAGAGCTAAAGTAATAGAGAAGGGAGAATGTACATTTGAATATGCATTACATTGATACTATCATTCACCGTCATTCACTACTCATTTGCATTCACTATACACTTGTGCTCTGCATCTCATTCAATTACATTGCATACATTTTATAGAGTCTCACATCACCTATTGCTAATCTATTCAGTTACAACAAACTAACTAATCACTAACAACAACTAAATATTTAACAACTTATCAAGAAACATCTCTTACGCTTACACCCATATACAACACCTATGCATTAGACAATGCATTCTATCTAACTGATACATCCATGTATTACACCCATGCTCATGATCTAGTTACATCTGTTGTATATATTAATACACCAGTGTACAACACACATGTACATTATCTAACTATAACTGCATACACATTGACATGCATGTGTACAACACCTATGTACACTGTACAAACCAAACAAGCTAAACTGAATTAAACTCCAACAATTGCAATAAGCTTATCAGATAAGCTTATGAAAATAAGTTATTTTTATTTTATTTGAAAAAAGTTCATTAAATAAGTGTTTAATTAAATTGTTTAACCAAACGTATCATAACTCTTTAGATATGTCGTTTGGATGTAAGTCATTTTTAATGCTTCCATCTAATTTTTTTTGGCTTTAGTCCCCCTCCCATCCAGTGTTGGGAGGGATATATGTACTCAAGTGTCAGATCATACCGTATTACAGGAGATTAGTGTCTCATTACTAGGTAAGAGGATTCTTTGGAAAATAAAAATAAATATACTATCTTTAGTAGAGTTCCAATTGGTGTGTGTACTCAAATCAAAACCTACCTAGGCTTATTATTGTTAAGTCTCTAAAATGTCTTATATGCATTTCTCTAAGTTTTGATGGAAACTAAACATTTGTTAATGATTTAATTAACCTTCATATTGGTTGCTAATCTGTCTATATAGTGTGAAGATCACAATTGTAAGAATTCACTTTCTCACATGTCTGCCTACATAGAAGACCTGTCTGGAGAAGCAAAAGTCAACCCGTCTACTGACTAGGTTGTTGACCTTATACTTTAAAGGTTCAACTTGTCTCTGCGAAGCTTTCACACTCGTCTGTGGTCCTTCGACGAGGAACACAAGTACAAAGAGCTTTTGAAAGCTGTCCCTTCATGTAAAATATTCTGAAGCTTTCTCTCTCACGCTTATCAAGAAAGTCAGAAGGTCATTCTCACAAGCAACCTAGGAAATCAGAAACGAAGTCCAGTTAAAGAACGTTTCCAACATGCTTTATTCCCTAGTACTTCTAGTTATTACACGAAAAGGGAAATGTACTATGCAAAGTACAAAAGCATTCTGCACAACTCTGATTTGGCTACTGCACGATGCCTAAAGCCATGATCCTCCGTGTTAGAGTACAACCAACGTTCCTATTGTATTAATGGCTGCCCAGAATGACTCTATTGCATTTAATGGAGTTCTGCTTAAAGCCAGCATTTGAAGGAATGTCTCTAACGGATCTTAAATGCTTGAAGGCTATAAATACAGAAGTTATTGAATATGAAAGTAGAGAACATGCAACATTAAAAGAGCCATTACTCTGTGCATTCAATTCTTCATTCTTTCAATCTGTATTCTTCAATCATTTTGAAGTTTTTACACAGTCTTTCTAATTGTATTAATTATAATCATTCTCTCAAACAAACCTGAGTGAGCCTCAAGAGGCTAGGTGATCAAAAAATACTTGTCTTGGAGCCTGAAGAGGCTAGGTGTGCAAAGAATACTTGTTGTCTGTAACCTGATCAGTTATAGTGGAGAAAACTAGGTTCTGCCAAGGACTGGACGTAGCCCTAGTGTTAAAGGGTGAACCAAGATAAATAGCTGTATTTATCTCTCTTCCCTTAAACTCTTTAGTTGCTTTGATTGTATTATCTGTTATCTAACTAAAGCGGTTAAAGTGTGATTATCAAACTTGTTTTCAAGTTGTGTGCTTATGTGCTTTTCAGTTAAAATCACATAAGACAGGTCACTTGTCTGTGTAGTGGTTTTCACACTTGTCTGAACCTAGCTTATGTTTGCGAAAAGTTTTTAACTTTGTTTTAATTTCTGATAAACACAATTCAACCCCCCTTCTCGTGTTTATAGTTGTCTATTTCAGTTGGTATCAGAGCTCAGCCTCTGGATTGAGCATCTAACAATGTAGAGGTAAAGGTACTCCCCTTCTCGTGTTTATAGTTGTCTATTTCAGTAGGTATCAGAGCTCAGCCTCTGGGTTGAGCATCTAACAATGTAGAGGTAAAGGTCCCGACGAATAGACATGACTGCTGGAGCTAGTTCAAGTGGGAGCCACTAGACTGAAGGAACTTCCCTAACCAGACCTCCATTCTTCAACAAACTCTGATATCTGGGATGTCATCACTGATGGTCCATTCATTCCTAAAATTGATGACAACACTGTCAAACGAAAAGCTCAGTGGACCCCTGCATAAATGACAAAATGGGAGCTAAATCACAAAGCCAGATACAACATCATTTGTGCTCTCAGTCCTGAAGAATTTGAAAAAGTTTGTGCCTGTGATTCTGCAAAAGAAATATAGGATACTTTAGCTGTAACACATGAAGGAACAACCACAGTTAATCAATCAAAGTTAAGGAATCAAAGATTACCATTCTTGTCAGAAAGTATGAACTATTTCTTATGGAGGAAGGAGAATCTGTTGCTTAGATGATAGGAAGATTCCAAACTCTCATCAATGACATGAAGTCTCTTGGTAAAATTTATACTAATGCTGAGAAGGTTGGAAAGATACTGAGAAGTCTTCCTAAGCAGTGGAGACCTTTGGTCACTGCTATCTCTCAAGTCAAGGATCTCACTACCTTGACAGTGGATGAACTTCTTGGTACACTCACTGTTCATGAGCAGGAACTTGGTGATGAGGTTGCAACAAATAAGGGTAAGTCAATTGCTCTGAAAGCTTATCAAAATTCATCAAAGACTTCTGATGGATCCCGGCAAGTGTACCAGATCGAAGCAAGTAATAATTAAAATGGTGAGACCGAGTATCTTTCTCAGGGATTGATAGATCAAGTACCACTTCGCAAACTTAATAACTATTTGAACGAGCAATTGAGAGAATATTGGAGTCTATGATTAATAACAATTAAACTACTAATTCAAGTAAAGTAACACAAGCAGTTAAGAAGACAGTCACAATATCACGTTGAATTACAATTATGGGAAAGGTCTAGGGATTTGATTTCACCTACGTTTTTCAAGTTTGATGCAATTATGAATCCTCGCAATTACTAATCCTCTACTGTTGTCAACCAAGAGTCCTAAATTATCCTAACGTCTCTCTCGAGTACAGTTAGCAAACACCTCTCAACCCTTAACTAACTATATCTATATGATGGTTAATTATTAAGAAATTCATTAAGTTCTATGACTCCCTATGAAGGTTGCACACAATTCCTACGGTATATCTCTATCCGCACAAACTATATGGTTTTACCCCAATGCTCTAAACCCATAACTAACCTCTCGGTATCATTATGATTGGCAAATCATGCATAATAATGGCCAGTTACAAGCAAGCATTAAGCACATAAGTAAAACACAAAAGAGATGAAGAAAAGAACTACAAAAATATCATAAAAGCAATCAAACCGTCCAAACGCGGCTACATCATCTCCCTAGAATGGAGGAATTAGTTCATGATCAAAGGAATCCAAAACAAAGAAATAAGAATCAAACCCATGGTGAAAAAGTCGTAAAATACGAGTCCTATACTCAGCGAGACGCAGCCAAAAGAGCAACAAAACGATCCTAGGTCAATACAGAGAATTTCAATTTATAGGTTCTGCAGTGCGCGATGCGCCCGACCTAAATTTGTTGCGCCGGGCCCAACTTTAAAATAGGCCCAATCTGAAAAGGGGCGTTAGGCTGGGCCTAAGTACCAAAATAGCCAATATCTAATTCGTCATCTGCTTCTCCTTGTTATTTTGCTTCCAATGCTCTCAGGCTTCATTTTTCTCCTTTCCTAGTGCAAATATACACCTGAAATCATTTCTCCAAGAAATTATAGAAAATGACTCAATTTCCTAATTAAAAAGAGAAAAATACACTCATCAAAATGGTAAATTCCACTAGAAAATCTAGAATAAAACTAAATAATCTAACGGATTATCAACACCTCAAACTTAACCTTTGCTTGTCCTCAAGCAAACTACACACAAAAAGACTCGAAGCAAAAACCACAAAGTACTCATAGACACTCAATGAGTGGATATAAGGCTAATGGACCCATAACCAATAATTTCCCACATAATTTCAACCACAACCACTTCATCAAAATCAAGCATGCCTTTCTAAGATCAAACAATCAACTATCAAGAGATCCTTCAAGATCAACAAAAAGAAATGAACTCAACCATCATACACTTACCAATCAAGTAGTGGTTTCGAAAACTCAAACACAAATTCACTAGTCATTAATGAGTCTCACTCCTCACAAAGGATAATTAATTCACTCAACGCTCAAGTGTTTAGGCTTGTGTTTCCCTCAAAAATATGCATATTGAGAAACTCACTTTTTGGGTTTGATCTCCATCTCACACATTAGTTCACACAACCACATGAAGCACAATCAAAAGGTCTTTGCAAGGTTGTAATGGGGCCAAGGTGGAAGGTAGGAAAAAAAAAGAAAAAGAAAAAAGAAAGGGAATGCAAGTTTTAGACCCTAAGGACCAAATGAGAAAAGGAGCACAACAATTTCCAAAGGATACACCGCATTTTGTTTCTCTATTTTTTTTCACTTTATTGCGCTTTTTGCACAAAGGGAATGCAAGTTTGAGACCCTAAGGACCTAATGAGAAAAGGAGCACAGCAATTTCCAAAGGATACACCGCATTTTGTTTCTCTATTTTTTCACTTTATCGCGCTTTTTGCACACTTTTCCTCTTTATTCTCTTGAAACTTCCCAAACTTTTGTTTGTTTGTTTTTTTTCAGAATTTTTTTCTTCCTTTTCAAGGGCGGCATTTTTGCCCTTTTTTTTTTTCCAAAATTGAATTTCTCATGTGCCACCTCAAACTTAGCACTTTGCTACCATTCTACTTTGAATTTCAATGCTCACTTAATCCTTTCGGGTAGGTAAACATGGTTTTTCTAGATTTAGCAATTATATTTAGGTAACAACAAAAAATAGGCTTAAAGCACAAAGGGGCTAGCAAGGGAAAATTCATTTAGGTAAGCTTTTTGGCCAACTAGCTAATTCAAAGAAAATGCCTTTACCATGCTCATGCATCAAGTAATCATGTAAACCAGGAAGAGATTCAAGCAAACCTAAGAGTTCATAACTCAATAGTGTAGCGACCTGTTCTTTTTTTTAGAGAGAAAACATGGAGTCGCCACCAACTTTATTTTATTTCAAGGAAGTTGGAAAACCTTTTAAGAAAAGCTTTGGGTTCGGGAGTCGATTATGTCTAGGGAAGGCATGGAGACTTAACCCCACGGTACCCTGGAACATCCATAAATGGTTACCCAAAATTAGTTGCGTAAATTATTAGTAACTTTGAAATATTTGTTTTACCCATTGGGAATCTTTTTATTAAGACTAAATGAGGTTGGACATGGAACGTAAGTCCACAGGGCAACCTCAAAATCCGAAGGGTTGAACATGACACTGGTCATAGGGCAACCCAGAAAATAGATTGTTTCAATCAAGTGACCATCTTATATTTTTATGTAAAATAAATAATTTTGCCTCTTGAAAATAGGAGAGAAATGAAACGTAGAAGTGAAACATTTTACTAACTTATTCAGTGAATAGAGACATAGAAAAATAAGAATGTCAAGAGAAATTTATGAATAATATCAACGAAAAGAATAAGGGTTACCAAATGAGAGCAGAATAAGAATGATTTTGTTTATTCCCAGTGGTAAGATTTCAAGATCGAAGTCTTTACATCCAATCCCACTGGCTCCTTCAGCTCTTCCTTCTTAACCACTCTAATAATAGGGAAGAGAAAAGGAAACTCAGATCTCTGATCTCTCTTCCTCACAATAAAAATCTCTCTCTCTTTTCTCTTTTCTCACTAAGAAAATATCAGATCATAAGTCTCACTCAAAAAATTGTCCTCCTCCTTTTCTTCTCTTTTTCCTTTCCTTTTATAGACGGAGGAGAGGGCTTCTTGCTTCTTCTCCATTGGCTTCAAGGTCGGTTTGTACGAAACCCAAGGCTTGGGCGGTTCTGAGCAGCGAAAAGGAGGTGATTTGATGTGAGGGTTGCACGCTTGAAAAGAGAAGGAGATGGGGGGTTTTGTCTGATGGGTATGATGGCTTTTTAGGGTTAGGAGTAGGGCTGCTAGGTTAAGACGAGACATGAGATGAGGGAAAAAAAGAAAAGACCAATGGTAGAGGAGGTGCAAAAAGGGGGGGTTCTGAGCAGAAATAGCGTGTGTCCAGATGGGGCGGCATGAGTAGCAGAAAGGAGGTGATTTGATGTGAGGGTTGCACGCTTGAAAATAGAAAGAGATGGGGTTTTGAGCAGAAATAGCGTGTGTCCAGATGGGGCGGTGTGAGTAGCAGAAAGGAGGTGATTTATCCTGAAGGTTGCGTGTTTGAAAAGAGAAGGAGATGGGGTGTTTTGTCTGATGTGCATGATGAATTTTTAGGGTTAGGAGTAGGGTTGCCAGCTTAAAACGAGGGAGGAGGTAAGGAAGAAGAAGGACCAATGGGTAGAGGAGGAAAATAGGTCTTTCCTGGTATGTAAAGTGGGTAGGAGGCGTAACTCAGTTTCCTTTCCTTTTTGTTGATTGTCTTTTTCTCCTTGTTTTCTTCGTCCTTTCTTCCTTATCTTCTCCTTCCTCTTTCTTTATTCTTTAGTCCCCAACCTGAAAACAAAATGGCAGTGGACGGAGTCTCTTAGATATGCAAAAGTAGATATACACGGGACGAACCTCCCCGTCCAGCAGTAAGTGTAATGGACTGGACTGAACCGCGTCCAACACCCATTCCTATGCAATGGACGGGACCACCCCGTCCAACAGCAAGCACAAAGCAATGGACGGGACCACCCCGTCCAACAGCAAGTGCAAAGCAATGGATGGGACCACCCTGTCCATCAACGAGTGCAAAGAAATGGACGGGACCACCCCGTCCAGCAGCAAGTGCAAACCAATGGACGGGACCGCCCCGTCCAATAGCAAGTGCAAAGAAATGGACGGGACCACCCCGTCCTGTGCAAAGCAATGGACGGGACTACCCCATCCAACAGCAAGTGCAAAGCAATGGACGAGACCACCCCGTCCAGCAGCAAGTGCAAAGCAATGGATGGGACCACCCCGTCCATCAACCAGTTTGTTTGAACACGACGAAATCTAGGCAGTATACCCAGTCGTACAAGTAATAAAGAGGTAAGAGGGATATCGTTCCCACGAGGACTGAGACAAGTATTAGCATGTAACAATTCAATTACTATCTAAGCGAACCTTTGGATGGAAGGGAGCTCAATACTAAATACCAAGCCCATCAAGAGTTAAAATAAACAAAATGAAAGAAAAAGTTCTTTTTGGATTTTTGTCAAACACTTGAAATTCACAAAAAAGGATTCTTCAAATAAATGAAAGATGTTGGGATTAAACTTTACCAACCCTTAGCCTCATGCAATACCAAGACCACCAATCCAGTTTATGCTTTAAATATTAAAATCAACCCACAAGATTACTCAAATCCTAATTCCTTAGATGACAAGAGCCTAAATCCCCTAATTAAACCCTAATTCCTTAGGTGTCCTAATTAGTGAATTTGCATTAAGAGTAGGGATTACACGATTACTAATAAACCAAAATCCATTCCTAGATGCAAAGTTTACTAGGTGATTAATTCCAGATCAAGAATTGATAAGAACGTCCCCATTGTAAATCAAATCTCAAAATCAATTCATGGATGATCAGACCACAAAAAGCATTAAGCATAGGAATCAAACACTAATAAGAAGGCATAAACATAGATTAATACATCAAGGCAAATACATGATATTCAGTTTAGCTACATCTAATCCCAACAAAAAGGTAATTAGCTACTCCTGATAATAGAGAAAGCCAAAACCAGAGAAATAGAAATAAAGGAGAGAAGGAACTCCATAGAGGGTCTCCACAGCAGCCACAACAGCCCCTGGCTTAGAGAATTAGGGTAAAAGTCGCCTCTGGTCTGGGTAAAAAGTCTCCCTTTCATTCTGCCCCTGATACCTTATTTATAGAATTGGATTCAAATAACGCGCGTCATGGCCGTGATGGCCATCACGGCCTGGCCGTGACGGGTTCTGCGATGGGCGCACTTTCAACTTTTGGATTATCATGGTCGTGATGCTTATCACGGCTAGGCCGTGATCAGTTCTGCCTGTAGTGTTACATCACCAAATGGTCTGTCACGGCCGTGATGGGCATCACAGCTAGGCCGTGACATATTCTGCCTAGAAGGGGTCTGGCTCAGTTAACATGTCACGACTGTGATGGGCATCACGACTAGGCCGTGACAGCTTCTGACTTTTGCCTTCTTTTCTTTCCAGTTTTGCTTGATCATGGCCATGATGTTCATCACGGCTGGGCCGTGATGGGCTCTGTTTGGTACATTTTTTTCACTTTTCAAGCTCTATCTTCATCCAAGCTCCATCATGGTCAATCTTGAGCATTTTACCCTTAATTCCTACAAAACAACACCACGAAACCGCCTTACCCGTTCCAAGGTAAAAACTAACAAAAATCAAATTAAATAATGCCTAAACTATATGAAAATGCATGCAAAAATGTACATGAAATATGAGGTGAAATCACACTCATCAGAGTGCAAAGCAATGGACGTGACCTCCACGTCCAACAGAAAGTGCAAAGCAATGGACGAGACCACCCCGTCCAGCAGCAAGTGCAAAGCAATGGACGGGACCACCCTGTCCAGCAACAAGTGCAAAGCAATGGACGGGACCACCCCATCCAACAGCAAGTGCAAAGTAATGGACGTGATCTCCATGTCCAACAACAAGTGTAAAGCAATGGACGGGACCACCCGTCCCAGCAAAGCAAAGTGCAACGGATTGGACTGCGTCCAACAGCAAGTTAATAATGTGATGGACGGGACCTCCCCGTCCAACAGCAAATGTGATGGACTGGAAGGGATCACCCCGTCCAACATCAAATCCAAGGTAATGGACTGGAACACCCCCTCCTTTCTTCATTATTTTCTTTTTCTTCTTTCTCTCTTATTATCATTAGTCTCCTTGAAACATGATATCATAAAAATTAGAATAAAATGAAGACGGACAAAAATGGGTGTGCACAGTTGCCCCTCTTTACTTGTTGCATGCTAGAAGACATGATTAGTTGTGACTTTTCATGTATTGTAGTAATGAACAAGTAAAGAAAAATGAACACATATTTTGTCCGAAAAAACATGAGGAACTCAGAATAAAACCTTACAGTTTGAAAACAGAATTACAGTGGACAGAAACTCCTCGTCCAACAAGAGAGAAAATATGCAGCGGGCCTTAGAGCTCGAGAATAAACTTGTTGTGAGCCTCAGGGCTCGAGAATAAAAAAATGCAGTGAGCCTCAGAGCTCGTAAATAAACTTGCAATGAGCCTTAGAGCTCGAAAATAAACTTGCAGCAAGCCTCAGAGCTCGAAAATAAAATTGCAGTGAGCCTCAAATCTCGAAAATAAAATTGCAGTGAGCCTCAGAGCTCGAAAATAAAAAAATTCAGTGAGCCTCAGAGCTCGGAAATAAACTTGCAATGAGCCTCAGAGCTCAAAAATAAACTTGCAGTGAGCCTCAGAGCTCGAAAATAAACTTGCAGTGAGCCTCAGAGATCGAGAATAAAAATGCAGTGAGCCTCAGAGCTCGAAAATAAACATGCAGTGGACGGAACCTCTTCGTCCAACAGAAAATTAAATGTAATGGATGAAACCTCCTCGTCCAACAGAAAAATAAACATGCAATGGACGAAACCTCCTCGTCTAACAGAAAATAAATATGCAATGGACGGAACCTATTCGTCCAACAGAAAGTAAACATGTAATGAGCCTTAGAGCTCGAAAATAAAGGTGCGGTGAGCCTCAGAGCTCGAAAATAAATAATCAGTGATCTGAAACAAATGAGAATTCCTTCCTTTTGAGGACAACGGAACCAATTGCTCCGTGGAAAAACTTCGACCAACCAAACCCTTGTTCACCGGCCACTCTGGGATGAGGCATCACTCATTCTTTTAACAACATTGGTCGCCCAAGAATCTGATAAACTCTGGATGTTATATCTGTCCTCTCAAGCTTATTTGCATCATTCTTTTGTCGTCCAGTGCACGCTATCTCTTCCACTGAATCTGAAGTATTGAGCCCTCTTGGTTTAAACCATTCATTGGTGCTACCATTAGAGTTACCAACTCATACCATTAAACTTATATTTACTTTTATTGAGACATGAGAGTGAACACGACAGGGGGTGTGGAAGAAAACCTCTTGCCTTAATATGAGAACTTAGGTTGTTAAGAGACAATAACAATGAGAACAAAGTTACAAAAGGGATCGTGAAGATTAAAAAACAAAGATAAACAAAGAAAATTACGAAAATCACATAAAATTTGCCCCAGTGTTGGTCCCTTGATTTTCATTTAATTGATTCCCCTCATCCTTTTGATGACACAGATCTTGGCTCCTATTTCTGATTCCTCAAACACACCTTCTTCAATCATTCCTTAATAATTTTGCCCCAGTATACTCAGCCGGATAAAATTGCCCCAGTATGGTGGGTGCTTGCAGAAGTGTTGGACCCTATCCTCCTCCCAGGCTGCCCTTGCAGGTTTTTAGCCTAAGGTTTCTTTGCCCTAACTTTTGCCTAGGTTGCCCTTTCGGGTTTTCAACCTAGCGGGCCTTTGCTTTTCTATTGTTCTTTTGCCCTAACTTTTGCCTAGACTGCCCTCTCGGGTTTTCAACCTAGCGGGCCTTTTCTTTCCTTTTGTTTTCATTGTTCTTTTGCCCTAACTTTTTCCTAGGATGCCTTTTCGGGTTTTCAACCTAGCGGGCCTTCAAGGTGCACTTGCCTGTTTTAAAAATACGCATCAAGTTTTTGATGGAGCAGTCAATATGCATGGCAGCAGTATAGGGGCAGTGGTTATCTCACCAAATGGCAAGCAATACCCGATGGCCGTAAAACGGAAATTCGAATGTACAAATAATATTGAAGAATACGAGGCATGTGCTGGTGGATTGTAAATGGCACTTGAACTAGGTATAAAGCAGTTGAAAGTCTTCGGGGATTCAGCTTTAATCATTTACCAAGTCAATGGTGAATGGCAGACCAAGGACTCCAAGTTGATTCCGTATCAGAAATACTTGACTCAGTTGATTGCAAAGTTCGACGAGATTACTTTCTCGCATTTAAGTTGAGACAAGAATCAATTTGCTGATGCTTTAGCCACACTAGCTGCCATGACCAAGCTGGATATCCATATCAATGTCCAACCCATCCAAATTAGAGTGCAAGATGAACCGACGTACTGTGCTCATGTGGAAGGAGAACCTGATGGTAAGCCTTGGTATCATGATATCAAGCGATATATTCAGACCAAGGAACCTGATGGTTGTTTTAAAACAGGCAAGTGCACCTTGTTGCAAGCAAGTAATACGGTGGTGAGACCGGGATATCGCCCTCGAGGGGATCGGTTGTCAATTACCAATTCACAAACTCAACAACTATCTAGACTAAACTATGGCATGAAAAGATCATAAAATAAGGAAATAAAATATTTTTGGTCTTTTGGGAATTTTATCGAACACTTGGAAGGCAAAAGAAATACGGTTAAGATTGTCAGGGTTAGACTACACTAATCCTCCCTTAATTGCAATGAAATGGTTTCTAACACAAGTCCTAATTCAATAATGACAATCAAGCCTTTTCTAAAATACTCAAGCCCTAATGTCTTAGGTGGAATGAGCCTGAAACCCCAAATTAAACCCTAATGTCTTAGGTGGATTAACCTGAGATTTTGCATTAAGTCAAGACTTATAAGATTGCAAGCAGCCAACACCTATGTCTAGATTCTTGAACTACTTGGCATATGATTCATGAGCATGCCTTAACATCAATCTGTCAATTGTCTATCAAAGCAACATATCATTCCTATGGGTAGCTAAGCCAAGGAAAGCATTAAGCACAGAATCACATACTCATAAAGAAATAGAGACTTGCATTAAAACAACCAAATCAAATACAAACAAGTTCAGAAAAGCTACATCTAACCCCAACAATAGGGGATTTAACTACTCATGAAAAATGAGAATACAAAAGAGAAGGAGAGAAGAGATGAAGAACACTCATAGAAGAATCCTCCAATCTTCTTCCATTCCTAGAGCAAGGAAAACATCCCCTACTAGGGTTGGAACCCTAGTCCAGCCGCAGCCTCCAAGTGCTTCCAAGTGCCCAACTCTTTTCTTCAATTCTGCCCTAAAACAACTTATAAACAGGGGTTCTGAGTTTCGCGCGCTCGCCGGGCGAGCCCTTTCTCGTGAGGCGAATCTTAAAAATCTGATCTTCAGGAATTGGGCCTCTCGCGACGCGAGACAATAAAGGTCTTCTCAAATACGCCCGTGATGAGTATCAGGGCCTGGGCGTGGTGGCTTCTGTTCTTCAGACTCGCGAGGCGATACATGGTTCGCGGGGCGAACCAGAAAGGCTGCATTCTGTGGCACAGTCATCTTTCAGGGTCGCGAGGCGAGCTCCAGTCTCACGGGGCGAATCTTTTGATTTCTGCTTAGCTCAATTTCTTCTCTTTTCAGGCTCTGTCTCCATCCAAGCTCCACCAAGACTAATTCTGAGCATTTTTACATTAATTCCTGCAAAACAACACCAAGAAACCGCTTCACCCGTTCCAAGGGAAAATCTAACTAAAATCAAATAAAGAATGCCTAATCTATATGAAAAAATGCATGCAAAAGTGTACAGAAAACATGATGTAAAATCACAGTATCATCTGCCATTCACCATTGACTTGGTAAATGATTAAAGCTGAATCCCCGAAGACTTTCAACAGCTTTATACCTAGTTCAAGTGCCATTTACAATCCACCAGCACATGCCTCGTATTCTGCAATATTATTTGTACATTCGAATTTCAGTTTTACGGTCATCGGGTATTGCTTGCCATTTGGTGAGATAACCACTGCCCCTATACTGCTGCCATGTATATTGACTGCTCCATCAAAATACATTTTCCACACATCTTCCTATTCCTCATCTTCCTAGAGGGACATTATCTCTCCATCTGGGAACTCGGAATTGACAGGCCACCCATCCTCAAGAGGATTCTCTGCTAAATGGTCAGCAATCACACTTACTTTGATGGACTTTTGAGTCACATATTTGATGTCAAATTCTGACAATATCACTTGCCACTTCAAAACCCTTAAGGAGATATGAGGACTTTCGAAGATATACTTCAAAGGATCCATTCGAGAAATCAGCCAAGTGGTGTGATATAACATGTACTGTCCGAGTCTTCTGGAGGTCCATACCAGTGCACAACAAGTCTTCTCGATTGCCATATAACGAGCCTCACAGGCATTAAACTTCTTACTCAAATAGTAAATTGCCTACTCTTTCCTGCCAGACTCATCTTGTTGTCCTAGCATTGCCGCCATTGAGGTTGGCAGTATGGTGAGATAGAGTAACAATGGACGACCTCGGGTAGGTGGTACCAATACTGGGTGATTCAGTAGATATGCCTTTATCCTATCAAAGGCTTCTTGACAGTCATCATCCCATTTTCCTGGGTTATTCTTCCTGAGGAGTTTGAAGATTGGTTCGCATGTGCTAGTCAGATTCGCAATGAAGCGTGCAATATAGTTCAATCTTCCAAGGAAACCCCTTACTTCTCGCTCGTTCTTGGGTGCTGGTGATAAGCCTCTGGCTCATCTAGTTTTATAGCTAGTATGACCAGGGTTTTGTGCAAATTATATCGTATTTTCACCCAAATTAGATTAGATTGTCCTCAAGCAAGGTTTTGAGTCTCTAGAGTAGTTTTAAGTTAATTTAGCTAGTTTTAAGTCAAAATAATACACTTATGGTTATTTCCTTACTTTCAGGTTAAGTAGAAGCTGAGAAAATAAAGAACAGGGGATTCGCCCCGCGAAGGACACGCTCGCCACGCGACCCCGAAGCCTGACTGTTCCAAGAAATTGCTAAGTCTCTGGTTCGCCTCGCGAATAAGGTCTCGCCCCGCGAGTCTTGCAACCCTGAAAAAGTCAGAGACGATCACGGCTTGCCCGTGTTGAAGGTCATGGCCGTGGCAGTTTTGAAGTTGAAGAGTCTCGCCTCGCGAGCATCCATTCGCCTCGCGAGTCTGGAAGTCAGAGAGCATCACGGTTAGGCCCTGATGGCCATAACGGGCGTAAGGAGAAAACTCTTCATATCCTCGCCTCGCGAGAAAGTATTTCGCCTCGCGAGAATGCCAAAGGTTGCTGATTCTTCATGAAATTCGCCTCGCGAATGTGTGCTCGCCTCGCGAGCCATCTGAATTCTGAATTTGTATAAAAGGCTGTTCTGAACATTTTGTAAAAACTTTTGCTTCTCCATTTTCTGTTTTACCCTTTTTCTCTGTGATTTCGTTTGTGTTATGGAGAACTAAACTCTTAGGATTGATCTATTGTAATTGATTTCCATATACTTGAGGTTCTTACATTTTCCTGTTTTATATGCTTTTCCCTCTTCAATACCATACTTTGTATTTCTGTTTGCTTAATTCAGGAGTATACTGTATTGTATTGATTTATTTCTGGTGATATCATGTTCCTATAATTAATCGCATCTGCTTAATTTGCGTGTGTACATTTCGTGTTCGCTTAGTTCACGAAGGGCTTAACCCCGTTTGCTTAATTCGGGAATAGGGACATGTATCTGTAGTAGTAGTTTCGCTTGTAAATTACTACTACAATCGGGAGGGGATAAGAATTCGCTTAGGGCTTGGAAATTGTATGAACCTATGATAGTGGGAAATCAAGAGCAATAGATTAATCTGTTTTTGGCCATTTGATAACTTCCTTGAACTGCTTGTTTTCAATTGCTCTGTTTTAATATTCTGTTTTCTTTGATTGCATCTCAAACCAAACCCCCCCCCAAAACTTATTTTTGTGGAAGATAATACTTTCAGAGTCCTTGAGAGACGACATCCGAGTTGTCGCACTATACTACAGTTTTAAACCCGCTCGTCCTTTTTAGCGCGTGCGCCGTTGCCGGGGACTCTGAGTTGTTATTTTTCGCAATTTGTTTTTATTTTATTTTCTTTTCTTTCTTTTAACTTCTGTTCTGTTTTGAATTGGTCTGGCTACTAGGTCTTATTGCCTTGAACTGTGTGATTTTGACCCAGAAATTGAAAGAACATTGCACACACTCCGTAGGGAATTTCGGGCTAGCACTAGTAGTGATTCCAATTTTAAAACTGCTTTTGAAAACATGGGAGACCAAAGGACATTAAGCAGCTTGCTGCCCCTGATGTCAACTATAATGGATTATGTATTTCTTATCCTGGTGCTGACACTCCTTTTGAACTGAAATCTGGTTTTATTCACCTGTTGCCCAAGTTTAATGGTCTTGCAGGTGAGGATCCACACAAGCACTTGAAAGAATTCCAAGTTGTATGCTCCACAACCTCGAGAGCAGAGGGAGTCACTGAGGACAGTATCAAGCTGAAGGCTTTTCCATTTTCACTCCAGGGAGCTGCAAAGGATTGGCTATTGTACCTTGAGCCTAACTCCATCACCACTTGGAATGATTTGAAGAGGGTGTTCCTAGAAAGGTATTTTCCTGCTTCAAGAGCTGCTTCAATAAGGAAAGAGATATGTGGCATCAGGCAAGGGAACGAGTCACTAGCTGAATCTTGGGAAAGGTTCAAACATTTGGTATCTAGTTGCCCCAAAGATCAAATTTCTGAACAACTCTCGATCCAATACTTTTATGAAGGATTGTTGCCTATGGATAGGAATCATTGGATCTTGCTAGTGGGGGAGCATTAGTTGATAAGACCCCAGCTGCTGCCAAGCAACTTATTGAGAACATGTCATTGAATTCCCAGCAGTTTTCTACAAGAAGAAATTCAGTTGAGCCAAGAGGTGTGCATGAGATTCATAGTTCATCTTCCAACCAGGCCGCCCTTGAGAATAGATTGGATGAGCTGACTTCCTTTGTAAGACAATTGGCAATAGACAAGGTTCAGCCTGCAAAGTTATGTAGCATGTGCAATGCACCTGAGCATCCATTTGATCCATGCCCGATCCAGAGAGAAGAGTTTGTCAGTGAAGTACCTCAAGCTTATGCAGTGAACCCCTATAATCAAGGAGGCAGTCAGAATCGATACAACATTCCAGACCTCTCTACTAATAGGTACCATCCCAGCTGGAGAAATCACCCTAATCTGCGGTATGGGAACTCTTCCCAACAACAGCCAATGGCACCTCAGAATCCTCCTCCAGTGACTACTTCAGCACCCTCCGGACCTTCAGTAGATGACATGCTCAATAAAATGGCTGCACAAATGGCTGCCCAAAATCTACAGTTTCAGCAGCAAATGGGACAGATTCAGGCCTCACAGGCACAGTTTCAGCAGCAAACAAATGCCAGCATTAAAAATTTAGAGACACAGATTGGGCAGATGGCCACATCCATGAATAGCACACCGCAAGGTCAAAGAACAACCCAGCTGCCAGCACAGCCAGTGATCAATCCTAATGCCTCCAACCCTAATGTGAGTTCCATATCTTTAAGGTCTGGAAAAGTTGTTGAGGCCACTTCTGGAAAGGATGAAGAAACCATGAAGGCTACTCCTGAGCCTACTGTTGAGGCTACTCCTGAGCCTGTGGTTGAAGTTGAAACTGAGAGAGTGTATAGACCACCCATTCCATTCCCACACAGAATTCAGAAAAATTTGAAGATGGGTGGTGAAAATAAAGAGAAGGAGATTCTTGATGTTTTCAGAAAAGTAGCTGTTAATATTCCACTGTTGGATGTGATCAAGCAAGTGCCCAGATATGCCAAATTTCTGAAGGACCTATGCACTAACAAGAGGAAAATGAAGACTAATGAGAGGGTTGACTTGGGAATGAATGTCTCAGCGCTTATTCAGCCAAAGATAGAACGAGTTGCTTCTATAGCCCCTACTCAAGCACTACCACAGAAGTGCAAGGATCCAGGCACCTTCACTATCCCATGCACTATTGGGGACAAGAAGTTTGAGAACTGCATGTTGGACTTGGGAGCATCAATCAATGTCATGCCTACCTCCATCTTTAATAACCTTGATCTGGGGCCATTGCGGTACCAGGTCTTACCATCCATTGGCTAACGGGACCAAAGGCCCGACCCATGTGGATGTTATAGTATGTCCTACTGCAAGTTGATGATTTGATATTCCTGCGGTTTCTATATCCTAGACATGGCAGGAGAGACTCAGTCCAGTAGATCACCCATAATCTTGGGGAGACCATTCATGATGACATCCAAGACCAAGATTGATGTTTATGATGGGACTATGTCTATGGAGTTTGGTGGTATTGTGGCCAAATTCAAGATTTTTGATGCTATGAAGCACCCAGTAGAGGAGCACTCTGTATTCCACTTAGAGTTGCTGTCTGAGCTCATTGAGGACACTCATGATGACCTTATTTCTGATTTTCCTGTTATTTCTGGTTTTGATGATGTATATACTTGTACTAACTGCACTAACACTAACCCATGTTCTGTTTGTTCTGAGTTTTTGGATTTAACCTTGCAGGGTGAGGATGATAGTGAAAGTGATAGTGAGAGTGAAGCTGTTTATTCAGCAGAAATCCTTGACCCTATGGCTGCTCCCAATGCACCATCTGTTGAGCAGCCACCTCATTTGGAACTCAAACCACTTCCTGAGAACCTAAAGTATGCCTACTTGGGGAGGGATGCAACATTGCCAGTCATCATTTCCTCCAGCCTCAACTCTGATCAAGAAGCCAAGCTTTTAGAAGTTCTGAGGAAGAACAAGAAGGCCATTGGGTGGACATTGGCCGATATTCCAGGAATTAGCCCCTCCAGATGCATGCACAGAATTTTATTGGAGGATGGGGCTAAGCCAGTCAGACAGGCCCAAAGGCGACTTAACCCACTGATTCTGGATGTGGTAAAGAAAGAGGTGACTAAGCTTCTACAGGCAGGTATTATCTATCCCATCTCTGATAGTTCTTGGGTAAGTCCGGTTCAAGTTGTACCAAAGAAGTCTGGTCTAACAGTAGTTAGGAATGAAAATAATGAACTTGTGCCTACTAGAGTCCAGAATAGCTGGAGAGTTTGTATAGACTATAGGAAGCTAAACCAGGCCACCCGAAAGGATCATTTTCCTTTGCCGTTCATAGATCAGATGCTAGATCGGCTGGCTGGTCAGTCCCATTATTGTTTTTTAGATGGCTTTTCCGGGTATTTCCAGATTCATATTGCCCCTGAGGATCAGGAAAAGACCACCTTCACGTGCCCCTTCGGTACGTTTGCTTATAGGAGGATGCCATTTGGCCTCTGTAATGCTCCTGGCACCTTTCAAAGATGCATGCTTAGTATTTTCTCTGATTTTATTGAAAACTGCATAGAGGTGTTTATGGATGATTTTACTGTGTATGGCTCCTCTTTTGATGCTTGTTTGCATAGTCTAAATCTAGTTCTTCAAAGATGCATTGATACTGATTTGATTCTGAATTATGAGAAATGTCATTTCATGGTAGAACAGGGGATAGTATTGGGTCATGTAATTTCCAAAGAGGGTATTTCTGTGGATCCTGCAAAAATAAATGTGATTTCTTCATTGCCTTACCCATCTTGCGTACGCGAGATCCGTTCCTTTCTTGGACATGCAGGTTTCTACAGGCGCTTTATAAAGGACTTCAGCAAGATAGCACTGCCATTGTCAAATCTGCTGAAAAATGATGCCCTGTTCCAGTTTGATGAAAAGTGCAAAGAGTCATTTGACTATCTGAAGAAGGCGTTGACTTCTACCCCTGTCATCCAGCCCCCAGACTGGACACTCCCGTTTGAACTGATGTGTGATGCTTCAAATTTTGCTGTGGGGGCAGTTCTGGCACAAAGGGTGGGCAAGGTTGCCCATGTGATTCACTATGCTTCTAGGACCTTAGATGCCGCACAGGCAAATTACACCACCACAGAGAAAGAGCTGCTAGCTATTGTATTTGCACTTGATAAGTTTAGGTCTTATTTGCTAGGTTCTAGGGTGACTGTTTTTACTGACCATGCAGCTTTGAAATATTTGTTGAAGAAGCCAGAAGCTAAGCCAAGACTGATCAGGTGGATGCTTTTGCTCCAGGAATTCAATGTGGAGATAAAGGATAAAAGTGGAGCTGAAAATCTGGTAGCAGATCATTTGAGTAGGATAGCAAGGGATGAGGATATTTTTCCCATCCAAGATGATTTCCCTGATGAGAGATCACACATATGTATGGGGTAACCCCCTGGTTTGCTGACATTGTAAATTTTCTAGTTGCTGGTGTTGTTCCTGCAGGTACAAGTAGACAAAAGTTCCACAAGCTGAAGAGCGATGCAAAGTATTACGTGTGGGATGACCCCTACCTGTGGAAGTTCTGCAGTGACCAGGTTATTCGGAGGTGTGTACCCGATCATGAGAAGGAGTCCATCCTGCATTTCTCACATGCATCTCCAGTTGGAGGACACTTTGGACCTCAAAGGACAGCAAGAAAAGTCCTGGACTCCGGGTTCTCTTGGCCCACAATTTTCAGGATTCATATGAGGTATACAAGAATTGTAAAGAATGTCAAATAACAGGCCCCGCAATCACTCGTAGGGAGTGAGATGCCTCGGCAACCAATGCATTATTGTGAGGTCTTTGATGTGTGGGGGATGGACTTCATGGGTCCTTTCCCTCCTTCTTTTGGTTTTGTATATATTTTGTTGGCTGTCGATTATGTTTCAAAGTGGGTGGAAGCAATCCCCACTAGGACTAACGATGCTCGATTGTTTCAAAATTTGTTAGGTCCAACATTTTTTGCAGGTTTGGCATACCCAAGGCAATCATCAGTGACCAGGGCACACATTTTTGCAACAGAACCTTGGAGGCCTTACTCAGAAAATATGGGGTTGTACATAGAGTGTCTACTGTTTACCACCCCCAAACCAATGGCCAGGCAGAAATATCAAACAGGGAGATTAAGCAAATTCTAGAGAAGATGGTGCAGCCAAACAGAAGGGAATGGAGCCGCCGTCTGGAAGACGCACTGTGGGCCCAGAGGACTGCTTTTAAGACACCTATAGGAATGTCCCCCTTCCGGCTAGTTTTTGGCAAGGCATGCCACCTCCCGGTGGAAGTTGAGCATAGAGCATATTGGGCAGTAAAGTGTTGCAACTTGGACATGAAGACATCTGGTGTTGTGAGAAAACAGCAGTTGCAGCAACTTGAGGAGCTTAGGCTTGAAGCCTATGAGAGCTCCAGGATGTATAAAGAGAGAACAAAACTTTTTCATGATAGAATGATTGTTAGGAAAGAATTTTTTGTGGGTCAGAAAGTCTTATTGTTTAATTCTCGCCTGAGATTGATGGCTGGGAAGCTTAGGTCTAAATGGGATGGCCCTTTTGTTGTGACTAATGTGTTTCCTTATGGTGCAGTGGAGATTCAAAGTACAGGTACCAACAAGACTTTCAAGGTTAACGGGCAAAGGTTGAAGCCGTTCCATGGTGTGGATGCTGCTGACCCTGCGGATGCTAATGTTGAGGAGCTATCTTTGGATGCTCCACCCTACACTGATGCTTGATCAGGGAGTTTCTTTTCCTTTCCCTCACTCGGATTATATAATTCTGTTGTTCATTGGGGACAATGCATGTTTTAAGTGTGGGGGAGGGAACTAGTTGTAGTTTTTCTTTTATTTGAATAAAGTTTTCTTTTCTTTGAATAAAGCTCCTGAATAATTTGAGAAGCTCAGGAGCAATTGTGTGTTGAGTCTTTTGTTGGCAAGTTTGCTAGATTTTGATTGATGTTGCACAGATTGCTTGCATGATTGATATGTGATGATTCCCCCTAGGCTGAAAAATTTTTGTTTTTGAAATGTGATTCCCATGTGAAATTGAAAACTGAACTTTGGGATTTTGTTATGATAGCATGATGAATGATAAGTTTGGGGTGATAGGGAGCACACACTAGGGATAGTATCTCTTTCAAACAATTTGCATGAATGTCCAGGTGAGGTTTTGAGCCTCCAACATGTTTTAAACTGTGTGAAAATCACTTTCAAGTTGCACTTCCCTGGATTTGATTGAATCTCTTTTTGGTTTGCATGATTATATATGTGTAGCAAATGATTTGGGCAGTTTCTTTGTAAATAGCTACTTGGCCTGAATAAACCAATTCCTAATGCTTGTTCCCTAGTTAGCCCTTTTGAGCCTATTAGCTTGTTAGTTCTTGATAACCTAATGTTATAAGCCCAAAAATCTGGAAAACCATGTTAACCCGATCTTAGGATTAGGAGAGCATGTAATCTTAGACTGGGTGCAAGAAACTAAGTTTGGGGTGGCTGCAAGGTGTAATATGTTGTTGGGATTAAAAAAAAAAAAAAAGAAAAGAAAAAAAAGTTGGAGCCAAAGGCTTGTGAAAAAAAAAGTGTACAAATGTTTCTTAAAAAAAAAAAATACAAAATTCAAAAATGCCAAAAAGAAATAAAAAGAGTTGTAGCCACCCAGAAGTGTAAAGGAAAAAATAAAGAAAGGGACTTGAGTGAATTGCAAGGTGTAAATATAGTTCATGCTCTCTTAGTTCCTAGGGTCTTCAGCTTAGTTCCTTTTGTATATCCTACCCTTAGCCAGGCCCCATTACAACCCATAAAAGACCTTCTGATGTTGCTTGCATATTTTCTGTGGGAGCCATTTTGAGATGAAAAGCAAATTTTTGGGAAGTGTACTTGAAAAGTGAAACTGAGTGCAAGTTGTTAGCCTGACATAAACTGAGTGACTGAGTGAACAATAATGCCCTTGTGAGGAAGGCAGTTGTTTGGATTTGGTGATCTCCCTCCTGTGTGTGACTTAGATCCCCAGTTTAGATTTCTGATTGTTTTCATGATGAAACTCTCAAATGTTTGGAATAAATGAATGTGGGGATTGCTCTGTTTGAAAATGGGGAAACAATGAAGAAAAACTGCTTTTGATGTATTGCTTGAATGTGTGCAATGTTGATTGAATCTTTTGAGCTTGCCAGGTTTTGAGTCTTTTTGATTTTTTTTATTTTTGAGTCTTAGTTTGCTTGGGGACAAGCAAAGTTTAAGTTTGGGGTATTTTGATAAGCCTCTGGCTCATCTAGTTTTATAGCTAGTATGACCAGGGTTTTGTGCAAATTATATCGTATTTTCACCCAAATTAGATTAGATTGTCCTCAAGCAAGGTTTTGAGTCTCTAGAGTAGTTTTAAGTTAATTTAGCTAGTTTTAAGTCAAAATAATACACTTATGGTTATTTCCTTACTTTCAGGTTAAGTAGAAGTTGAGAAAATAAAGAACAGGGGATTCGCCCCGCGAAGGACACGCTCGCCACGCGACCCCGAAGCCTGACTGTTCCAAGAAATTGCTAAGTCTCTGGTTCGCCTCGCGAATAAGGTCTCTCCCCGCGAGTCTTGCAACCCTGAAAAAGTCAGAGACGATCACGGCTTGCCCGTGTTGAAGGTCATGGCCGTGGCAGTTTTGAAGTTGAAGAGTCTCGCCTCGCGAGCATCCATTCGCCTCGCGAGTCTGGAAGTCAGAGAGCAGCACGGTTAGGCCCTGATGGCCATAACGGGCGTAAGGAGAAAACTCTTCATATCCTCGCCTCGCGAGAAAGTATTTCGCCTCGCGAGAATGCCAAAGGTTGCTGATTCTTCATGAAATTCGCCTCGCGAATGTGTGCTCGCCTCGCGAGCCATCTGAATTCTGAATTTGTATAAAAGGCTGTTCTGAACATTTTGTAAAAAATTTTGCTTCTCCATTTTCTGTTTTACCCTTTTTCTCTGTGATTTCGTTTGTGTTATGGAGAACTAAACTCTTAGGATTGATCTATTGTAATTGATTTCCATATACTTGAGGTTCTTACATTTTCCTGTTTTATATGCTTTTCCCTCTTCAATACCATACTTTGTATTTCTGTTTGCTTAATTCAGGAGTATACTGTATTGTATTGATTTATTTCTGGTGATATCATGTTCCTATAATTAATCGCATCTGCTTAATTTGCGTGTGTACATTTCGTGTTCACTTAGTTCACGAAGGGCTTAACCCCGTTTGCTTAATTCGGGAATAGGGACATGTATCTGTAGTAGTAGTTTCGCTTGTAAATTACTACTACAACCGGGAGGGGATAAGAATTCGCTTAGGGCTTGGAAATTGTATGAACCTATGATAGTGGGAAATCAAGAGCAATAGATTAATCTGTTTTTGGCCATTTGATAACTTCCTTGAACTGCTTGTTTTCAATTGCTCTGTTTTAATATTCTGTTTTCTTTGATTGCATCTCAAACCAAACCCCCCCCAAAACTTATTTTTGTGGAAGATAATACTTTCAGAGTCCTTGAGAGACGACATCCGAGTTGTCGCACTATACTACAGTTTTAAACCCGCTCGTCCTTTTTGGCGCGTGCGCGACAGCGCGACCAGCTGGCATGTCACGTATTGCCTCCACCTTGTTAGGGTCCACCTTTATTCCTTCTCTACCGACAACAAAGCCAAGTAGGTTCCCTGCAGATGCACCGAAAGTACATTTTGCAGGGTTGAGGCGTAACTTGTACTTCCTCAGCCGCTCGAACAACTTTCTCAAAACTGTCACATGACTTTCTCCTTCCTTGGACTTAGCCACTATATCATCAACGTATACCTCTACCTCCTTATGCATCATATCATGGAACAATGCTACCATAGCATGCTGGTAAGTGGCCCCAGCATTCTTTAATCCAAAAGGCATCACTTTGTAACAAAAAGTTCCCCAAGGTGTGATAAAAATTGTCTTTTCTTTATCGTCACTGTCCATGAGGATCTGATTGTACCCAGAATACCCGTCCATGAAAGAAAACCTGTGACTTCTGGCTGTACTGTCTACAAGGACATCAATATGAGGTAGGGGGAAATCATCCTTTGGACTGGCTTTATTTAGGTCTCGGTAGTCCACGCACATTCTGACCCTTCCATCCTTCTTTGGTATTGGAACAATATTAGCTACCCGTTTCGGGTGTCTAGCTACTTCTAGAAAGCCAGCCTCCAACTGCTTGGTCACTTCTTCCTTGATCTTTAGCGACATCTCAAGGTGTATTCTCCTTAATTTTTGCTTCTTTGGAGCCACATCTGGGTATAAGGGAATTTTATGCGATGCTATCTCAGGATCTAAACCTGGCATATCTCTGTAGGACCATGCAAAAACATCCAGATACTCTTTGAATAGTGCAACCATTTCTTCTCGCTCTGGGTTATCCACTATTTTCAACTCCTTCTTGTCTTCCTCGGTTCCCATATTGATCACTTCTATAACCTCATCATTCGAGCTCATCCCCTCCTCTGACCATTTCACCGCTTTCATGAATCCTTCAATGTCTTCTTCTTCCTCATCGGATTCAAGGTCGCATTCGTCAGCGGCCACGAGGGAATCAATAAATGAGTTTTCCAAGTTCCTTTCCCAAGGCAAATCTTTAGTGGGAGAAGTATTCCTGGAAGAAAAAGTCAGGAATAGGATAAGTATAGGCAAGGGTCTTATTTATGACAAAAATCTTAGACAAAATAAATAAATGAAAGAGAGAGAAAAGAAACGATGGAGTCAAAAGGAAAACACCTGACAAAGTGTTACATTTTCATTCATGTCTCAAAGAGAGTAAACATCAGTTCATAATTAGTACAATAATATAATTACTTTATAGAAATAACATCAACAAATGGTTTCGATTGCCAATTGTTGAGAACTTCATTGCTAGCAGGGAGATAGATGATATGGCTCTCGTCCAGCTCCTCTTCAAGTGTGCTGATAGTGAAGTGAGGGGAAAATGACTTTGCGGGATTGATAACTTCAGCAACTACTGGGAAAGTCTCCGTCAGGAGGGGAAGAAACTTTCTCTCGCGCTCTTCTTCTTCCTTTTTCTCAAGAGTCATGAATTTCATCCCTCCTGTCAGGTTGGGCTGATACCCCAATCCTCGCCTTCCTTCTCTCACAGCCGCTTCAATTGACCGAGAGATCCCTTGCAGCTGAGGCCCTAGACCTTTTCCTCTTTGACACCCGTTCTTTTCCATGATGCGGACTACTACTTCCTTCACATTCTTCATTGGGGTCTCCCTTTTCTTGTTCTCTGACTTCAATACCTCAAAACTACGCAGTGAGTCATCTTCCATATGCTCTGTACTTTCTGCATAAGGTACTGTGGTGGACTTCGTCAGCATGATTTCCTCTTCACCATGGACAGTAATAACGGATCCGTCTTGGATATACTTCAAACACTGATACAAAGTCGATGGGACTACTCCTACTTCATGAATCCAAGGCCTCCCCAGAAGCATGGTGTAAGCTGGTTGGATTTCCATGAGCCGAAAGAGGACAGGGAAAGAACTAGGCCCTATTTCAAGGGACAGAGTTATCTCTCCTAAGATTCCTCTTGCTGTCCCATCAAAGGCCCGCACAATCATTTCTTGTGGTGTCAAATCCGCCACGCTTATATTCAGCTGCTCGAGTGTGGACATTGGAACCACATTCAACGCCGAACCACCATCCACAAGCACCTTTGTAATCACAAACCCCTTACACTTTAGGGTGATGTGTAAGGCTTTGGTGCTACTGCGGGATTTCGAGGCCACTTCATCTTCCGAGAAAGTAATCATGTTGACATGCCTGATTGGGTCCACCATACTTACCACATTTCCGAAGTGACGTCAGGTTTGACATACGCTTCATTCAACACATTCAATAATGCCTTGCGATGCAATTCTGATGTCAAGACAAGCGACAAAAGAGATATCCTTGTTGGAGTTTTCTTCAACTGTTCTACCACATCATATTCACTTTGCTTCATGATCTTAAGAAACTCTTCTTCTTCTTTCCCTTTTCTTTCACCCATAGTTTTCTCTTCTTCGACTTCCTTCATCATTTTTTCTTCAGCAGGGGTGTAGCATCGCCCGCTCCTTGTAATGCCTCCAATTCTCACAATATTAGTAACTTGGGCCCTCAAGGTCCCCCCTGCAACTCTAGTTAGTTCGACTTTCTGTTCATAATTCCATGGTACAACATGTGTATCAGCATAAGCAAAAGGAGTTGGCTTGCTCACCCTTACGATGACTCATTCTGGGTCAGAAGGTTTGTTCAAGGGTGGTACTCGAAGTATAACTTTCTCAACTACATTGACTTCCTCTGCAGCACCTCGTTTGGCTTGAATTACCCCAAGGGTGAGTAACTTCTGAACCTGGACTTTGAAATCCCAACAAGTTTCGATATCGTGCCCCATTTGCCCATGATGATAGTCAAACCTTAGATCCTTGGCGTACCCCCTTTCTTCTCTTGGAACCCTCACTGGTGCAACAATGTTGTATCCCACCTTCTTCAGTTCTTCGAAAATCTTCTGCATTGACACTTGTAGTTCCTGGACCTTCCTGATTGGGGACTCTATTACCTCCAAATTGTTTACTCGATTTCCATCATTATGATTCGGGATGGGATTCCTAACGATATTAGGCCCGACCTCTTCTTCGAACCCTAGCCTCCCACAAGCAATCAACTTTCTCTCTGCTGTCTTAAAGGCTTCACAATCCTCAATAGAATGCGAAGTCAGCCAATTCCGTGTAAGTGTTGGTTTGTGAGGATGGGTAAAGCGGGGTTTGTGTCTGGTATGGGATATGTTGGTTAGGGTTATAGGGTGCTTGGTACCGAGGATTAAAATTCCATTGGTGTTGTACATAATTCGCCTCAACTTCCTTCTTCTTTGGTTGAAATCCCCTCCGGGATGTACTTCCTTCACCATCATCATGGGGAGCTTTCCAGCTCTTGCCAAAAACTCAATCCTTTCACCAACGGCGATCAAGTCAGAGAAATATTTGTAGGCGGCCCCAGCCATAGCCCCTATAAAAGGTGCTCCGAGGGTTCCTAGAGAGTATGAGCACATTTCAGATAAAGTCAACGGTGACTGAACTTGTGCGGCCAAACTCCTCCACCTTTGGGCATATTTCTTGAAGGGCTCCTCCCTTTTTTTCTGCATCGTAGTCAATTGTTCATGACTCGGGGCTACATCCAGGTTAAATTTGTACTGGTCCATAAATAAGTCAGCCAATTCCATCCATCACGAGATCTTGGAATGGTCCAATTGAAGGTACCATTCTAAGGCGAGGCCAGTCAAACTTTCGTGGAAAAAGCTGATAAGGAATTTGTCATCCTTGGACCAAATTGCAATCTTGGTGACATAACTAATGAGGTGAAATCGTGGGTTCCCACTTCCATCATATTTGGAGAAGTCAGGAATCTTGAAGTCCATGGGGATCACGACATCTGTGGCGGGGCAGAGTTCTTCTATCTGGAGAGGGCCGTAGGTACTCAGGCCTTTTCTCACTTTTATCTGTTCTTCCATTTTCTCCATCCATTCATCTCTCATCTTATCCTTACCAGCCTGGACTCCTGCTGACTGGCTGTGAATAGATACATGTGGTTGCTCCCATGTTGACGCGGTGTAGCCCGGGACCTCATGATAGGCATTCTCAAAAGGGGGATATCCTTCTCCAATGGGAAGTGTTATTGGTGCCGTGTGATGTGTCTGGTCGGGTCCAGACACTCCCTGAATGAGACCAGTGCTAATGTTTGAAAACATTGGTGCTGTCACCATAGAAGAAATTCGCTGCCTACCCGGTTCAATTGCATCTCTGTTCGCACTAAGCATGCTGAGAGATTCCCTCATATCTTGTAGTATGGCTTCTAATCTTTCTTGGGTTTCGACCATCTCGCTCATTCTTCCTCTCACATCATCTATCTCAGAGCTTAGATTTCTTCCTTCCTCAGATGCATTGGCAGCCATCCTGGTCTGAGATCTGGTATCGTAAACTCGGGTTTGGTTGGTATTACCTTTCCTAGGTCGTGCAATGGTTCCTGAATCCTCAGAAGGATGCGACTCTGTGAAGCAAATAAGAAAAACTCATTAGTCAATCCAAAATTTTGTGTGTGTGTATGCATGCATGTGCAAGTTATCATCCTTTATTCGATCGTGAGGGTACTCTCAGGAAGACTGTCGTATACACCTATAGCAAGAAAACTTATCCTGCAATCAAATCTAGTGGTATGGTTCCCTCTAGTTTGAATGCAGTTGGTGTCAAGTCCATGGGAGAATCTAATCCTCGATGGACCATACCCGTGCTAGCAACGTCCTCATTTTTACACAGAAAACACGTCGTTTTTAGGGTAGAAATACAGCTGATGACATATCTAAGGGAGAATGCACTCCTCGATAGATATGGATGAAAACTTTCTTTTCATTATAAATATTCCAATACAAATCACGAGTCTTCGATCAAAATAAAAAGTACATTGATGGTTTCCATCCTTCTTCGAGGTCTACAAAGTTCTATGTTAAGAGCCTTATCTTCTTTTTCCTGAACCTTCTGGCAAGTTTCCCAAAATGATTGAAAAACTCGGTCACCTTCGGTGGTAGCTGAAGGAAATGGTTCATACACATGTGGACGGATGCCTCTTCAACCGCTCCACCAGCTGGGAAGTGTGATATTGGAGCTTATCCATCACGTCCTCATATTTTTTCTTCGATGCTTCCTTTTCATTCATTACATCTTTCACCATCAATTTCCATCCCTTTACCTATTCTGCGTGACATTGAGCTTCAACCCTTTCAGAGTTTTTTATCTTGTTTCTGAGCCAACTTTCTCTCATGTTGGCTTCCGCTAATAGCTCGCGATACTTGGCTGCTTCACCCCACCCTCGGTCAGAGTACACTTCTGTTTGGGCTAAGGATTCCTACAGGGATTCAACTCTCTCTTCTAGTACATGTATTGTTTCAACGTGAACCCCTATATTTGTCTCGAGCTCTTCTTTCCTTTTTTGAAGTTTGACAAGCATATTCTCTTGACGTCCTATTTTTGCCAGCAGCCCCTGAATTTCTGCTTCTTTGTCTTTTCTTGCCCTTTTTATACGATATGGGGCTTCATGGACATCGGTGCATTCATCCTTCAAATGCTCAATTTGTAAACTCAGCTTCTGCACTTGTCTTTGGAGCGTGATAATGGTTACTTCGGCAGCTTGGTCTTTCTCATCAAAAACCCTCATTTGAGCTTTTAAAACTTCGATCTCTTTCAACATTTGATCTTTGGTTGAAGGATTATTTTCCTTACGGAGAGGGGATGCGAGTCTTGGAGGGAAACCTCTTCTTGCCTCTCTCCATACTTCATATCTTTTTGTGTGGGCTATGACTCGCCTTCCTAATTACTCCGGTCCTTTTATATGAATATCATTCCATGCTGACCTTACTGCTATCGTTTGACTCTTGATGCCTTCACCTTCATGGTATAGGAAGAATATCCCATCGAGAAGCTCTTTGGGGGGTTCATCCTGTGTCCACTTGAGTTGACGCATTATCAAAGCTGGTGAGTACGATACACAACCTCTGGGACCCATCAACGGAACATTTGACAAACCTCCACAACTGAATGCAACTGAATCTCCATTATACCATGGGCACATCCAACTAAACGACCGCAAGTTGATCTGATCAAACTCTTGCTTCCACTCATATAGCTTACGTGACTTTAGTTGCATGCGAATGAACCCTTTCAGCGGGTCATCTGTTCTATCAATTTTATCACGAGCGTATAAGTGAGTCATGATCCAGACATACAATATTGACGCACAACATCGCAGTTTCCCTTGTTGATTCTGATGACAAACCTGTATGGAGAAGAAAGTTTCAGCTAAGATAGTAGGGATCGGGTTTACACCATATTCTTCGACCCTATAGAAAACATTCGTGGCTGACTGATCAATCAGATCTGGTACAAATGGAAAGAGCACCAACCCATATATCATGAGGGCTAGTACTTTGTTGAAAGTAACCCATCGTTGTTGCTGGCCCAACTTGTTGAGATACACTTCCAAAAATCACCTCTTCAACCCTTTGGTGGTTCCCTTTTATGTCTTCTCTATCTGTTCCGGTTGAAGCTCCAATAGACTTGCTATTTTCTGATCTGTTACATGTTGGCCATAATACATGTAGAAGCGAGTCTTCTTTTGAATTGACAGTCTTAGCATATAAGCATACTCCTCCATGGTTGGAGTGATGTCCAAGTTAGGCAATTCAAAACACCTCAAAGTTGAGTTCCAATATTGGGCCAATGCACTTAGAGCGGGGGCTTCCACCGGAACACGCAACAGGTCTAATATTCTACCATACTTGCTGACAAAGTCTGAGCGTGCTTTTTTTGGCATTTGCTAGCTGAGTTCACATAATCTCTTCACGTCATTGAGTGTCACATCGATCTTGATATTTTTCTTGGGACAACTTGCATTGCTAGTACTCTTTTCTGAACCAAACTTTTCCATGTTCTTGCTATAAGGTGAATACCAAAATCTTCCAACAAAGAGACACAAAAAAAAGAGTATAGTGAAACAAATATATCTTGCATGATTTATGTTGCATGGACCCAATGGGGTTGAAAACCCTGATGGTATGCATTACCTTCATTATGACATAACGCCTATTAGGTGTGCAATAATATTCGAATATGTCATTCAGGTTTGGGGCAACAATGTGATGCCCCTAATTTTGTGAATAATCACGATGAGCATGCTTGACAACTTATGCTTATGATGATAGAGGAGGGAAAGAAAGTACGCCCCCTTTTGCCCTAAGCCAAGTAAAACCTAAGGATGGGCACGCCCTAAGGTTAGGACTCTAAACAGGTTGGCCACTAGGTCTACTTTATTAGTGAAAGTTGGGACGGGTCTAGACCTCTAGAAGTCATGGTCCCCAGATTGCCCTCATAAGGATCTGATTCATGAATCTAGCCATAAGTAGGGATAAACCCTCTCAATATGACTATTCCATGATCTCATGTACAATCTGAGTGGTGAACTGACAAGTATCAGGGAGGTACAAGACCTCTTCAATAACAATATCAGAGCACAGCCTAATCCTTGGGTTTTTGAGCAAGCTCGGGTATAGAGCTAAGTGTGTGTGCAATATGTGATAGTGATCTGTGTGAAGGGGGCATACAAACCTGTAACACTTAAAAGTAAAAATAAAAAGAGAAGGCAAGAAAAACCTGCAAAACACAAACATAGGCATATATAAAAAGGTTACAAGTCCTCTACCCTATTGTTAAAACATGGAAAACAGAAAAGAAAGGAGGAGGAAACAAAAATATTGTTAGTGAAACATATATAACAATAACGTGAGTTAAAATATACGTACAACTAAATCTTCTCATTTAAATAAGAGGAAAAACCCAACCAAAAGGACAACCCAAACATACATCACTAAAATAAAAACATTTTTTAGTTTTGTCATTTAATTATTGTAAGGAGAAAAACAACAAGATATAATCGTAAAAGGTAAAACAAATAAGCTACATATTACTAAAAATTTACAAAACCAATTTTTACGGGCTTGACTCTCTTAAAAGAAGTCCCCAGTGGAGTCGCCATCTGTAGCGACCTGTTCTTTCTTTTAGAGAGAAAACATGGAGTCGCCACCAACTTTATTTTATTTCAAGGAAATTGAAAAACCTTTGAAGAAATGCTTTGGGTTCGGGAGTCGATTATGTCTAGGGAAGGCATGGAGACTTAACCTCACGGCACCCTGGAACATCCATAAATGGTTACCCAAAATTAGTTGCGTAAATTATTAGTAACTTTGAAATATTTGTTTTACCCGTTGGGAATCATTTTATTAAGACTAAATGAGGTTGAACATGGCATGTAAGTCCACAGGGTAACCTCAAAATCCGAAGGGTTGAACATGACACTTGTCATAGGGCAACCCAGAAAATAGGTTGTTTCAATCAAGTGACCATCTTCTATTTTTATGTAAAATAAATAATTTTGCTTCTTGAAAATAGGAGAGAAATGAAACGTAGAAGTGAAACGTTTTACTAACTTATTCAGTGAACAGAGACATAGAAAAATAAGAATGTCAAGAGAAATTTATGAATAATATCAACGAAAAGAATAAGGGTTACCAAATGAGAGCAGAATAAGAATGATTTTGTTTATTCCCAGTGGTAAGATTTCAGGATCGAAGTCTTTACATCCAATCTCACTGGCTCCTTCAGCTCTTCCTTGTTAACCACTCTAATAATAGGGAAGAGAAAAGGAAACTCAGATCTCTGATCTCTCTTCCTCACAATAAAAATCTCTCTCTCTTTTCTCTTTTCTCACTAAGAAAATATCAGATCATAAGTCCCTCTCAAAAAAAGTCCTCTTCCTTTTCTTCTCTTTTTCCTTTTCTTTTATAGACGGAGGACAGGGCTTCTTGCTTCTTCTCCATTGGCTTCAAGGTCGGTTTGTACGAAACCCAAGGCTTGGACGGTTCTGAGCAGCGGAAAGGAGGTGATTTGATGTGAGGGTTGCACGCTTGAAAAGAGAAGGAGATGGGGGGTTTTTTCTGATGGGTATGATGGCTTTTTAGGGTTAGGAGTAGGGCTGCTAGGTTAAGATGAGGGAGGAGATGAGGAAAAAAAAGAAAAGACCAATGGTAGAGGAGGTGCAAAAAGGGGGGTTCTGAGCAGAAATAACGTGTGTCCAGATGGGGCGGCATGAGTAGCAGAAAGGAGGTGATTTGATGTGAGGGTTGCATGCTTGAAAAGAGAAAGAGATGGGGTTTTGAGCAGAAATATCGTGTGTCCAGATGGGGCGGCGTGAGTAGCAGAAAGGAGGTGATTTATCCTGAAGGTTGCATGTTTGAAAAGAGAAGGAGATGGGGGGGTTTTGTCTGATGTGCAAGATGACTTTTTAGGGTTAGGAGTAGGGTTGACAGGTTAAAACGAGGGAGGAGGTAAGGAAGAAGAAGGACCAATAGGTAGAGGAGGAAAATAGGTCTTGCCTGGTATGTAAAGTGGGTAGGAGGCGTAACTCAGTTTCCTTTTCTTTTTGTTGATTGTCTTTTTCTCCTTATTTTCTTTGTCCTTTCTTCCTTATCTTCTCCTTCCTCTTTCTTTATTCTTTAGTCCCCAGCCTGAAAACAAAATGGCAGTGGACGGAGTCTCTTAGATATGCAAAAGTAGATATACACGGGACGGACCTCCCCGTCCAGCAGTAAGTGTAATGGACTGGACTGAACCGCGTCCAACACCCAGTCCTATGCAATGGATGGGACCACCCCGTCCAACAGTAAGTGAAAAGCAATGGACATGACCTCCACGTCCAACAGCAAGTGTAAAGCAATGGACGGGACCACCCCGTCCAGCAGCAAGTGCAACGGATTGGACTGCGTCCAACATCAAGTTAATAATGTGATGGACGGGACCTCCCCGTCCAACAGCAAATGTGATGGACTGGAAGGGATCACCCCGTCCAACATCAAATCCAAGGTAATGGACTGGAACACCCCCTCCTTTCTTCATTATTTTCTTTTTCTTCTTTCTCTCTTATTATCATTAGTCTCCTTGAAACATGATATCATAAAAATTAGAATAAAATGAAGACGGACAAAAATAGGTGTTCACAAATAGAGACTCTCAAAACAAAAATCATGTTGAAGGCTCAAACTCCTCACTCGGACACAAATAGAGACTCATATCAAACATCATGAATTATGCTAAGTCCTCTAACACCTTAAACTAGTCATGGTTCATGCATTCAAGTCAAGGCACACTTAGTCACATCACTATCCAATCACTCTCAACAGTGTCATGTTTTTCACTTAAGCATGACATGCATTAATCAATCAAAATTGGCATGGCAATTCATGAATGGGAATTCACACGGTCATTCCACTTTCAATCCACTTATCAACTCAAAGCATTTTTTTTTGACTCGCTAAACAAAACAAATGACAAGAAGACAAACAAAGACTCAAGATTCATAATAACAAAAATGAAAAAGAAATCAATATAAAGGAAAAAGAGGAGTTTAGAAAGCTAATCTCTATGGTTCTGAGCGAAACCCTCTCAATCCTGGCATTCAGAGGCATATCCGGATCACCCTCATGGTCGTCCACGGGCTCACCATCTCCTACTGGCGCACCCTCCTTGTCTCCAAGAAAATCGTGCTAGTCGACACGAGCCCGAACCTCCTCCTCAGTTGGGAATACAGGTGGGCGACCCTCTGCCTGGGACACAACCCACTCCCGGAAGAAGTCTCTCTAGATCTCACCAGCTCTCCAATGTTGAGACAGACCTTTTGAGCCTCAATTTTATAAGTCTTTTATTTTTTCATATCTCAGACACACAGTAAGCTTGGAACAGGGTTTAATGCATATTAAAATAAAAAACTCAGCAAGGCCACATGCATCCAAGTTGTAGTTCAACCAAATTTATGGTTTAGGAATTTTCAAATAGATCAACATTCCATAATCCCTCATCATTTATTAATAAACCTCAAACCCTTCATGCTCATGAATATATATCAAGAATCTTATACAATCTCCCTAAGCAAGTGATTAAAGCATTCACATACAGCAATTAATCACATTATCATGAAAGAAACATTTTATCAAACATGTAATGAGAATTCTAAATCATTCCTCCACATATTAGCATGAACCAAATCTCCTCCACATAGGAATTAACATGCAACCCACTCACATTCAATCAAGCCAAAATCGTACATGAAAAACCCAGACCACATCAGAACAACCTTTTTCGTGTGAGACAGATGAAAGAACCCATTACCTTTGTTACTTAATTTCGAACAAAACACCTTATAATGGGTAAAATACCAAACACTTCTTCAAAAACCAATAATCACCCAAACAGATAAACATAGTAGCTGAGTTCATCACATGATTTTCGTACATAGTTTCAGAACAAGACATAGGGAACTTACCGTGATTGGAAAGATGAAATGGGGAAAGGGAGGGCGCACAGGTTCGTGAGTGTGTGAAAGATGATGCGTGAATGGGGACGAAGTAGAGCACAGGGGTCGCACGAGAGAAAAGTCAGAACAATGAGTTGTGTTCAGAAAGTGTGTGAAAAGTGAGGGTTTAGGGAGAAGATGGGTTTTTACTGCGCACAGGGACATGCAGAACGGAGCTAGGGTTGCACAGAGGATAAGGCAGAGTGAGATTTTCGTTCTGATGTGAGTGAAAAGTGAGGGGGAAGAGGAGTTTTGTGTGTAAAAAAAAATTCAGATTGTGCCCGGCTCAGATTTTGTGTGCCGGGCTTATTTTGAAATTTCACCCGGCCTAGCTATTTTGCGCCCGGCTTAAGCAGGTTACAGAAAACCTGCTTTCTATGTCAAATTGCACTCGACTTAGGAATTGTGCACCCGGCCTATGATGCAGAAATTGAAACATTGCAGAAACACATATTGACTGAAATCTGTATCCCAAAGTACCCCACACATGTTTCCCGAGTGTTAATCTACTCTTTTGCCAGTTGGATGCATAAAATGACAAAAAATGCTTCAAGTTGACATCAAATGCTAACTTATGCAAAAACACACCTAAATGAAAAAATTATGCAAACTAAGAGGCACGACTCTAAACACTACGACACTTATTTCCTAACTAAATGTAGTGAATAAATGCAGAAAAAGGATATAAAACTGGGTTGCCTCCCAGTTAGCGCATATTTGACGTCCCGAGCCTGACGGTCACACCCTTCAAAGGGTTAAGTCAATGCCAAGGCAATTTCTTGCCTTTCAAAATCTCCTCCCAAGTACACCTTGAGCCTTTGGCCATTCACTTTGAAAGATTCTCCCGGTTCTTTGGCTTCTAACTCAACTGTGCCATACGGGTGGACAATTTTCACCACAAAATGGCCGGACCACCGGGATGTCAGCTTACCCATAAATAACCTCAACCTTGAGTTGTATAATAGCACTTTTTGGTCTGGTTCGAACTTCCTTGGGACTATGTGCTTGTCATGCCATATCTTGGTTCGTTCCTTGTAAATTCGGGCACTCTCATAGGCTTGCAAACGGATCTCATCCAGCTCATTGATTTCCAAGAGGCGTTTTTCACCGGCATCTTTGTAATCAAAATTCAAGGCCTTGATAGCCCAATATGACCTATGCTCCAACTCCACAGGTAAATGACACGTTTTTCCATACACCAATTGGTACGGAGATCGACCAATAGAAGTCTTAAACACAGTCCGATACGCCCAAAGTGCATCATCCAATTTCCTAGACCGATCCTTCCGCGATGAGTTCACAGTTTTCTCTAGGATACACTTCAACTCGCCGTCAGACACTTCTACTTGACCACTTGTCCGCGGATGGTACAGAGTAGCGACTTTATGAGTCACCTCATACTTGGAAAGCACCATGTCAATCTGTTTGTTGCAAAAGTGGGTTCCTCCATCACTAATCAAGACCCTATGCACTTCAAACCTTGCGAAAATATTCTTCAGCATGAATTCAATAGCAACACGAGAGTCATCTGTAGTGGTTGCAATTGCTTCCACCCACTTGGACGCATAATCCACTCCCACTAGAATATACTTGTAAGAGTGAAAAGGGTGTAAATGGTCCCATGAAGTCAATACCCCACACATCAAAGATTTCCCCATCCAAAATACTATTTAAGGGCATTTCGTGCCTTTTTGAGATGTTTCCAACTCTTTGGAACCTATCACACCGTGAAACAAAGTCCTTTGCATCCTTGAAGATGGTTGGCCAATAAAACCCACATTGCAAGACTTTTTTAATGGTTCTCTCTCCACTAAAGTGCCCTCCATGTTCTGATCCATGGCAATGCCATAAGATATTATCTACTTGAACTTGAGGTATGCACCTTCGAGTGATTCCATCGGCTCAATACTTGAATAAGTAGGGTTCTTCCCAAACATAGTGCTTGACGTCATTGAAGAATTTCTTCTTCTGTTACTAAGTAAGTCCTTCAGGCACTACCTTTACAACCTTGGAGTTGGCAATCTCCACAAACCAGGGTATTGTTGAAATGGCAAACAACTTTTCATCCGGAAACTCGTCTTGAATTGGCAATTTCTTGTCCTCTTCATCCGGATTGATCAATCTTGATAGATGATCCGCAACTCCATTCTCGCTTCCTTTCTTATCTTTGATCTCCACATCGAAATCCTGCAAAAGCAAAACCCAACGAAGCAATCTAGGTTTGGCATCTTTCTTAGACATTAAATATTTCAATGTGGAATGGTCAGTGAAACTAGTTACTTTCGACCCTATCACATATGACCTAAACTTGTCTAATGCAAAGACTACAACTAGGAGTTCCTTTTCAGTTGTAGAGTTGTTCAATTGTGCATCATTTAAAACCTTGCTAGCATAGTAGACGACATGCACTCTTTGTTCTACTTGCTGCCCTAAAACAGCCCCCACCGCATAATCACTCGCATCACACATGATTTCAAAAGGTAGTTCCCAATTTGGTGCGGTGATAATGGGTGTGGTCACTAACTTATGCTTAAGACATGTCAATGCATCAAGAAATGCGGAATTAAAATCAAAGGATACATTATGGACTAGAAGATCACTAAGAGGTTTAGCAATCTTCGAAAAGTCCTTTATGAAACGTCGGTAGAATCCTGCATGACCAAGAAAGCTCTGAATTCCTTTCACACTTGTTAGGGGAGGAAGTTTTTCAATGACATCCACTTTAGATTTATCAACTTCAATCCCCTTAGATGAGATCTTATGCCCAAGCACAGCTCCTTCTTTCACCATAAGGTGACATTTTTCCCAATTTAGCACTAAGTTGGTTTCTTGGCACCTCTTGAGCACACAAGCTAGATTCTCCAAACAATTATCAAAAGAGGCTCCCAAAACCGAAAAGTCGTCCATGAACACCTCTATGAACTTTTCAACCATGTCGGAGAATATAGCAAGCATACACCGTTGGAAAGTTGTCGGAGCATTGCACAACCCGAAGGGCATTTTTCTACACGCAAAAACTCCATAAGGGTAAGTAAAAGCGGTCTTCTCTTGATCTTGAGGATCCATGGCAATTTGATTATACCCGGAATACCCATCCAGGAAACAATAATAGTAATGACCCGAGAGACGCTCCAACATTTGATCAATGAATAGAAAGGGGAAGTGATCCTTGTGAGTTGCATCATTCAATTTTCGGTTATCAATGCAAACTCTCCAACCCGTGACGGTTCTTGTAGGAATCATCTCATTCTTCTCATTCACCACCACAGTTGTTCCTCCCTTCTTCGGCACTACATGAACGGGACTCACCCAAGCACTATCCGAGATCGGATAAATAAATCCTGCATCTAGTAGCTTTATAATTTCCTTCTTCACAGCATCCTTCATGATAGGGTTGAGCCTCCTTTACGGTTGCACTACCGGGTTATAATCATCTTCAAGCAAAATCTTGTGCATGCAAAGTGAGGGACTAATACCTTCAAATCTGAAATTTTCCAACCAATGGCCGATTTGTGAGCTCGCAACAGTCTAAGAAGCTTGTCTTCCTCATCACTCTTCAAGGCATTGTTGATGATGACCAGAAAGTGTCCTTCGTCACCCAAGAATGCCTAGCGTAGGTGAGAAGGGAGTTGTTTGAGCTGCGGTTTTTGAATTTCTTACGGTTTCTCATCCTTTTTAAGCTCCTCCTTGCTAGACTCCTCTTTCAAATATGCGGGCAACGCTTCCAAATGCTTCACCCATTCCAAACACTCATCATCTTCAATTTATGCATCCTTCTCTAAAACTTGGGATTTTACCAACACTTTTTCAAGTGATGAACCAAAATGAGAATCACGAGCAAATGATGCTACTAAAGAGTCCTCCACATCAATACTCCAGCATTAAGCCTTATCCCGTGGATGTTTCATTGCATCAAAGACGTTAAAGACTACATCCTCATCTTGTACCCTCAATGTTAACTTGCCTTGTTGCACATCTTTGAGAGCTCTTCCGGTTGCTAAGAATGACCTACCCAATATGAGGGGTATTTCCGAATCATGATCCATGTCAAGAACAACAAAGTCTACCAGAAAGATGAACTTGTCCACTTTGACTAGAAGGTCCTTAACCACACCATATGGATATTTGATAGAGCGATCCGCTAGTTGAAGAGACATCATAGTGGATTTGACTTCTTTTATTCCAAGCTCTTTTAACATAGAAAAAGGCATCAAATTGATGCTGGCCCCAAGATCACAAAGAGCCTTACCACAAGTGGTTCCTCCAATGGTGCAAGGAATGCTAAATGACCCCGGATCCTTCAACTTTGGAGGCAATTTCCTTTGCAAGATAGCGCTACACTCGTCAGTCAAGGCTACAGTACCATCATCATTCAATCTCCTCTTCTTGGACAAAAGCTCCTTCATGAATTTGGCATAAGAAGGTATTTTCTCCAAAGCTTCCGCGAATGGAATATTGGTTTACAATTTCCGGAAACCATCTAGGAAGCGTGAAAATTGCTTTTCATCTCCCGCCTTCTTCAACTTTTGAGGATATGGAACCCTCACATATGGTGGAATGTCCTTGGCTTCAATGAACTTCTTTCAAGCAAATTCTTCATCAACTAATTTCAGTTTCGGGTCATTTTCTTTCTCTAAAGAAGGTTGATCATTCTCACTTTCGTCTTCAACATCTTCTACAATCACCTCTTCTTCCACGCTTTTTGGCTTCTCCTCTTTCTTTCCTAGATCCTTAGCTCGTATGTCTTCGATTTTTCCCAAAAGCTCTCCCTTAGGAACATTCACCTTGCCACTCCTAGTTAAAATGGCCTTGCATTGACCCTTAGGATTATTCTCGGTATTTCCCGGAAAAGACCCCGGAAGAGTTTCACTTAGTTACCTGGAGATTTGACCTATTTGATTTTCTAGGTTAGTGATAGATGAAGTGATATGCTTGAATCCCAATTCCACATTGCCAAATTTCTCTTTAGTCTCGTCTTGGAATGAAGTTTGTTGATTTATCATGATTGTTTGTTGATTGACCATTCTCTCAAAAGCAATCTCCCAATCACGCTTCCTATCCTTGTTTTGAATTTGATTTGAGGAATTGTGGTTAGGAGGTTGTTGAGAATAATTATCATTTCCAAAACCTTGCTTTTGCTGTCCAAGATTCCCATTAGATGTCCAAGAGAAGTTCGGATGCTTCTTCCACCCTGGATATATTATAAGTGCTTGAGTAGGGGTTACTCTGTGTCTTCTGATAACCATTCCCCCCTTTAGGATGAGAGTCATAGAAATTGTGCATTGCATCCACTTGCTCATGAGAAGGTTGATTAACAAACATACTTCCTAGACAATTTGAAACATCATGCTCCCTTTGGAAAAAATTGCAAGTGGCCATAATATTCTTCCCCGCATTCATTTTCAAACTCTGTACTTCCTTTGTGAGAAGGTCCATTTGTTGTGACAAAGGTTTATTGTGAGATAACATGGCACTATAAGTTTCAACCTCGTGCGCTCCTTGCTCGGTGACACCTCGCTCACTCCTTTTAAGATAATCATTTTGATCCATTTTCTCCAATAATTCCCAAGCATCTTCGGTAGATTTATAAGCAAGTAAACCATTGGCGGATGCATCACATAAATCTAGTGTGTCAGGTAGAAGACCATTGTAGAAATACTGAACATGCATCCATAAGGTGAAGAAAGATTGTGGACACTTCCTCAACAGTGCAGTATATCGCTCCCATGCTTCACTAAGAGATTCACCATCATATTGCCTGAAAGTAGTGATAGCGGCTTGCACTTGTATAGCTTTCTGTGGTGGAAAGAATCGAGCCAAGAACTTCTGAGCTAAGTCCACCCAAGTAGTTATGCTCCTACTGTTCATAGAATCATACCAGTCACGGGCCTTATCCCTCAATGAGAATAGTAATACCTGCAATCTAAGAGCTTTATCAGAGACACCATTATGCTTGTTGGTGTCGTAAATCTCTAAGAACCTAGTAATGTGCCTGTGGGGATCTTCATTATCCCGCCCATCAAAATGATTAAGTGCAAGTAACTGCAGTAATGTTGTTTTGAGCTCAAAGTTAATAGCTTGAATGGGCGGATTAACAATAGGAGATGCATAGTCATCTAAGTTAAGACGAGAATATTCAATCAATGGCTTGTATGGTGGAGGATCCTGTTCCACCATATCTACAATATCAATAGGCGTTTGCTGTAATGCCTTTTTCTATTGACGAATCGACTTCCTCAAAACCCGCTTAGTCCTCCGAATCTCAGGATCGTATAAGAGATTATCAGGGTGAACTGTACCTCACATACACTGAAACTAGGAGCAAGATCAAGCAGATATGAGAGAACCCAAGTAAAAAGTAAAGGAAAAAAATGTCCAAAGTAGCTATTGCCTTTAGTACTAATGATATTGATAATACCAATCCCTGACAACGGTGCCAAAAACTTGATGGATCCCGGCAAGTGTACCTGATCGATGCAAGTAATAATTAAAATGGTGAGACCGAGTATCGTTCTCAGGGATTGATAGATCAAGTACCACTTTGAAAAATTTAATAACTATTTGAACGAGCAATTGAGAGAATATTGGAGTCTATGATTAATAACAATTAAACTACTTATTCAAGTAAAGTAACACAAGCAGTTAAGAAGACAGTCGCAATATCACGTTGAATGACAATTATGGGAAAGGTATAGGGATTTGATTGCACCTACGTTTTTCAAGTTTGATGCAATTATGAATCCTCGCAATTACTAATCCTCTACTTTTGTCAACCAAGAGTCCTAAATTATCCTAACGTCTCTCTTGAGTACAGTTAGCAAACACCTCTCCACCCTTAACCAACTATATCTCTATGATGGTTAATTATTAAGAAATTCATTAAGTTCTATGACTCCCTATGAAGGTTGCATACAATTCCTACGGTATATCTCTATCCGCACAAACTATATGGTTTTACCCCAATGCTCTAAACACATAACTAACCTCTCGGTATCATTATGATTAGCAAATCATGCATAATAATGGACAATTATAAGCAAGCATTAAGCGCAGAAGTAAAACACAAAAGAGATGAAGAAAAGAACTATGAAATATCATAAAATCAATCAAACCGTCCAAACGCGGATACATCATCTCCATAGAATGGAGGAATTAGTTCATGATCAAAGGAATCTAAAACAAAGCAATAAGAATCAAACCCATGGTGAAAACACAGTGAAAAAGTCGCAAAAAATGAGTCCTATACTCAGCAAGACGCAGCCAAAAGAGAAACAAAACGATCCTAGGTCAATACAGAGAATTTCAATTTATAGGTTTTGCAGCGCGCGATGCACCCGACCTAAATTTGTTGTGCCGGGCCCAACTTTAAAATAAGCCCAATCTGAAAATGGGTGTTAGGTCGGGCCTAAGTACCAAAATAGCCAATATCTAATTCTTCATCTGCTTGTCCTTGTTATTTTACTTCCAATGCTCCCAGGCTTCATTTTTCTCCTTTCCTAGTGAAAATATATATACACCTGAAATCATTTCTCCAAGAAATTATAGAAAATAACTCAATTTCCTAATTAAAAAGAGAAAAATACACTCAAAGACTCTAAACATAACTTAAGGAAAATGAAGCCAAAGTTAAGTAAGAATTGACAATGAAACTCATCAAAATGGTAAATTCCACTAGAAAATCTAGAGTTAAACCAAATAATCTAACGGATTATCAGCTTCAAAAGCTTTGAAGGCAGACGAGTCATCCAGTGATGTTGACCTGTCTGAACCCGAGGATTCTGAAAGTGATGAAGAGTTATCTCTCTTAACCAGAAAGAGAAAGATTCTCTTACAAAAAAATAAGTTCGGAAAGGATAAGCCATTCAAAAGGTTCAACAAGGATAAGATCTTCAAAGAATGCACTTCAATAGACAAGAGTTCAATTGTCTGCTATGAGTGCAAGAAGCCTGGTCACATCAAAACTGAGTGTCATCAACTCAAGAAAGCCCCTTTTAAGAAGTTCTTCAAAAAGAAGAAGAAATGTATGATGGCTAATTGGGAGGATCTGGAGTCAACATCTTCTGATGATGAAGAGACAGAAGAAGAAGCTAATCTCTGTCTGATGGCCAACACTAACTCAGATTCAGATGATGAGGTACATTCTAACTATGAGGAATTACTTGATGCCTATGAGGAGTTGCTGGAGAAATCCTACTGCTTATCTAAGGCCTTCAAATCCCTCAAGAGAGAGTATGTAAAGCTCCTTGGTGAGCATAAGCAGAAATCTCAAGAGTGTGAGAAGCTGGCCAAAGAGAACAGTGAGATGAAGACTGAAAAGTCTGATGAAACTGAGATCTCTAGTGGAACATTACAATCTGAAGAAGTTGAAAAACTTCAACAGAAAGTGGAAGAGCTCACTTCTGATATTGCCAAATTTGTTAATGGTAGAGTCAATCTGACTAAGCTGCTTGACTGTCAGAGACACTCCCTTAAAAAAGAAAGTATTGGATATGTCCATCATACACATCATAAAGTATCAACTAAAACCTCTAAAATATCTATTAAGTCAACATTCATTAAATCAATACCTGTCTATAACTTCTGTGGAAAAACTGGACGTATTAGGTCTAAGTGTATCCATAAGAAGAGAAGGAAGTCTTCACAGACTCCTAGAACTAACATAAAAGGACCCATAAAGTTATGAGTACCTAAAGACCAAATAATTCATGTTGCAGATGTCCTTAATAGGACAAAGAAAACACCACTGTTGGTACCTGGATAGTGGTTGCTTGCGACACATGACAGGATAAAGGTCTATGTTCCTAGACCTCCAACTTAAGAAAGGAGGACATGTTGCCTTTGGAGGCAATCAGAAACAAACGGTAATAGGCATTGGTACTATTGCTGGTAAACACCCTCTTCCCTCTATATCTAGTGTTCTTATAGTTGAAGGATTAAGACACAATTTGCTTAGCATAAGTCAATTATGTGACAGTGGATTTGATGTCTCCTTTACCAAGGATTTATGCATAGTTAAAGAACTTAGTGGGAAAACCCTCTTTTCAGCTAGAAGGCAACAAAATCTGTATAAGATTGAACTGACTGATCTCTCAGATCAAAGTGTAACTTGTCTGATGTCTAAATATGATGAAAGATGGTCGTGGCATAAGAAAATAGGACATGCTAGTATGAAACTATTTTCAAAATTAAAAATGGATAACCTTGTGAGAACCAAGTATCAACCTCTAGTCCTCTTCACCTGTTACACATGGATCTGTTTGGGCCAGTTAGTGTTGCTAGCTTGGCTGGAAGAAGATATGGATTTGTCATAGTTGATGACTATTCTAGATTTACATGGGTACTCTTCCTAACCCACAAGGATTAGTCTTTTAAGGCTTTATATGTATTCTGTAAGAAAGTACAAAATGAGCAAGGTTTCTGTATTTCTACCCTTAGAAGTGATCATGGGGGAGAATTTGAAAATGAGCAATTTAGACTGTTCTGTGAAGAGAATGAGATCTCTTACAATTTCTACGCTCCTAGAACTCCACAACAAAATGGAGTAGTTGAGAGAAAGAACAAATATCTTCAAGAGATGACTAGGTCTATGCTCAATGAGAATAATCTCCTTAAGTACTTCTAGGCAGAAGCAATAAACACTGCATGTTATGCACAAAACAGAATACTTATAAGGTCTTTTCTAAAGAAGACACCTTATGAATTGTGGAAAGGTAAAAGCCCCAACATATCTTATTTCCATGCATTTGGATGTGAATGTTTCATTCTGAACACTAAGGATCAACTTGGAAAGTTTGATTCCAAAGTGCATAAAGGTATCTTTGTAGGCTATTCTGAAATGTCAAAAGCCTTTAGAATTTATAATTCCAGAACTTGTTATTGAAGAATCTATTCATGTTAAGTTCAATGATGGTTTAAAGACTGATAGGGAATTATCAGATCTAGAAGATGATCTTGCAGGTCTTGACATAAACAAGCCAGAAAGCCAACATCCTGATCTAACAAAGACAGAACCTGTTAATGAGCTAGACAGACAAGTGGAGCAGACAAGCCAGTAAACAGACAAGTCAACAGACAATTCAAGATCTCTATGATGATCTCAAGAGAGACTGGAAGTTTAAACTCATCACCTTAAGGATCTTATCATTGGAAATCCCTTAGAAGGAGTTAGGACCAGATCTACTCTATGAGAATCAAGCAATGTGGCATTTATGTCAAAAATGGAACCAAAACACATTGAAGAAGCTCTTGAGGATGAAAGCTAGATTCTTGCTATGCAAGAAGAAATCAACCAGTTCACAAGAAATGATGTCTGGACACTTGTCCCAAAAACAAATCTGTCATTGGAACAAGATGCGTTTTCATAAACAAATTGGATGAGGATGACAAAGTTGTCAGAAATAAGGCAAGGTTAGTAGCTCAAGGCTATAATCAACAGGAAGGTATTGATTATACTGAAACCTTTGCATCTGTAGCTAGGATAGAAGATATTCGCATATTAATGTCATATGTTGCACAACACCAAATCACTCCTTTTCAAATGGATGTAAAAAGTGTTTTTCTAAATGGTATAATTGAAGAAGAAGTGTATGTTAAGTAACCCCCTGATTTTGAAGATACTGATAAACCAGATCATGTTTTCAAACTTCAAAAGGCATTATATGGTTTGAAACAAGCACCTAGGGCATGGTATGATAGACTTAGTTCTTTTCTCATGCATAATGATTTTACTAGAGGACAAGTAGATACTATGTTTAAGAAAAGCTGAAAAGCGAATTTCATTATTGTCCAAATATATGTTGATAATATTATTTTTAGAGCAACTAATGAAAAGCTGCGCAAGGAATTTCCAAGCTAATGTAAGCAGAATTTGAGATGAGCATGATAGGAGAGTTAAAGTTCTTCCTTAGACTACAAATTAAACATACAAGTGATGGAATCTACATTCATCAATAAAAGTATACCAAGGAGATACTTAATAAGTACAAGATGGATAATGCTAAACTCATGAAAACTCCCATGCAACCCAATGCAAAATTAAGCAAAGATGATGAAGGTAAAAAGATAGACCAAACTATCTACAGAGGTATGATTGATTCTCTATTATACATAACTTCAAGAAGACCTGACATTCAGTTTAGTGTCTGTATGTGTGCTAGATTCAATCTGACCCTAGAGAATCCCATCTTAAAGCTGTCAAAAGAATATTTAGATATTTGCTTGGGACTACTAATCTTGGTTTGCTGTATTTAAGTTCAAAATAATATAGATTAGTGATATTTTGTGTGCTGACTTTGCCGGAAAAGCACTAGTGGGGGATGTCACTTCATTGGAGCCAGCTTAGTCTCCTGGTTAAGTAAAAGGCAGACAACTATTGCCTTGTCTACTGCTGAGGCAGAATACATCTCAGCTGCTTGTTGTTGCTCTCAACTCTTATGGGTAAAACATCAACTTGAGGATTACTCTATTTATGAGCATAATATATCTGTGTGGTGTGATAATTCAATTGCCATATGCTTAACCAAATATATAATTCAACATTCTTAGGCTAAGCATATTGAAATGAAACATCACTTTATAAGGGATTATGTTCAGAAAGGTATCTTTGATATTAAGTTTGTTAAAACTAAAAATCAATGGATTGATTTTTTCACTAAACCTTTAGCTGAAGATAGGTTTATATTTATTAGAGACAATTTAAACATGCATTGTATTGTTGAATGACATGTCTGATGATTAACCTATCTATGCTACCTGTCTTATGTCTTTATATCACATGTCTATGATACCTGTCTGATCCTGCTGAGTCATATTACTTGAACTCAACAGTTTTTGATAAAATGGTTATTAATTATTTAATACCATTTATTAATCTGAAGCTAATCATGTGCATGATAGTTTTTAATCTCGAAACCATGTTTTCATTATGTCTAAAGTGGGCGCTGTAGTTCCCCATGTAATTCGTGCTATTTTAAAATAAATTTTTTTCTTTCTCTCTCCTGACTTTATGACTATAAAAGGAAAAGAGTCAGAAAGATGGAACCTTTATGCTTTCAAATCCCTAAATCTCTTCATCTTCGTCTCTCTCTCTGTTAAACCCTTCTAAGTTTTTCCAAACCCTAAGAAACCTCTTCTCTTTTCAATGGCACCCTCAAGGAACCTTTCTTCTAAGGAAATTGCTGAGAAGTAAAACATGAAAGTATTTGATGTTGAGAAAATCTTGGCTGGAAAGACTGCAGATTTTCAACAAATGAAGAAGTGGGGCATGGATGTCACTGAGGAGTTGGAATACTCCAAATGGACCTCCTTCTTTGACATAAAGGAGTTGGTTCACCCCAAGCTTGTCAGAGACTTCTGGACAAGTGCTATTGTTCTTACAAGTGTTGCTAATGGGACAAAATCCTTTCGTGCTCGAAAGCTTGATACAACAATCTTCGTTCCCATTAGTTCTCTGGAACTTGTCACCAAATGCCCAAGGATTGGAGTAGGTTATAAGCCTGAATGGGATGATCAATTTGGGACAGACAATGTAAACATTGCTCTGTATGGTGTTCCCAACCCAGACAACCTGAAGCCTGTGAACATGGTTGTGAAGTGCAGGTTCATGCACAAGCTGTTGCTGGAGTGTGTGATGCATAGGAAAGGCTCGAGGGATAGTGTGACCAAGATGGACATGTTTTCCCTGTACCACTTGATACACAAGATCAAGGTGGATATCAGTGAGCTGGTCTTCATCTACTTGGAGTCTCTGATCAAGAGGCCTAACATGCAGACTTTCCCCTATGGAATACTACTGACAAGACTCTTCAGGAACAAGCTTTTTGTTCCTGGTGATGGAAAGTTTGTCAATATGTCCCTTCCCATAGACAGGAAGAATCTGTCTATGATGGACATAGAAGGTATCCTTCTGGAGGATGAAGAGGAAGACAAGAAGAAGAAGCCTACTATTGAGCGGAAGATGAAGGAACCATTGGTCTCCACTGATGAATCAGAGATCCCTATCTCTGAAAAGATCTGGGAACCTGCTGGAAAAGGGGTTAGACAGGACCAGAGGCCTGCTTTGGAGAAATCCTCTGTTTCTACTGAAACAGGTGAGACAGTTGAGCCCTTGAGGTTCAAACTGAAAAAGCTGTCTCCTAAGAGGAAGACCAAGGAAGCTAAAGCCTCAAAAGCTGAGTTGGCTTAGCCAAGCAAGAAGAGAAGGCTTGTGAAGACCTTTGCTAAGGCTAGATAAGTTGAGTCTGTACTTAGCAAGGAAGAAGCACCTGCTCAGGGGGAGCAGAAGACAAGTCCCTTGGAGAAGCCCAAGGAGAAGAAGACTCTCAATTTAAGACCCATTCCCAGAAAGAGAAGGTCTGGCTACCCAGTGCCTTATGTGGCAATTGCTGAAAGGGTAGAAGTACCTGCAGAAGCTGAAGCTGCAGAGGTTGAAGTTGCTGCTGCAACTGCTGAAGACCTGTCTGTTAGGACACGAACAGTTGTCTATCCAGAGATTGACAATTTGAATCCTCCCCTGCCAAGGAAGAAGCTGAGGATGTCAGAAAACCAAGTGGTCCTTCCATCCACCTCTCCTGCACCATCTTCTCCTTCCCATAAGGTATCCTTAACCTTCATGTCTCCTCTCCACCAGCCTTGCCTGTCCAACCTATTTTTCATGTGTCTCCACTTTCTTCACCCATCTCTTCTCATCAAACCCAAACATCATCTTATGATGTAGTGTCTGATATATCTTAGTACATAGTAGTTCATAGGGATGCAACTCCCAAAGAACAAGCTGGCATATCATCAAGTGTTTTTGTGTCAGACTTGCAATCTCTCGTGACTGCAAGCTTTTCTAACCTGTCTGTCATCCCCTCTCCTCCACCTCGTATTCTTAACCCTTGCAGGGAGATTTTTCTTCTATCCCTCTATAGTCCTCTTCATTAGAACATTGGAAAGGACTCACTACCCTGCTTTTGTTGTAATGTTACCATCTATGTCTAGGTATTACTTTATGTTAGTTACAGGTTCTAACTCTTTCTTTTGTTATATAGATTCTTTTTTAGCCTTACCTCCCTCTGTTCTTGCACAAACGCCTCTTCCCCCTCTTATTCAGATTAGAGTCACTCGTCTATCTCTATCTGAGAGACTGTCTTCTGTCTTTTCATCTCCTGATACTAACTATGTCAAAATCATACCTTTGTTTAAAGTTGTCTTTCTTCATTTATTATACTATGGAACCCTTCATCAATATGTCTCCCCACGTATTTCTTCACCTTTCTCTGTGCCCAAGGCACCCCCAGTTTTGGCCTTGGCTAGTCGATATACATCGCTTCAATCTGCTTCAAGCTCAACTAGAGGAAACTAGAAGACAGCTGGATGAAGAGAGGCATGCTAGGTTGTTGTTAGTAAAGTGAGTTGAATCTCCATTTTTACTTTTAGTCAACCTCAGCAGGTTTTACTTTTCAAATCTGCATTGTACACAGCTAATGATGAATGAAATATATCTTTTATCTTCTATCTTTACTGTCTTATACTTTTCTGCTTTATAGTTGTTTCCTTTTTGTTGTTGACAAAAGGAGGAGAAAGTAAAGATGATTAAAATTGAAAGTAAAGAGGATTAAGATTATTATTATTGACCTGTTTGAGCTTCATGACTTATCATAATTACTAAGTACTTTTAACTGATAAATGCTCTCTGATAATGTGCTATAAAGAACTCCTAACATGAATTGAAGCTAAAGTGCACCTGTCTGCACTACCTATCTGGTTAAGAAAATTTCAACCTGTCTGGATCTTGTATGACTTTTCTGTTGGTATTTTCTATGGTTCATTAAATCATCTGAATGTTTGTCATCATCAAAAAGGGGGAGATTGTTAAGTCTCTAAAATGTCTGATATGCATTTCCCTAAGTTTTGATGGAAACTAAACTTTTGTTAATGATTTAATTAACCTTCACATTGGTTGCTAATCTGTCTATCAAGTGTGCGGATCACAATTGTAAGAATTCACTTTCTCATCTGTCTGCCCACATAGAAGACCACCTGTCTGGAGAAGCAAAAGTCAACCTGTCTACTAACTAGGTTGTTGACCTTATTCTTTAAAGGTTCAACTTGTCTCTACGAAGCCTTCACACTCGTCTGTGGTCCTTCGAAGAGGAACACAAGTTTAAAGAGCTTTTAAAAGTTGTCCCTTCATGTAAAAGACTCTGAAGCTTTCTCTCTCACGCTTATCAAGAAAGTCAGAAGGTCATTCTCACAAGTAACCTAGGAAATCAGAAATGAAGTCCAGTTAAAGAATGTTTCCAACATGCTTTATTCCCTAGTACTTCTGGTTTTTACACAAATAGGGAAATGTACTCTGCAAAGTACAAAAGCATTATGCACAACTCTGATTTGGCTACTGCACGATGCATAAAGCCATGATCCTCAGTGTTAGAGTACAACCAACGTTCCTATTGCATTAATGGCTGCCCAGAACGACTCTATTACATTTAATGGAGTTCTGCTTAAAGCTAACATTTGAAGGAATGTCTCTAACGGGTCTCAAATGCTTGAAGGCTATAAATACTGAAGTCATTGAAGATAAAAGTAGAGAACTCACAGCATTAAAATAGCCATTACTTTGCGCATTCAATTCTTCATTCTTTCAATCTCTATTCTTCAATCATTTTGATATTATTACGCAGTCTTTCTAAGCTTACATTTAATTCACTCTTTTAAGTGTTAGTGAAAGACTTGTAAATTGTATTAATTACAATCATTCTCTCAAACAAACCTGAGTGAGCCTGAATAGGCTAGATGAGTAAAGAATACTTGTCTTGGAGCCTGAAGAGGCTAGGTGTGCAAAGAATAATTGTTGTCTGTAACCTGATCAGTTATAGTGGAGAAAACTTGGTGCTGCCAAGGACTGGACGTAGTCCTAGTGTTAAAGGGTGAACCAAGATAAATAGCTGTGTTTATCTCTCTTCCATTAAACTCTTTAGTTGCTTTGATTGTATTATCTATTATCTAACTGAAGGGGTTAAAGTGTGAATATCAAACTTGTTTTCAGGTTGCGTGCTTGTGTGCTTTTCAGTTAAAATCACATCAAACAGGTCACCTGTCTGTGCAATGTTTTTCACACTTGTCTGAACCTAGCTTCTGTTTGCGAAAAGTTTGTAACTTTGTTTTAATTTCTGATAAATACAATTCAACCCCCCTTCTCGTGTTTATAGCTGTCTATTTTAATTATTTTTCTCCCAGCAGGTGCTATTTTTACTTCTCTACTTCATTCATTTATGATTTGATCTTTCTATTGTTGCTTTAGTGGTGGAATAGAATGTTCCTGGCCAATGATTAATTTATAGAATGTTTTTGGAAAAATAGGTAGATTGGTCCTATATATATATTTTTATTTTTCATATTGGTCCTATAATTTTTTTTTTCAAATTGGTCCTACACATTATATTTCGATTCTACATTAGTCATTTCCGTCAATTTCGACCTAACGCCGTCAGTTTTGATCTGACGTGACTATCACGTTAGTCTGACACGTGGCTTTTGATCTGACTCGATAAGGTCAAAATTGATGGAAAAGACTAACGTGGAAACAGAACGTAACATGTATGATCATTTTGAAAAAAAAAACTTATAAGACCAATATGAAAAATAAAAAAAACGTGTAGGATCAATCTACCTATTTCAACTACGTTTTTTTTTTTTTGGCTACATGGTTTTGATGTCCAGGTGGTGCCCTCTGTTTCTTTCCAGATTTGTTTGCTCTGGTTGTCTGTTTTGTTGTTAGCCTTTTTGGTCTTGCCTGTACTGCTATGTTTATGGGTTGGATACCCCTTCTACTCACTTGATAAATTGTTTGCTTATAAAAAAAATCTTTCACAACATTCTGATTTCCGCAACACGAAACTTACACCTTTTATTGACTTTTTATCGTCTAAAATTCGTAGTCATCAAGTATCACGGTTCTTATATCAACCAAAAAAAAAAAAGATAGATAGAAAAATAAAAAAAAACACAAGATGTGCCTATATGCTTCAACTTGAAAAAATAATTCATCCGAATATACTAAAATTAACAAAAGTACTTCTAAAAATTGTAGAGAATACGTGAATTACACATCGAAAGAAGATTTGTCACTCTAATTATTAAGTTATAAGGCAACACACACATCTCCTTAATCTTGTGTTCAATGTTTTTTTTTCTCGTTTTTTTTTTTTTGCTTGTTTTAGTATATCTTGTAGGAGGACGTGAAAATTCTAAAGCAACTTGGGATAAGCATTTACAGATTCTCCATCTCATGGAGTAGAGTTATGCTTGGTAAAATATTTTGTTATCAACCAAAGCAATAGTCTAAGTAGGAGTTGTCATTTACTTATCTTTTTTATTTTTATTTTTCAACAACATAATATAGATGGAACCCTATACGGAGGTATAAACGAAGAAGGGATTGACTTCTACATCAATTTGATCGATGACTTAATTGCCAATGGTATGAAGCTATAAATATTTGTTACAGTCAGTGCATGTTTTGATTTGCTTTTAATCTCTTTTAAGAGTAATTCCAATAAAAGCTATTTGGTGTAGCTTCCACGGTGAAAACTCAATTCCGGGTTTTTCTACCATGCTTCCAAATACACTCTTATTAGATTGACTAGTAACTTTGGTACATGCTGACAATAATTTTTTTTTTTTACTTCTGCTTTAAATATAGGCATTACACCTTTTGTGACAATCATGCACTTGGAAAGTCCTTCAACAACTTGGTGGCTTCTTGAATCCATATATTGTGTAAAGAACCTTTAATATTATCTCATTTTGATATTTATTTTTTTTGCAAATAAATTTAATTTCTAAATTATACATCCCAAAACATTATAGTTGTACATCAGTCTCACTGTTTGTTTGATTTTTAAAAAATAAATTTCAGGACTCTTTACAAAGATTATTATGAACTTCTATTCAATGCATATGGTGATCGAGTTAAGCATTGGACTACATTCAATGAACCAGAAATCACTGCCATATTTAATTACATGCACGGCTATGATAATACGCATCCAGAACTATGCCAAACTACTAAAGAATGCAGAGAAGCATATACTGTGGTTCATAACTTCATCCTTTGCCATGCTACAGGAGTGCAACTATACGGAGAGAGATTCGAAGTAGGGTATATTAAATTAGTTGAATATGTTATGATTGTTTGAGAAAGTTTTAAATTGTGGTTGCGGTCGTATTACGTTTTCCATTATTATGGATAATTGTGAAAAAATATGATCGATGCGGTCGTAATTATGGTCGTGGACATTAGTAAAACTGTAACATCGCGGCCTCTATTGTGGTTTACAACCCAAATTTAAAACCCTATTTCAAAGTATATGAAATTTAACTTTGAACAATTATCGGTATAAAACTTTTTCTACAATAACGTTAAGCAATTGTTATATATATCTTAGTCAAACTGTGTGTTAAGACATGATTCTACCATAGTGTAAATGAAGATTTACATAATTACATTGATAATAAATTACACTCATGAGTGACATGCATTTTTAATTGAAAAAACTGATATCTGTCATTAAATATTTCCTAATTTGATGAAGGCAGAACAAGGGGGAGAAATTGGACTTGTTATTTCAGTTGAAAATTACATTCCCTACAGTTCAAACCTGAAGGATGTTGTTGCTGCTGAAAGACTTGCGGAATTCTTTATGGGATGGTTAGTGAAATCAACTAAAACTACATGTCATGTACACATCTTTTGTGTTTGTTGTTACTAGTTGCTTTAGTTCTCCTTTAATGATAATTAATATTGATCACTAACTATACAATCAAGGGTCTATTTGCTTTATTTTCAGATTTTTTTATTTCCTATTTTCAAAAATAATTACAAAATCTGTTACTTTATTTTTATTCTATTTCCTATTTTTAAATATTTGTACATGAAACAATGATAATGTATCATGTACAAATTTCTGAAATAGGAACTAGAATAAAAACAAGATGATATTTTTGTAATTATTTCTAAAAACAAGAAATAAAAACATAAAATTAAAAATAAAGCAAACAGGCCCCAAGTAATTTGTTTTTAAGCTTTATCAATGTTCATGCATTGCAGGATCCAGTAACTTCAAGCTTTGTATATCCAGAAGGTTTATACGTACAATATCTTAGTACTCTTGAAGCAAAAATACAATAATCCCAGGATCTACATCACTGAAAATGGTTGGTGCATCCATGCTGCAGCCAGCATGTTGCTTTTCTTTTCACATGTTAGTATTATAACAACTACACTTTCCTACTTTATAATTGATTATTCAATTGGAACCCTCTGTAATTCTTGTAGGTATTCCATGTGTAGACATAGCGGATCCATTAAAATACATCCATCGGGTTGATTTTATTAAAAGACATCTAAACTATACCGAAGCAGCAATTGAGTAAGTCACTTACATCTTAACAATTTCATGATAGTAATATGACAAGAGTTTTGTTAGTTGGACGTCAAATTTCGAATATTGTATTGACATTATATATATATATATATATATATATATATATATATATATATATATATATATATATATATATCTTTAATTTTTTACTTATTTTTTATATTTTATGTGTGTGTATATATATATATATATATATTTCAAAAGTACATAAAAAATAAAGGAACACTAATGTATAACAATGTTTTAAACTGTGGTCGTGGTCACATTATATTTTCCATTATTGAGGACAATTGAGGGAAAATGCGACGTCCGATTCGGCCGCAATTGCGGTCACAATGCGGTTTAAGGCTCTGGTTGGTAAAAACTAGCGGATAACAAATAAGCCAGCAGATAGCCGATAAGCTAGTTGATAGCGGATAGCAGATTAGCTAGTGGATTGGATTTGAAGTGTTTGGTAAAATTAGTGGTTGGACTGACTGATAAATATAAAATGACATAAAATGACATATTTGTATTTTTTATATAAATTATATATATTATTTTTTAAAAAATAATTATAACTTTTGACACTTTAATTTATTTTAAATTATTTATCATTTCAAAATTAAAATATTAATTTTTAATTTTAATTTAATTTTAATTATGTTTAATAAATAAAATGGATTATCTTAAATATAAATCTTTTAATTGATTAATATTTTATTTTATTAGCTAAGGATAAATGAGGAATTTAATTAAGATAGTAGGGATAAAAATGGAAGAAAAAATGATAAGCTATACGCTATAAGCCGGACGATACTTCAAGTAGCGTCTGGAAAAAACGCTAAACGCTGGTGAAAAAATGTTATATGCTAATTTTAGAAATGGTTATCAAATGTGGCTACTTTTCCATCTGCTATAAGCTATCCGCTATACTCGTCAGCGGATTTGGCAAACCAGAGAAACACCAAGTCTACCAAAATCAAATTATTGTGACTTCTGTTGCGGTTTCGATCGGATCAAGATTTAAAATTTTGGTGTATAGTTTTCATTTTTATTATCTCCATCTAAAGTTTTCCTATTACAAAGATATAAGAAACATTTGACTTTTATTTCCATGCACTATAGCTAGAGTGTGTATTAATTAAGCTGTTGTCATAAGTAGTAACATATTTTGACATGTTACTACTTATGACAAAAGTAACATCTACAGCGTTGGCGTGAATGTCGGTGGATACTTCATATGGGCAGCATTTGATACCTTTGAATTTCACAAAGGCTATAAAGACAGATGGGGTCTTATTTATGTTGATTTTGATTGTAATCTCAAACGTAAACTAAAGGACTCTGCTAAGTGGTATACAAGATTTCTGCAAGGTTGAAGTGGACCCCTGTAGCGGAGATAAAGCTCAAAAAACACCACTAGTTTACCATTGGATATTTCACTGCAAAAAAGGAAACAACGAGAAAAAGAAATAAGAGATTGTTTTTCAAAGATATTGATTATTTATTATTTTTTTAATTCATTTTTCTTCCACATTCTGCTTGGTCTTCTCTCCTATTCGATCCCATCCAAAATGTACAATGTACAACTTTGTTAATGATGCAGCCACATTAGTACTTTGGATACTTAATTAATGCTCAATTTTGATTTGCTTTGCCCTCATCAGTTGGTTTAAGGGAATCTTCCATATGTAATATATTTGTAGGAAAGAATTCCTTGAACTTTGTGTATTAGAAAGCAATAGTTTGAACCAAATGTTATAGTTCCAAACTTATCAAGCTTATGGTGTTATATAATTATGTTCAATATCGATTTTTTCAAAATCAATTCTTTTAACATGAATTATGTCAAAATTTAAAACAAACGATCCTAAGAAGCCGACACAACATAAAGTGGAGGGTCACTCCATCTCTATTAGGTGATATAAGATGCAGTAATTGGACCCTTAAAAGAAAGCGCTAATGAAGAAGCAAATTTGATGGGTTGAAGTAGTAAGCAACTTTGATTCTTTGGAATGAAGATACAAGTTTAAAACTAATAGAAACAACTCTTCAAAGGAAACCGTATAACTCTCTTGCTCTTGTATTTGAATGGAAATTAATTAGTCCCTTGGAGGATCAAATAGCCTGAACCTGTGAGGATACCCTTTGAACTAGAAGGAAAAAAACCAAAATTACTTGATTTTCAAAATAGTATATGTGGTGTTTAAAGGAAGAAGTTGCTCATTAAACTAGTGTTAGTTGGTAACTCCTGATAAAGAAGAGATGTATAAATATTTTTTCTCAAAGTATTGTTTATGTCACATTCTATTTAAATTTAAAATGTTAATGTAATTCATTCAAATACAAATTTAAAAAAAAAATAGTAAAACAACTATTTTGTTCAGGTGCGGAGGGAGGGGGAGGCCTATGGTTGCCATGGCCTTCCTCAAGTTGAAGGTGCAGAGGGAGCGGCGCGGTGAGAACTTGGCAAAGAGGAGATCCAGTCTTTCCTGTGCTGCTAAGACGACTGCCACTGTATAGACTGCTTTAGAGATGGAGATATGGTGAAGTATGATCACCACCTCGGTTTTTGGTACTGCTACTCGATGATGACAGTGATATTACAAAACTTGCGGTTTTGTTATTTTAATTACATTAGTTATTGAAATATTTCTCAGGTTATTTTATCGTTTTGAATGATTTTGGACTAGTTGGAATAAGTATCTATGTGTTTTACCCTGTCAGTATTTATAACCTGCATTTTCTTGTAGTGATTAAATTAAAATTAAGTTATTAGAAACTGATTTTACCAATAAGATCAATAGTTTAAACATGTTCATTATCGGAGGACATCTTTGATTTACACAATATATATATATATATATATATATATATATATATGTGTGTGTGTGTGTGTGTGTGTGAATGATATCTAATGAAAACACTACTAGAAATCCGTCTTTTTGGGATAGATTCACATACGGATTTCAGACGAAAATTGGACATTTCCTAGGGATAATTAATTCAGGACGGATTTCATTCAGACGGAACGACATCCGTCCGAAAAAGCCTCGTTGGAAATTATAAAATCCGTCCCAAATTCTGTCCGAAAATATTTACAGACAGATTACGGACGAAATATGAACAACGTGCAAATCCGGATTTTGATTATTGTTCGGACGAATTTCGAACGGATTTATTTTTGTTTTCCAACGAATTTGGGAAGGATGTTGTGATTTTATTTGGGACAGATTTCCCACGGATTAAATAAATAAATTTATCCAATCCTCTTTTCGCATGGATTTAAGACAAACGTTTATCCTTTTGAGACGGATTTTGGACAAATTTAATAAAAATTAATTTTTTTATAAAGGAAATTGACGCAAATTTATAAATTGGCTTAATTTACTTTTGAAACAACACTAAGATGAAATATCAAAATCATTATTCAAGTTTTAGTTTCACACAGATTGAGATAAAACTGAATTGAAAATTTTGACATATTTGAACAAATCTCTAACAAGACATTAACCTGTGAAGAACAATCAAGTATACCTGATAATGTTTTTACCTAACAGTCAAGAACAATCACAAACTAAATTCATATAAGTGTTTCATCATTCTAGTTCTAGCACAATAAAACAAACCACTATGAACAAAGTACTCATTAGTCAATAACAAAGTAACACAAACTAGAGTAATATGTTTATCGATCTAAAACAACATAAAACTAACTAGTGTCATCAAGGTGTCATCAATCTATATTAAATCAAAACAAACTAGAGATATTTAAGGACTCACAAATCTAGATCAAAGCCATCAATCAACATTAAAATTATCATCATTGTCGCCATTAGAGGGCTCACTAGTCTCATTTGATCCATCTTGCATAGTTGTCGCAGAAATAAAGTTTGGAGGTAATGGCATATTTAACTTTCCAAATAAAGCAACAACCAAACTTTCAGTTGTTTGTGTCCTTAGATGCACTTGAGGATGAATTGACAGCATACTTTGAAGAGATATTTGTTCCTATAGAATAAAAGAGCAAAGCATATTTATTTATGAATAAAAGAGTAAAACTTAAGCAGAAGTGTTAAAGATTAACCAAAACAGTAATTATACCCAAACCAGAAATATGTCATCAAAAACATACATACGGGACCATTAAAAAACCAGTACAGCAAAACAACTATAAATTTATTCCTCATTGTCACTTGGATCACTAAACTCTTCATCTTAATTTTAACATCTAGTGGATTAACTTTTTAACCTATATATCCTTTTTCTTATCCAGCTGTTCTATTATTTAAGATTCAATTAATGTCGAACTAATCTAACATATCACCCAACTTTGACAAGAACCTGACTTCCATGTAAGAGTACATGTAACCAATTAGTAGAAAAAATATTTGCATTATAGTCTGCAGAGGCTCAAAGAATGCTCCACTCAGTGGGAAATCTTGGTTAAAGCCCAGCTGAAATTTGCAGAAAAAAAAAAGAGAAAAAGATAAAACTATTGAATCCTCCTTGTTTTTGTTACTGCCAACTTACAATGTTAGCACTAGGCCAATATATTATTGACACATCATTTATTAGTAGCTTACTATTATATTAATCATATGTTAATAATTTATTGGCCTAATGGTGCACCAAGTTTCTTTATCCAAGAAATTTTTTTAGATGTGCAAGGTAATGCCAATGGTTTTGCCCTTTAGTGCAGGCTGTGCACTCCTGCCTGCAGAGTTAGACAGCAAGGAATCTTCAAAAACTCTGATTTTTGCCACTATATTGTTAATGCAAGGCAGCAAAGCAGTTTGATTGAAATTGTTGTTAGATTACCTTACATAACGGTTTTCATTCACTTCTACTTAAAATGATTCCATCATTTATTGGAGTCTCTTCTGTCCCATGTTGAGCTATCAACACCATTAAAGACCTTCAGAAACAAATATTATATCTATTTATCTCATGAAGCAGGGGACATGCTACAAAACTGCTAATATAGGCCTCACCCATATCGGAAACTACACTAGAATAAACCAAAAAGGGCAAATACAACTGAAATAGATAGTTAAACTCTTAACCTTTTACATATTGAATTGAATAACAGTTGTACCTTTCAAAGACATTAACCTCGTCCCTTATTTTGTAGAAGACACTGGAGAAGGAAAATCAGATCATATCAGTTTGTTTTTCATCTGATACCAAATTTTTCAGTGTCTTCTATCTTATCCTTTGTTTGAATGTTTTTTTACCTATCTTTTCTTTTATTATTATTATAGATGATTTCCTACATTTCAATTTGCCTAAGAAAACAAGGATTATATTATAATTTTTTTGAGGTAAATTCTTCCTAGTCAGTTATAATTTTCCTACATTTAAGGACTACAGTTCCTTAAATTGCTGATACTTTGACATAGGCTTTAGGTTCAAAAATCAGCTTTACAGATGTGATGAATTAACCTTATAAGTATAGAATCCAACTTCTTAATATGTTAAAATCTGTTGGAAAATGGGGCACTCATGATGAATCGATCCATAACCATTACTCAACTCGGGTCTGCAAGGAGAGGTAAGCACCATACCCATCAAAGGGAATGGGAAACAACCCGTTTTTGTCTGGAACAAAGGTGAAAGGTTGGCAGCAATGGCTCTTGTGTGCTTCATACTTGTAAGATAATGGGAAGCCTGAAACTTTGGTTGATGCCATTAGTTCCATCAATTTTGAAACAAGCATAAATTCATGGAGGATGGCTGAAAATGTCCTACCACATGGATTTTGGTAAGCAGAGTTTTAGATATTTTAGTAAAGTGTCAGAAGAAATTTCTATACAAACGGGGAATGTTGCAAACAGTGTGTTATACACTGTTTCAAGTTCATTTTTCTGAGGGAATGAAGTATTTGCCTAAAGTTATGGTATGCTAAGCCTGATTCAAATAATTCAGTTAATTAGATCAGAAGCATTACCCATCACCAGTTGTCTGTGATTTCTGAACATGGAATTGAGCAAGAATTTTAGTTATCAAAGTGGTTTTAGCAATGATAAAATCAAAAGGAACATTAGATGTAAGGTTGGTGTGAATGCTTTGCCAAAAAAGTTTCAATGGCCAAACCTCTTTGCGCAGGTATGATTCAACTTAGTAGGGATGATTTTTCTTCATATGCTTCATGCTACTTCATATGCTTCAACTCAGCACGTATGATTTTTCTTGATCACAATTATTAGAGTTGTTCACAGTTTCTCAATAAGTTATGATATCATATGACAGATGAATTTTTCAATTCATTTTTTATGGTAATGGTGGGTACAAGAGATATTCAACTTTTATTAAAAATGTTGTATTCTGAAATGATATTAAAGATATCAGAGTTTGCATATTTGGGGTGCAAATATACATGATTTGTCCATAATAGAGTAATATTATTGTCTCTTTCAGCTAGCCTGTCTTCTATATCTTTACTTTAAACTATGTATGGGCATTGAAAGAACAAAGGAAAGTATTAGAAGAGAATGATGTAAATATACCTGACCTGAAAGTCCAAATGAGAGCTGGGCAAAGATACTGAGACACAACAATCAATCGAAGCAAGAGATAGGAGTCCGCTCACTGTGTTGGCCGCCGTTCCGCCGTTCTGCTGTGCGTCGTTCTGTGAAGAAGAAAAATGTTAAAACAGAGTAGGGAGGGTTTTGGAGGAGCAGTTATCTGAGACCAATAAAAGGCTTGAAAAAACTGAGAATCAAATTTTGCATCTTAATAGATCCATCTTTGAGAAAGAAAAATGGATTGAAGATCTCAAAAGACAATTGACTCAAGCTGAGGCAGATGGTGACGGCATGGAAAGCGGCTGTAAGCTTACCACGATGGTGACGGCATCCAAACGGAGGAGCCAAACAGAGCAAAACACGCTGGATGAAGAGCTTCGTTGCGGGGTTGTCTTCCTCCCTTTAGGCGCGACCGTGACAGTGATCGAAGGAGGACCGACGGCGATGGAACGCGACGGCGCGCGACTGGTTATGATGGAGAGAAGAAGGAGCAAGTTTTTGGTTATTGGAAGAAGGCAGAGAGTTAAAAGATGAAGAAACATGAAAAGAAGACTCTGCAAGGGTGGCCGGAGTTCTTACCTCGCGGTGGTTCTCCGGTGATGACTTCAAACCCGAAAACCAGTTAGCTAAAATGAAAGGTCTTGAGGAGATGAAGAGAACGGTGGTGGTTTCGTGGCCAACGGAGGCCGGACGGCGCCGTAACGTGGCCAGGAAATGGTAGTGGCGGCAGACATTGGGAGAAGAAGAAGAGTGTTAGGTTTTTTCAGAAATTCAGAGTGAGTACGAGGGAGAAGGATTCGTGGGTTAAGGGAGAAGAAAGGAGTCTCTGCAGTAAAATAGGGTGCGTGACTAGAAATCTAATAAAATCAACTTTTAATAAAATATGTGATATCTTAAAGTTAAAACTAGGTAGTTCATAATGAGTGATAAATATATATTTTTAAAATTCAAATTAGAATAAAGATTGAAGATTGAATTTAGCAATCAAGAAAATTAATGATTTAAAATAAATCTCTAGTTAACACTAAACCAATTTATTTTCAAATCTAAAATTAAATAGAGTAACGTCTGAAAATAACTTTCTTTGAATGATATTATTTAAAATATTTTTCTAAACAAAGAATATTAGTGATAATAGCATAACATTATAGTCTTGCAAGCGTGCATACACTGTAATAACACAGTGCTAATGCACTCAGAAAGTATTTTAAATGAGTAAATAAAATTACTCAAACTAAACCGCATAAAAATAAACAAAAATAAATATCTAGATAATTAATTATTTCAATAAAATAATTAGGGACAGATTTAATTATGTTTTGCTCGTATAGGAACCAAACGGGTAATGTATAGGGACCAAATGGAGATTTTTTGTACGTATAGGGACCATTTTAATAATTTTTTATATATAGGGACCAAATCGAGAATTCATGTCACGTATAGGGACTAAAGTATTACTTTAATCGAAGATTTTATACAAGGAGGGAAGTGAGAAATTTGACTGAAAATTCCCTCGCCCCCAGTGAAAAATTTATGGCATCGTGATCATGTTGCCTATTTTTTGTTGTTGTATATTAGTCTATTGTTATAAATTTTTACAACAATTTAATTTCTAAATATGTTTTTTAATTTTTTTCATAAATCTTGTTTACTTTTAAATTTATTAAGATCAAATATTTTAATCATATTTAATTTGTAAGATAAATTATTTAATCTTTTTCAAGAAAAATATAAAAAATAACAAATCCATGTGAAATCTGTTTCAAATTTTCGGACAGATTTCAGACGGATGTAAGATAAATCAAGAAAAATATAAAAAATAACAAATCCGTGTGAAATCTGTCTCAAATTTTCGGACAGATTTCAGACGGATGTAAGATAAATCAAGAAAAATATAAAAAATAACAAATCCGTGTGAAATCTGACTCAAATTTTCGGACAGATTTCAGAAGAATGATTGAAAAGACCCAAGATAAAAAAAAAATATGAAACCGATCCGTACAAAATCTGTGGGAAATATTTTGGCGCCTTATTGACACGAAAGTTTGAGACAAAGTAGAGACGGATTTGAGACTGAATGTCATTGAAAATTACATTCGTCTCAAATCCGTCCGAAATGTTCATAAAATTTCATACGGAAACATTTCTGTCCGAAAATTCCGTCTGAAAATTCAAGTTTTCTAGTAGTGAAAGCCGCACCTCTTAGAAGAATCTTTTAGTGTATGTTTGTTTTGATTTCAGTTTGTGTTTTCATTAAATGTTTTAAAAAATAATTATAAAACTATCTTAATTTTAAAAATTTGTACAAAAATATTGAAAATAACTGTTTTCTGTTTTCACTTTTTCCGATATAAATATTTGAGAACGGGAAAAATGATGAAAGCAAAATGATAGTTTTGTAATTATTTTTTAAAACGGGAAATGAAAACACGAATCTGTAGATGCCTGTTTAGTTTGCTTCTTGTTTTCTATTTTTATTTCCTGATTTAAGCAATAGTTACAATAAAAATAATTATAAAACTGTAATATTATTTTCATTTTGTTTTTTATTTCAAAAGACTTGTACAAGAAACATTGAAAATAATTTTTTATTTATTTCCACTGTTTCCTATACAAATATTTGAAAACATAAAAAAATAAAATAAAATAATAATTTTATAATTATTTTTATTATAATTATATTTAAAATCAGAAAATAAAAACATAAAATTGAAAATAAAACAACCAAACCACTAATTGGTTTGTTGTATGCAGGAGATGGGAGCGAATTTGATTTCCGTGGTCTAACGTAGTACATTGATATGACCAACACCTTGAAAAACATCAACTGTAGATAATGCTTTTCCAACATATTATTTTCAATTTTATCACAATAAACTATAAGTACTACCTGTTTCCAACATTTACCCCGCTAGTGATTTAATTTAAAATGCCTTAGATGTATATGACCTGGTAAGTTTCTAACCAGTGAATTCATTTTTTTAATACAGTTTAACTATTTTTATAAAAAATATTAATACCATCATCATGTTAAATACAAAGGAACATGTTTTCTTAGCTATGAGTGTTTTTGTGGTAAACTATTGCTAAATATAGGTAGCTTAGCTCTAGCCAACGCTAGCAAACATGTGTTTAAGGAAAAGGCTGTATCTTTCTAGATAGATTGATGGATTGAGAGAAGTTTCAAACAATATAATCGTAGACTTTTTAATATCAAACCTTACATTCAAAAAAATAGAAAATCATCTTAGTATTGGTTGTATTACACCTGGCGTGGTTACTTTTTCCCCATTTATATGATTTGTTTCTTTCAACCCTAATTGGGAACTTTCTGTCGAAATCAACATTTTTTCCCTCCGTCTCGCATAGAGAGAATGGAGGTTTCATTATCTTTGAGAATTTTCAAAATTATTTTGGCAAATTTTTTCATTATTTTGCTTTCCTATTTCCCAGCAGAGGTTCAAGGTTTGTGCAATGCAATAAATTTTTTATCCCAAATTATTATTTGATTAGTATATAATTTCCTTTTTTGCCAGAACACACCCCACATTTGTGTTCTGAGTACGAACTAATCTTTTCGTATATATTAATTACTTTTTTATAAGCAAACAATTTGTATTAAGCAAGAATACAAGTGGTACTATAACCCAATACAACTAGTATATATTAATTGATTGTCATTTTTTAAAGGCTTGAAGGTTGTATGAAATGGTAAAGTATTTAAAAAAGAAAAAAAAAATGGTATGATTGCAGGGACCTCTACGAGACACTTACGTCCAAGCTTGGTTAAACGAACATTATTTCCACCTGACTTTTTGTTTGGTGTGGGATCATCTGCTTTACAGGTATGAATTTAATTTCTAGACATCAATAATATATCTTAATATGAATTTAATTTCTCTCTCTCTCTATATATATATATGTATGTATGTATATACTATATATTATATAGTATTAACATGTTATTTCTGAATGTAGATAGAAGGAAGAGGAGGGAAGAGAGGATTAGGTGTCTGGGATGCTATCGTTCAACGTGACAACGGTTAGCAATAGATACTTATATCAGCAACAACTTTTTATAGAACTTGGAAGAAGTACTTCATTTTTTTTTTTGTTAATGTTTCCTTATAGTTGTTTAAGTATTTATTTTGTTTTCTCCATATTTACATTTAGGAACGATTATTGATGCCGACAAGTTTCCTACAATGATCGATCATTATCACCGATACAAGGTATGCTACATATTCTCAAGTTATGGATGGTTATTTTTGGCGCAATAAGATGTCGCAGGTTTTGATTAACTTTATAATAAAAAGCTATTTTTGTTATGTGACGTTGCTTAAAAAGTTTTTTTTAATTAAAAGTTATTTATATTAATTGGTTGTAATATTTGAAAAGTATTTATTTTCATGTTTGAAAAACTTTTCATTATACTTGTAATCAATCAATCATAAATTGTCACATCATTAAACATGTTTGATTTTTATCAAAACTATTTTAAACATATAAAAAATGATATGTGATTGTTTGATAATGTAAAAACTTTACATTAAAGATATATCAAATTTAAATATTTAAAAATGGCTTTTAAGTACCAAATACCATATAATTCAAAAAAATAAGCACTTTATTATTTGTTGTTGGCTATATGTACTAAATGATATCATTGGGTCATGTCATAAACTAAGCCTTTAGATATGTCATTTCCAATGTTTTCACCTAAATTTTTCTCTTTATTTCCCCGGATCCGTGTACTTAAATATCATATCGTATCTTAGGAGATTGATCTCTCATCATTAGGTAAGATAATTTTTTGGAAAACCAAAATAAATATACTCTCTGTAGTAGAACTTCCAATGGTGTACTCACATCCAATGCTACCTAGGCTTATTATTTTTCTCCCAGCGAGTGCTATTTTTACTTTTTCTCTACTTCTTCGTCTATTTAGAGTGATGATAAGTGAACATCCAAATGGAACATCCATTTAGGACACCTGATTAATCATGTATAAATATTTGATTAATTCAGTTCATTATATGATTAATCACATGCAAATATTTGGTTAATTCATGATGATCCATTAATCATATAAAGAACCGAATTAACCAGATATTTGCAAGCGATTAACTAAATATTTACATGATTATGATACATAAGCCCATTAACCAAATTATCATAGTTTTATTACGAAATAAGGCAACACATGTGCTTAATAATTTTTTTTGATAAGCACACGTGCTTAATATTGTGTTTCATGTATTTTTTTTTTCATATATCTTTTGCTTCTTTTTGTATGTCTTGTAGGAGGACGTGAAAATTCTAAAGCGACTTGGGATAAACACTTACAGATTCTCCATCTCATGGAGTAGAGTTATGCCTGGTAAAATCTTTTGTTGTCAACCAAAGCAATCTAAGTATCTGTTCTATTTTTATGTACCACATCATGTCCCTATCAATAATATTTTGTCACGTAAGTTAATTTTTTTTAATATTTAAAAAAAATATGATAAAATATTATTGATGAGGATATGGTATGATACACCAAAACGGACAGGTGATATGTATCAATATAGTAGATGTGATGTACCTTGCTAGAGTTGTCATTTACTTATCTTTCTTTTCATTTTTCAAAATATATAATATAGACGGAACCCTATACGGAGGTATAAACCAAGAAGGCATCGACTTCTACAACCATTTGATCGATCACTTACTTGCCAATGGTATGAAGCTATAAATATTTGTTACAATTAGGTCATGTTTGGATTTGCTTTTACTCTCTTTTAGAAGCACTTCCAATAATTAAAAGCTACATGGTGTAGCTTCCACGGTGAAAACTCAATTCCGAGCTTTTCTATCGTGGTTCCAAGCAACTATTATTAGTGTGTGTTTGGATGAACGTTTGATAAAAGTGATTGTCAATATAATTGATTTTGTAAAATTGATTTGGTTAGAATTGAGTTTGAAGTGAAGTGGTTTATGTTTGGATGTTTTTATTTTTAAAACAAGTTTGATATAAAACGTGTAAATTTCTAAACTCAACTCATAAGCTACTTTTTGTAGCTTCTAGTTAGAATCACTTCTGAAGGCAAAATCAATTTTCTTGACAGTAACCAAATATCTCATTTTTTACTAAAATCACATTTGACAGATGACATAATCAATTCTGGAGGTTTTTAAGGTGAAATCAAACACACACTTAGATTGACTAGTAACTTTGGTACATGCTTACTGTAATATTTATACTTTTGCTTTAAATATAGGTATTACACCTTTTGTGACAATCCTGCACTTTGACTATCCACTTGCCCTTCAACAACTTGGTGGCTTCTTGAATCCACATATTGTGTAAAGAACCTTTAATATTAACTCATTTAGATACTTATTTTTCTTCGAATAAATTTAACATTTTAAGTTATACATCCCAAAACATTATATATGTATATCAGTCTCATTGTTTGTTTGATTTTTTTTTAAATGAATTTCAGGACTCTTTACAGGGATTATTGTGAACTTCTATTCAATGTATATGGTGATCGAGTTAAGCATTGGACTACAGTCAATGAGCCAGAAATCACTGCCATGTTTAATTACATGCACGGCTATGATAATTTACATCCTGAACCTTGCCAAACTACTAAAGAATGCAGAGAAGCATATACTGTGGTTCATAACTTCATCCTTTGCCATGCTACAGGAGTGCAGCTATACAGAGAGAGATTCCAAGTACAGTATATTAAATTAGTTGAATATGTTGTGATTGTTGCGAATCAAGGTTTTAAATTATGATTGCGATTATGTTATGTTTTTTATTATTATGGACAATTGTGAAAAAATATGGTTGATGTGGCCGTAATTGTGATCGTGGAGATTAGCAAAACCGCAACTTTGCAGTCTCTATTGTGGTTTCAGACCCAGATTTAAAATCATGTTTGAAAGTATATGAAATTTAACTTTGACAATTATCGGTATAAAACTTTTTCTACATTAATGTTAAGCAATTGTTATATATCTTTGTCAAACTCTGTGTTAAGACATGATTCTACCATAGTGTAAATGAAGATTTACATAATTACACTGATAATAAATTAAACTCACGAGTGACATGCATTTTTAATTTAAAAAAATTGATATTTGTCATTAAATATTTCCTAATTTGATGAAGGAAGCACAAGGGGGAGAAATTGGGCTTGTTATTTCAGTTGAAAATTACATTCCCTACAGTTCAAACCCGAAGGATGTTGCTGCTGCTGAAAGACTTGCGGAATTCTTCATTGGATGGTTAGTGAAATCAACTAAACTACATCTTTTGTTCTTGTTGTTACTAGTTGCTTTAGTTCTCCTTTAATGATAATTAATATTGATCACTAACTATATATATATATATATATATATATATATATATATATATATATATATATATATATATATATATATACATATTCTCATATTGATAACACAATTTTTTTTTTGTTTTGCTATACTGTCCAACAAAACAGGATTTTAGATCCAGTGGTACATGGGGATTATCCTGCAAAGATGAAAGAGCTAGTGGGGAATAGGTTACCCACTTTCACAGAAGAGCAGAAAATTTTGATCAAAGGAAGCACGGACTTTATTGGGGTCAACTACTATAGATCATTTTTTGCTAAAGACGAACCAAACAAATTTGTTATTGACAATTTAGACAATTATGATGCTTTAGCAACAAAACAAGGTAAGTTTTTGCTCCAATTACATTCTGATTATTGCTTACATTATCACTTCACTAATTCTTGCTCATTCGTTGTGTATTGTGTAGTAATAAATGGACAAGGACAACCCTTGGGTTACATGGTGAGATAATCAATAGAATATATACCTTATATCAATGGAATGGAAATGGATTTCGACAGTCAAATTCCCCTATATTCGCATTATTCAGTAAGTCGGAATTGTTGGGTGAAGATTGGACGATTCGACTTACCGAACTTAAAATATGAATCGTTCGATCTTCATCCAACGATTTTGACCCACTGAATACAATGAATGTAGCAAAATTTGGCTACAAGATATCCGTGTTGGAATAATCAAGTATTTTTATTTTTACATTTTATCAATGTTCCTACCTTGCAGGATCCGGTAACTTCAAGCTTTGTATATCCAAAAGGATTATACAATGTCTTAGTATACTTGAAGCAAAAATACAATAATCCCAAGATCTACATCACTGAAAATGGTTGGTGCATCCATGCATGTTGCTTTTCTTTTCACATGTTAGCATAATTATAATAAGTACACATTCCTTCTCTACAATTGATTAATCAATTGGAACCCTCTTTCTTGTAGGTCTTCCATCTGGAAACATCACGAATCCATTGAAAGACATCCACAAGGTTGATTATATTCAAAGACATCTAAACTATACCAAAGCAGCACTTGAGTAAGTATTTACATCTTAACAATTTCATGATAGTAATATGACCAGAGTTTAGTTATTTGGACCTCAAATTTCAAATTTTGTATTGACATTTTATACATTTGTCTTTATTTTTGTGTGTATATTATATATATATATAGGGGACATATCAAGTGAGAGAGTATTTTTTATGTGAGAGTGAGATGATTATATCATAGCCATTGGATCAAACTTTAAACGGTCAAGATTAAACCACAAAGTCGTGTGACTTTTTAAAATGATCATGTGATATTTTAAAATCATAAAATTGTTTTTTCCGTTATTGCGGGTAATTGTGGGAAAATGCTACGTGCGGCTGCAATTACGGTACGATATGGTTTCAGTTACTATCAAAACCACTGTATCGCAGCTTGTGTTATGGTTTAGGATCCAGATTTAAAATATTTTTGTACAGTGTTTCGTTTTATTATCTCCATTAAAAGTTTTCCTATTACAAAGATATATGAAACATTTGACTTTTATTTCCATGCACTAGCTAGAGTGTGTATTAAGTTGTTCTCACAAGTAGTAACACATTTTGACATGTTTATTACATCTACAGCGTTGGAGTGAATGTCCGTGGATACTTCATTTGGGCAGCATTTGATACCTTTGAATTTCACGGAGGCTATAAAGACAGATGGGGTCTTGTTTATGTTGATTTTGATTGTAATCTCAAACGTAAACTAAAGGACTCTGCTAGGTGGTATGCAAGATTTCTGCGAGGTAGAAGTAGACACCTGTAGCGGAGATAGAGCTCAAAAAACACCACTAGTTTACTATTGTATGTTTCACTGCAAAAGGGAAACAAAGAGAAAAGAAGAAATTAAGAGATTGTTTTTCAAAGATATTGATTATTTATTTTATTTTTTAATTCATTTTTCTTCCACATTCTGCTTGGTGTTCTCTCCTATTCGATCCTATCCAAAATACTCTGTACAACTTTGGTAATGAACAATGCAGCCACATTAGTACTTTGGATACTTAATTAATGCTCAATTTTGATTTCCTTTGCCCTCAGTTGGTTTAAGGGAATCATTCCACATGTAATATATTTCTAGGAAAGAATGCCTTGAACTTTTTGGTGTTAGAAAGCAGCATTTTGCACCAAATGCTATAGTTCCAAACTTATCAGGCTTATGGTGCTACATAAGTACTACGTACAAAGTCCACACAAGGGTCAAATTCACTATGTGATTTTATAGCAGACAGTTTTATCCAGGGTTTTGAAAACCGGACCGGACCAGCCGGTCCGACCGGTCCAACCGGGAACCGGGACCATGGTCGGTCCGGTCAGTAGGAAAAACCGGTCATGCATTGAACCGGTGCAAAAACCGGAAAACCGGTTCAAAACCGGTAAAACCGGTCATAACCGGTAGTGAACCGGCCTGAACCGGTCTGAACCGGTTTTCTTAAAAAAAAATAAAAAAAATAGTATAAAAGGATTTGAATCATCCTAGTCAAAACCCAATTCTTTTGTTTTCTAACATATGTGGGCTGGTTGTAGATTTTGGGTTGGTTTTCCCTATGAAGATGATTTTAACATATATCTTTATATTTATTTAGTTTAATTTCAAAATAATAAAAATTGTGCTTAATAATTTTAGTTGTTATGTTGTTTTTTTGTTTAATATTGTTATAAATATTATATTAAAAATTAAAATAATATTATTTAATTATAACCGGTTCAATCACGGTTTAACCTCGGTTGGACCATTGAACCTCGAACCGCTGCCTTCACCGGTTCGATGACCGGTCCGGTTTTGTAAACCTTGGTTTTATCTTGCATTTGCAACAGACAAATTCCATGAGTCACAAAGCAACAATTTTTTTACCGGTTATAACTTCACAATTTATCAAGCAAATGACATAAAAAAAATACCTTACCAAGCAAATGGAATAAAGGAATTAAAATAAGGAGAAAATAAGATCCACTGAAAGTGTGATGTTTGCACTCTTTATTTAATAAATGAAGAATTTGATATCAGAGTAACAACAAAACCTGAGTCCAAAGAGGTACTTGTGGTATGAGATAAACATTAGAGAGAAGAGACTGAGGTAGAAAGGAAGAAGAGAGATGACAAGATAAGAGGGATCACTCTCAACAACGTTCACACCTCTAATTCTTTCCTTTACAGAGTTTGAGAATTGTAGCTCTTTAAGCATGAGCTTCTTCTTTGCCCTTAAACATGCACTTCTATGAGCTTCTTCTATCTAGTGAGGGGTATTTTTTATATTAGAATGGGCGAGCAAATCCGGACCATTAAATCATATACGGATGATCAAACTAAAAATTAATTAGTAATTCATGTATGATGCAAAAAGGCAGTTAATGGCTCATATCACTGTCATGTAAAAGAACCTTTCACTTTGCACACACACACAACATTACATACCTTTTTCTGTGTGTGGAAGGATAAAAGGTTCCTAGGTGGGGTAACAAAAGGGTCTAAGCGACGTCTTCATATCAAGGGTTCAGATTTGGGTTTGTCAAATTTAGAAATATGAAGAAACCAGAGTGGAAGTATTTCGAAGAATTGCACACCAATTCTGAATCAGTCTCGGGTAATTAAAGGAGTAAAATTCTCATATGTGGTCAAAGGATCAACAAGAATTTGATGGCAGCCGGAAGAAAAGCATGCAAAAGAGAGGGAGGGACATGAAGGTATCTGAGAGAAACACTGTGATAGTGAGTTATACTGGGAGTAAGAGACATTTTGTTGCATTCCTGGTTGCTCTATGGATTGACGACTGACTCCGCAGACCAACACGGGTCTTTTCAGCTTGCTTTGTCCTCACTCATACGCTTCCTGAGAAAACTTCCCAGGAGATCACCCATCTCAAAATTGCTCCAAGTTAAGCACGTTTAATTGTGGAGTTCTTAAGTGACGGCTACCGAAAAGAAGATTCATCTTGTTCGTATAGATAGTACCAATCAATTCATATAAGTCATCCTCAACTGTACAGTCCCATACCTACACAGTCTCAGGACCCCTCTCATTTCGGTATGTAATCGGTTCATTCAAGTGTCCCTCCGCCTAGAAGGCTGTCAGGAGCCGCTCGTTGTCTGTATCTTCTTGCACCAGTGACCACTCCCCGCCCTCGTCAGCCCCGGGTGTCACATTCCCACCAGCTTCCTCTTGGTTCGTCCCCGAACCACACCGTACTGGGAGAGGTGCCGCTTTGATACCATTTGTAATTCTAAAAAGAGTCGGCGAAGTCGCCTACCAAATAACTTTACCACCGTTCTTGTCCAACTTGCATAATGTCTTTCATGTGTCTCAACTCAGAAAGCACATTCATGACCTAGCCACGTGATAGTACCCGAAACCATACAGTTAAAAGAGAACTTGAATTTTGAGGTACTACCCCTTCGAGTCGAGGATAGGAGGGTGAAGCTGCTAAGAGGCAAGGAGATTCCTTTGGTCAAGGTCGTTTGGAGTGGGGCTACTAAGGAAAGTGTGATGAGTGTGATTCCACCTCATCTTTGTCCATCATTTTGCATGCATTTTCATGTAGTTTAGGCATATTTTTATTAGATTTTAGGTTAATTTTCCTTTGGAACGGGTAAGGCGGTTTTCGTGTGTTGTTTTGCAGATATAAAGGGTAAATTGCTCAAGATCAACCATGATGAAGTTTGGATGAAGATGGAGCTTTAAAAATGAAGAAAATGAGCCAAACAGAGCCCATCACGGCCTAGCCGTGATGCCCATCACGGCCATGATCGAGCAAAACTGAAAAAGAAGAAAGGCTGAAGTCAGAGCCTGTCACGGCCTGGCCGTGATAGCCATCACGGCCGGGACCCAAAACCACCCAAAGACCGAGCACATCACGGCCTGCCGTGATATTCTTCACGCCACCATGAAACAGAGGGCTCGCGACGCGAGCACATTCTCGCCCCGCGAGAAACCGGATTTTCCAAAAGTGCCAGAGGCAGAGACCGTCACGGCCAGGCCGTGATGGCCATCACGGCCGTGACGCGCATTACTTGGACCTGAAGAAACCGAAATAGATCAGATTTTGAGTTGGTTTGGGACTCTAACTTCCCCATTTCTATAAATATGGACCAAGGCATCAGATACAGGGATGAACACACGAAAGGATCAACACATTGGGGCTACTACTCTAGGCATAGATCTCTTCTCTTCTTCTCCTCTCTTCTCTTTTCTGATTTTCACTATGTTGTCAACCCATCTTGTCATCTCCATGGCAAGACTGGAGTAGTAGCATAGTTTCTAGGGACTAGGGCTCTGCCCGAGGCATGTAAATGATGTTAATTTGATGTTGAAACCATTGTTGATTTCATAATTGTTTTAGATCTGATTTCTAGTGTGTTAATCACTCATAAATTTCGGCAACCGTTTATTTACGTGACATAGACGTTCTAAGGAGGAACCTAACGGTGAACTTAGGATCTCTAGGGTGATTCACTCGTAAAGCCCGGCAGCCACTAGTTTGTGAGATGTGAATGATCCAAGGAGGAACCTAGCGGTGAACTTAGGTTATTTGCATAACTGAGACATTATAGGGAGGAACCTAGCGGTGAACCTAGGTGTCGGACCTATAGAAGTCAGACTTGGGACTGAAATCACGAGAGTTAGAAGCCGTCCTCGAGGAGCAACGAGTTGTCACGAGACGCAAAGGGTCCAATCTGGGATCGACTACCACGAGAGTAGGGGTCGGGTCAATTGGGCACGGCTTTTGTAACCCGAGAGGGAGCTTAAGCTATCAGAGGATAAACTCGCCTTCAAGGCAATTTCGGTAATCAACAAAGGTAAATCTGTTAGCAACATAAACAGCCTCAAAGGTAACCCAAATCCCTAGGAATCCGTTTTAGATAAAAACCCCATAAACAATTGTTTTCTGTTTTAATTGTTCTCTGCTCATCTATCTTTCAATTCAAAAAACCAATTTCAAAACCCTCTCTAAAAAGTCCAGAACTTAATCGATTCGAAATTCATTGTGATTCGGGAACACAGTCTCTGTGGGTTCGATATCTTTTATTACTTGACGGCAGTCCGGTACACTTGCCGGATTCGCACGAGCGTCGTCGCACGTCGACTTACGCCACACATCAAGTTTTTGGCGCCGTTGCCGGGGACTGTGCCTTTTCGAATCTCAATTCAAATTTTGAATTGATTTTTCTGGACCTTTTCTTTTTGTTTGATTTTTATTTCTGAAAAATTTAAAAAATTTAAAAAAAAAAAAAAAAAATTCTTTTCCTTCTATTGTATCCATCTCTGTGTGTTATATGCAAAGATCTCTAAGTCTTGGGAGCCTTAGTGAGATTGATCCGGAGATCGAGAGGACCTTCCACAGACGTAGAAGACAACAAAGAGAGGGAGAAAGGTTGAGTCTCGTTCCACTCATGGCGAATCAACCGGATACAAAACCTTTGAAGGATTACGCAGCCCCAAATGCGAGAGGCTTGCGAACTGGGATTGCAAGGCCAGAGATTGAGGCGGAAAACTATACCATACCACCTATGCTAATCAACATGATTAGGCAACATCAATTCGGAGGATTGCCTTCGGAGGACCCGACCAATCACATAGAGACATTTTTAGAGTTCACCGATGCAATCCGGATTCATGGAGCCTCAGTCGATGTTGTACGTTTGAGACTGTTCCCCTCATCTCTCACTGGAAAGGCAAAGGCCTGGCTTAAGCAAATTCCCGCTGACACCTTGACTACTTGGGACCAATTGGAACAGGCGTTCTTGGAGAAATTCTTCCCTCCATCCAAGACGGCCTACATAAGATCCCAGATCACCGGCTTCTTCCAAAAAGACGGAGAATCATTATCGGAAGCCTGGGATCGATACAAGGGACTGCTGGAGTCGTGCCCACATCACGGACTCGAGAGGTGGTTAATAGTGCACACCTTCTATAACGGATTGGACTACTCTTCGAAGGTGTCACTAGATTCTGCAGCCGGTGGAGCGTTTATGAATAGGCCTCTCACTGAGGCATTCAACATCATTGAGAATGTCGCCACCAACTACCACCAATGGGGATCCGAAAGAGGTAATAACCCGAACAAGATTTCGGGGGGTAAGTTTGAGGTAAATAGCACAGATCTTATTATGTCAAAGATAGACTCACTTAATAAACGTTTTGATCGGCTTGAAAGAGCTAATGTGAGTGCATTAGGTGCTACTAACCTTGTTTGTGAGATTTGTGGAATGCAGGGACATGACATGATGGGATGCCCACATGGATCCTAGGCGCTTGGGTGAACAAGTGAACTCTTGTAACAACTACTATGATACGAACCCGAAGCTGCCCAACTATGCTCCCCAAATCCCTACAACCAAAGAAGGAACAACCCTTACCTCTCCTACTACGGCAACTACAAGAACACGCTCAACCATGAGTTCCAAGAAGGTCAAGGTAATAAGAGAACCACACCGGGGTACCCTCGGGTACAAAGATCTAAACTCGAGACTTTATTTGAAAGTTTTGTCGAAACTCGAGACAAAACAGAATGAGGAGTTTAGACAACAAGGAAGGGCAGTGAGTGAGGCAATAAAGGATCTAGCATCTAAGGTAGACAACTTAGCAACTCATAACAAGATGCTAGAAAACCAGATTGCCCAACAAGCCAAAGCACGTACTCGAGACCTAAGGGTGCATTCCTGGGCAACCCAAAGCAAATCCCAATGAGCATTGCAATGTCATACACTTAAGGGATGATAAGCTTGGGGTGGGGGTAGCTGAAATGGAGGTGGAACCGGGAGGAGGACACGAGCGAAAAGGAAGAGCTTGAACCAAAAATACGTCCCTCCACCACCGTACCAACCCCCGATACCTTTCCCACAGAGGTTGGTCAGGAAAAAGCAAGTAGATGTAGAGACTAAAATGCCTACTAAACTGAAAGACCCAGGTAGTTTCTCCATCGCTTGCTCGATTGAACAAGTGCAAATTGACCAAGCCTTATGTGACCTAGGGGCTAGTGCGAGCTTGATGTCCCTCACTACCATGGAAAGGTTGGGAAGCAAAGAGTTGAGACCATTCAAATTCCCCTTACAAATTGCGGATGGCTCAACTAGGACTCCTCTAGGCATACTAGAGAATGTTCCTGTAAAGGTAGGGAAAATTCTCATCCCTACCGACTTCCTGGTATTGGATATGAAAGGGGATTCTAAATTCCCCATCATTTTAGGAAGGCCATTCTTGGCAACCGCTGGAGCATTAATAGACGTAAGGAATGGCAAACTCTCTCTAAATGTAGAGGAAGGTAGGGTAAATTTTCAGTTGACTAACTCTTGTAACAACCCTCCTTTTGAGAGCCATGTGTGCAGAATTGATGTAACGTCTCCAGCGGTAGAGAAAGAACTTAGCATGGAAGCAACCCCAAAAATATGCATGGTTGGAGATGCACCCAGTGGTGAAGTTGGAGTTGCTGTCCATGCGGAAACAAAACTTCCGCCGGAAGAAAGGAAGGCTAGGAAGCTCCGAGAGAAAAGAGCAAAGCGGAAGCGTTACTGGCCGTATGAGCAGAAACGGCTATTTGAAGGAGCTCCATGGAAAAGAAGTGTTCCTGCACTTCTACGCCCAGCCGACCCCGGTTGACTGAAGGAAGTATGGTCAAGCTTAAGACCATAAATAAGCGCTTCTTGGGAGGCAACCCAAGTTTTCTTTCCCTTTTCCTTTTGTTTTTGATCTAACCTCTTGAATAATTTGAGAAGATCAAGAGGCAAAAATATCATTAATAAATTTGTCTAGTGTTTTCAGGTTGAGAAAGAGAAGAAGAGCATAAAAAAATAAAGTCAGAGGCCATCACGCCCGGCCGTGACAAAGTGGTCACGACCGTGATGAACTAAACAAGAGCACAGAAAGGATCACGGCCTAGCCGTGAAAACCATCACGGGCGTGATGAGTAGGATGCCAAAGCCAGAGAGCATCACGGCCTAGCCGTGATGTAGATCACGGCCGTGACAGGGCAACTCCTGAGGACCAGAAACGATCACGGCCTGCCCGTGATAAGCCTCACGGCCGTGATAAAATTTCTACCCAAATTTTGACTGGAATGTGAAGCCAACACCCGCTACCGACTCGGTAAGTTGTTCCATTTTTCTCCTCTCTCCGACTTGATTATTTACATTGGAGACAATGTAAGTAATCAAGCTTGGGGTAGGGGTATTTATTTTTGCATTTGCATTGTTGCATTCATATTGCATTCTCATAGGCATAGATTGGTATGATCACATTCTCTAGATTTCCCCTCACTTAGAACATGCATCCGATTGTGAGAACTTGGAGCCAAATGAATTGAGATAGTGAATTTTGAACCCAATTTTTCATTATTCTTGTGATATGGCTAAAAATGAAATTTCTTGAGATAGTCATTTGATAGTTGATAATTAGCATGTGGTCCCTTAAACTTGCGTTCCTCACTGATTTATGAACTACTAAATGTAAGATTTTGAGCCAAAAGGGGTATTCACTAAATCTACCCCATTTCTTGTGATAGAGTGATTTAATTCCTCATGGACTGTATTTTCTAGAACTTGACTTGAAACCATTTCAAAACTTAAAAATTTTCTGAAAACATTTTTGGAAATGATTGAGGCACTAGGTATTTTTCCGGCCTCCCGAGCTTTGAATGATAAATGCTACCCCTTAGTTGCCCAATTTTGAGCCTAAAGAAAAAATACTTTTCTTGGTACCATGAATTAATTTGATAAATAATGCTTGGTATGGCACCTTTTAAAGTATTACAAAAAGGGCAAAATGGTAGTTGGAAAAAGAATGGGATGAAAATATTTCTCTTGAGCTATAAATCTCCCCTTCTCCAAACAAATAAAAATGAAATGAACAGAAAAAAAATGGAGAAGGGGATGACAAAGAAAGTGAGAAATGAAAAAAAAAAAAAAAATTTAAATGAAGGAAGAAAGGTGGAAAAGTAAACCAAAGCCCAAAAAAGGGTATTTTAGAAGGTGTCATGCTTTGCAATGTTCTATAATTTGTCTAGCCTTCTTGAAATTCCCTTTCCTTGATTTTCCCACCTAACATAAATCCCATGGCCACATTACAACCAAAGGAAAAGACCTCTTGATTCTCAAGTGTTTTCATTAATAAAGTGGAGATTTGATTAATAGTCAAGCCTATGGTAAAATACTTTCCTTGAGGAAATGGAGTGAATTGTCATAAACCCTAAAACACTTGAGTGAGGTGAGATGAGTGCCCAAATCAGTGAGGACATGAACTTGAAGAACCTAAGCTTCTAATTGGACTTGAACTTGATTATCTCTTGAATGCTTATTAAAAATGCCTATTACTTGGATTAGCTTTTAGGGTTCTTAGTTCACTATCCACGCTTTGATTGATATATCTTATGGCCTGAGTAATTGCTTGAGGACAAGCAAAGTTTTAAGCTTGGGGTGATTTGATGAGTGTGATTCCACCTCATCTTTGTCCATCATTTTGCATGCATTTTCATGTAGTTTAGGCATATTTTTATTAGATTTTAGGTTAATTTTCCTTTGGAATGGGTAAGGCGGTTTTCGTGTGTTGTTTTGCAGATATAAAGGGTAAATTGCTCAAGATCAACCATGATGAAGTTTGGATGAAGATGGAGCTTTAAAACTGAAGAAAATGAGCCAAACAGAGCCCATCACGGCCATGATCGAGCAAAACTGAAAAAGAAGAAAGGTGAAGTCGAGTCACATCACGGCCTGGCCGTGATAGCCATCACGGCCGTGACCCAAAACCACCAAAAGTCAGAGCACATCACGGCCCTGCCGTGATATTCTTCACGGCCATGAAACAGAGGGCTCGCGACGCGAGCACATTCTCGCCCCGCGAGAAACCGGATTTTCCAAAAGTGCCAGAGGCAGAGACCGTCACGGCCAGGCCGTGATGGCCATCACGGCCGTGACGCGCATTACTTGGACCTGAAGAAACCGAAATAGATCAGATTTTGAGTTGGTTTGGGACTCTAACTTCCCCATTTCTATAAATATGGACCAAGGCATCAGATACAGGGATGAACACACGAAAGGATCAACACATTGGGGCTACTACTCTAGGCATAGATCTCTTCTCTTCTTCTCCTCTCTTCTCTTTTCTGATTTTCACTATGTTGTCAACCCAGCTTGTCATCTCCATGGCAAGACTGGAGTAGTAGCATAGTTTCTAGGGACTAGGGCTCTGCCCGAGGCATGTAAATGATGTTAATTTGATGTTGAAACCATTGTTGATTTCATAATTGTTTTAGATCTGATTTCTAGTGTGTTAATCACTCATAAATTTCGGCAACCGTTTATTTACGTGACATAGACGTTCTAAGGAGGAACCTAACGGTGAACTTAGGATCTCTAGGGTGATTCACTCGTAAAGCCCGGCAGCCACTAGTTTGTGAGATGTGAATGATCCAAGGAGGAACCTAGCGGTGAACTTAGGTTATTTGCATAACTGAGACATTATAGGGAGGAACCTAGCGGTGAACCTAGGTGTCGGACCTATAGAAGTCAGACTTGGGACTGAAATCACGAGAGTTAGAAGCCGTCCCTCGAGGAGCAACGAGTTGTCACGGAACGCAAAGGGTCCAATCTGGGATCGACTACCACGAGAGTAGGGGTCGGGTCAATTGGGCACGGCTTTTGTAACCCGAGAGGGAGCTTAAGCTATCAGAGGATAAACTCGCCTTCAAGGCAATTTCGGTAATCAACAAAGGTAAATCTGTTAGCAACATAAACAGCCTCAAAGGTAACCCAAATCCCTAGGAATCCGTTTTAGATAAAAACCCCATAAACAATTGTTTTCTGTTTTAATTGTTCTCTGCTCATCTATCTTTCAATTCAAAAAACCAATTTCAAAACCCTCTCTAAAAAGTCCAGAACTTAATCGATTCGAAATTCATTGTGATTCGGGAACACAGACTCTGTGGGTTCGATATCTTTTATTACTTGACGGCAGTCCGGTACACTTGCCGGATTCGCACGAGCGTCGTCGCACGTCGACTGACGCGACATCAAAGTGCTACATGAGAGCTGGAAAGCAAGACGATGGAATAGTATCTGCACCTTTTCAATTGAGGTGAGTAGAAATTTCGAGGACGAAATTTTTATAAGGGGGTGGAATTTACAACACCCCGTTTTTCAGTAAGTGCTTTTATGTATGCTTGTTTGTTGTTTAAGCCTTAGGACTTAGCTTAGAGTTGTTGTTGAGGGTTAAGTGAGATTTCTAGGCTTAAAATCCCTTTCTGATACATGAGCACGGTCGTGCTCATGTCCAGCACCCGTGCTCAATGCTGTGTCTAGTGACCGTTTGGATCACAAGCACGGTCGTGCTCAATAGGATGCACGGCCGTGCAAGGGATTGGCATCACGAAGATGCTGAGGTAAGCACGCCCGTGCTTAGTATGGAGCACAGTCGTGCTCAGGCCTGGAGCTTATAAAAGTGGTACAGAAACTGAAGGTTACGTTTTAAACCCTATTTTGGCAAAAACATAAACCCTGTTGCAGCTACAAACCCTTTCCTCCATATTTTCTCTAAACCCATTGCATTGTTGGAGCTTTAGAGACTTTTGGGAACGTCTAGTTCGTCTGTCTTGATCCTTATAGGTAACGGTTCCTCCCCCTTAGTGTTTCATTTTTTGTTATTTAGATTTGGGAACTAATTGGTTAACCCTTTCTGTTTGACCAAGGCTTGGAAAGCTAACTGAGCCGCTCGAGGAACGCGTTGGTTTACCGTCTGTGTTGTCACTATTGGATTCTTCATACCAGGTATGGGGAGAAGGACAGTGAAATCATTAGGCAAGGGGGTAGCGTAAGATGAGGGGTTCCCATAGCCTCATTAACGTTGTTATTAACTGTTGTCAACGCCATGTTATATTTGATTATATGTTCATTTGGATTAATTGCTATAATTGGTATTTGGTTAATGGTATGTCTGTCGATGCCTAGTTCATGTATCTATTTTGATGCCAATTATGAATGATGATTAATATATTATGTTATGATTAACTGGCTGTGTTATACTATTGATAATATTGTTATGAGTATTGGCTGAATGCATGTTTGTTGATGTTGGTTGTTAATAAGACCCTAACTGGCTAAAATAGGACTCTTAATTAACATAACGGTTAAGGGATTAATTCCCTTAATGATTTCATAAAACATGGACTATTAGTGAGAGGTGAGGTTTTATGCCAAATGGTTTAGTCAGACATTAGGATTTGATTTGAGAGTGTTTAGGGAGTTCTTGGCTCCAATAACACCATGAATCTGCCCAGAACAATACGGCCAGCTCCAGGAGCACGTCCATGCTCCCAGTTTGAATTCTGGAAGATGGTCGCGCTTTAAGCACTGTCGTGCAGAACAGGAGCACGATCGTGCACCAAGCACGATCCTGCATAAAAGGAAGCACGGCTGTGCACCAAGCACGACCGTGCATAAAAGGAAGCACGGTCGTGCTTCACTTAAATAGAAGCACGCCCGTGCATAGGGTGAGCACGCCCGCCCCTGCTCCCCCTCCAGGACAGAATCCGAGATTAAGGTTTTAAAGGGGTGTTTCACCCTAAATGTCCCCAATAATGTGATAATACACTAATTAGACAAAGACAAGTTAGATAATTTAATTAAAGACTAATTAAGATAAACAAGATTAATAAGTTGGTTAAGCCGGTGCCCAATGGGTTGCTGCGCGTTGATAAGCTTTGGTACTTTTTGGTCAAAGTGGTCTCGATGCTTTTTGGTCGAGGTTTTGATAAGTTGAACATTGGTGCTTTTTGGCTAAGGGGGCCTTGACTCTTAAGGGTTAAGGTGTTGATCTTGGTGATAAGTCTTGGGTGCTTATTGGCCCAAGCAAAGGAGGTGGTTGCCCTTGTTTGTTGTTGTGTTCATGCATCATGCATTGGAGTTGTTAGTGGGGGAAGATCAACATAGGGGAGGTCATCCTAGAGTACGGCGATCTGGCCGTCCGCCGGTGGTTCACCCAAGGTTTGGTGGATCGTGCGCCCCCATGGTGGTGCATCCTAGGTATGGTGCGTCGGCTATCCAAGGGGTTCACCCATGGTTTGGTGGACTGCCGACGTTGGTGGTTTTTGGCCAATGTGGATATGTAACTCCGAAGTTGCCTTCCTGAGATAGTTTGGATCCATATGCATAATGGAGTAGTGTAGTGTTGCACCGCATAGCATATGTTGTTGGTTGAGATAGCATGTTGATGTGATTATATTATGTTGATGATATATGTTGTATATTGTTATGCTATGCTATGTTATGATGTTTTTTCATCATACTTACTATCTCCATGCTGTTGTGTTTACATGTTTTTTTACCTTTTTAACTTCATCTTCTTTTTTAAAAAATTCTAATGCCAATGCGAGCGTGGGAGAGCCCAACGTGTACAATTTCAATAGAATTATTTTAATAAAAAGATTAAGTTGTTACGAGGTTTAGTGTAGAGAATTGGTAGCATAAGAATTTATTAGAATTGTTTAGTATTTAGAAAATAATGTAAAGTTAGAATAAATAAAAAATAAAAAATTATTTTAAACAAAAAAGAAGAAGAAGAAAGGATCCCACGTAATTGAGCAACTCACGTATAGTTGCTTAGCTGGGCATTCATGGATTCAAATGAAGCCATCGTGGGCCTCAATGATATATATGATAAAAATAAGTAAAATAAAATGAAACACATAGCAGACCCAAAAGCTCCTATGAGACTTTACCACCATACCCGTGGATGGCCGTGCAACTTCACTTGGGAATATGAGTGCGTTTGGGTAAACAACTTAATTAAGAGCTTATCACATAAGACCTTATTGCATGAGAGCTTATGCCATAAGCGCTTAAAGAAAGAAAAAGAAAGAAAGGTTCATGAGAGGATTCGAATAGTGAAAAACACGGAGAGGGTGTTTAGTGAGTGCATAAGCTCTTATGATAATTCCATAAGCTTCTCCCAGTGACTTACGAAAATAAGTCAAAAACTCCTTATGGGATGTCATAAGTTATTTTTATAAGCTTTGCCAAACAAGCTGCATACGAACTTATGTTATCAGATAAGTCAAAAAGAGCTTAAATAAGCTTTTCCAAACACCACCTTTATATAGGAATAAGTTGGTTTTAATTGAAAGGAGAGAAAACCTATGAGAAAGGATTTTAGCGCCGCAGCAAAGAAAGAGAGAGAAAGAGTGCTGGTTGCAGTGTTGAGTAGATATAGATAAAAAAATATTGGTAAAAAGAAAAAATATTTTTGGTAAAACACTTGCTTTTGTCATAGATAATTTTTAGAGTTTTTTAGAAGTATATGAGAAATAAGTAAATATCATTTATTTTCTTAAACTTCCATGGTATAAATTTCAACAGGTTTGAGTATGAAATTAATGGATAATTATTTGGGGTTTAATTCTTAAAATTAAATTGATGTTTTATTGGTAATTAATTATTATGAGTTTGAATATTTACATATAGGGTGATATGATTATTATTATTTGGTATTTTTTTTGTGATATATGATGTCTTAGTGTTGTGTTGATATGAACTTGTTGAATATTAATGATTATTGCATGTGACATGATGTTATGTATTGAGGTTATTTTGGAATGATTGTATGGTAATATGTGTGTGTTTGGTTATTACCCATGGGGAGAGATAATCGTTTGAGATACTTCCTTCAAGGAGATGATAAAGGGCATGACTTGTAGTGATGGCAGATTGGCCTAATGCGAGGCAATGGCAAAGAGCCTCTCTCAAGGAGAAGGCAATGATGATTATTGCAAGGGTATAGGTACCTCCTTCGTAGAGATGGCAAATGGCCTAACTCGTAACGATAACAGATTGGCCTAATGCGAGGCGATGGCAAAATGCCTCCTACCTGGAAAAGGCAATGTTGGACATTGTAAGGTTGTGAATACTTCTTCCGTGGAGATGACAAAGGGCCCAACTCTTAGCGATGACAGATTGACCTAATGCGAGGCAATGGCAAGGGGCCTCCTACAAAGAGAAAGCAATGAGATTTCATTGCATTCATATGTTCGTCTTGTTGATATTATTGTATGTGTTGCGACTTATTTATGTTATTATTTGAAATACTTTGAGATTATATTATTTTGAAAATGACGAATTATCATGGTTATTTTTTCGATTATCGTGCCGGCTGAAAGTATCTTCTTTTCGAAAATATTTTAGAACTGTGTTTACTTACTGTAATTATAAATCACATTAGTGGGTTGTCTTTCAGAGTTTACAGGTGATGACATAGATGGTGCAGCGACTTGAGAAAGTCTTGAAGTCATTAGTTCTAGTTTATTTTTATTTATTTCTTTTGGTTTATTAGACACCTGTGTTTTGATGCAAAAACAACTGTAAATAGTTATGTGGTTTTTATTAATTAATATTTATGAGGCTTTATTTTATTTGGATATAATGGTTTATTTAGCACTATTACTTTACTTAATCATTTTGAATATACAAGATACTTAAATTTATTGTGAAAAATTTTATGACTCGATTATTTAATTTAAATGTCTTAAAGGTTTTTATAGAAAATTAATTTGGGTTACTAATGTAATGAAGGGCTTTACACAGTGCTCAAGCGTCCGGGCTCTCAATTGCCAAGGGGCCACGCTTGAGCGTTGACCAAAGTCAACGACTTCGTGTCTGTTGATCGTAAAAAGATGTGCAAGTGTACACAGTCAAACAAGTAATAAAGAGTGAGTAAAGATCGTTCCCACGAGGATTTAAATGATTTGAATATAAATTCTAGTTTTAACCTTTTCTACTTAGCTTAATAAAATAAGAGTGATTTTAAGCATGTAAAGTAAAGGGAATATTTAAGTCTCAGACAACAATTATAAGTGCACGACAGTAATAAGAGTAATAAATTAGGGTTTGAAAACAGAGATGGGAACAATTAGGAATTTAATCCTTTGTAATCATAACTTCAGGGTAATTCATGCTTTAGGATGCTACAACATTTAGTCCAAGAAATGAAAATTTACTTTCTAGCAGTAATAACTGAGTTCATTAAAAGCTTCTTATTCCTAAGTTCAAATTAATTTCCCTCAGCTGTCAGATAAGCACGTCTAGCTACTTAAAGACTTGAAGGTTATTCCTAACTCATTCAGCACAATTAATTTTCCAATGAATTGTTCTATCTATATCTTCTAATCAAATCCACTAGTTCAGTTTTTCCAAACTTAATTAGCTAGTATCTCAGTTTAGTTGATCAGTCCAAACTAAAATAAACATTTAAGCAGAGAAGAAGAAAATGAATAACATCCTTTCCATTGAATACCCATCAGTGTTAATTACAGAGAGGACAAAGGTGAGCTGACGGCTGCTATGCACAGTACAGTCTGACCTAAAAGCAAGGCTTACACACTATTTGTACTAGCTCCCCAAAAATAGGGTTACATTCTCTCTCATGCCTCACTTTTTGGGCTTTACAAAAAATTCAAATAATAAAATAATCCTTGGCCCAATTCCTAAGTACACAGAGCTGTTGTATTGTATTCCCTCTATTCCTTTTTCGTACAACGCAACATACTTCTTTGTCTTGTAGTGGATATTAGCTGAGCTGAAAATGTTTTTGTCTTGTAGTGAATTATTCCCCAGAAGCTGCAGCATTCCATAACATTCCAGAGCAACTCCTTCAGTAATTTTCACCTTTAAAACCTGCTCAAAACTCAAACAACCTTCAGCAATAACAATTCAGTATTCATAGCTTTTTCAGCATTTTAACAGATCAACACAAATATTTACTAAACAAAGCAAAACTTGAATTTCTTTTCCAAAAATTGATCAAACAAGAACAATGATTAAATTAAAATGATAGTAATAACTTTTATGTCTAAGAGTTATCACACCCCCAAACTTGAACCGTTGCTTGTCCTCAAGTAATGACATTCAACAAGCACTAGTCAAACAAAATAAGAACAGCATAAGCAAAATCCATGGCAGTCCTCAGATGCATTTTTCAGAAAGATGCTCAACACAAATACACCTTTCTCAATCACTTTCCATAGTGTTTGTGTGCTCCCTAAGCTCTCAACTCAGTTTTAACAAGGAAACTCCAACCAAACCACCTCTCGACAGAGTCTTAGATGCATTTTCCAATTATCCTTTGGATACAAGGGTGAAGGCTCACCAGATTATCTTCCTAAGAACAGGGGCTTAACACATTATTGGATTTGTCATATCACTCTATTCACTCTACTTTATGTTCTTTCTTGGTGTTTCACTCGATCATCATTCACATGCAACTCTATCATAGGCTTGACAAATTTCTATCAATCAAAAGCACAAACACAAATTACACACAGCAAGAGGACTTTAATGTGTTGTAATGGGGCTAAGGTTCAGTTGTGGAAATTTTTGGGATAGTAGCTAACTTAGGTGGAGTTCAAGATCTTTTGTGCAAATCACCCACCGCCAAACTTAGACATTTATGTATTCTTACCCACATTTCTGGTGACAAGGGGGAAAACTTTATTATTTTTAATTTTGTTTTCTGTTTTTTTTAATACATTAGGAGGAAAGGCAGCAACTTCAGTACAAACATATTTTGCATCTTTTCAATTTTCACATTGTTCCTTTGATGATATGCACTTTCCTCATTTTTATTGGATAGGCACCCCCCCCCCCCCCCAAAAAAAAAAAAAAAAAAACTTATACTGATGGTTGTCCTCAACCATTATGGTCAAGACCCATATGTAGATGACAACCTTGAAACAATCTCAAACTCCACATAAACAGGGTAGTACATTGTTTTTCAGGAAATTTGAGCTGGTAATGTGGCTTAACATAAACAAGAAACTCTCAAGCTCAAAGGGGTTCACAAAGGGTAATACTTGAGGGTTGGCCTTTTAAGTCACAGTAGGTAAAAACAACAAAAATGCCTCAAGCTATTTTGTGTGCAACAGTGAAATATGCAATCAATCACAGAAATAAGGCAAGTTTTGTAGAGAACACATATGAATGGAATGCATGATGAAAGAATTTGTTGAAGCCCAAGAGCTCACAGGATTTATGCTGTAGAGTGATACATCATCTCATTTAATCTCACACATCCCCAAACTTAGGTTGAAATCTAATTCAGACCTCACCCTCTCTTCCTTGGATAAGGGTCTTTGCAACCCAATTCCCCTACTTGATTGGTGACTTTGAATGAAGTCCTTCTTCTAAGTCCATTTTAAGCTAGGGATTTTGTGGTGAGAAAGGATTAATTCAGGGTATTAATATATTTTACATGCATTAAAGCACACACAAACACAAGTTCTTCACCAGATGCACATGGACAGCCAAACCATTTATTCATTCATTTAACTTTTTCTTTCCAAAAGTCCCCCACTTTCCATTAATCACAATTCTTTTGACAAAGTGGGGGCAGACACACTTTAACACTAATAGAATAAAACAAACAAACAACTTCTATTAATAACAAAAACTAAAACATAAAGCAAAAGAGAGATTAAAAAGGGGTCCTGGTCATCTGATGCTGCAACATGCTGTAGCACCTTGGGTGGAACTTCTGTTCAAGGCTGAGCCAATCTTGCACCGCTCCCAGTATTTCCTCCTCTGGCCATTTACTTCATAGTAGGCTTGCTTGTAGCTGGGATCTCTTTGGTAATGGCCACCTCAGGGCTGACATCTCCTGTCACCTCCACAACCCCCTCCACCAGTTTGTGCTTGAGCTTTTACAGTCTTGGAAGATTTGAGGGTCTCCATTTTTTGTCTAAGAGGCATATCATCCTCAGAATCTTCACTGGTCTCAGCATTAGCCTTTTCAGCTTCCCTTTCAGCCATTGTTCTCCTAATCATGGGAGGAGCTGTGTGCTTGATTCTTCCCTTCTTGGGTGGAGGAGGGGCTACAGGTTCAGCTTTAGCCACCTTCTTCTTGCCTCTATCAATGCCACTAGGTTGTGCTGGAGCTGGAGTAGGGTCTCTTTTTGGTGTAGGAGGGGTCCATTCAAAGCTGACCTCATTGTTGTTCACTGAGTGCTCACTAGAAGTGGGAGTCATATGAGGGATTTTAGGGTCTTGTTCTGGTGCATGGTGGTTAGCAGTGGAGTTTCCTTTGTAGGTTCAGTTTGTTTCTTGGGTTCAGGGGTAGAGTACTGGAATGGTTCAAAAATAGCTTCAGGGAACAGGGGCGGATAGCTGCCTTGTCTCAGCTTGTTGATTCCAAGGGTCCTTTGCATCCACGGATGTTGCTCTTTGGAAAATTCCCAGAAGAGTTGTTGCCGCTTCAAACTATGCTGTAGCATTTGGTAGCATAGGTCCACCTTTGTGTTCACATCATCTGGGTGATCCTGCTGCCCATATGGAGGAACTGAACCTTGCACCTTTGATGTTGATGACCCAAAACGTTTGATAGCCAGCCAATCTATGGCCCCCTTGTTGTCCATAATTTCATCCTCAGGCAGAGCCTTCACTCCACATTTCAAACATAAGGAGGTGATTAGGGAGGATAAAAACAGCAGTCCCTTCTTCTTGAATGCACAGGCAATAATCTCCCTCTCAATCAATTGGCCCACATCCATCTTTTTCTTCTTCAGAATGCAATACAAGAGGAGCTAGCCTCTCCTTGTTCACTGTTTCTAAGTGCGCGGTGGGAAGAATCTTGGTTCTGATGATATGGTACCAGACTTCGGCCAAGGGAGTGAGGTCAGGCCTTGCTATTTTCCAGTTCTCATCATTTTGAATCCAGTTCGCCCCTTCCACCATGACTTCCCTCATCATATCATTAAACTCTGTTTCCTCAGCACTCTTCGATAGAGCCAGGTGCTCATCCTGAACATCTTTCAAGCCCCACCTTCTGTTCAGAGTAGCAGCAGAGAAGGACACTTTGAAATTCCTCACCATGACATACTTTTGTTGGGGAGAGGTGAGATTCGCATAGAATTCTCTAACAAAAGGGATTATGGGGTCTCTCGGGTGAGCAGAAAACTTCTTCCAGTTATGAGTGTCTATGAGCTCAACAACATTCTCCGTGAGACCATAGTGAGGGGAGTCCAGAAGGAAGAAACCTTTCTCTAGATGGAAGTTCCACTTTTTGATTTCCTTCTCATACTTTAATCTCCCTTCTTCATCCACAAAACGCTTATCAGTCTCCTCACCAGAAGAGGATGAAATGGTGGTAACGGGATTTTTGGAAGACTGAGCTTGTGTTTTACCCATGGTATATGAAGTGGTTGAAAAGAAGGTTTGGTTGATGGTGATTGACAGGGACGGGTGATGAGTGTGATTTCACCTCATTTTCCATGTACATTTCTGCATGCATTTGCATATAAGTTAGGCCATTTTAGTTTGATTTTAGTTTGATTTTCCCTTGGAACGGGTGAAGCGGTTTCTTGGTGTTGTTTTGCAGGAATTCAAGGAAAAATGCTCAGAATTAGTCTTGATGGAGCTTGGATGAAATAGAGCCTGAAAAGAGAAGAAATTGAGCCAAGCAGAATTCTGGAGATTCGCCCCGCGAGACTGGATTCGTCTCGCGACCCTGAAAGCTGACTGTTCCAGAAAATGCAAGCTTTTCTGGTTCGCCTCGCGAACCTTGTCTCGCCTCGCGAGTATGGAAACCAGAAGCCATCACGCCCAGGCCCTGATGCTCCTCACGGGCATATTGGAGAAGCACTTTACTGTTTCGCGTCGCGAGCAACTCTCGCCTCGCGAGAGTTCATTTCTCTGAAGCAGCAGATTTTTAACATTCACCTCGCGAGACATGTCTCGCCTCGCGAACGCGCGCAGAACTGATTGGTATAAGTTGCTATTTTAGGGCAGAAAAGGGGGAGTTTTGGGAGCTTTTGGTGGAGAGTTGGGGACCTGGAGGCTGCGGCTGGACTAGGGTTCCAACCCTAGTAGGGGATGTTTTCCTTGATCTGGGAATGGAAGAAGATTGGAGGATTCTTCTATGAGTGTTCTTCATCTCTTCTCTCATTCTCTTTTGTATTCTCATTTTTCATGAGTAGTTAAATCCCTGTTGTTGGGGTTAGATGTAGCTTTTCTAAACTTGTTTGTATTTGATTTGGTTGTTTTAATGCAAGTCTCTATTTCTTTATGAGTATGTGATTCTGTGCTTAATGCTTTCCTTGGCTTAGCTACCCATAGGAATGATATGTTGCTTTGATAGACAATTGACAGATTGATGTTAAGGCATGCTCATGAATCATATGCCAAGTAGTTCAAGAATCTAGACATAGGTGTTGGCTGCTTGCAATCTTATAAGTCTTGACTTAATGCAAAATCTCAGGTTAATCCACCTAAGACATTAGGGTTTAATTTGGGGTTTTAGGCTTATTCCACCTAAGACATTAGGGCTTGAGTATTTTAGAAAAGGCTTGATTGTCATTATTGAATCAGGACTTGTGTTAGAAACCATTTCATTGCAATTAAGGGAGGATTAGTGTAGTCTAACCCTGACAATCTTAACCACATTTCTGCTGCCTTCCAAGTGTTCGATAAAATTCCCAAAAGACCAAAAATATTTTATTTCCTTATTTTATGATCTTTTCATACCATAGTTTAGTCTAGATAGTTGTTGAGTTTGTGAATTGGTAATTGGCAACCGATCCCTGAGGACGATATCCGGTTCTTACCGTTTTATTACTTGCTTGCGACAAGGTGCACTTGCCTTTATTCTAAAAATCCGCATCAACGGGTGAGACAAAGTGCAAGTGGGGTTGCGTGTGGGGTTAGGGCAGAGAGGATAGTGGCTTTAATAGAGAAAAAAGAGGTTTAGGTGAGAGGTTAGGGATGGATGTGAGTGGTGGAGAGAAGGGTGGCATTAAGTGGGTGGCTATAGGTGAGTTACATTCCCACGATTTCTATAACTCCTCCCCTCCCAAAAAAAAAACTGTGGCAATTGAACTGGTAATGTGGTTTAACATAAACAAGAAAGTCTCTAGCTCAAAGGGGTTCATAAAGGGTAATACTTGAGGGCTGGCCTTTTAAGTCACAGTAGGTAAAAACAACAAAAATGCCTCAAGCTATTTTGTGTGCAATAGTGAAATATGCAATCAATCACAGAAATAAGGCAAGTTCTGTAGAGAACACATATGAATGGAATGCATGATGAAAGAATCTGGTGAAGCCCAAGAGCTCACAGGATTTATGCTATAGAGTGCTACAGCATCTCATTTAATCTCACACATCCCCAAACTTAGGTTGAAATCTAATTCAGACCTCACCCTCTCTTCCTTGGATAAGGGTCTTTGCAACCCAATTCCCTCAATTGATTGGTGACTTTGAATGAAGTCCTTCTTCTAAGTCCATTTTATGGCGAGAAATGATTAATTCAGGGTATTAATGTATTTTACATGCATTAAAGCACACACAAACACAGGGTCTTCACCAGATGCACATGGACAACCAAACCATTCATTCATTCATTTAACTTTTTCTTTCAAAATGGCCCCCACTTTCCATTAATAACTATTCTTTTGACAAAGTGGGGGTAGACACATTTCAACACTAACAGAACAAAACAAACAAACAACTTCTATTAACAACAAACATAAAAACATAAAGCTAAAGAGATATTAAAAAAGGGTCCTGGTCATCTGATGCTGCAGCATGTTGCAGCACCTTGGGTGGAACTTCTGCTCAAGGCTGAGGCAATCTTGCATCGCTCCTGGTATTGCCTCCTCTGGCCATTTGCTTCATAGTAGGCTTGCTTGTAGCTGGGATCTCTTTGGTAATGGCCACCTCAGGGCTGACATCTCCTGCTACCTCCACAACCCCACCTCCACCAGTTTGTGCTTGAGCTTTTGCAGTCTTGGAAGATTTGAGGGTCTCCATTTTTTGTCTAACAGGTATATCATCCTCAGAATCTTCATTGGTCTCAGTATTAGCCTTTTCAACTTCCCTTTCAGCCCTTGTTCTCCTAATCATGGGAGGAGCTGTGTGCTTGATTCTTCCCTTCTTGGGTGGAGGAGGGGCTGCAGATTCAGCTTCAGCAATCTTCTTCTTGCCTTTGTCAATGCCACTAGGCTGGAAGATAATGTGGGCAGGAATAAAGAAATGTCTAAGTTTGGGGATGGGTGATTTGGACAAGAGATCTTGAACTCCACCTATGTTACATCTTTTTATAAGCAAAAACTTGTTGATCGTAAAAAGATGTGCAAGTGTACACAGTCAAATAAGTTTTTGGCCCCGTTGTCGGGGATTGACAATGGTGTTGAATATTTAAATTCTCTTGTTAGCTTTTTCTATTTAGTTAGTTACTAAAAACTGTGTGCACTTTGCTCATCAACATGTTTACATCTGCATGCGCAGCAAGGGTACACCTAAGTTTCAATTAGATTTGGAGATAGAGAAAACAACAAAGAGGCTAAGGAAGAGAACTAAAGAGCAAAGAGCTAGAGATCAACACTATGACTTAGGCTTCATGGCTCACATTCTGGGAAATGAGGATGAAGATCAACCTGGGATGATTGAAATGGCAAATGATAGGGATAGGTCTATCAGGGACTATGCTGTCTTTGATCCCCAAACCATGAGCACTGGGATTGTGAGACTAGAAATAACTACCCCGCAGTTTGAGTTCAAACCAATGATGTTTCAAATGCTTCAAACTATTGGGCAGTTCAGTGGTGCCCCTACTGAAGATCCACACTTACATCTGAGGCAATTTCTGGAAGTGGCCAGCAATTTCAAGATTCCTGGAGTAAGTGATGATGCTTTCAGGTTAATGCTCTTTCCTTATTCTCTAAGGGATAGAGCCAAGACTAGGTTGAACTCCTTGGAATCCAATTCCATTACTTCTTGGAATGTCCTAGCCAAAAAGTTCTTGACTAAGTACTTTCCTCCTACTAAAAATGCAAGAATAAGGAGTGATATAACTTCATTCAGGCAAAATGATGATGAATCATTGTATGACTCGTGGGAGAGGTTCTTGGAGCTTTTGAGAAGATGTCCTCATCATAGCATCCCTGTATGTATTCAAATGGAGACATTCTACAATGGACTGCAACCTCCTTCAAGATTGATGCTGGATCCTTCATCTGGAGGTACATTCTTGACAAAATCATACAATGAAGTTTATGCGTTGATTGAAAGCATAACTTCTAACAGCTATCAATGACCAACTGTGAGGGCCAATTATGCTAAAACCTCTGCTGGAATGCTTGAAGTGAAGGAAGCAAATGCCCTATCTGTTCAGCTGAGATTAAAAAGGAGGTCCTGGTCATCTGGTGCTGCAGCTCCTTGGGTGGAAGTTCTGCTCAAAGCTGAGCCAATATTGCACTGCTCTTGGTATTCCCTCCTCTGGCCATTTGCTTCATAGTAGGCTTGCTTGTAGCTGGGATCTCTTTGGTAATGGTCACCTCAGGGCTGACATCTCCTGCTACCTCCACAACTCCCCTCCACCAGTTTGTGCTTGAGCTTTTAGAGTCTTGGAAGATTTGAGGGTCTCCATTTTTTTTTCTAAGAGGCATATCATCCTAAGAATCTTCACTGGTCTCAGCATTAGCCTTTTTAGCTTCACTTTCAGCTTCCCTTTTAGTCCTTGTTCTCCTAATCATGGGAGGAGTTGTGTGCTTGATTCTTCCCTTCTTGGGTGGAGGAGGGGTTACAGGTTCAGCTTCAGCCATCTTCTTCTTGCCCTTTTCAATGCCAGTAGATTGTGCCGGAGCTGGAGTAGGGCCTCTTTTTGGTGCTGGAGGGGTCCATTCAGAGCTGACCTCATTGTTGTTCACTGAGTGCTAACTAGCTGTGGGATTCACATGAGGGATTTCAGGGTCTTGTTCTGGTGCTGGATGGTTAGCAGGTGCAGTTTGTTTCTTGAGTTCAGGGGGAGAGTAGTGGAATGGTTCAAAAATCGCTTCAGGGAACGGGGGCAGATAATTGCCTTGTCTCAGCTTGTTGATTCCAAGGGTCGTTTGCATCCACAGATGTTGCTCTTTGGAAAATTCCCATAAGAGTTGTTGCTGCTTCAAACTATGCTGTAGCATTTGGTAGCATAGGTCCACCTTTGTGTTCACATTATCTGGGTGATCCTGCTGCCCAGATGAAGGAACTGAACCTTGTACCTTTGATGTTGATGCCCCAAAACATTTGATAGCCAACCAATCTATGACCCCCTTGTTGTCCTTAATATCATCCTCAGGCAAAGCCTTCACTCCACATTTCAAACATAAGGAGGTGATTAGGGAGGAGAAAACAGCAGTCCCTTCTTCTTGAATGCATAGGCAATAATCTCCCTCTCAATCAGTTGGCCCAAATCCACCTTCTTCTTCTTCTTCTTCTTCTTCTTCTTCAGAATGCAATACAAGAGGACTAGCCTCTCCTTATTCACAGTTTATATGTGCACAGTGGGAAGAATCTTGGTTCTAATGATATGGTACCGGACTTTGGCCAAGGGAGTGAGGTCAGACCTGGCTATTTTATAGTTCTCATCCGTCTGAATCCAGTCCGCCCCTTCCACCCTGACTTCCCTCATCATATCATTAAGCTCTGTTTCCATAGCACTCTTCGACGGAGTCAGGTACTCATCCTGAACTCCTTTCAAGCCCCACCTTCTGTTCAGAGTAGCAGCAGAGAAGGACACTCTGCAATTCCTCACCATGACACACTTTTGTTGGGGAGAGGTGAGATTCGCATAGAATTCTCTGACAAAGGGGATTATGGGGTTTCTCAGGTGAGCAACAAACTTCTTCCAGTTATAAGTGTCTATGAGCTCAGTAACATCCTCCGAGAGCCCATAGTGAGGGCAGTCTAGAAGGTAGAAAACTTTCTCCAGATGGAAGTTCCGCTTTTTGATTTCCTTCTCGTACTTTAATCTCCCTTCTTCATCCACAAAATGCTTATCAGTCTCCTCGCCAGAAGAGGATGAAATGGTGGTAACGGGCTTTTTGGAAGACTGAGCTTGTGTTTTACCCATGGCATATGAAGTGGTAGAAAAGAGGTTTGGTTGATGGTGATTGACAGGGAAGGTTGAGACAGAAAGTGCAAGTGGGGTTGCGTGTGGGGTTAGGGCAGAGAGGATAGTGGCTTTAATAGAGAAAAAGGAGGTTTAGGTGAGAAGTTAGGGATGGATGTGAGTGGTGGAGATAAGGGTGGCATTAAGTGGGTGGCTATAGGCGAGTTACTTTCTCACAATTTCTGTAACTCCTCCCCTCCCCCAAAAAAACTCTTCCGCTTTTGAATTTGGAAATTCAAAAATTATTACAGTTGAACTCGGGTTTTTGTGTTGTCCAAACTGTCACCTCCCCCAGCACCTGAACAATGGGCTTGAGTTGACTTGACCCAACTCCCAGCACAACCTTGGGCTTAAGATGCTTTCGTCTGCACTCCTATGTTAGCAGTATCTATTTATTATAAAATAGCACCAATTAAACTAGTTAACTAAATAAAACCAATTAACTGAAATTAAAAGACAAAGCAAAGGATATAAGTTGGGCTGCCTCCCAGCAGCGCTTGGTTTAATGTCCTCGGCCTGACTCCACACTTGTGGCTAAGGATCTGAAAGTTGAATGGTGGCCTTCATTCTTGCACAAGGCTCACCCCAGTATTGCTTCACCCTTTGGCCGTTGACTTTGAACTCTCTTCTAGAGCTTTGATCCAACAAATCCACAGCTCCGTGAGGGTATACCTTGAACAATTTAAATGGTCCGGACCACCTTGATTTCAACTTCCCTGTGAACAATTTTAGTCTGGAATTGAACAAGAGGACTTGCATGCCCTCAACTATTTCCCTGGGCTGGACTTTTTGATCATGCCAGGACTTGACTTTGCTTTTGTATGCTTCATCATTTTCATAAGCAAAGAGCCTAAACTCTTCAAGTTCATTCAGCTGCAACATTCTTGCTTCTCTAGCTGCTTGAGCATCAAAATTTAACTTCTTAATGACCCAGAATGCCTTGTGCTTCAGCTCTATTGGTAAATGGCAAGCTTTGCCATAAACCAATCTGTAAGGGGACATGCCAATAGGGGTCTTGAAGGCAGTTCTGTAGGCCCAGAGAGCATCATCTAAGTGTAGGGACCAATCCTTCCTGGAAGGGTTCACCATCTTCTCAAGGATTCTTTTGATCTCTCTGTTGAACTTCAGCTTGACCACTGGTCTGAGGATGATAGGCAGTAGTCACTTTGTGTTTCACTCCAGATTTGGCAAGCAAGTTGGCAAACAGCTTGTTGCAGAAATAAGAGCCTTCATCTCTAATTATATCTCTAGGGGTGCAAAATCTGGTAAATATGTTCTTGTGCAGGAACTTTGTGACTACTCTTGCATCATTGGAAGGCAATGCTACTGCTTCTACCCATTTGGAGACATAATCCACTGCCACTAAGATGTAGACATTTCCATAGGACATAGGGAAAGGTCCCATAAAATCTATTCCCCACACATCAAACAATTCAATCTCCAAAATGGTGTTGAGTGGCAGCTCTTGTCTGTTGGAAATATTCCCCACCCTCTGAAATCTATCACAATTCTTGGTAAACTCTTGAGCATCTCTGAACAAAGTGGGCTAGAAGTACCCTGATTGCAGGACCTTTGCAGTTGTTCTTTTTCCTTAGCGGTGCATCTCCTCATGATCTTATCTTGTCATCTTTTATACAAGAAAGGTTCATCCTAGTAAAAATGTTTGACTTGATGGAAAAACCTCCTTTTCTATTGAGAGTTCATTTCCACTGGAATTACCCCACTGACCAGAAAGTTCACTATGTCTGCGTACCAGGGTCCTGCAGCATCCTCTATCGGCTAAAGGTGCTCATCAGGGAAATTCTCCTTGATTTCTCTTTGAGGCTTGGTTTCTTCTCCTTCAACAATTCTGGAGAGATGATCAGCTACCTGGTTTTCAATACCTTTCTTGTCCTTGATCTCTAAATCAAATTCTTGAAGCAATAGGACCCATCTGATAAGCCTTGGCTTTGCATCCTTCTTGTCAATAAGATATTTGATGCCTGCATGATCTGTGTATACCACCACCTTGGTTCCCACCAAATAAGGTCTGAATTTGTCAAAAGCAAACACAACTGCCAGCAATTCTTTTTCTGCAGTAGTGTAGTTGATCTGAGCATCAATGAGGGTCTTGCTAGCATAATAGATAGTGTGGAAAATTTTGTTGTGCCTTTGACCTAACACAGCCCCTACTACAAAATCACTTGCATCACACATCAACTCAAATGGCTTCTCCCAATCTGGAGCTACTATTACAGGGGTAGCGATTAAAGCCTTTTTCAAAGTTTCAAAAGCTGATAAACATTCATCTGTGAAGTCAAATACACTATCATGCTCTAGTAATTTGCATAGTGGCTTTGAAATTTTGGAAAAGTCCTTAATGAATCTCTTATAAAATTCAGCATGGCCTAGAAAACTTCTGATGCCCATGACAGAATTAGGTGGGGGAAGTTTTTCAATTACCTCAATCTTAGCTTTGTCCACCTCTAAACCTTTCTTTGACACTTTGTGACCCAAGACAATTCCTTCCTTGACCATGAAATGACATTTCTCCCAATTCAAAACTAAATCGGTTTCTTTACATCTGTCCAGTACCTGCTCTAAGTTGTTTAAGCATCCCATGAATGAATCTCCAAAAATTGAGAAATCATCCATGAAAATCTCCATAGTCTTCTCAATAAAATCAGAAAAGATAGCCATCATGCATCTCTGGAAAGTTACTGGAGCATTGCAGAGCCCAAAAGGCATTCGTCTGAAGGCAAAAGTGCCATATGGACAAGTAAAAGTGGTCTTCTGCTGATCTTCTGGTGCTACCGCTATCTGATTGTAGCCTGAATTGCCATCTAAGAAGCAATAAAATTCTCTCCCAGACAACCTATCAAGCATCTGATCAATGAATGGTAGTGGAAAGTGATCCTTCCTTGTGGCCTTGTTCAGCTTCCTATAATCCATGCATATCCTCCATCATGTGACTGTCCTTGTGGGAATAAGTTCATTCTTTTCATTCTTCACCACAGTGGCTCCTCCCTTCTTTGGAACACATTGCACAGGGCTAACCCACACACTATCTGAGATGGGGTAAATAATTCTTGCATCAAGCCATTTGATGATTTCCTTCTTCACTACTTCTTTCATTATTGGATTTAATCTTCTCTGGCCTTCAATTCAATTCTTGGCATTTTCTTCCAACAGGATTCTGTGCATACAAAGACTAGGACTGATTCCTCTAATGTTTGTCATTTGCCATCCAATAGCCTTCTTGTGCCTTTTCAAAACTGCAAGGATATTATCTTCTTGCTCAAAAGTTAAGAAGGAAGAAATGATGATTGGAAGAGTTTCCTATTCTCCAAGATAGGCATATTTCAGATGAAAATGTAGTTGTTTTAGTTCAAGGGTGGGAGGTCTTTCAATAGAGGGAGCATTCTCCTTGAAGGTGTCTGCAGTTAATTCCAGAGGTTCATATTTTCTAACCCAAGATCTTTGTGCCAACTTCTCTTCAACTAGCAGCTTCAGCTCTTCATTTCCAGAATCAGTTTCATCACACATTTCAAACTCTGTTTCTAAGCCTTGCCTTGTTGCTAGCAGTTGCTCTTGCACAAGGGATTCAATACCAGTAATATCTGAGCAGCTTTCCATTTCCTCATCAGGGTAATGCAAGGCATTAAAGACATTGAAAGTAACTTGTTGGTCATTTACCCTCATAGTAAGCTCTCATTTCTGTACATCTATTAATGTTCTTCCAGTTGCCAGAAAGGGTCTTCCAAGGATGATTGGGACTTCCTTATCAGCCTCAAAGTCAAAGATAATAAAGTCCACTGGAAACACAAACCTGTCCACTTTGATTAAGACATCCTCAACCTTTCCTTCTGGGTAAGCAATGGATCTATCAGCAAGCTGTAAAGTTACCACTAGAAGGTCTCCATTTGAATACATACAGAGATGCTATGATGAGGACATCTTCTCAAAAGCTTCTTGAACCTTTCCCACGAGTCATACAATGATTCATCATAATTTTTCCTGAATGAAGTTATATCACTCCTCATTCTTGCATTTTTAGTAGGAGGAAAGTACTTAGTCAAGAACTTTTCGGCTAGGTCATTCCATGAAGTAATGGAATTGGATTCCAAGGAGTTCAACCAAGACTTGGCTCTGTCCCTCAGAGAATAAGGAAAGAGCCTTAACCTGAAAGCATCATCACTTACTCCAGGAATCTTGAAATTGCTGGCCACTTCCAGAATTTGCTTCAGATGTAAGTGTGGATCTTCAGTAGGGGCACCACTGAACTGCCCAAAAGTTTGAAGCATTTGAAACATAATTGGTTTGAACTCAAACTGCAGGGTAGTTATTTCTGGTCTCACAATCCCAGTGCTCATGGTTTGGGGATCATAGACAGTATAGTCCCTGATGGACCTATCCCTATCATTTGCCATTTCAATCATCCCAGGTTGATCTTCATCCTCATTTCCTAGAATGTGAGCCATGAAGCCTACGTCAAAGTGTTGATCTCTAGATCTTTGCCCTTTAGTTCTCTTCCTTAGTCTCTTTGATGTTTTCTCTATCACCAAATCTAATTGAAACTCAGGTGTACCTTGCTGCGCATGCAGATGTAAACCTGTTGCTGAGCAAAGTGCTCACGGTATTTAGTAACTAGCTAAATAGAAAAATTTAACCAGAGAATTTAAATATTCAACACCATTGTCAATCCCCGGCAACGACGCCAAAAACTTGTTGATCGTAAAAAGATGTGCAAGTGTACACAGTCAAACAAGTAATAAAGAGTGAGTAAAGATCATTCCCACGATGATTTAAATGATTTGAATATAAATTCTAGTTTTAACCTTTTCTACTTAGCTTAATAAAATAAAGAATGATTTTAAGCATGTAAAGTAAAGGGAATATTTAAGTCTCAGACAGTAATTGTAAGTGCACGAAAGTAATAAGAGCAATAAATGAGGGTTTGAAAACAGAGATGGGAACAACAAGGAATCTAATCCCTTGTCAACTTAACTTCGGGATAATTCATGCTTCAGGATGCTACAACATTTAGTCCACGAAATGAAAATTTACTTTCCAGTAGTAATAACTGAGTTCATTAAAAGCTTCTTATTCCTAAGTTCAAATTAATTTCCCTCAGCTGTCAGATAAGCACGTCTAGCTACTTAAAGACTTGAAGGCTATTCCTAGCTCATTCAACACAATTAATTTTCCAATTAATTGTTCTATCTATATCTTCTAATAAAATCCACTAGTTCAGTTTTTCCAAACTTAATCAGCTAGTATCTCAGTTTAGTTGATCAGTCCAAACTAAAATAAACATTTAAGCAGAGAAGAAGAAAATGAATAACATCCTTTGCATTGAATACCCATCAGTGTTAATTACAAATTCATAGACACTAAAAGCAAGGCTTACACACTATTTGTACTAGCTCCCCAAAATAGGGCTACATTCTCTCTTATGCCTCACTTTTTGGGCTTTACAAAAAATTCAAATAATAAAAGAATCCTTGGCCCAATTCCCAAGTACACACAGCTGCTGCATTGTATTCTCTCTCTTCCTTTTTCGTACAGCACAACAGACTTCTTTGTCTTGTAGTGGATATTAGCTGATCTGAAAATGTTTTTGTCTTGTAGTGAATTATTCCCCAGAAGCTGTAGCATTCCATAACATTCCAGAGCAACTCCTTCAGGAATTTTCACCTTTAAAACCTGCTCAAAACTCAAAAACCTTCAACAATAACAATTTAGTATTCATAGCTTTTTCAGCATTTTAACAGATCAACACAGATATTTACTAAACAAAGCAAAACCTGAATTTCTTTTCCAAAAATTGATCAAACAAGAACAATGATTAAGTTAAAAGGATAGTAATAACTCTTATGTCTAGGAGTTATCAGTGTCAAAGAAACGTCGCCACGTATACTCCCCATTTTCCACCTCTTGACAAGTGTAGACACGTGGTTGATGGGCTTGGGGGCTCAAGCACTGGCTTCTGTACGCTTGAGCGTGCCAATCAGTCCATTAAACCTAGTTTGTGTTCTCGTCCGATTCTGAACCGATCGATCGCGTACTTTTCAAACAAGCTTCCAAACACTTAAACATACATCTTAAGCACTTAAAAAAGGTTCTAAAACATGGGTGTTACAAAATAGCTAGAAGTGAAACTGGACAATATTTGGTTAGGTGATTGGAGGTTAAGGGTGAACCTATCAAGGTTTGGCCGTTACTCCAACAAAAGGCACACTGCTTTGCATCAGCAACAAGTTATACGTAGGCCATTGGGGAACACTGTTAGGAATGGGATAATGTACTCAATGGTGGTCAAAGAAGGAGCATTAACCGATCATAACCAAAAGCAAAAGTACATCAGAAAAAAGGGAGGGACCGATGCAAATAGTAATGGGTCAAATGATTGGAAATGGTTAGTCTTTAATGACGCAGAGGAAAACATTAAATGGTTGCAGGGGTGTTACGTTGGTAAAACCTTTAATCCAGAAAGGGTCCTAAGTATTCAAGATAAATTGAGATCTTATGGATACTTCATCAATATGACCTAATAGGGGTTAACATGGTTCTTTTATCACTAATGGAGGATGAAGACTTGTAAGAGATTTTGGAGACTGAAATGGAGAATATCTCTAGTATGTTTGAGGACTTTAGACCATGGGGTTTAGATATGGTGTGCAAGGAGAGAAATGTTTATTTAAACATCATAGGAATTTTGGCACATGCTTGGTCGAAAGATTTATTAAAGTTGGTGACTTCATCGGTTGGAAAGTATGTCAACATGGATGAGAGCACAAGAAAGAAGTGGAGATTAGATGTTGGGAGTGTGATGCTAATCACCACCTCTCCATAAATCATTAACAAATGGATCTAAGTAAAAATCAATGAAACCAATTTTCTCTATCAGGTTGATGGAAGACATCTTCAGGTTCAATGCTCACAAGATGACGACCTGAAGAAGCGGGTGATTCCAATCAGGACCTCTCGGAAAACGAATTATCCGGTGAGCGTAGTCATAGAGGTAGCAGAGACAATAGTGATGCTTTTTTTATTTCAAATTTTTGTAGGCCTGATATAGCCTGGGAGGTCATGGTGATAGCAACTGCAACCAGACTATTAATTTGGTTGGTCCCAATGTGAAGTACATTTTTCATGCCTGTGTGTCGGATAATTCCTCCGAACGAGTTGGCGGAGAGTTAGACAAATCTACTTGTGATAGGGACGTGTCTTCATGTATCAGAACCAAAGGTTTTTGGCCGAATGTGCAACATGTTTTTGGCTTGGAGACTCAACAAAATGAAACAGGGATTTGTGATGTAGTGCCAGAGACTCAACAAACAATAATAAGTGATGGGGCTGTGATGGGCTCTGACAAGTGTACCGGATCAAAGAAAGTAATAAAAACAAGATAAGCAATTACCAAGGTCGGACACAGGGATTGGGTGACCAATTTAATCTAAATTCAAAGATAGTAATAACATTTGACCAAGTCAAAGGAAAAAGAATGGTAAGAGATCAAGTGAGATAGAAAATCAATTATCTAATTCAAACGAGATAAAAACAAATCACAAACAATTAAGAGGGTTAAGATTATGTTTGGGAAGATCTAAGGTCACGATTTCACCTACACAATCAAACATAGATCCAAGTGATTATTTTCTATCCCTAATTCAATTTTATGCCAACCAGGAACCCTAAATTATTCTAATATCTCAGTCGAGCACAAGAGAAAACACCTAAACATGCCAATCAACGATATCTCTATGATGACTAACATGCAAGATTCATTAAATTCTTGGTTCTCTAAAACGATTGCACAGATCTCCTATAATATCTCTATCAATATTCAATTTGTGTTCTTAACCCAAGTCTTAAAGCATGAATCTCCGGTCGGAATCATCACTCTTGACTAGTTAATCATGAGCTCTTTTGATTAACGCAATGTAAAACAGAATTATGAAGCAAGAATTAAGAGAAGGGGTAGAAAACGTCACAATTCACTATGCTGTCATGTGTGGATACGTCAATTCCTTAGAAAAGAGGATTAGTTCCTCATAGCATACATAATCATCCAAGATTCAAGAGAAAACATCCATAAAAAAAAATGAAAATAGCCTAAACGAGACACAACTCTCAAAACTAGGATTTTGGTACAAAATTCGTACGAATAACAAGCTTAAATAGGAAACTTGTTCTGCATGCACTCGTAGGACACTTAAAATTAGCCCAGTATGAAGTAGCCTTCTTTGCGAAGCGAACCCTGTCTCGCAGGGCGAGACAGAGAACCATCAGTTTTCCCTCCTCTACTTCACGGGGCAAACACCTACTCGGAGGGCGCCCCAGAAAGGTCTTCAAAATCTCCCCTCTAGCTCGCGAGGCGCCTCAGATAGCCTTCAGAAGTCTTCTTTTTCAGCACTTTGGCTCGTGAGGCGAGTCACCAATTTTTGCCTTTCTTCTTGTTTTCTTTAATTTTTCCTAGATCCTTCAAGCTTCACTTTTAACCTGAAACTTAAAATAGCATTAAAAGCTTTATTTGACTCAAAAACTACCAAAATTCCTAGAAAATACTAAAATGACTCAAGATGTTACTCAAGGACAAATAAAGTCAAATTCGGGTGAAAACGAGATTAAACTCGAACAATTAGTGTATAAATCACAACCTTTCTAGCTTTAAAACTAGATAAGCCAGCAGATTATCAGGATGGGATATTTGGCTTACGTGATGAGGCAACTAATTTGGGCCCAAATATGCTGAGTGGGCACGTGGGTGAGGACGTCGAGAATGGGGCAAGTGAAACTCATGTTGTTTCGACCTTTATGTCCAACAATTATAGAGATGTCTTCCCTATGGGTCTCCTACAATTAAAAGAGGGTTCGAAGAAAAAACATATGGTTACAGCGATTAAGGGGAAGAAGTCAGAGGTGGGAAAATCTAAATTTACCAAGAACAAAAAGTAAGCGGCTATAAAGTGGATAAATGGTGACGACCTAGGTGTTCTATATTGTAAGACTCAATTTGCAGTGCCTTTGAAGATGTGCAACAACAGAGGAGCTCCAAAAAGCTTTTTGAGGTCGAGATTGAAGAAGGTGTTGCCCGCTGGCCAGTCTCTTGCGTGGGGAATGTTCGCAGGAACTTTGCTTCAAACCGATCCAATATGGAACCTGGGTGTTCGAAGAATGGTGACGGGCCCAAGAAAGTTTGTTCGGGTCTGCAATGTCTTTCAAAATTGAGCTCTTCAGTTATGACCATTGCTGATAATACTATCAATCGTTTTAAAAAATTGATCCTCAATAGATTGTCAATGGAATAAGCTAGAAAATGTTGGGAGTCGGGTAAACTGGTTGGGGTTAATTATGAAGGCAATGAGGAAGATGTTGTCGTGAAAATATTAGAGATGGAGGAAATGGATCAAAAAATCATCTTCTCTAAGGGTGCAGAAAAAAGTTTTCTAAGAAGGTGGAATCTATAAAATTTAGAGGGTTGGGAGCGCCAAGAAAAAATAAAAAATTGCGCTCCTTCATTGCAACAGAAAAATTAGATTTCTTGGCAGTAAATAAAAATAGAAGAGGTTGATATGCAGCTATGCGAACAACTGTGGAGGAATGGTGAGCTTGGTTGGTATCAATCACCAACCATTGGGAACTCTGGGGGAATGCTGAGTATTTAGAATGCAAGTTTAGGTTCTCTGATATTCTCTTTCACATGCAACGGTTTTCGGGTGTCTGCTTGTCTTGGAGAGTGAAAAAGATCAAATGTTTTATTGTCAATATTTATTCGCCTTTCGATATGGTTTGTAAAATGAAACTCTCGGATGATTTGTGTATGACTAAAAGAGGTTTAGCTTGTGGTGCTTGGTTGGGGACTTTAATACAATCACCAGTTCAAGTGAAAGGAGGGTGTCAAATGATAGAAAAAGAAACCTGGAGATTGAAGAGTTCAATAACTTCATAGATGAAATGGAGTTACTGGATACACAACTACTTGGGAGAAGGTTCACTTGGTATAAGGCGGATGGAACGACAATGAGTAGGCTCGGAAGATTCTTGTTATCGGCAGGTTGGATTGAATTTTGGGGGGTCACTACACAATGGGTCTTGAAGCGAGATGTCTCTGATCATTGCCCTATCATATTAAAAATGGGAAACCATGATTCGGGTCCCAAACCTTTCATGTTCAACAACTGATGGCTTGCACATCTAGGGTTCAACATGTTCGTTGAAGATAGATGGTTGGAGGTGTCAGTGGCTGGTTGGAAAGCTTTTGTGCTAAAAGAAAATTTGAAAATTTTAAAAACAACTATTAGATGCTGGAATATCGAGGTCTTTGGGAACATAGATGAGAAAATAAAGCTAATTGAAAACACAATCAACAGGTTCGATGTGAAAGCGGATTCGGGTGACCTATCGATGATGAAGCTGGAATTAAGGGGAAATAAATTTGGGGAGCTTTGGAAAAAATTGAGAGATAAAGACTTAGACATAAATCAAGGCAACGATGGCTGGTTGAAGGGGATGCTAACTCATCTTATTTCCATGCATATGTTGCGGTAAAGAGAAGGAGGAATCGGGTTGTGGCTTTTGTAGTTGATGATAATGGGGTAGTCTTCCCCATGCTATCTGAGTTAGAGTGTACTACACTTTCAGATGCCTTCTCCATGGAGGAATTAGAAGATGCTATTGATAGTTGTGATGGGAATAGATGTCTCAGGCCGAATGGTTTCAATTTTAACTTTATAAAGAGTTTTTGGGACCTCATCAAGCCAGACGTTTGGGGCATGGTGCAAGAATTCTTTGTTAATTACAATTTTCCAAAAGGATTCACTTCTTTTTTTTGGCTGTGATTCCAAAAATAGGCAACCCTCAAAGCATATGAGACTTTCGCCCAATATCACTTATCGACTGTCTACACAAAATTTTGGCTAAGTTACTAGCCTCAAGGCTTCGTAATGTGATGAATCAAATTATTGCTACAAACCTGTCAACCTTCCTTCCAAATAGTAGAATGAGTGCCTAATCCTAAAAGTAGACTTTGAAAAAGTTTACGATACGGTGAATTGGAAATTCTTGGATTATATGATGCGCAAATTTGGAATGAACGAAAAATGGAGGAAGTGGATCAAGGAATGGGTATTTAGTGGTAATTTACCGATTCTTGTGAATGGAATCCCAACAAAGGAAGTCAATATACAAAGGGGTTTGAAGCAAGGCGATCTGTTAGCGCCTTTCCTTTTTCTTTTGGTGGCAGAAGGGCTTACGAGCGTGATGAGAAATGTTGTTTCCTTGGGAGTTTTCAAAGGATTCAAGATGGGGATCATGGAGGGGAAGAAGTTTCAATTTTACAATACGTAGATGACACGTTGTTAGTTGGGGAGGCTACTTGGGAAAACTTATGGGCAATGAAATCTATACTAAGGTGCTTCGAGTTAGTGTCTGACCTAAAGGTGAACTTTCACTAGAGCAATGTTATTGGGATTAATATTGATGATAGCTTTATTGGGGCATCATCTACTTTTTTGAATTGTAAGTGCGGAGGAGTGCCTTTCAAATATTTGGGGTTACCAATTGGTGCCAACCCTCGTAGTGAGTCTACATGGCAACCAGACATTGATTCTATGCGGAAGCGGTTATCCTCTTGGAAGCAGAAACATCTTTTTTTTGGAGGGAGAATTACTCTTCTTAACTCTGTCCTTAACAATCTCCCTATTTATTTTTTGTCCTTCTTCTTGATTCCAAAATAAGGTCCTTAACATTTTGGTACCACTACAAAGGAGTTTTTATGGGGTGGGAGGTCGTCTGTAAACCAAAATCAAAGGGTGGTCAAGGGGTGAAAAATATCGAGCTGTTCAATTTGGCATTACTAGTTAAATGGAAATGGAGGATTCTTAAGCAAGAAAAAGGGTTATGGGTCAAAATTTTGAGATCTAGATATGGTGGCTCTAGTATTTCAGCTTTGCCTTTGTGGTGGGTTTGGGGGGGGGGGGGGGGGTTTTCCAATAGAATGTCATCCTGGTAGAAAAATATTGCTTGCAGTTGTTGGTAGGTTTAGGAGTTCTTTAGATTGGTTTGGTGAGGGTTTAAAAAGAAATTTTGGAAAGGGGGATAAGACTAGATTTTAGGATGACATTTGGTTGGGGACAAAGAGTCTAAAGGAGCTTTACCCAAGGCTCTTCTATATCTCTGAGCAAAGGGGAATGTGCATACTGAATTTAGGAGAGTGGACTGTTTTGGGGTGAGTATGGTCATTTAAGTGGAGGAGAGAGCTTTTCATTTAGGAGTAGGAATTAATAGAAGAATTCACCTCTACCTTGCTTCCAATTTGGCCAGATAGGGATAGAGATGGTGGATGGGTGTGGTGCCTGGACTCTTCAAGTTGTTTCTCTGTCAAAATCAACATATAAGGTTTTTAAAGATGGTTTTGACCAGCTATAACAAGATTCAACTTCGGGGGCTTTCAAACTTCTATGGAAATATAAAGCACCATCAAAGGTTGTGGCATTCTCTTGGCAGGTTTTGAAAAATAGGATTCCCACAAAGGGTAATTTGTTTAAAAGGAGGATTCTCCTCTCACAGCATCATTTAAACTAGCACCATCAACTATCATGGATCATTTCACTCAACATAGAGGCTTGCTTAGAGGAAATAAGATGAAGAAAAGAGGTAGACTTATTTGGCTTGCTGTGCTATGGTCATTGTGGTTAGAAAGAAACTCAATCATTTTCAAGAGTTCTGAACTGGATTTCACTAGGCTGTTAGATCTCATAAAAACTAGGAGTTGCAGTTGGGCAAATGCTTTTCTGGATAGTAACACATCTTTTTCGGATTGGTGCTCTAGTCCAACGAATGCAGGAATTGGCTCAAAAAGAAAATTGGTTCTTGGTGATGCAAAAGGTTTCAGACTCTTCAATATCTCTTTGCTGGTTGTTATAGCTTCTGCAGCTTCAATATATCTTCAATTTGGTTTTTCACTTACTGTGATGCTTTTGTGAAGGGAGGCATGTTTTATTGGCTCATGCGTGCACCATTTATGCAGATATTAGATTACCCTGCTATCTCTTTGACAGAAGCTTTAGTTTCTTATGGAATTGTTGTTGTTTTCATGGTATTTGTATTTTGGGGGGAAACATGTTGCTAATAGGGTATTTTAATTCCTTTGTAACATGTTGTAAAGTTATTAGGCGGGTCTTTGTAAATGGGTTAGAGTACCCTTAGTACTCTATTTTATACATTTTTTGGCTTATAAAAAAAACATGAAAATGTTATTAAAATATTACACTATTCAACCAAGATAAGATGTATTTGGGCCACGTAGATTATCCCTGCCCAATATGAAGCTGGTTTCTGATGGGCCTGTTAATCACGTTAGTGCAATGGCTTTTTAGATGAGAACACAATTGAGATGGATGTGCGAAGCTGCTCAGTGAACGCCCTCGAGCCTAGATGCAGCATGACTCATTTTACACTCAGAAGAATGTGTTGGAACATTAGTGTGTTTGAACCCATGTTGTCTTTCACTAGAATCACCTACTCAGCTTAGAAACTATTCTATGTAGCTTATGGAAAAACACATGTCCAAAACTTCTGACCCAATTTCCATTTTCATACACGTACTAAGAAGGCTAAGGGTAACTCCATCTCTGTTAGTAAATAAGATGGAGAAATTGGACCCTTAGATAGCGTTTGGTACAAGTTTTATAAAAATATTCCCGGCAATGTAGGCATGAGAACAAGTTTCAAAATGTTATTTCCAGGCATAAAAGATTCCCGGGAATAAAATTAGTGAATGATAGTTATAAACTTAGGAAAACTCTATTCCCATGTGTGAAGGTGGGAAAACTTTATTCCCGGGAGTCACATTCCCAGGAATGTAGTTTACCTGAGAATAAAACATTCCAGATACCAAACGTCATCTTAAAAGTAAAAGTGTTAATGAAGAAGGAAAAGAAGTTTGGAAGTTAGGTAAATCAATAAGAACAGTGGGCAATGGAGATGAAACTGAAATCATTGAAAGCATCTCTAAGATGGAAAAGTGTGACAGGGATACTATGGATAAAGAGGATTTAAACAATCAATAATGTTATTTGAAACCCTAAAGAATAAAAAGTTGACATCTATACGACACCTGAATAATGACATTCAAAATAATATTTAATGGCATGTTGAATTTGGTTAATGGATACACGTCTCTCAATATTGTTATTTATTCCTTCCCAATGCATAGATCAACCTTGACAAAAAGAAAGATAAAAGAAAATAGGTCGTTGGCAGCTGGGTAGAGGAAGCCAAAGAATTTGCAAAACAGGACTTTGACGGGGGCACAATTTATTCTTTTAATATATTGAGTAGTACCCGTGTCGTTTAGTAGATGTTTGCTATTATGCAATTGGAATTTATTGTTGACTTTTCCATTTATGGTTATCAAAGGCATACGGGAACTACCTTTCCATTGCAAAACCTTGTTAGTATGAGAACCCAAATGGATTTCTTGCAACAATTCAGTATGAAATTTAAAATCCAAAATAGCAAAACATGGTAGACATTTTTTTTATAAGCAAAAGAATATACTGAATTGAGTACAAGGGATACTCAAACTCATTTACAAGAAATGGAAAAAAGTACAAAGTGCAGAAGTCAAAAAACAAGATACTAGATCAACCAAGAGCATACATTAACACCCAATCTAGGACAAGAGACACTAAAAAGAGTGATCCAACAACTTGGTTGAAAGGTTACTTTGTTCCCAACCCTAAGAAATACTTAAACAACATAAATAACTCCATAACATCCAAAAACTAATAACAATCATCCCCACCATTTGCAATTCAATATGTTACCCAAAACCCATATCTCATTAGTTCGTTCTTCAAACAACATTCATAGAAAGAGAGGAACCAAGGATTTATTAACCGCCTAAGTGTTATGGCCCAAATACATGACAATATAACCGAAGTACCATTAACTACCTTGAGTGTGATTGCATGTTGTTAATAATAGGAAGGGTCTAGAATAATTTAGGTTAGGATGAGTCACAATTTTTGTTTTACAATTCTGTCACCATTGTTATTAGATTCCATTGCAGATGCTGATTAGGCTTGTTTTGGTTATGCTTGGTGTGTTATATATGTGAATACATGATGAATGAAAGAGCACATGAAAAAAAATGAAAGGACATAGTTTTTCCTTTAGCATTTTTCCTATTTTGTTTCTTTGCACCGCCTTTAGCTCTTATTGCCGTCGAGATTGGGCCAGGACCATGTTGTCCTAAATCAGGGTCAAACCGACTTCTACGGACCACCATAGTCGAGTCGACCACACTCATTAGACCAAGGGTCGACCTCTATATGACTGAGTACCTAGGCCATGCCCTCGAACGCCTCCAGTTTACACTACACAAGCGAGTTTGAGATCCGGGAACCAAGATCTTCCTGCCTAAAATTGCGTTGTTCCCATCCAGATTACACAAGACCCAAGTGATCCTAAGTCCAGCCGACCTCCATGGGCTGCTCTTATGGGGCTCAGTATTATCTAGGTCCGGTCTGCCTACGATGATATCAAGCAAGCCAACTCCTAGTTGCCCGAGTACTTAGTCATATCCCCTTAGACCTTAGCAAGTCGAACCTCAACATTCTTAACCCACATTGCATAGTCCTGATGACCGAGCTCTTCTAGTTATATCACGATTTGGAAAATAAAAAAGAAAGAAATCATACTTAGGTTCTTCAAATGAAGACCTAGGAATGGAAATAAAGCACGACATTCATCTTAGAAACCTCACTTTGCGTCTCTAGAATTGGGAACTAAAAGGAAAATTCCATCATTATCACGATTTGGAAACATAAAAAAGGAACAATATTCATACTTATCTTCTTCAAATAGAGACATAAGAATGAAACCGAAACACGGCATTATTCTTAGAAAGGATCCGAAGGATGCGATTAAATCCTATAAAAACCCTAACAGAAAACACACAGCAGGGGACTGCGAGCATAAATGGATACATGATTCATGTGGAGTGCGTCTTTTTGTTTAAAATAAATAAATAGACAAAAGATAATGCTTATCTTTCAAAAGTATCCTTTTACTAGCGGCTAGTGCTTCTCTAAGAAAGTGTATTGAAGGCATTCTTTTTATAGAGATTTCTTGAAGAAAAAATATTAAAGGTGGGACACATTTTTTTTTAAATGGGGAAAAGATATACCTTTCTTGAGGCGACACTATTAAAGCCTTCCCCTTTAATAGTGTTTCCTCAAGGAAGCACTACAAAAATGCTATTAAAGTGGAAAATGTTTTCTCTTTTTAAAAATTGGGGAAAAGATAACACAATTTCGGAGGGGCAGAGAGGATGAAGGGATTTTTATAAACTTTTAGTTCAAATTTTTGGTGGGGAGCCAAATCTCTTCTCACCCAATTTTGGTTTTCCTCTAATATTGGGCAACTTGGCAGGGAGACAAGTGGTTTTAAAATATTTTGAATATGTTGACTAAAATACTTACTTCTGTATGGCGTTTGTGAACACCTAATTTTGTCCGGATATTTTATCCTTTTAATTAATATTTACAAAATTAAAAATGGAAAATAAAAATAAAATAAAAAATAATACATCTGAAAGTCAAATAAAAAAAAAAGAAGAAGAAAAATAAAAAAAAAGAAAAAAAAGAAAAAGAAGGTTTCTTGAGTCCTCTATGTCAGTGTGCAACGTCCAATGGCTCTTATCACCAATACCCTGCTTTTTCTTCAATTTTGGTCATTCCCCCTCAGCCTTCCTCTTAACCCAACATACTCCCAAGCCTTCTTGAATGAAGCAACACTCAAATGGGGGCTGCTCAAGGGCCAGTGCAACTGTCAAAATCTCCCCCAAAGCTCAAGTAATCAATCTCCATTTTTAGTTAATTTTCAGAACTTGGGGAAAAGCATCTGCCTAGATCAGAGGAAGAAGAAACATAAATGGGAATGGAAAGGGACCTGAGCATGGTAACCTCTGCAACACTCAAGCTTGCAAGGTCCCAATGACATTGAGAAGAGTTCATCTTCTTCTATAAAAAAGGATCCAACAGAGACAACAGGGGGAGAACATATACAGAAAAATCTGAAAGAGGGAACCAACAGCAGAAAAAATACTCAATAATCTCCTCTCCAACCTCTAGCCACCATCATTCCCAAATTACAAATCAACACAAAATACCCAAATACTCTCTGAACCTACAAACAAAAAATAAAAATAAAAAACATCTCTTCCTCCTACGCCTGACTCCCCCCTCCCCTGACTTTTTTCTTTCTTTCTCTTTTTCTTTCTCTTTCTCTTTTCTTCTTCCTCTCTTCTCTCACGTTTCACTTTCATCAAACTCCATTGTTCTGCTTTCTTTTTCTGTTTAAGTTGCTACTTGCTCAAGTTCCCCTCTTTCAAAAAAAAAAGGAAAACGAAACAACAAAAATGAGAGTACAAATTTGAGGACGAAGAACCGCCCAGCTCCGTCTCGGTCTTCTGCCGCCGACGCCAGCAACAGCATAAACCGCCACTCCTCCGCGCAACCACCACGACCTCCACCACTGGGAGTTGCAGACCCGCGAGCTCCGCCCCTGTCCACGCCTTCTACGCTGTCCAGCCGCTCCAGATCGTGTCAGAACCACGAGCCGTTGCCGTAGTCCACGCCAGATCCACGCTCCTCGCCACCGTTCCGGCCAGCCGCTGCACTCCGGCGTCCGTACAAGGGTGGGGGGTTAAGGTTCCTCTTTTTGGTTTGTCACTCTCTCACTATAACCTCACCTCGTCTGTCTGTGGGTTTTGCCACTTTATTTTGTTTTATGTTGTGTTGGTAGCAATAAACACAGGGAACTATTCTTTCACCTTTTGCCAAAACCGTGTACGTGTTTTTCAAATGGCATAGCTTTATTTTGAAAAGTGACAGGTGAGCAAACATTGTTTTTTATTTTTATTTTTCATTTTTATTTTATTTTTTATAAAAAAAAAGGAAAAAACAAAAGTTATGAAAAAAAATTTCTTTGAATTCATGTAACAATTTACGATGTTGATGTATGATTTTTCATCCTCAAGTATCGTATGAATTTTAAGGGTTCATCGTGTAGCCTTGCTATCTTTAACCCTGTGCAAGAGTGAATCCCCTTTAAAAAATATTAAATGTTCTCTTAATTCGTACTTTTAATCAATTTTACCCAATTTCTTTTTATAAAAATCTTTTTAATTCATGCAACAATCTACGATGTTGATGTATGAATTTTCATCCTCAAGCGTCGTATGAATTGTAAGGGTTTATCGTGTAGCACTGCTATCTTGGACTCTATGCAAAATTGAATTGATTTTGAAATAAAATATTTTTAAAAGAAAATAAATAAATCAAAATCTTTTATCAAAATTAAAATCAACCAACCAATCAAATCTTTCCTAAAGAACTACGTGGCTTTGAGTTTCCCATCGCACCCGGGAATACGTAGGAGCAAGATAAATCATCTTGTCGTGCCAAAACTAATTTTTCCCTTTTTTGTATCTCCTTTTTATGTCAAAATAATTAATCAAAAAATTAAACTTTTCTATTTTTAGGGATGCTCTATGGACACGGTGTCATGTTCAGTCCCTTAGATTTGAGGTTGCCATGTGGACTCATGTGCCACGTTCAACATCATTTAATTAATTTTCCTTTTTTTTTGCATCCCTTTTTTATGTTAAAATAATTAATCAAAATAATTAAAATTTTCTCTTTCCAGGGATACTCTATGGACACGGTGCCATGTTTAATTCCTTAGATTTGAGGTTGCCCTGTGGACTCATGTGACATGTTCAACCTCATTTAGTTTTTATTAACCATAAAGTTAAAAATATAATTTTTTTTAATAAAAGTCAAAAATTAAAATTTAAAATAATTCTTTCTTGTAAATAATTTTCAGGGTAAAATGAATATTTAAAAGGTTATTAAAATGTTTTTTGCACAATTAACTTGAGGTACCGTTTTTTAAACGGGCGATGTGGGGTGCTAACACCTTCCCTACTCGTAACCGACTCCCGGACTCATATCTCTCTTTTTTAAAAGACCAGTTCACCTTTAAATAATTGGGTTTTCTAAGATTTTCCCAATAAAAATCTTAGTGGCGACTCCTCTGTTTTTACCTTCTTTTTCGCGGCTCCCGGACGGGACGGTCACGACAGCTGGCGACTCCACTGGGGAGTTTAGAGAGTCAGGCCTATCATAGTTGGTTGTGCAACTTCTTTTAATAACTTTGAAAATATTAGTTTTACCCCTCTTTGTTTTATTTGTTTTGTAAATTGTTATATTCTTTAATATATGCCTTTGTATATTCTTGCAACCCTAGGGTAGAGAATTATTATGTTGTTGGCTGTTCTTTTTTGCATGTGTGATGTAGTTTTCATTTTAATAGGTTTGGAGCAGGTTTGTATGCTCCCAGCACACACATCACTCACACTTATTTCACACACTTTTAGCTCTATACCCGAGCTTGTGGAAGCTTAAGGATTAGGTGGTGTGTCGACATTGTCATTGAAGAGGTCTTGTACCCCCCTGATATTTGTCGATTCACCACTCAGGTTGTACCCGATATCATGGGATGGTCATATTGAGAGGGTTTATCCCTACTTGTGGCTAGACTCATGAGTCGGATCCTTATCTTTCGAGATAGGGGCAATCTGGGGACCATGGATTTTAGAAGTCTAGAACCTACCCAATTTTCACTGATAGAGCAAACTTAGGGGCCAACCAATTAGAGTTATGACTTCAGTTGTGTCCGACCCTAAGTTTTAACCGTCTTAAGACACAAAAGGGGGCATGATTATTCTCTACCTTTCTCTTCATATTCATACATCCATTTCAATTTTCAAAATAGGAAACGACCCATTTTTTTTAAAAAAAAACAAAAAAACCATTTCATGCATTCAAAAAAGAAAAAAAAAAGAACTTTTTTTTCCTTCATTTGTCTCTAAACAAAGAATTCTCATTTGTCTCCAAACAAAGAAAATAAATTCATTCATCTCATGCATTTATAAAAAATGATTCTTCTAAAAAAAAAATAAGAAACTCATTTCATGTATCACTGTTTTGATAGAAGTTCCTTCATGCATCTCATGTATTAAAATTTGGGTAAGTATAAAAAAAAAAAGTAAATCTTTTCCATGCAACCCGTGCATTAACACCTTCTTGGGTCAAGAAAAATCTTTTTCATGCATCTCAAAAGGTTATCTTCAGTAAACTTTCGCAAATAAGGATTTAATCCCTTTTCCCCAAACTTCATAGTTACTTTTTGAATAATTGCTCTGCGGCACCCTTATTGGACTCGATCACAAGCCAAAATCATGGATGAGGAAGAGCAAACGCAGAAGTTCATAGAAGATTGGAGTCAACTCAAAGAGAAGATGACCCAAATGATGGTAATGTTGCAAGTCATGCAGAAGGAAAAGAACACGAATGAGAGCCCTTCAGCCTCAACTGAAGAGCAGCCGGCCATACCTCTTCCCACTCATGAGAACAACCAACAAGGGGTCGTGATGCCTTTCACTGGCTACCCAAGCAATCAAAATCGTCCTTTATTTGACCCAAGCAATCCCCCATATGGTCTTCCTCGAGGATTTGTGCCGCCAGTCGCTCCTGGTCCAACAAATGGCAATCCAAACTCACAAAACACAACCTGCACACGAGATCCCCACCAATTCTATGGTGCATTCCGTTAACCCAAACACTTCACCATTCACCTTCCACATCGGTGCCAATGGGATCCAAGTGGCACGGGGCTTCGCTTCCCCACAGTATGTTCCTGTGAATCAGTCATGTGGGAATCCTCAATCCATAGAAAGGCTGGAGGTTCTAGAGGAAAGACTGCGAACTATTGAAGGGGCAAACAGTCATGGTCTTCGGGATGCCTCTGAACTCTGTCTAGTGCCCAATGTCGTAATACCTCCAAAATTCAAAGTGCCAGATTTTGACAAATACATAGGAACCACTTGTCCAAAAAGCCACTTAACCATGTACGTCAGGAAGATGGCATCACATGCCTAGGATGATAAGCTCTTGATTCATTTCTTCCAAGATAGTTTGACTGGGGCAGCTTCAAATTGGTACATACACCTCGAGCGGGCCCACATTCGATCCTTCAAAGACCTAGCGGATGCATTCCTGAAACAATACAAGTATAATATTGACATGGCTCCTGATAGGATGCAACTTCAAAATATGTTAAAAAGGGATACATAAACCTTCAAGGAGTATGCACAACGGTGGAGAGAATTGGCTGCTCAAGTAGAGCCCCCATTAACTGAAAAGGAAATTGTGGCAATGTTCATTGATACACTTCAGCCACCCTTCTATGATAGAATGATTGGAAGTGTATCATCAAAATTTTCTGACATGGTTATCATTGGAGAAAGAATTGAGAATGGGATGAGAAATGGTAAGATTGTTGAAAGTTCTGTGGGGTTAGCCGGGATGACAAAAGCTCCATTTGTCAAGAAGAATGAAGAAGAGGCGCATGTTGTGGCATCTGAGCAAGAGTCTAAGTGGTCTGGGCATTGGATACCGGGTGAAATATCTATCAACTCTCAACCATCTTTTCAAACAACCTACCCCCCATATTACCAACCATCTCCGTATCACCAAGCCAACCAGCCATACATCGCCGCCATCTCACAATTTCCAACCCAATCCTATCCTATGAGGACACCATACCACCCATCAAACCCTTTCCAACATCAAACCTTTCCCACCATACCGCCCCAACAAAACCTAAATGCAAATCAAAGGAGACAACCTTACAACCCAGAAAAGAAGCCCATGCAGTTTGACCCTATACCTATGACTTACACGGAGCTATTGCACAGCCTTATTGAAAAATCTTTGTTGGTCCCGGTCCCGACCAAGGCCGTGCAACCCCCATACCCAAAATGGTTTGACTCAAACGTCGAGTGTGACTATCATGGGGGAGTAATAGGTCATTCAACTGAAAATTGCAAGACCTTAAAGTATAAAGTCCAAGATCTGATCGATGCGAATGTGCTAAGTTTCCAACGAGACACTCTTGATGCAGGAGGTTCTGGAGTCCATGCCGTAGAGGACACTTTGGAACATGACTTTTGAATCTTGTGTAGAGTAATTCATTAATGCTAATCCTTTAGCTCTGCCCAAGGCTTTAGGAAGTTTTAATAATGGGCTTACTTGTTTCCATTTGAGTATGAATAAATGAATGCATTGAGTTTCCTTCCTTTCCTTCATCTTCTGATTTTACCTTCATCCTTCTTCTTTTTTCTTGAAAGTTATCAATAAAGCAGATCTGAAGGTGATTCTCTTTAAAAATAAAATAATAAGTTCTAGAACCTCATCGTATGATCCTGATCACCTCATTAACCATGCTGGTTCAGACAACTATGGAAAGCTTCCTCATGAGATCAACCGAAGATGATTGAGGCAATCAAAGGAAATCTTTTTGATTCAAGCTAGACACCATGATTTGAAAAAAAAAAATTTAAAAGGGAAATCGAGAAAGAGCGTCCGGTTATGCTTTTTGCAAGTACTATCATTTTGTCTTTCATTTAAAATTTATGGAAATTAACAATCAAATTTGAAATGAAGAATGACCATCTTTCTATATCTTTCACATACTTGTACTACCCCTTATTACCCCTTTTGAGCTTGAAACGTTTCTTCAAAGAATCTTGGACAAGGATCACCCCTAAGCAAGGGGCAAGCATGAAAGAATTGGTGATTATGAAAAGAAGAAAAAAAAGGGATAAAAAGAAGAAAAAAAAACTTCACGCAAAGGCAAAAAAAAAGGGGAAGAAATAAAAAGGAAAGTTAGAGGAAAACAAATGTTCTTAGATCATGGATCCTCAGTCCTATTCAACCTTAAAACATTTGTTTGAGCCTTATATCCTTTCCTTCATGACTCTCAACCATTGGCCGCGTTATGAGCCTAAAAAGTCCATTCTGATCAATGAAAGATTGTTATCATTTTCATTAACTTTAATTGTGAGACAAAATGTATGTGCTTTTTCAATGCATCGCTCTCGGAAAAAGAAAAAGAAAAGACAAGACAAAGAGAAAATGAAAAAAAAAAATAAAAACAAATAGGAGGAGGCTCGCTGGGTTGAAAACCTGCAAGGGCGATCTAGGCAAAATTAGAGCGACCCGGTAGGTTGAAAGATCGGAAGAGTAACCTGCGCAAAAGTTAGGGTCAAACAGATTTCTCGAAGCAACAAACTGGGGCAGTTTGAATTTAAAGGCAAATCATGTCCTCGGAAGGAGATTAAAGCAGTACATGAGATCATACGAGTGCCTCTTGAGGAAATGCAAATTGCAAACTGGGGCAGTTTGAAGGCGAGTCATGAAATGCTCAATACATGAAGACTGGAACAAACCATGTTCTTGAAAGCTGATTAAAGCGGCGCTCGAGATTATACGCATGAGAAGCTAGCACTTATCATCTTAAAAGAGTATCACCTGAAGAAAAGTGTGAACTCCATCCCATCATTGTTTCATTCCTTCTAACAACCTTTCAATTCTTTTACTCATATCCTTACCACTTTCCACATATTGTTACTCCCTGTCCATCCTCTATCATTTACATACCCCTCTTTCTACCATAGACTCAATTTGCATTCTTTAATACATACTGAAAGGTGAAGCAAGTATCAATAATGATATCATTTAGAGTTTCTCTCAGGATGCAAAGGTCATGGAAAGTACATCAATCTCCTGACAAAGGGGCAATGTTGGAAAAGAAAGAGAAATCAAGCAGTCTCATCCATCGGGATAATCATTATAAATAGGCATATTTGTGACAAGGGGCAAAGCATCGATGGGGCAAGAAAATGACAATCCGGATCAATGAGTGACATTCCAGTTCTTCCTTAAATTTGGCTATGATCGAAGCTTTAAGGGGCTAGAAATCAAAGAATGGTTTGTGAAAAATGATCAAGGTTCATTATTAATCACTGAAAGAATCTTTTGCGTCATGCATTATTTCATGCACCAGAATCAGCATCATTGCATCACATTGAGGCATAGGACCTCATAAGCTTTGTTTTGTTCGACTTTAGCGGGCACAGGGCCCAAAAGTCATGTTATTGTTAGCTTTAGTAGGCATAGGGCCTCATACAAAAGTCATGTTACTGTTAGCTTTAGTAGGCATAGGGCCTCATAAGCTTTGCTTTGTTCGACTTTAGCAGGCACAGGGCCCCAAAAGTCATGACTTGTTAGCTTTAGTAGGCATAGGGCCTCATAAGCTTTGTTTTGTTCGACTTTAGTGGGCACAGGGCCCCAAAAGTCATGTTACTGTTAGCTTTAGTAGGCATAGGGCCTCATAAGCTTTGTTTTGTTCGAGTTTAGAGGGCACAGGACCCCAAAAGTCATGTTATTGTTAGCTTTAGTAGGCACAGGGCCTCATAAGCTTCGTTTTGTTTGGCTTTAGCGGGCACAGGGCCCCAAAAGTCATGTATTGTTAGCTTTAGTAGGCATAGGGCCTCATAAGCTTTGTTTTGTTCGACTTTAGCGGGCACAGGGCCCCAAAGTCATGTTATTGTTAGCTTTAGTAGGCATAGGGCCTCATAAGCTTTGTTTTGTTCGACTTTAGCGGGCACAGGCCCCAAAAGTCATGTCTTGTTAGCTTTAGCAGGCACAGGGCCTCATAAGCTTTGTTTTGTTAGATTTAGCAGACATAGGGTCTCTAAGCTTTCGTTTGTTTTAACGTGCACAAGGCCCCTAAGCTTTACTTTTGTTAGCTTTAGCAGACATAGGGTCTCTAAGCTTTCATCCGTTTTACTGGGCATAGGGCCCATAAGCATTGTTTTGTTACCTTTAGTTTTAGTAGGCACAAGGCCTCATAAGCTTCGTTATGTTTTTGTTCAGCCTTGATGGGCACAGGGCTCATAAGCTGTGTCTTCATTAGCTTTAGTAGGCATAGGACCTCATGAGCTTCGTGTTTGTTTTTGTTTAGCTTTAACGAGCACAGGGCTCATAAGCTATACCTTTATGGACTTCAGACGGGCAATCCACCCCGTAAGCTTTTTTTATCTTTCTGTTCGAGCTTCTACGGGCAATCCACCCCGTAAGCTCTTTTATCCTTCATGTTCAAGTTTCTGACGGGCAATCCACCCCGTTAAGCTCTTTTATCTTTCAGTTCGAGCTTCTGACGGGCAATCCACCCCGTAAGCTCTTTTATCTTTCAGTTTGAGCTTCTGACGGGCAATCCACCCCGTAAGCTCTTTTATCTCTATTCGAGCTTCAGACGGGCAATCCACCCCGTGAGCTCATTTATCTTTCTGTTCGAGCTTCTGACGGGCAATCCACCCCGTAGGCTCATTTATCTTTCTGTTCGAGTTTGACGGGCAATCCACCCCGTAGGCTCTTTTATCTTTCAGTTCGAGCTTCTAACGGGCAATCCACCCCGTAGGCTCTTTTATCTTCAGTTTGAGCTTCTGACGGGCAATCCACCCCGTAGGCTCTTTTATCTTTCAGTTCGAGCTTCTAACGGGCAATCCACCCCGTAGGCTCTTTTATCTTCAGTTCGAGCTTTTGACAGGCAATCCACCCCGTAAGCTCTTTTATCTTTCTGTTCGAGTTTGACGGGCAATCCATCCCGTAGGCTCTTTTATCTTTCAGTTCGAGCTTCTGACGGGCAATCCACCCCGTAGGCTCTTTTATCTTTCAGTTCGAGCTTCTGACGGGCAATCCACCCCGTAGGCTCTTTTATCTTTCAGTTCGAGCTTCTGACGGGCAATCCACCCCGTAGGCTCTTTTATCTTCAGTTCGAGCTTCTGACGGGCAATCCACCCCGTAAGCTCTTTTATCTTTCAGTTCGAGCTTCTGACGACCCGTAAGATCTTTTATCTTTCAGTTCGAGCTTCTAACGGGCAATCCACCCCGTAGGCTCTTTTATCTTTATGCTCGAGTTTCTGACGGGCAATCCACTCCGTAAGCTCATTTATCTTTCTGTTCGAGTCCGAAGGGCAATCCAACCCGTAAGATCTTTTATCTTTATGCTCGAGTTTCTGACGGGCAATCCACTCCGTAAGCTCATTTATTTTTCTGTTCGAGTCCGACGGGCAATCCAACCTGTAAGCTCTTTTATCTTTATGCTCGAGTTTCTGACGGGCAATCCACCCCGTGAGCTTTTTATGTGTAAACCCAATGGGCAATCCAATCCACTGGTCCTTTACAGGAAATCATTCTGTAGTCACATGTCTTTTTTGTTTGTCAGTGTACCCCGAACAAAATTGGAGTTCATGTCTTTACTCGTTTCTTATAGCGATAATATGTTAACTACGGTTACACCTAGTATCTACTAAGAAACAAGTAAAGAGGGGCAGCTGTGAACACCTAATTTTGTCCGGATATTTTATCCTTTTAATTAATATTTACAAAATTAAAAATGGAAAATAAAAATAAAATAAAAAATAATACATCTGAAAGTCAAATAAAAAAAAAGTAGAAGAAAAAGAAAAAAAAAAGAAAAAAAAGAAAAAGAAGGTTTCTTGAGTCCTCTATGTCAGTGTGCAACGTCCAATGGCTCTTATCACCAATACCTTGCTTTTTCTTCAATTTTGGTCATTCCCCCTCAGCCTTCCTCTTAACCCAACATACTCCCAAGCCTTCTTGAATGAAGCAACACTCAAATGGGGGCTGCTCAAGGGCCAGTGTCAAAATCTCCCCCAAAGCTCAAGTAATCAATCTCCATTTTTAGTTAATTTTCAGAACTTGGGGAAAAGCATCTGCCTAGATCAGAGGAAGAAGAAACATAAATGGGAATGGAAAGGGACCTGAGCATGGTAACCTCTGCAACACTCAAGCTTGCAAGGTCCCAATGACATTGAGAAGAGTTCATCTTCTTCTATAAAAAAGGACCCAACAGAGACAACAGGGGGAGAACATATACAGAAAAATCTGAAAGAGGGAACCAACAGCAGAAAAAATACTCAATAATCTCCTCTCCAACCTCTAGCCACCATCATTCCCAAATTACAAATCAACACAAAATACCCAAATACTCTCTGAACCTACAAACAAAAAATAAAAATAAAAAACATATCTTCCTCCTACGCCTGACTCCCCCCTCCCCTGACTTTTTTCTTTCTTTCTCTTTTTCTTTCTCTTTCTCTTTTCTTCTTCCTCCCTTCTCTCACGTTTCACTTTCATCAAACTCCATTGTTCTGCTTTCTTTTTCTGTTTAAGTTGCTACTTGCTCAAGTTCCCCTCTTTCAAAAAAAAAAAGGAAAACGAAACAACAAAAATGAGAGCACGGATCTGAGGACGAAGAACCGCCCAGCTCCGTCTCGGTCTTCCGCCGCCGACGCCAGCAACAGCAGAAACCGCCACTCCTCCGCGCAACCACCACGACCTCCACCACTGGGAGTTGCAGACCCGCGAGCTCCGCCCCTGTCCACGCCTTCTACGCTGTCCAGCCGCTCCAGATCGTGTCAGAACCACGAGCCGTTGCCGTAGCCCACGCCAGATCCATGCTCCTCGCCACCGTTCCGGCCAGCCGTTGCTCTCCGGCGTCCGTACAAGGGTGGGGGGTTAAGGTTCCTCTTTTTGGTTTGTCACTCTCTCACTATAACCTCACCTCGTCTGTCTGTGGGTTTTGCCACTTTATTTTGTTTTATGTTGTGTTGGTAGCAATAAACACAGGGAACTATTCTTTCACCTTTTGCCAAAACCGTGTACGTGTTTTTCAAATGGCATAGCTTTATTTTGAAAAGTGACAGGTGAGAAAACATTGTTTTTTATTTTTATTTTTCATTTTTATTTTTTTTTATAAAAAAAAGGAAAAACAAAAGTTATGAAAAAAAAATTCTTTGAATTCATGTAACAATTTACGATGTTGATGTATGATTTTTCATCCTCAAGTATCGTATGAATTGTAAGGGTTCATCGTGTAGCCTTGCTATCTTTAACCCTGTGCAAGAGTGAATCCCCTTTAAAAAATATTAAATGTTCTCTTAATTCGTAATTTTAATCAATTTTACCCAATTTCTTTTTATAAAAATATTTTTAATTCATGCAACAATCTACGATGTTGATGTATGAATTTTCATCCTCAAGCGTCGTATGAATTGTAAGGGTTTATCGTGTAGCACTGCTATCTTGGACTCTATGCAAAATTGAATTGATTTTGAAATAAAATCTTTTTAAAATAAAATAAATAAATCAAAATCTTTTATCAAAATTAAAATCAACCAACCAATCAAATCTTTCCTAAAGAACTACGTGGCTTTGAGTTTCCCATCGCACCCGGGAATACGTAGGAGCAAGATAAATCATCTTGTCGGGCCAAAACTAATTTTTCCCTTTTTTGTATCTCCTTTTTATGTCAAAATAATTAATCAAAAAATTAAACTTTTCTATTTTTAGGGATGTTCTATGGACACGGTGTCATGTTCGGTCCCTTAGATTTGAGGTTGCCCTGTGGACTCATGTGTCACGTTCAACATCATTTAATTAATTTTCCTTTTTTTTGCATCCCTTTTTTATGTTAAAATAATTAATCAAAATAATTAAACTTTTCTCTTTCCAGGAATGCTCTATGGACACGGTGTCATGTTTAATTTCTTAGATTTGAGGTTGCCCTGTGGACTCATGTGACATGTTCAACCTCATTTAGTTTTTATTAACCATAAAGTTAAAAATATAATTTTTTTTAATAAAAGTCAAAAATTAAAATTTAAAATAATTCTTTCTTGTAAATAATTTTCGAGGTAAAATGAATATTTAAAAGGTTATTAAAATGTTTTTTGCACAATTAACTTGAGGTACCGTTTTTTAAACGGGCGATGTGGGGTGCTAACACCTTCCCTACTCGTAACCGACTCCCGGACTCATATCTCTCTTTTTTAAAACACCAGTTCACCTTTAAATAATTGGGTTTTCTAAGATTTTCCCAATAAAAATCTTAGTGGCGACTCCTCTGTTTTTACCTTCTTTTTCACGGCTCCCGGACGGGACGGTCACGACAGCGTTAGGGTAACGATATGTTTGGAACCGTGTTTGATCATAGAAGCGTGTTTGAAATGTAGTAGTAGCTTTCACAAGACATATGTTTGACAGATTCGTGTGCAGCATCCAAACATATATACGCTAAGAACAAGAGAGTTGTGATGTTTAAGTGATGGGAAAATGCAGAAACAGAGCAAATAGGAAGATAAATGAGAGAAAACTGTAATCTAATATATCTTTGTAATTGTATTAACTATATCATTGTGAAATATATCTAATTATAAGAATTTGAAGATTCTAACTAACTAACAGAAAAGCTAACAGAATTCTAACAACCTAATTAACTAACTTCACAACTCACTTTGCTGACTCATTATTCTGATAACTATCATTTCTACACCTTTTTACTCATGCTGTATTTTCAAAGTGATGATGACAGCAATCGTTATTAGCTGTATTATAGCAACAATAATGAGTTGTATTTAGCTTCATACTACGTGGTTTCAAACAAAAAAGTCAAAGATTTTTGTTGGAACAATAACCTTTTCGCTCAAAAAATAGAAAACCATCAGATTAAACGTTGTAAGACATATAGCATGGCCGTTATCTTCTCTCCTTATATATTATTTGAAATTTGTATTTCTTCTGTATAATTGGGGCTTTTCTGACAAGTTTAGGTTAAGAGATCTTTTAGATGGAGAGAATGGAGATTTTATCATATTTAAAAACTTCCAAAACTATTCTTGCAATATTTTCCATTTTTTTGCTTTCCAACTTTTCTGCAGATGGCCGAGGTATGTCGTTTGCATTTTTTTAAATATTGCTCTTTATTACAAAAGATCGATATTATATGAAGAGAAGAACTAGAAATACACCCTTTTTAACATTTTTTACAAATTATTAAGTGAACTTTATATGAGACACGTAAAATTATCCATAAAATAACAATGAGTGTGTTAGAGCAGTGAAAAAAATGTGCTGGTAGCATTACTTTTTAGAAATTGCATTATAAATTTTCTTTTGATAAGTTATTAGAGTGGAGCAAATTGGATACAAAGATAGAATCCGTAGTTGTATAATTCATGTGTTATAACATATGATCTTTTCTGTTTATGCATTCATGAAACTCAATGTGTATTACTTTTTAAGTTTAATTGGTACACTGACCGTGTGAAGTTTTTTACACTGTCAATCAATCACAAATCATGGAATGAATGACTCTTTAGGTGATCTGGATAAGAATCAAAGATTTTCAATGATGTGACGATTTATTTTTAGTTGATAATATAAAAAACATTTACACTGATACTATATATCAATTAAGCTCTTACTTTTTTCTATTTAACCTGAATCATTAATATTTGTTTCATAGTTCATTCTTTCCTTAACAAATAACATAACACAAGCCAAATTTATGTTCATGAGTATATAATTTTTTTTTTTTTAACAAGTTCTTCGGTATAAATTGTGTTTAGCACAAGGGTATTGCTAGTAGAGTATGATTTTCATTTTCTAATTTTCTAATATATATGTGCATATTTGGTTTATAGTTGAGAAACTACATATGTTTTGGACAAAGTATTTATAGAGTTCTTTGAAAGTAAATATACTTTTGGATCCAAATTGATATTTATAATGGTAAATTAAACATAGCCTGTGTAGGCGAGTCCGCCGATTGCAATTGACTAAAGTTATATATTATTATGGTACAATTGCAGTTACTTCTACGGTAAATTTGCCCAAAAGGTCATCATTTCCATCTGATTTTTTGTTTGGTGCCGGATCTTCTGCTGTACAGGTGCACATAAGTTGTAGTGTAGAAAATATCTTAAAAAATAAGTTGTTTTCTCTCTCTTTCATATACATAAACATGTTTAATTACTGAATGTAGATAGAAGGAGCAGCTCAAGAAGGAGGGAGAGGACCAGGTGTCTGGGATGATAAAATTAAACATGAAAAAGGTTCGCAATATATAATTATAGCTTCTTGTATACACTTTTTTTTTTTCTTATAATTAGAAATGTGTTGTTATACACACAAAAATGAACAATTTTTTTTTTTTTATAAACAATGAAATATATAAATTAAGAGTACAAGAAGTATTCAAAACCCATATACAAAATTTTCGTTGTTATTAATTACTTTTTATTTTCTCCCTTCACATCCAGACTCATTTAAGGATGCTGACAAATTTCCTACAATGATTGAACATTATAAGCGGTACAAGGTGAGTATGAACAAGTTACAAATTCAAGTCATTATGTTATCTTCAATTATATCTAACAATTATGGGTTTTTATTTTTAAACTTATTTCTTTCTTTTTGTGTCATATTGTAGGAGGACGTGCAACATTTGAAGAAACTTGGAATAAATTCTTATAGAATGTCCATCTCTTGGAGTAGAGTTATGCCGGGTAAAAAAAGAAAATTTGACACAATCTAATATAATATAATATAATTAATTAATTAATAGAAGTAGCTAGAGAAACTTATCTTTTCTCTTAATTTTCAACTACCAAATATAGATGGAACCAAGAAAGGTGGTGTAAACCAAGTAGGTGTCGACTTCTACAACCATTTGATTGATGAATTGCTTGCAAATGGTTAGAAGCTAGCAACTATAGTACTCGTTACATATAATATATTTTCTACAATTTTTTCTTTAACATGATGCTTGAATGTAGGTATTACACCTTTTGTGACTATCGTGCACTTTGACATTCCATTAGCCATTCAACAAAATTTTGGTGGCTTCTTGAATCGCTCTATTGTGTAAAGAATTTTTTTACATTATCTTCATTTAAATGTTTTATTTTCAAGAAATAGATTTAAATTGAAAGGTAGTCAAATCAAAACATTATAGAATTTCATCTTTCATGTTTTACTTATTTAAAAATCAAATTTCAGGAATTATATCAAAGATTATGCTGAACTTCTATTCGAATCATATGGAGATCGAGTTAAGCATTGGACTACAATCAATGAGGCAGAAGTCACAGCTTTATTTAATTACATGCATGGTTTTGATAATATTTATGCTGAACCATGCCAAACTACCAAAGCTTGTAAAGAAGGATATGTTCACCTGCATAATGCCATCCTTTCCCATGCTGCTGCAGTGAACCTATACCGAGAGAAATACCAGGTAGGGTATATTGTATTAGTTGCCTTTTATAGAATCATGACGACATACGAGCAGAAAATATTATAAAAATGAGTACAAGGGGGTATCCAACCTATAAACAAACAATGATGATGAACCCAAAAAAAAAACAAAAACAGAGGACTCCTCCAAAACTCCAAAGCGACAAAACTCATCATATGAACACCACAAACCTATAACGCACTAAGCCTTCACAAAAACTACAAAACTGCATTTTACATTGTGACGTCATGATTTTTGTAGTCTTCAAAATCACATCATGATAGTAATTACCGTCACATTTTTCATTAATGATGGAAATCGCAATGCAACCGCGACCGCAATTTAAAAACATGTTATATGGCATTCAATCATACATTAATTATTAATAATTTAACCTCCATAGTAGTTTTTATGGTCAAATTGTTTTAGTAATGGTAAACATGACTGTAAAGAAATTTGATATATAATTGATCAAAATTAAAATAGTAGTTTATGTAAGGAGCATTCTGAAGAACAAATATTGTTATTTTTTCTATTAAATGTATTCTAATTTGATGAAGGCAAAACAAGGGGGAGAAATTGGACTTGTTCTTTCAACTTCAGGTTACTTTCCCTACAGTTCAAAACCAGAAGATGTGGCTGCTGCTGAAAGAGTTATGGATTTCAGCATAGGATGGTTAGTGCAATTAACAGACTCTCCAAATCATACTACTTTTCGTATTTGTTACTAGTTCTATGTTCTTTACATTTAATACAATTGTGTTTTGCTACTTTTCAACAAACAGGGTTGTTGAGCCACTGGTCTATGGGCAATATCCTAAAATCATGAGAGAGCTAGTGGGGAATAGGCTACCCAATTTCACTGATGAGGAGCAAAAAATGCTCAAAGGAAGCACAGATTTTATTGGGATCAATTATTATATTTCACATTTTGTTAAAAACCAACCAAATAAAACAAAAATTAACAATCTTATAGACAACTATGATGTCTTAGCAACAATAGAAGGTAAGTTTTTTTCTCAAAACTACATTATAATTATTGCATAAATATAAGAGAAAACATTACGATCACTTCACTAATTATATATTTCTCATTCTTTGAGTATTGTAGAATTTAACTCAGAAGGAAAAACCAACGGTTACAAGGTGAGATAATAATTAGAAGAATGATGTATTCTCATGGTATATATGATTAAGTATATATTCTTTTGTTTTATAATGTTTCTACTTTATATAGAATAAATTCACTGGAAGCTATGTCTACCCCAAAGGATTATATGACGTCTTACTACAATTTAAGAAAAAGTACCAAGATCCCAAGATCTACATCACTGAAAATGGTTGGTGCAACCATGTAGCAATATTTTGTGTCCACAATTTTAACATTATAATAACATGTACCTCAAATTTTGCTCAGAAAGATACTAATTGGTCAAGCTTTAATTACTTGGAATCATCATTCTTGTAGGTATTTCTTGTGGAAACATCACGAATCCATTGAAAGACAAACACCGGATCGGTTATATAGCCGAACACTTAAAATATACCAAAGCAGCAATTGAGTAAGTCATCCATTTTAACATTCTATGAGTACACACATAGTAAATATTAGAAAGATATATGAAAATTTTGTTCAATATTTTTTTTTATTTGGATAATCTCATTCTACTTAATAATATATTAGTATTATGTTGTAACTGAGAAATACACAAATTCTATTATTATAAGATAAGATGAAAGGTTCGTTAATTTCTTTTAATTCTTTCTTTCCATAACAAGCCTCTCTTCACATTTTTGAGATGTTTGCATTGACAGTGCTGGCGTGAAAGTTGGTGGATACTTTGTTTGGGCAGCATTTGATACCTTTGAATTTGGATTTGGCTATTCTAGTAGATGGGGCCTTATTCATGTGGATTTTAATGATAATCTCAAGCGTCAACCAACATCCACTGCTAATTGGTACAGAAAATTCCTGGGAACGTAACAGTGGAAGCTACATTTTTTAAATTGGAATATTAGACTGAGAAAGGGAAACAGAGAAGGAAAAAAAAAGAGACAGAGAGAGAGGATGAAAAGATTGTTTCTCATTTGATTTGATTATTTATAATATTTTTTAATTCATTCTCTCCCCTAGTCTTCTTGTTCTTCCTATAATTTCGAATTAGACAGAAATCAACATAGAACAGAGCCGCCCTCTTGTTTCTTTTTCCTATTCGGCTATTCCATTCAATCCTCCAAACTGCAAAGTTTGGTGGAAAGATCTGCATTCACTTTTTGAGATTAATTTTGATGAATTGTCTATGCATATTGTACACTGTCAACTAATCACAAATTATTCGTCTTGTACGTGATTTTTAAGGTATAGTTATGATAATAGTCGAACATTTTTAATGATGTGATAATTTGCGATTAATTCAGTGTAAAATAATCTTTATACTGATAATTGTAACACCCCGAGTTTTTCTACTTTCTAATATCCGAAATTATATAAATACGTTTATATTTTTTTTTCGAGACTTAGAAAATGATTTTGGAAAAACCAAAGTCATATTCATATTATACTTATTTTTATAAGTATACGGTGAAATTTTGGGCTTAAAACTCAGACGGAAACCGGTCTGCGTTTTTAATGACAGTATAATTTTATACCGACAGAAAACCCTAATTTAACTCGAAACTGAAATTTGTAGATTTTTTTATATTTTGTCCATGAGGAATTCTACTATCCAAATTTCTGATCAGAAATGAAATATTATGTTTAATCGGACAAATTTTGGTAAAAGTTCGGACGGAAGACAATCGGTGTTTTCACTGACAGTAAGATTTTAATGATCAGAAAACCTAATTTTGACTCGTGAACGAAATGGTTTATGTTTAAAACATATTTCCGACGAGTTTGGTTATTTTGAAAATTTTCGATCGAAAAACAGACAGAAACCCTGATCGGGTAATCAAGGAGTCGAGAAAGGACGTGCAGAGACAAAATCCGACATTCAATGGATGAAGACAAGTGATGACTCATAAGGGTGAGTCATATAGGTGACTCACAAGTGTCATGGTTGCTTTTGAGGTGAAATTACTATAATGTCCTTAAGGTTGATTTTTATCACCAAAATGCCATTGTACAAGATTACAATTTTGCCTCTCAAAATTTGACTTTGGACCCAAATGCCCCTCAATTCCCACGGTCCCAAGCCACCAAGAGCCCATCTTCACTTCTATAAAAGGCCATCTTCATCTTCTTCATCAACTTTGTCATTTTGCCATTAAAACTCCTAAGTTACATAGCTTGAATTTGTGAAGAAAGTGTTGGATTCTTTGCCCATTTCTCAATTCCAAGAGGTAATCCTTGTTCCTCATCATCAATAAGCATCATGTTCTTCAACTACTTTTGTAACACCCCGATTTTCACTGTTTTAAATAATAGAAATGCGTATGATTATGTTTATATGTTTATCCGTGTTTTAGAAAATTATTGTAAATAAACGGAGTTCATCACTCAATTCTACGTTCAAGTAGAAAGCTACAATTAAAATTTAGGTTGAAAATTCGGACGAATTTCGGTCTGTGAATTTCACTGACAGTATGTTTATACTGATCAGAAGACCTAATTTTAATTCGTGAACGAAAAAATTAAGGTTTTTATTTTATTTCCTATGATTGTGTATTTTTAGAATTATTTCATTAAAAGTGAAATAATTTATGTTTTACGGGCGTTATATTCAATCGGGCGAACGACGGAGCTGATTACGGGAGATTCGGGATTCGATAAGTGGATAAACCCTATATTCTCTTAGGAATAAGTCATCCATGTAAGTGGTTTGATATGACTTAGGGTTACGTTAGCAATTTTTAATAATTGCATTTTGATCCTTACACTTTCTCTAAATTGCATTTTGGTCCCTAAACTAGTTTTCATGATCTTCCAAGTGGATTGGATCAATTTTGACCCATCCAAACCCAAGTTGGGCTGCGGCCTTATGGCCCAATATCATGGCCAATACTTCAATTTCATGAACCAATTTCCTACTCTTAATTTTCCTATATGCCTTTGATTAAAGTCTTAAACATTTTGATGTTGGAAAATTAGTATTGGGCTTGGATTTGTCATAAGCCCAATTTCGCATGGCCCAAGGCCCATGGAGGCTTGGCTTCATCTATTCTCATGAATCACCAAGCTTCTCCATTCTTCTTATTTCTTCTCAACTCTTCCACTTTGTTCATCTAAGTTCTTAACACAAAAAGCTTGAGTTTGTGAAGCAAGTGTTGGATTTCTTGCCATTTTTCAAGTTCTAAGAGGTGATTCTTCATCTTCATCTCCATTTAATGTCATGATCTTGATAAAGTTTTCTATTTCAAAGCTTGAATCATCATGTTCCATCTATGTTCATCTTTATGTTCTTAACTTTGTTAAATCATAGTAAATCATAGAAAAATCCTAAAATTGTGAAACCAATTTCTATGTTCCTATTATCATCTCTACTATCATAACCCAAGATATTATTGTAAATAAAGTCTCCATCCCTAAATTTTTGATCAAGGCCGAAGCCTATATGCATGGGTGGAGGAAACTTTTGTTGGCTTTTCTTGTAAGTGATCATAGATCTCACCTTTCTAGTATGTGTTCATGATAAATCCAAGTTCTCAAATCAAACCAAAATTCCTTGCCATGTTTTTGTGTCTTGACCGAATTCATACCTTGATGAACTTGGAGGTTTTTGTTTCAACCTTAGTTGGTTAATCATTAATCCTATTGTCTTAAGTACTTAGATCATTAATCCAATGACTTAAGCAAGTTTAGAAATTTTAAGCCACTAAACCCATGGAGGCCGTGACCTAGTATAGAGAATTAGGTGATTTTTTGTTTCTTGTTTTGACTTGTGTGATGGTGGTTTGTTGAATGTTGAAGTTGTTGCTCGTACGTGTGTCATCGGTCTTCAAAATTGTGTCAAAGTTAATTGGAAGCTTAATTCTTCAAGAGGTAAGGGGGGATTGCCTGAGAGATTTTTCCGATCGCTATGTGCTATCTGTTTGTGGTCTGTATGTTTATTTGGGGTTGTTAGTTATGGTATTTTATCGGTGTTTATCTTCTGCTTTTAATTGATTGTCTATTGTTAATTAATTATCTGCAGTCATATATTATAGTGTTGTGATGCATGATATGCCTGTGTTAATTATTAAAATGATGTTGTTGGATGTTGTTTGAGAAGCCTGATAGTGGTCAGTGCTCAATTAATTAAACGAGGTAAAAGCTTTAAGAAGATATATGGAGAATATTCAATGTTTAACTGAGAGATATTAGAATATATTTTGTCTAAATAATTATTTGAGAAAAATAATAATTTTTGGAAAAATATTATTATTTTTATGATTTATCAGTGTAAAAGTAATCTATGAGTCACTATGAGGACGTAGCCGTGAAATTTTTTTTGTACTGTTAATTTTTACAAAAAATAATTCCGAAGAAATATAAAAAGTTGTTTCGTGAAATTTATTTTCGAAAATAACTTAATCATGAATTTAGAAAATTATTTACAGAAAAAAGGTCAAATTTAGACTTAAACTTATTTTAAAACGTTAAACGGCTATTAGTTATGAAAACGTGGTTACAGAAAGTATTTTCTTAAAACAGCAGAATTTCTGTAATCTCAAATTTCCAATTTTGAAATAGTTTTCTGAAATCAAGTTTTTTGCCAACGGTGTAAACGGTGATGTTTCGCAAATGATGTACACGATGATTTTGAACTTAGTAACCGAGACGACGGGGTACTAGTGTTCTTACGATGTTTTGGACTGTGTGTCCTGCCTGTGGACTTCGTGTCCTAGTTATGGTGTAAACAACGAATATTATTTTTCTACTACCACAGACCTAAGCCTGATGCATCGGTCTAGGGTTTCGTGACTAAGCACTCGGACTGCGTGTCCTGTGTTGATAATAAAAGATTTTAAGACATTGAAAACTATGTTGGTCATAAGCTTTTGAGCTTTGGCAAAGGAAAGATTATACACGAAGAAATCGACGAGAATAAAATGTTTGACATGCATTCATTGGCAGATGTGCCCACGTTTTATGTATGGTGCCTTGGTGAATAAGGTATTCCATGCTACGAAGTTATGTATGGTGCCTTGGTGAATAAGGTATTCCATGCTACGAAGTTATGTACGGTGTCTTGATAAATAAAGTGTTCCGTGCTACGAAGTATGTATGGTGCTTTGATGAATAACGTATTCCATGCCACCAAGTGCCTAATATACCTTGCTATCGAGCTTGATCAGCTCATTTATGCGGTGTTGTGATCTCCAGAGATTAGGTAAAAGTTAGACGACGATTATTGAAGTGTACATGCATGATTTTCAATGACGATGATCGGGTATGAAACCCAATGATGACTACTTGTTTATTTAAGAACTGATGTTGTATGAAAATATATATGTTTATATGTTTTCCTTTGAGTCGCGCATGTAGTTATCGAGTTAAATCCATATATTGGTTTCTCACCCTTGCATTGTTGTGCTGTATATTGTGGAGTTCGGGGGAACCACTCAAGGGATATGACTTCTACAAGAAGAAGAATACTATTTAGTTCAGAGCATGCTGATGCTATTTACTACTTTCGTAGTGTCTGTTAGTTACGACCAGCTTAGGGTTTTAATTACCTTATGTTTTGTTTCGAAGGACCTATACTTATTAACGTCGGGTTGTATAAACCATTATGATGTAGTATAGAAGTGTGTTATATTTATATATCCATATTTGATGATGTTTACGTTGTTGTTGGGTTGGTCGACAAAGAAATGAAAAGGAAAAAAAATTATCACCTTTTTGAGATATAATAACAACTTAAGAAAATATTATTTTTCCGAAAGCAACCAGCGAATTAAAGTTTTATTTTCTGCAATGAGTTAAAGGGTAACCATGTGATGACCCAAGTTAGGGTGTCACAACTTTCATGATTTAAAGCCTTGATCATCCTTTTCATTTCTAGACCTAGAAACTTTGAAATTCTCTAGAAAATCATAGAAAAATCCTAAAAATATGAAACCAATTTCTATGAGTTAGTTATCATCTCTACTAACATAATCCAAGATATTGATGCAAACAACATTTTCCTTCCCATTTAACCCTCCAAGGCCGAACCCTACTTGTGTGGGTGTAGGAGGTTTTGTTTATTTTTCTTAGGAAGTGATCTTGTATATCATCTTTCTAATATGTATGTATGTTGAATCCAAGTTGTGGTGTTCAAATAAAATCCCAAGCTCATGTTTCAATTAAAGGCCAAAATTGAGTTTTGGTGGAATTTGAGTATTTGATTTCAATTCTTTGTGATTAACCATTGATCCTATGTCTTAAGTATTAAGGATCATTAATCCAAATACTTAATCAATTTTAGAAATTTTTAGTCACCAAACCGTAGCATGGCCGTGACTTACCTATAGGGAATAAGTGATTTTATTTGCTTGTTTTTTATTGGATGGTTGTGATTGTTGAAGGATAAAAAGTTGTATATTCGTGATAAAGTTTAACTTGGAAGCTCAATTCTTCAAGAGGTAAAAGGGGATTGCCTGAGGGATTTTTCTGATAGCAACGGGGCGGGTGCGGGTAGTGCTTCCCCCGCATCCATCCCCGTCAATATCCATGGATAATATTTATGCGGGTAGCAGATATCCATGGATATCCGCGGGTATTTAAGAGTCTAAAATAAAATAAAATTATACAATATAATATAGTAATATATTATATTAACATTATATAATATACTATATATATTTTAAAAGATTTATTATTAAGGGTTTAACCACTAAAAAATTTCAAATAAGATAGAAAATAAAATTTATTTCATTTCAAAATGATAGAAATTGTCATAATATATATATATATATATATATTTAATAAAAAATATTTATTATAAATATGCGGGTATCCACGGGGCGGGTATCATGATCCCCATCCCCATTTAGTAGGTATCCATTTACTACCCATTGCGGGTAATTTATGCGGATACCCGCGGGTGCGGGTAATTTTGCCATCCCTAGTGCTATCAAGTTGTTGGTCTGTATTATTTATCTGTGGTTGTGGTGTTTGTTTCATTTGATTTATGTTGTGCTATTTTGTCTGGGTTTATTTATTTGCAGTTATTTATCTATGTTTATATATTTGCAGTTATGTATTATAGTGTTTTGATGCATGATCTGCCTGAGTTAATTGTTAGAATATTGTTGATAATTGTTGACGTTGTTTGTGGATTGAAAAGCCTGATAGTGATCAGTGCTTAGTTAATAATGAGGTTCAAAGTGTTAAAAAAAATTTTACGGGATAATGAGTTTTAATTGATGAGAAATGGTAATATAATATTACTTAGGTTTTTAGTTGGTGTAAAATGAGAAAAAGTTAAAAATAATATTATTTTAAGGATTTTTACTGCGTAAGAGTGTTTTATGAGTTACAATGAGGATATAACCGTGAAATTATTTTTGTACTGTTAATTTTTATGTGGATAAATCCAGTATATTATAAAAAGTTATTTGATGAAATTATTCTTCAAAAATAACATAATAATGATTTTAGAAAAAATATTTAAGTGGAAAAGATCAAGTTTTGACTTAAATGATTTTAAAAATGTTAGGCGACGGCAATTCGGAAATGTATTTACGACAAGTAATTTTAAAGTACCGATTTCTATTTTTAACCAAGATTTAGTCCATGTGACTCTCTTCTTGAAAAGTAAAGTTTTCAGAAAAAGACTTATTAGAAATTTGATGATTTTATAAAGAGATTTTTAATTAGGTTGAATGGTTTTCTATAAACGAGTTTTACTCAATGAGGTTACTTCTGACAACTTGGACAAGTTGTGCAGTTTTTGTGTTAAACGAAAATGGTGTACTAGTATTCTTAAGGCATTATGGACATAGTGTTCTTTGGATTTGGTATCCTAATTAAGGTGTTAGGAACAAAAGGTTTTACATGCATTTACTTGGTAGACGTGTCTAAGGCATGAATCTGAAATAGCTTAAAGGGTAAGGTATTCAAGAAGACGAAGGAGAATCTGGGTATCTTAGTAGATAAGGTATTCAAGAAGTCGAATCTGAATAGCTTAAAGGGTAAGGTATTCAAGAAGTTGAAGGCGGATCTGGGTATCTTAGTAGACAATGTATTCCAGAAGGCGAACCTGGATATCTTAATGGAAAGGTATTTAAGAAGGCATGCCCTATTTGGCAATCGAGCCTGATCAGCTCATTTATTTGGTGTTGGAAGCTCCAGAGACTAAGTACGAATTTTGATGATGTATATGGAGTATTCATGCATAGTTTTTCAAATGATGTCGTTTGAGGAGTGAAACCCATTGATAAACTATTTGCTTTGATATGAATGCTTATGTTGGTATAACATGTATATGTGTATGTGTTTTCTGTTGTGTCGAGCATGTAGTTGTCCAGTTAAATCCATATATTAGTTTCTCACTCTAGCATATTTCTTGTTGGTTTCTCTAGTTGTGGAATATATTCTATTTGAGTATAGGTGGACCTGGAGATACTCCTGGTGCTGTGGATTTTAAGAATGACCTCTGGAGTCTTCTTAGTGGGTGTCGTATAGAGTGACCAGCTCAACTAGGGCATTAGATTGGTTTATAATTTTTATGTCAGGCTTTGAAGAGCCATACTTTTGAAGTAAGGAGTCTTATGTTTTCAATAATGTATAATGATATTTTATGTTGCTTCTTTCCCTAAAGGACCTATATGGATAAAGGTCTAGATGTGAAAATAATATGATGTAGTATAGTTGTATGATGCCTTCTACATATATATATATATATATATATATATATATATATATATATATATATATATATATATACCCGTATACGGTTATATTTGTCACAGGGTTATGTATGTCAAAGAAAAAAAAAATTTACCATTATTTTTGTATTAAGAAAGTGTTATAAAAGATTATTTTTCGAAAGTAACCAGCAAACTATAATTTTATTTTCCGTATTTGGATAACTATGTGATGACCCAAAAAGGGGTGTCGCAATAATGTATACAAATTAGTTGAGTTGCTTAATATCTATAGACTTTTGAGTGTGATATTCAAAGTCAGAAGCTCTACAGGGAACTAGCTCATGCCTTTATCCAAGATAAATGGTATGTATATAGCTATTTGAATGGTAAAATCTAATGGGTAAAATCACGTTCTTTCAAGGTCATGTAGGTTTTGAGTTAATAAGGATATACAGTAAGAACATTCAAAGAAAAAAACACTTGAATCATATGACATTAAAGCATATATATGCCAAAAAACAGCTTAAACCCCCTTGATATGCCTCAGTTCCTAACTGCTTACCTAGTGCTTCATTCCACAAATTTGCAGCATGAGCTGGTTGCATTATAGTCCACATAGACATGACAAAAATTACTTGCACATAACATGTCACTCACAAACAGATTTCTAGTGATTTTGGAACCAGAACCTGCAATGTTAATAAGAAAAAACTATAAAAAGTTATATGTTTCTTTTGTATTTGATATCCAATGAGGTGGATGCAGAGCAGAGATTAATTTATCCATGCTCTAATTATGTTGGTCAAAAACTGAATCAAAGAGAACAGAAAAACAATAGCAAAACAAGCACAGAACAGCGCACAAACTAAAGAACAGATTTAGAATATAAAGAAAGATAAAGGGAGAAGAATTAACACCAAGAATTTAAGGTGATTCAGCTGGTGGGACTTACATCCACATGGAGAGAGCAAAACATATTCCACTATGATTAAGTCAAATACAAGATCAAGCTAGAAACAAATAAAGATTTTCCTTGGTCTCTTGCTAACCCCGTAGAGAATACAACAAAAATTTTCCCAAGCCTTTCTTCCCTCTATTTTTCACACAACCCTCTTGATCTTTCTACTCAAACTAATGCACACAAAGTTCAGAGAAATTACAGCAACTATACTATCTCAATTACACACACTGCACAACCGATTACCTATGTTTATATATAAGGTTTAAAATTACGGTTGCGGTCGCGGTTGTTGCGGTCTGATGCGGCCCTATTACGGCCGATACGATACACAATCACGGTCCAATGCGGTTTCAGTGACCACCGCTATCGAGATGTTACGGCTACATCACGTGATGCGGTCCGCAATTTAAAACCCATATATATATATATATATATATATATATATATATATATATATATATATATATATATATACAAACCAGTCTTCAAGAATCCTGCACATACTCCATTCAAGGCTGTTGCATCAATTTGGTTGCAACCGAATAATCTAAAAGACTTGAAAGCTTGATAACTTGTAACTGATTTTGAGAATTCAAATTAACAAATTACTTTGCCGATATTGAACAAATATATTAAACAAATTACCTTGAAGTCTTCTAAGCTAGCTTCTAGTTTGCTTCGACAAGTCTTTTTAGTTAATTTTTCATCTCAAGAAATAGTTTTCTGATTTGTCTAAATTACTAGTGTTTTCACCCGTGTCATGCACGGGGAATAATTAGAATTGTTCATGAGAGTTTGTTAATTGTTAAAACATGGCCATATGTCATAGGTTTTAATTTTAACAGTTTGCAATGGCGGAAGGTGGAGTATTTATATGAAGTCAAAAGAGTAACGAGTTGACTTCAGAGGGAGAGAACTGCTCTCTAGAGAAGTTGGACAAAGAGGACGTCAAAAAAGACATTGAACCTTCACCTGATATGGATATATTGGCATCTATAACATTTAATACTTCTAAACCCTCCCCACCGGAACTCAGGGAAATAAGAGAAAGTAGGAGGAAGGTTTTAGAGGATTTAAAAATAAATCTTTATTTCCTTCCTCTACTTGTTTGGTTCGAATAAGGGGAGAGGACGAGAAGGGAAAGAATGGATTTTAGTTAAATATTTTATTTGTTTAAGAGGAGGGAAAGTGATACGACCCGAACATATGGAGCAACTATAAACCAAAATAAAAAGTTCAAAAGTATTATAATGAAATCCAATGAAAACCTTTTAGTCGTAACCTTTTTAGTTATACAATCCTTTTATTTTAAAATTGTTAACAGCTGTATGCTGATGCTTCTAGAATGTCGGGTCGCTAGAGCCACCCACATCTACTGTAACTAATTCCTTTATATAAGGAATGAGGAAATGAACAAAGGGTCAACAAGAATATTCAGAAAATTTGTTTTGCTTTGGTCTCCCGTTATCTTAACTTATGGAGATTTCCCCTGTCTCGAATAAGGGAACCTATAATTCTTGGTGCTTTCATTTCGTTCCAATACCTCCCAAACGGCCAAACCTGTTCAAATCATGGAGGAAGTTATACCCACTCTGCACAAACAATCGGACCAGCTGCACTGTCATCTTGACAGTTCTCATGCATCTATGCAATTCTCCATGCTCACCTTGAAGCTCTCACTTCCATCATCAACGGGCTGGTCTCCACCAGGACCATGCACGGCCGATACCGCAATCACAGCCCCCAATTTCCAGTAGCTCCACTCACCCAATGGCCGTTTTGGGACCCGTGCTATGGCCCTCCATAAATTCCCTCCTTCCCCTAGGTGGCCCGGTCAACACCTTCGCCGCAGACGAGCCAATCTTCGACACCGGCACGCAAGAGTCACCGTGACAATTTCACCAAGGCACACCTCAAAGAGTCTCTACCCAGGTCCTACCACTCTACTACCACCCCAAAACCACCAGCACCACACAGTGAACAAGCTCAGACCACTCATTACCGAATCTAGGATTTCCAAACCAGTCGAAAGAAATTCGAGAAGAACAGTCTCTCCAACGTCCATTTCTGCCTTCGATCACAGAGCTTCGCAGAGGGATGGGAGAACTCCGGTCGACCCACCACCACCGAAACCGGCAGACCATTATTCCTGTACGACGGAGGAGGATGCACAAACGACTGCGAAGAGAGGAGTGACGGCGCCTGCATCACACATCTCGACCAGTAGCACTACCGAGAAGACGGCGACGTGGGTGGACAAACCGCAGGAATGACCACGTCAAATGGCCATGCCGCCACCGCACTCCGCTTTCGTTTTCGATCCCGGCAGCTTCAACTTCGCCGTGTGTCGTCGTCTCCAAGTCGGAAGCTTCAGAAGCTTCGCGTCTCCTAATTCTGGTCCCCTCTCATCGTTTCCGTCACATGTGTCCCTATCAACCACGTTTCTGTCCTCTTCGGTTAGTTCGCGTACTTTTCTAGTGTCATTTTTTGTACCCGTGATAGAGCCTCCCCGGGACCAGCCTCTACTTGGCCATAGGTACCATGGAGATTGGCTGCACATGGGAACATTAATTAGGTTTGGGCCTTACATGGAGCTGCTACTAGACCTTGTTTTTAATTTCTTATTTTGGCTCTTTCAAATTCTTCTATTGGGCCTGGTTATCTTCTTAAATGGGCTACAATTTTTAGGCATCCATTCTATTTCCATGGATTATTTGTCAATGTGCTCCAACATGTCTGAGTTGGAACTTTTCTACTCTAGAGCTTGTGGCTTACCTAAATACGTGAAAGAGAGTAAGAAATTAGAAGGAGCATTTGGCAAGGCCTACTGCTTATACAGACAAAATAAGTTGGATGGAGCTTTGGAGTCTTTGAAAAGACAAGAGAGAAACAATGAAAATATCATTGTGGAATCTCAAATTTTGAATGGTCTTAGGAAAATGGATGCTTGCTTTGATACCTATTAGAAACTTCAAAAGTCCAAGATTGCTAGCTTGGAAATAAGTTATGTTCCTGCCTCGGTTCAGTGGGAGGGGTTGTCTCCTAGTGACACATCATGTGAGAATTGGGAATATTGGAAGAACTTCTACAACCTTGAGGACAAGGTTGGTCTTGATGGGGTAGGTAATGATGCGACCCAATTATATGGAGCAACTACAAGCCCAAAAGTGTTATAATGAAACCCAATGAAAGCCTTTTAGTTGTAACCTTTTTAGTTATGCAATCCTTTTATTTTGAAGTTGTTAATAGTTTTATGCTGATGCTTCTAGAATGTCGGGTGGCTAGAGCAACCCCCTCTATTGTACTAATTGAAATAGACAACTATAAACACGAGAATGTGGTTGAATTGTGTTTATCAGAATTTAAAACAAAGTTGAAAACTTTTCGCACACGGAAGCTGAGTTTAGGCAAGTGGGAAAGAACAGTACAAACAGGTGACTCTCTGGTTAGATTTCAGCAGAATAAACATGCAAGCACACAGCTTGAAAACAGATTCAATGTTAACACTTTAACCCCTTAGTTAGAAAGCAGATATAATAATCAAAGCAACTAAAGAGTTTAAGGGAAGAGAGATTAACACGGTTGTTTATCCTGGTTCACTCTTCAACACAAAGAGCTACGTCCAGTCCTTGGTAGCACCAAGTTTTATCCACTATAACTGATCAGGTTACAGACTCCAAGTATTGTTTGCATACCTAGCCTCTTCAGGCTCCAAGACAAGTATTCTTTGCACACCTAGCCTCTTCAGGCTCACTCAGGTTTGTTTGACAAGTTTGTTTGTAATAAATACAATCAGGCAGACAGTTATTTCACTAACACTCAGTGAATTAAATGTAAGCTTAGGAAATACTGCGTAATAACTTCAAATGATTGAAGAATACATATTGAAAGAATGAAGAAATAAATGCGCAGAATAATGGCTCTTTTAATGCCGTGTATTCTGTGTATCTTCATCTTCAATGACTTCTGTATTTATAGCCTTCAAACATTTAAGATTCGTTAGAAACATTCCTTCAAGTGTTGGCTTCGAGTAGAACTTCATTAAATGCAATAGAGTCGTTCTGGGCAGCCATTAATACAATATGAACGTTGGTTGTACTCTAACATGAAGGATCATGGCTTTATGCATCGTGTAGTAGCCATATCAGAGTTGTGCAGAGAGCTTTTGTACTTTGTAGAGCACATTTCCCTTTTCGTGTAATAACCAAGAGTACCAGGGAATAAGGTCTGTTGGAAACATTCTTTAACTGGACTTCATCTCTGATTTCCTAGGTTGCTTGTGAAATTGCCTAACTTTTCTTGATAATCGTGAGATTAAGAAAGAGAGAACTTCAGAGTCTTTGTATGAAGGGACATCTTCCAAAAGCTATTGTACTTGAGTTCTTCCTCGAGGAACCATAGATAAGTATAGGAACTTATCAGAAGATACGTTGAAACATCAATGTATAAAGTCAATAATCCTAGTCAGCAGACAGGTTGACTTTTGCTTCTTCAGACAGGTGATCATTTATGTAAGCAGACAGGTGAGTCTTACTATTTTGATCTGCACACTACATACATAAGTTAGCAACCAACACGAAGGTTAATTAAATCATTAACCAAATGTTTAGTTTTCATCAAAACTTAGGGAAACGCACATAAGACATTTTAGAGACTTAACATTCTTTATATTTCCAACTTCTTTTAACATCCACTTCTTGCATTATAAAGGCTCGATCTACCCTAAGGATGATTGGGCAAGCTGAGGTTACCAATAACCTTTATATCTTCCATGGAATTCCCTCATCTTTTAGTAGTAGACAACCCGCTTTTAGTTCTGTTAATTCTACTAATAAACTGCTATCTCAAAACTTTATTTTATGGCATTTTAGATTAGGATATCCCTCATCCCCTGTTTTACATCATCTGTGCACCAATTTTCCTTAAATTTCTTTTAATAGAAGACTCATTTGTGATTGTTGTCATTTTGCTAAACAAGTTAGGTTACCTTTTCCAGTTAGTAATTCTACTTCTATGCATACTTTTGCCTTTTTACATATGGACGTTTGGGGTCCTATTAATATTACATCCATTCAAGGGCACAGATTTTTTTTTACTATTGTTGATGATTATAGTCGTTATACTTGGATATATCTTCTTAAGGCAAAATCTGATGCTAGGACATGCATTACTCATTTTTTTCAATCTCATTTCCACTCAATTTTCTACTAAAGTAAAAATGTTGAGAACTGATAATGGCATGGAGTTTCACATGCCATCCTATTACAGTTCTCCTAGCATTATCCACCAAACATCTTGTGTGGAGACCACCCCCCTCCCCCCAACAAAACTCCACTGTTGAAAGGAAGCATAGGCACCTTCCAAATGTAACTATGACCTTATTCTTCCAATCTCATTTGCCTAAATCCTTTTGGAATTATGCTCTTTTACATTTTGTTCATTTAATCAATAGATTACCTGGTCCTGTAATTCGCAATAAAACACATTATGAACTATTGTATAACATTCCTCCTACCTTTATGGACCTTAAGGTTTTTGGTTGTCTTAGCTTTGCATCTACCTTAAATCAACATAGACATAAGCTAGATTCTAGGGCTAGAAAATGTTTGTTTCTAGGCTTTAAACCTGCAACCAAGGGATATCTCATTTATGACTTACATACTAATAACGTTTTTGTCTCCCGAAATGCCATCTTTTATGAACACGAGTTTCTATATCATTCTACAAAATCTACCTTGCATACTGATTCTGACTGTTCCATTACTACATCTGATTCCTTGTTTCTTTTTTATTATGCACCTAATTCACAACCACATACCATTCATGCTGATAACTTGGTTGTTTCTGCTTCTAACAATGATACTTCTTCTTTGCTTGTTCCTGATCCTGCACACTCTCCATCCTTGCCTATTCATGAACCTGCACATTCTATTCCAATGCTTGTTCCTGAAACTGAGTCTACCCTGCCTCCTCCTGATCAACCTTTAAAAAGATCTGAGAGACCTAGACTTCAGCCTTCTTACTTGAAAGACTTTCACTGTAATACTTTAACTTCTTATGCCAACCCTACTGTGAAATACCCTCTTTCTTCTTTCATGTCTTATTCAAAACTCTCTTCTACTCATTTACACTTTACTCTTGCTATTTGCTCTAATGATGAACCAACCACTTATAAACAAGCCATTAAGCATGAACCTATTGGATTAAGGCTATGAATAATGAACTTGATACCCTGCATTCTAATCACACTTGGGAATTTACTAATCTTCCTGTAGGCAAACCCCTCACTGGTTCCAAATGGGTTTTTAAAACTAAATGTAAGGCTAATGGCCAAATAGAAAGACATAACGCTCAGCTAGTGGCCAAGGGCTTTACTCAAATTGAAGGTCTTGACTTCTTTGATACATATTCCCCAGTTGGAAAGGCGACCACAATTAGACTATTGTTAGCTTTAGCTTCTACTAATAACTGGTTCCTTAATCAATTGGATGTGCATAATGCATTCCTCCATGGCAATTTAGAAGAGGAGGTCTATATGCAGCCTCCCCTGGTCTTATTACACCTAAACCTAATCAAGTTTGTCGTTTGCTGAAGTCTCTTTATGGTTTAAAACAGTCTAGCCGCCAATGGTTTGCTAGACTATCCTCTTTTCTGCATGATAAAGGTTATTCTCAATCTACTTCTGATTCCTCTTTTTTTTATTAAAGCTTCTAATTCCTCCTTTACTGATTTGTTAGTATATGTGGACGATTTGATTCTTGCAGGTAACAGTCTCCTTGAAATTGAGTGCATTAAAACAGCTCTACATGCTACTTTTAAAATTAAGGACTTAGGATATCTAAAGTATTTTTTAGGACTTGAAATTGCCAGGTCTAAGGATGGTATTCATGTATGCTAGAGGAAGTATGCCCTGGACATACTCGAAGAATGTGGGTTGCTGGCCTCAAAGCCTGTTGCCACATCGCTTGCTAAATCCACTAGGCTAAGTGCTCAAGAAGGCACCCCTCTTTCGGACCCATGGACATATAGAAGGTTGATACTTTACTTGACTACTACACGGCCTAATCTCAGTTTTTCTGTGCAGCAGTTGAGTCAGTACATGAGCCATCCTACCAATCTTCATCACCAAGTTGCCATTCGTGTGCTTCGATACATCAAAGGTTCCCTAGCTCTTGGACTCTTCTACCCGAGTAACTCTACACTTCACCTATAGGTTTTCAGCGAGTCTGACTTGACCACCTATCCAGACACCCGCAAGTTTGTCACAGGTTTTTGCATATTCTTGGGTTCTTCACTCATATCATGGAAGTCCAAAAAGCAAGCCACGGTTTCCAAATCATCTTCAGAAGCTGAACATCGGGAACTCGCTTCAACATGCTGTGAACTTCAATGGTTGACTTATCTTCTCCACGATTTCAAAGTTCCTTTCATTCAACTTACTTTGCTGTATTGTGATAGTCAGTCCGCAAGCCATATTGCTTCGAATTCTTCTTTCCATGAACGCGCCAAGCATATAGAGTTGGATTGCCATGTTGTCCGTGAGAAGCTGCAAGCAAAGTTGTTCCATCTTCTCCCTATTTCCAGTTCAGCACAGCTTGCGGATTTCTTGACTAAGTCTCTCGATCCTTCTCCCTTCCAGACTCTTGTGACCAAGCTAGGGAAGAAATGTATTCACCCTCCAGCTTGAGGGGGGACTATTAGCATAAGCAATATATCTTTTAGTTAGTTTCTGTTTTTCCCTTCCTGTTAGTTAGTTTATTTCCCCTCTTACTAAGATTAGTTATATTTTGACTCAATCTTTTCTTTAACTGAGCCATCTTTCTTTGTATGAAAGGTGTTATATAAACACCTCTACTTTGTATCTTGAATTCAATCAATACAATCATCATATTCAGTCTTTCATTCATCTAATACTTGTTTTGGTTTATAAGAGGAGGATGATTTTAAAATTAATTTACTTTTATATCCTTATAACTTTTATATTTTACCTTTCATGTTCACAATGATGTTTTAGTCGATGTATTTAAAATATTTTATACTCATCTTCTCTCTTCTTCAAATTCTTCAATATTAGAGGGGTCAAAATTAAGTAATAAAAGATTTTAGTCCCTTCCATTTTCTACAGTTCCAAAATATTGAATCAAATAAATAAAAAAAAGTTATAAAAATCTCTCGTTTCCCCTCCGATTTCCCTCTTACCAAACACATGGTAATTTTGTAAATCTCTCTTTTCTTTGCCCTAAACCTCCCAGACCCATTCCTCTCCTTTTTCCCCCTTCCTAACCTAAGCTCCCAAACACATCCTAATAGAAACCATGTGTAAACGACATCATTTTTGTAGCTCACAAATTAAACGACGTGTATTCGGTGTGACCCGAGTCTCTATAAAATTACAAAACGGTGGACCGTTTAAGTGATGGGCGTGGGCGCGTGGCTATAAATTCATAAGATTAGTGAGAAGTAAAGCATATGAAAATCTCCAAACCCTAGCAGTGCCGTGGCCTTCAGAAACGTAACACAATATTACTATTCATTCTTCTCTTCATTTTTGTTTGTCTTTTTCTCGATCTCTCTATGTTATTGTGCGTTTTGATTGTTGAATTGAAATTATAAAAGAGAGAGAAGGTGCTATGATGATGAGATAAAATAATCTCGTTAATCTGATGTATATTATGAGGATAACTTTTCTCATCCATTCATTATTCTTCTGAGCACCCTTTTTCTCTCTATGTAGGTAACATGTTATTATTAGGAAAATTTTCTTTTTCACTTACAAATTCTTGAGCTTTGTTCGTATGTGTAGGAAAAAAGTAAACTCATGAGAGAAATTTTTGAAGTTTTAAATGTAAAGAACTATACCTTGAGATGTTGAATGGGATTTTAATATTAGTTTTATGCTTTTTAGTAGCAGATTCGGCACCGAGATGAATCTGCTACTGAAAAACGTGAAGAGAAAAAGAAATGAATATTTGGATTCTTTTTTTATTATATTTGAACACCGTTTATTTTCCTTTTGTAAATGTGATCTAAGAAATTACTGTTTAGTATTTCAATTTATTCATTTAGCCGAGAAATCTTTTTACTAGTGATTAATATAAGAATTTGATTGATTTGACCAGTTGTCTTGAATCTTAATAATGAAAAACCATGTGCTTCTATTCATTTCTTTTCTACAGCCTACATGGTAGCAGTTTTTTTTTTAAAGTGTTTATTTTTTATTTTTTTAATACTTTTTCCCTTTCACAAATATTAAACAAGTTATTAAATGTTGTTAATTTGAGTAAATACTATTTATTATATTTGACTAATTTTTAGTTTGTTTTATAAATGTTTTTTATTTTGTTGAATATCAACAGATAAGAATAAAATTAGAAAACAGTTTCTATAAAAAAAATTTAGAAAACAGTAAAAAAAATATAAAAATAATGTTTTAAATACTTGAAAGTAATGAATTAATTAGAATAGTTTTTTTTTTTAAAAATTAACAGGTACTTTGACCAAGAAAGTATATCATGTAATATTTTGATGGATATTATGTTTTTAATTAGTTTTGTTTTTTTTAGAGTAAACAATATACATATATATAGTAAATGTAGTTTTTTTTTTTGACAAAAAAATATAGTGTTATTATATTTGCAAAGTTCTAATTTTTTATAAGTTTATTTTATATTTTTATTTATAATTGATTTTGTTTAAACAATTTTGATACCTTTAAACAAATACCGTAAGTATAAAAATAGGCATTTGCCAACTTGACAAATAAAATGTCAGCATCTCCATTGGAAATAATTCTACCTTTTTTAAAATTTTCTGCAAAATTATAAGAGAATTAAAATACATATGAATTATTATTTTAAGTCAAAATATAAACAAATATAAATAAAGTGTAAGTATATGGGATGGGATCGATTGTTGGATCCACTAAAAATAAGCTAAGAACAAATTAAGTTCTATCAATAGAGTAAAAATTAGTATGTAGAACCTACTAAAGAAAGTTAAAAACTCAAGATAGATTTTAACATTCAAGATGCTCTTATAAACTATACAAGTCTTTGTAAAAGAATGCCTTATATAAATTAGCGAGTATGTATAGTCGGGTCTTGGGAAAACTGTTACTCGGATTTTTTCAATGAATTTAGAATAAAGGACCTGTACAGAGGTCTTCAGGAAGCTAGGCCACTTATCAATTTTCGCTGTGTATAAGCAAAAATTGATTCTTTTTTGGGATACAAGGTAAAATTTGATTTAACTCGTCCAATTTGAAACATACTCAGTAACTTGGTCAGTCTTCAATGATGAAATTTGTTTACCATGAATGTAACTGCTTTTCATCAACATAAGAAATTGTTTTTGCATGGACAGAGAATCTGATTGACATCGATTCACATTGATGTCCTGCTTTAAATTTCGGGAGAAGAGATTAATCTATTATCGAGTCCTTCTCCAGAAGCTAAATGATATATCAAATTAAACATGGCAAATCACAAGCACAAAGAGTGAAGAGTAGAGAGGCATTTGTAAATAAGGGCAGAGTTAACTAGCTCACTAGTAAGAAGTAAGAACTAAGTGCAACTGTGCAACATCAAATGTCGTGATGAGTCATTTAAGTCCTTTTGATTAAGTTTGAAGCAAACCTTGACATTTGAATGGAACAAGCCCCTTCCAAAACTTCATTTGTATCCAGCATTTATTTTCAGCTGAAGGTGGTGTGGCAACAAAAAGCAAATGGAAGATTGCAGAGTATTCTAAACAATTTATTCCATATATCCACATCTGACTACCTAATCAAGTTCGAGAACATTGAGTGCCTATCATAATAACTAATAGAGAAGAACAGCAAAAGTTGAAAAATAAAGCAACATCAAGACAGAATGTCTTGATCCAAGAGGAAAACACAATACATCAGTAAATTTTGACCATAGAAATATGTATGCATCAGTAAGTTTTTGTTGATATCAAACATTTAGTAGCCACAAACAGCGGTGACATGTGTTGAATTGGATGTAAGCATGAAATCCAGCACTTTTCACTCAGATGGAGGAATCTGTCCTGCCATTACCCTCCACGGACCAGAATAAAACTTTGGTCTCATAAGAGGCACGGCTTTCCCAGGGTGCTCTTCCCAGTACTTTTCCTGTACATTGGAAGGTTCACTGTATAAATTAGTTTTTCAAAGATAGATCTCCTCGTATATGCCAAATTAATAATATAAATTCCCATGATACTTTAACATGCAGCAGACAAGATGGAAAATCTCACACCGACATTATTAGAACTGATTTTCATCCAAATTCAGAAATCAATACAGTACTACGGGAATTAGTAATCAAGTAATTCAAGGATGGACATATTGTTAATTGGCAGTATTTTGCAAGCCTATGAATGAAGATGGTTTAAGCCTAGGGAATTCTCTTTCCAAGATTATTGCTTTAGTAGTCAGAATGGCCGTGGCATTTTCCTTTGGAACCTAACCCCCTTTGGCAAAAGATGATAAAGATTAAAGAGCAAGCAAGTATGGACTTCATCAAAATGGTTGGCATGCCAAGCTTGGGATCAACCTACTCATGCGAGTCTCAAAAATGTTTAATACCAGAAAATCAATAGATAATTAGTAAAACAAAGCTTAGCCATCAAACACTGAAGTTGTTTTGTCTGTGTAAGTGGTTTTAGCATTCTAGATGATCTATACTTGTAGAAACTCAGTAAACATTAGCAAAGCACTGCCGACCACAAGGTAAACCATGATTTTTATAATTAGCTAACTATAATTAACAACTAGAGGCAAGAACAAGAACATTTTACTTATACAAGCCTACTTTCAAATAAGGTACAGGCAGGGAAGAACACAGACAGAAGCTGGAATTATTTTCTCTCCATCCCTACTAAGCAAAACCTACACACAAAACCTACAGTCAAAGATTAATATTTCACATAACCTTCTAAATGAGACTGTCCCATAAGCACTCTGACAGAACTTTGCCACTTTTTGAAAGCCTCTCAACATGCTAGTCTGGTCACTCCAGAGACTGTATGGCAAAGCAGAGTCTACATGCAATGTTCATATGTCGATGATCATTGTTACTCATGGATTTATTCAGAGATGCTTTCCAAAGTCACAATATCGTTACTCTTGGATCTTCTTGGAATGGTTTAGAGTAATTTTATCCATTAGAAGTGTTAATTAGCCCAACAAGGTTCAACTTTTTGCTGCTGAATATCATCCCATTCGCGCCTAAAAATCAATTCTCAGTTTTATACAACATAAAGTTAGGATGGAATAGAAAGTAGTTTCTTATTCTTTAAGCACAAGGAAAGAAGAATGATAACAGAACAAGGAGCTTCAGCTTCTGAACTACCAACAACAACAACATACGCCTTTTCCCACTAGAAGAGGTCGGCTACATGGATCAAGCGATAGCTTAGCATTATGTCATAAACCAAGTCATCAGAAGGCCGTCTAAATCTAAGTCCTTTTATGGACCAAAAAAAAAAAAAAAAAAAAGAAAGAAAGGCCATTTAAATCTAAGTCCTTTTTTATGGTTTCACCTAGAGCATGTAAACTAACCATTGCATATATCTTTCTTATTTGTAAGGTAAAGAGTGCAGCATAAAATGTGAGTCACTATTGCTCTAACAACACCATCATATTGCTAATGAAAAAGACATACGGTTCGGAGTCTAAATCCAATAGACTCTCCAAACAACAACTAACATTTGGCACAACAAAACTTTCACCATTTTACTCCTCCCAAACCCATCACACAATACAAATAATGAATACCCATTATGCAATTATTTATTTCAAACAATATCCAATTAGTGCCACAATTGAGAGAAAATAAAATAAAATAGAAGAAAAACCAATAAAGAGATAAAAATAAAAATAATAAAATAAGAACCTTGTAGAGTTGTTCAGTGATGGCAGCCCCAACGACTCCAGTGTAAAAAGCAGCAATATAAATGGTTACCAAAGGAGTGAAGGATTTGGGCCTTCTGTAAGGCTCCACCATGTCCCAAAGAAAGGTTTTCTCCCACTTTGTGTACAAATAATCTGCATATTTTCTCCACAGATAACTCGCCATATCAACAGCTTCCCCTTCGGTACCCTGAATCAGTATTCAAAACCCTAAGAGAAAAAAAGAGGAAAGACAACTACTTCAAATGAAAAGAAGACTACAGCGGCACAACCATACAATTGAGAGCCAACTGAGGACTTCAACCATCCATTATTGTCGATGCAACAGTCTCTGGTAGTCTGATATAGTGCATGAGACAAGAGCCCATGAGTAGGGCGGAAACAGGTCAGGCCTTGCCTTGAACGGGTCTGACTCATTTCCCAAATGCAAGGCTTGAGTGAAGCCTATTTACCTAATACCTGACACAGGCCAATTTTTAAGGCTTGCCCTGACTTTTTAAAAGTCTAGTCTAGCGTGAAGCCTATTTAAAGGCCTGCTTTACAATACAACACTTAAATATGCCAATAGCCAAAAATTAAATAGGATAACAGGCTTCACATTGGCTGACAGTCTAGGCCTTCAAATAGGTCAAATAAACGCAATGGAATAAAGATCAACGGAGTACAAATATGGCTGACAAACATAAAGTGGCTTCTTAAAGAGACTCGGAGCAACGGAGAACTAATCATATCTGACATAATTAATGCTACGCTAGATATTGATAACAGATCATTTCAAACATTTTGCATCATAAAATAACTTTGTCTTAGCTAGTTTTGGTTCTTACATCTAAAGAATTAGATTGTTAGATATTCACTTGAAAAACTACAACACAAGCTCACAAATAAGTCCAAAATACAAATAAACAACCAAGATTTTACTACCAAACAAGCTCACAGTCACAAATAACTAAGTAACTGTTGATTAATGCCTCTAAATCAATAATTTGAAGTTGGTTAGTTAGTTAGGCATAACTAACTTGGATCCTAAAGCTTCACTATGATTGGCTATATCAAGACTAACATGGATTGATGACTCATCAAGGCTATTAATGATTGGTTGTATTAGTCTATAAATAGATCATCATGTATGGGATGAGAATGACAAGTGAGGAATCACATTCACATGAGTGACACAATGTAATGTGTAAAAAGAAGAGAGGGATTTGAGTGTGAGGTAATTCTATCTTGAGAGAATCATGTATTGATTTGGTGAGCGATAGGGAAAAGTGTATAGGAGTGGAAACACCAATCTTGTGGTAGTCTTGGAGATACCATGGCAAAGACATGGAAGGCAAGACTAGGAGGAAAGATTGTGGGAGGTTTCTGTTGTAAAGCACTTGTATCTCTATGATCAATGATCAAGATAGTGAAGGGGAGAAGAAGACTTGTTGTGCTCTCTCCCGTGGACGTAGGTCATCAATGACCAAACCACTAAAATCCCGGTGGTCATCTTTTCTTTTACCGTTTTATCTTCTTTAGTATTCGATTAGTTCTTGTTATGGTTGATTTGCATGCTTTAACGTTCTTGCTTGTTTTCTTTCATGGTGCATTACCTCTATGGAGGTTTCGTGGCCTCGATCAAAGACCCCAACAAGTGGTATCAAAGCCATTTTCGATAATGGGAACGACAAGACCTAACAAGTGGCGCCGTCTGTGGGGAGCACGAAGCAATGGCTGTGAGAAGCAGAGGAATCAAGAACAGAGGTTGTATAATCGATTAGATAATTGATTATGGAAGTGCGAATCAAGAACCAGTGAGGTCATAATTGATTATGAGGCAAATCAAGAAAAGAAAGGGAAACTGGAAAGATGGAAATTGAAGCTTGTATAGAAGGTGTATTCAATTTCATCTTTCAGATTAGTTTCATTTTTCTTCTTAATTTCCTTGTTAGTGTTCTTTTTTGGGTTAGGCTGCTATGTTTGTTCTTATTGGAACAGGTTCTTGGGTTTGAACCAGGGAGGAGCGGCAGATGGCGGAAAGAAGCGGCTCGCGGCGGTAGGATGGTGCAGCGTGGTGCCGTGGTGCAATGGCAAGTCGCGACCTTGTGCGGTGGTCCTACGCGAATGGCGGCGTTTCTCGGATCTGTTCGAGGTACAAGATAGCAGCTATGGTGGCGATTCAGGTGGAGCAAGGATGAGGGACGCGGAGGTTTTCGCGATGTTTCACTCTTCTCGAAGCTTCCGGAGAAGGAACAAGATCCTGGAAGAAAACTGTTGTGTCTGGAAGGAACTGCAAGTTCCGTTTTCTGCGTTTTGGTTCGTTCTTGACGGAAGAGGAAGATGAAGCTGTTTGTTTTGTCTTAAGGAAGAATTTTGATTTAAGATAAATATTCCGCAGTTGGCTATTTGTGCAAGTCTCTGATGTGTCCTAGTGGTATGGAGGCGCTGGTAACAACAGCATGTCATGGGTTCGAATCTCAGAGGATGCACATTCAGTGTTTTAATTCTTTTTGGTAAAAAGTTTTAAATTTAAAATTCAGAAGTGCATCAGGTAGGTGTCAAACTAGAGACCTTGTGGACGCAAAGGCTTGGTGCAAAAATGGTGGCCGCTGCACCATCTACCAGATTGTGATATTGAATATCGCTGGCAGATAGTTAACGCATAAAACCTTGGAAGGCAGAGAACAGAAATCGAACTGGGTAGAAGGAAAGAAAGAGAAACGTGAAGAAGGAAGTTGAAGCCTTTGATGAAGGTGTATTCAATTTCTGGTTTTCAAATTAGTTTCATTCTTCTCTAAGTCTTCGTTATTTTCTTCCTTTGCTTGGGTTGCTGGGTTTGTTTCTTGTGGTAATAGGTCTTCATGAGGCAAGAACATGGAGGGGACCCGAATCAAGATTCGGTAGCAAGAAAGGATGAAGCACAAGGCAAGCAGAAGGACGAAATTGAGGAGACAAAGGAGAACAAGGATGGAATGGGATAGCAAGAACCAGAGTGTGTGGAGGTCGTTTTCTTGGAGGCATGGTGTTAGATCCATGGATGTACAAGAAGAGATGGCACACAAGGTGGAGCTAGGACCTGCAGGTGGAAGCTCATTCATGGTTATGCGTGGTTTTTGTCTTTCTTGGAAGAACGATGGTGTCTTGGTTGGAACTGAAAGATCCATTTTTGGGTTGCGTTTTCATTCCTGTGTTGGCATAAGAAAGAAGACGATGGTGGCTGGTTCTTGAAAAAGAAGAACTTCATTTATGATAAATTGATTTATCATTGTCGTGTTTGTATCAGAATTCACTGTAGCCTAGTGGTGAGGCGCTGAAGGTGGAGTCGCGGAGGTTACGGGTTCGAGTCTCTGTGCTTGCAATCAGGTTGTTTCAATTTTATAAAATAATCGATTAATGTAATGAAAAAGGATGAAGTTGCAATGGCAGCATTTGAACCGTGTAGACTACAGCCTGGTATTATGGCCAGGACAGTGACCACCAGGCTAGCGAGGTTGCTGTGTCAGTTGGTTGCATTGGCAAATACTTAAAAGTGTTCAGAAATTCTTGAAGGCAGAAAAGCAAAGGAACTCAGAATGATGCTTGACAGAGAAAGGATTCAGTTTGAGGTGGAGCTGCTGGAACAACATGGAAGCAAGTTTGGCTTATGTTACAAGTGTGGAAGAAAGGCACACTAGGAAGCTCGGTGACTCAAAGGAATGATTGGATTCTTTGGAGCATAAGTGGGAGAGCACAACATTGGTGATTGGTTTGAACTCATATTCCCTGATTTAGAGTCAAGGTGGAGAATTGTTGATTAATGCCTCTAAATCAATAATTTGAAGTTGGTTAGTTAGTTAGGCATAACTAACTTGGATCCTAAAGCTTCACTATGATTGGCTATATCAAGACTCACATGGATTGATGACTCATCAAGGCTATTAATGATTGGTTGTATTAGTCTATAAATAGATCATCATGTATAGGATGAGAATGACAAGTGAGGAATCACATTCACATTAGTGACACAATGTAATGTGTAAAAAGAAGAGAGGGATTTGAGTGTGAGGTAATTCTATCTTGAGAGAATCATGTATTGATTTGGTGAGAGATATGGAAAAGTGTATAGGAGTGGAAACATCAATCTTGTGGTAGTTCTTGGAGATACCATCGTAAAGACATGGAAGGCAAGACTAGGAGGAAAGATTGTGGGAGGTTTCTGTTGTAAAGTACTTGTATCTCTATGATCAATGACCAAGATAGTGAAGGGGAGAAGAAGACTTGTTGTGCCCTCTCCCGTGGGCGTAGGTCATCAATAACCGAAGCACTAAAATCCCAGTGTTCATCTTTTCTTTTACCGTTTTATCTTCTTTAGTATTCGATTAGTTCTTGTTATGGTTGATTTGCATGCTTTAACATTCTTGCTTGTTTTCTTTCATGGTGCATTACCTTTATGGAGGTTTCGTGGTCCTGATCAAAGACCCCAACAGTAACAATCCACAATCTCAAGTCTCAACAACAATACAAATCTATTTATGCCCAAGCATAATACAACAAATCAATAATCATATTTAAGTAACAGAGCATAAACAAATTCCGTGATGACAATAACAGATTAACATGTATTCAGTATTCAGTGAAGAAATTCCATGGTTCTAACAGAGTAACACTAACAGTATTCAGTGAAGAAAAATGGAGGAGCTAACAGTATTCACTATTCAGTAATCATTTTTTTTAACAAAAAAAAATCAATTACAGAGAAGAGATGAGAAATGAGATTATGGGAATCAGGGAATGGGGGAGGGGGACAGTGGGATACGCGCGGAGAATCACTTACAGAGAAAGAGAGGAGAACCGAGAACGCGCGAAGGGGGCGCGAGAGTGGTGACTGGAGGAGCAGCGTGCGGCGGCGTCGGCGGCGGCGTAGGGCTGACGGAGGTGCGGCGCAGGGCAAGGTGAAATCCCTAAGCTGATCTGATATTTTCGTCTGGCTTTGGCAATGGTTTGGTCGTTCACGTTTGGCACTTTCGCTGGTTCGAATTCGGTGGTTCAGTTCAGTAATTTTTTTTTTTTTTTGTGTTAAAAAATACTAGAACGACGCCGTTTAGGTGAAAAAACAAAGGAAAAATAGTGGAAAGGACCGACCGGTATTTTTCCTTAGGCTATGTTTGGATTGATGGAAGATGATGGAATGGAATCGAATGGAACATAATGGAATGAAATATAATAAAAGTTTCACTCCATCGTTTGGATATTTTATAATGGAATGGAACAAAACTATCATTCTATTGTTTGGAAAATGAGTGGAATGAAATGGATTGTAATATTTTTATTCCTTTATTTCCCTCGTGTAACTTGGAAATGGTGTAGGAATAAGAGCATCTAGGCTAGAGGTATGAGTAAGAGCATCCAATTGCATCTCAGACCAAAGACGTGACCCTGACTAATAGCAAACCCACCCAATTATTAATTATTAATAATTAACAATAACAATAACAAGCAAAATTAAAACATAAAATGCAGTAAACTATGACCCGTGAAAATGAAACCCCTGAACACCGTACTATGACCCGCGAAAATCAAAATCCCACTTTGCTTTATTCATTCTCTTCTCAAAATCAGAAAGCACGAGGGGGCACAGTGAAAGAGTGATAAAAATGGATAAGAAGGATAAGAAAAATGATAAAGAGTGATAAAAATATAGAGAAAGCACAGTGGAAGAGGCCTTGCTGACGTTCACTAGACTTATGTTTGCATAACGTTTTTGCTGCGAGAGAGTTGCTGCTAGGTAAAACAGAAATGAAACGTGGAAGTTAAATTAGAGTGAGGATAAAATAGTAATTTTGTATTTTTAAAAGAGATCAATTTCTCATTCTGTTCCATTCCTCCCAATTTGGGAGGGAACAAAAAGAGAGGGATTGGATGGAAATGGATGGAATGCATTCTATCAGGTTCCATTCCATTCCATTTAAAATTAGGCAAACCAAACAATGGAACATGGTTCCATTTCATTCCACTCCATTCCATTACATTAGTTTCCATCAATCCAAACATAGCCTTAAAGAGAAATGTTAGTATATTAGTTGTTTTTTTTTTTCCTTTAGCCGAGGATTGAACCTTGGACCTCCAACACCTTCAACTCTTATCTCTAACCACTTGAGCTATCCTACCCCTAGGGCCCGTCCGGTATGAACCAGACCGGGTCACCGAGTCTCACAAAACCGTCCGATGTAACGGTTTCTGGTCAAGTCGATAGCTTACACTTACACGGTTCAATACCTTAACCGGATTGATTATATGATCGGGTTACGATCTAACTGGTCCATCTGACCGATTTTTATAACATTATTTTCAATTAGAGGTTAGTTTTTTTTATGTGATTTTAAATTTAAAATCAATAAAATAATTTTTTTAAGGAAACAACTCAATGCATTTCATTAATAATCAACTGAGAAATATAAGGTGGAACATGATAATAGACTTGGGAGCTAGCTATAGATGATGTCGCCTTTGCTAACATATGGGCTACACCATTTGCTTGCCTCCTAACAAAACTTACATCAAAGTTTGTAGAAGAAGAAATTAAACTATGACACGCTCTAATAATAGGACCAAACACTGAAATATCCTTCTTAGGCTTAAGAACGTTATCAACCACCCCTTTACAATCAAGTTCAAAGACAATATGGTTTGCAGTGAGATCCAAGCTTTGAATCCATTGAATAGCTTTGAGAAGACCCATGGCTTCTCCTTCACGGACTGGAAGACAAAACGGGATGCATTTTGTTTTTGCAAGAACAAAATGACACCTATCATCTCTAATGCACATGCCAATATTAGTTAATCCATTTAAGGGGGAAAACTAGCATCAACATTACATTTAAAATTACCATGTCCAGGAGGTTCCCAATTTAAAATCAAAGCTGCACTGTTTGGAGGCTGCACAGGGACAATACTATTAGCCGAAATCCAATCCTCCACAAAATTAGATGATCTACTGATAATAGCCGCTGGAGTCATGTGCTTTCCCTCCCATATCAAATCGTTTAGTGCGTTCCATATAGCCCAAAGACAAGACGCAATATTTTGGTCTCCCTGGAGCATCTAATCCACGCAACATCATAAAACACAACTCACTAAAACCATTTGCCAAGGTAAGTAGTGGTGCAATACGGTGCCACATACCCAGCTGCACCCAACATACTTGGCTAAAATTACATGAAAACATTAAGTGCCAAGTATTTTCTCTATCCAAACCACATAGAACACAAGTACATGCACATTGAATTCCTTTTTTCTGAAGCTGGAGTCTAGTAGGTAATGTATCTCTACAGGCTCTCCACATGAATAATTTAATTCTTGTTGGAACTTTGAGCTTCCAAATTAAATCCCAATCCCCTTCAACCTTCAAGTGGGAGCAATCCGCAATGGAATTAAGAATAAGCTTATAGACTGATTTTACAGAATAAAAACCATCCTCACTCCTACCCCAAATTAAACAATCATCCTGAATCAAGTCATTGAGAGGAGTAGACAGGACTTGGCTTACCAAGTGGGAGGGGATGACATTCTGCACCATGTCTAAATTCCAAGCCTTCGCATTAGATTGTAGAAGGTCTTTAACCTGCAAAGATTGGAATTCCACCGGGCAATTATTTGGCTGCTGCAACACACCTCCTTGACCAATCCAAGGTGCTTCCCAAACTGGGATTTTCAATCCTGACCCAATATTCCAACGCACACCCTTTTGAACAACAATTTTGGATGACCATAAGCTACGCCAAGCATAAGATGGATTATGTCCAAGGTTGGCTTCAAGAAAATTCCCTTGTGAGAAGTATTTAGCTTTGAAAACTCTAGTCACAAGAGTGTTTGGTTCCACAATAAATTTCCAAGCTTGCTTTCCAAGCATAGCTAGATTGAAGGCATGCATATTACGGGAACCAAGTCCACCCCAACACTTAGGCATGAACATTTTATCCCAAGAGAGCCATCTAATTCCTTTTGATTCCCTTGTAGCCGAGCCCCACCAAAAGGAATTTAGCATTTTCTGAATCTCATCACTAAGAGATGGAGGGATGAGATACATACTCATACAATAAGAGGGTATGGCTTGAGCCACGGACTTGATTAAGACTTTCTTTCCCGCCATTGAGAGAGCTTTACCTTTCCGAGAGCTAATCTTCTTCCACACTCTATCTTTCACATAATTAAAAATTTCTTTTTTATTTCTCCCAACCATTGCCGGGACACCCAAGTACCTACCAATATTCAATTGCTCAAAAACCCCTATAATATTTGCTAATTTATCATGATTTTGATGAGGAACATTGCGAGAGAAGATCATAGCCGATTTATCCAAATTAATTGCTTGCCCCGAAGCTAATTCATAAGTGTGAAGGAGGTTCTTGACTGTTGTAACTTCACTCTCATTAGCTCTCAAAAAGAGAAAGTTATCATCCGCAAAAAGGAGATGGGAAACAATGGGGGCCCTTCTACAAATCTTCACTCCCTGAATATTCCCTCTACTCTCTTCAAATCTAATCAGGGATGACATACCTTCCGTGCATATAATATATAAATAAGGTGAAAGCGGATCACCCTAACGAAGTCCACGACTAGTAGAGATACCACCAGCTTCCTCATTATTCATAAGCACCGAATACTAAACGGATGATACACACATAAGAATCCAATTAACCCACCTAGTGTCAAAACCCATTTTCAGCATGATGGCCTGAAGGTAGTCCAATTTAACCCGATCATAAGCTTTACTCACATCCAGCTTCAAAGAAATATCCCCATCAGTACCCCTTGTCTTGCACTTCATATAATGGATAATTTCCGTTGCGATTAAAGCATTATCCACAATAGATCTGCCAGCAACAAAGGCAGATTGCTCCTCCGAAACACATTTACTTATCACCTGGGCCAATCTATTAGCAAGAGTCTTTGAAATAATTTTATAAATGACGTTGCATAAAGATATCGGCCGGAAATCACGCATAGATGAGGGGTAATCACATTTAGGAATAAGAACAATATTAGTGCCATTTACCTCGTTCGGAAGAAAACCCTCATCAAGCCAATTTTTACATGCTAAAATCACATCTGCTCCACACACCTCCCATAATTTTTGGTAGAAAGCTGCATTCAGACCGTCAGGCCCCGGACTCTTATCAGGATGCATATCTAGCACCGTTTTTTTAAATTCATCATCAAAAAAAGGGCGAAGAAGCATAGAATTATCATCATCATTAATTTTTACTTGCACATGCTCCACTACCAAATCAACTTCACTTCTGCCACTTGCAAAGAGCCCATTAAAATAGTTCTTAACAAGCCTACAAAGCCCTTCTTGGGAATTAACAGTGTTACCATTATCATCCATCAGTGTATCAATTGAATTAAATTTCTTCCTAGAGGAAGCAGAAGCATGAAAAAATTTAGTGTTAGAATCACCTCCTTTCAACCATTGAGTTTTCGCTCGTTGCTTCCAACACGCCTCCTCTCGTACCAATAATTTAGCAAGTCTGGTCCTCAAAGCATTAAAATGGTTGCAACCGGCCCTGTCATTACGATTTTGCAGTGACACCAATTTCTTCTTGCAAGAGGAAATTTCAGTACAGAAATCAGGCCCAATATTTCTACTCCAATCCTTGAGACCTTGCGCACAGTGAGATAATTTTTTAGTAAGATCACTAGTAAAAGGGACCTTCCAATTTTCAGCAACCATATCAAAAATATCATCCTCAAACAACCATTTATTTTCAAATTTAAATTTCCTATGAGGAAAAAATTTTTGAGTGATATATGTTGAAAGCAAAATAGGATAGTGGTCTGAAATAGGGGCAATAATAGTAGACAAAATAGCTCCCGGAAAAAGATTCCACCATGAAGAATTAACCATTGCCCTATCCAATTTTTCTTCCAACGAATTTGGGCTCCCTCTTCTACGAAACCAAGTAAATGGATAGCATTCCAAGGGAACATCTACTAAATCACAATCCATCACTGCATGCCGAAATCCATCAATCATCCATTGTGATCAAGGATTAGTGCCACATTTTTCCTCATTAGATAGAATATCATTAAAATCACCAATTATACACCACGGAAGTTTGGAAATATTTGCAAGAGACCGAATTATATTCCAAGACTCTCGCCTTCTACTACTCTCGGGACAACCATAGAAGCCTGTTAATCTCCAAACGCCTTTATCACCATCACCCACCTCCATATCTATAAAATTACAGGCAAATTGTGTGACATGAATAGATTCCTTCCACAAAATAGCAAGACCACCTCCCATCCCCTGCCTATCCACACATAAGCAACTTGAAAAACCCAGCTTTACTCTAACTTCCTCAATTTTCCTCTCATGAACTTTAGTCTCACTTAGAAAAAGAACGTCTGGTCTATGAGAGCGGGGTAATATCCTTCAGAGTAGGAATTGCACGGGCATTACCCAAGCCCCTACAATTCCAACTTAAAATAATCATTGGTCCCGGCAGGCCTGGATACCAGGCCCTGCCGATAAAAAATGGTTCCCATTGTTACTATTTTCAACCCTGCCATGCTGAGCTTCATGGACATTGCCTTATGAACTTTGCCCTTCAAGTAGAAAACGCTGCCGTTTGGTGCCATGCTGCATGTCCTCATTTTCCAAATTTAAGACAATATACATTGCATTGATTGGTTGCGGTTCCACATTAATTGCACCATTAACATGAAATCCTGACATCCCCAATGTATAGGAACAGTTGCTTATGATTGGACCCACCACATTATTAGCCATTTGAATGGCATTTATAACACTCCCCAAATCACGTCCTTCTGTTTGAGACGTTGCATGATTCTCGGGCTCCTGATTGGTCGGCGTATTATTTGCATGCTCATTGAAGTTTCGGTTATCCGAATACTGCCCTTTACTGCTATCGCCACCACCGCTAGTTCTCCTTGGCTCCACCCTCAGATCAATTGCCCAGCCCCTTGCTCCATCATCATTTGCACAGTCTAGCAGCTTATCACAATATTGTTCATTATGACCAATAAGACCACACATGAAGCAAAACATTCCTAATCTTTCATATTTAAACTGCACCATTCTCCATTCACCGCCAGGCTTTTTTACTTTCTTCTCCTTCTTCAATGGTACCCTAACATCCACTATTACTCTGGTTCTCATATAGGATCTTCATATCCCAGTGTTGTTATTTTTATCGTATTCCATGAACTCATCGATGAAGTTTCCAAAGGCAGTGCCACTACAAAAAATATGATGTTTTGCGGCGGTTTTATATGTCAAATAGCGGCGGTTCAAACCGCCGCTAAAATGTTTTACGGCGGTTTGGAAACTGCCTCAGAAGTGACCGTCGCGAAGCTGTTTTACGGCGGTTTTGCACAACCGCTGGCACTACGGTCGCAAATTTAGTGGCGGTAAGAAACCGCCACAAAAAGCATATTTTGAAATAACTATAAAATGTAGCGGCGGTTCTAAACCGCCACAAAGTATCACAATTTATAATGCACAGAAATTATAACGGCGGTTTGGAACCGCCACCAAAGCTACTACATAAATAGTAGATAAAAATATAGCGGCGGTTTTAACCGCTTCAAAATATTAAATATTTGTTTTTTCTTAAAACTGATTCAATTCATTATTTGTCTAATTTTTTTTAATATCCCTGTTTTAATAAAAACTTTAGACTAAGAACTAATAAATTTATTAAATTGATACACAAAATTGCTTCAAAATCTAATCATTAAAATGATAAAAAAAATTATTAATAATCTGCAAAAAGCAAAATATTATTCAAAATTATCCTAACATAAAAAATATGTAAATACAAGTTTTTGACACCATTTAGATATAATATATATAATTAAGTCTGTGTGATGATGAAGCTCCACGATCTTCAGGGTCATGACTAGAGGCACAAGATCGTCTCACTTCTCTAGGCGATTGTATGTCTGCCACCTGGAATTGAAAGATAAAATTACAAATTAGATGCGAATAACTAATTTCACAACAAAGACATCCAAATTCATCAAGTTGCAACCATAACTAATTACCTGATTTCCCTTAAAATTTTGCATAAGAAAAGCAACTTGGGCTTTCATGTCATCATAGTCAACAAATTTTGCCTTTAATGAATCCGTTTCAACTACTTGTGCCTTTAACCCATCAACTTCTGATTCTAGCTTTTGAATTTTGGCATTAGCTGCTGCCAAGTCACTAGACCGATAAGTGGGTCCATATATTTGAGTTTTGGTCACCCCGAATCCCACACCACGGAGTCGTCCAGGATGCTCTGGTCCAAAAACTTTTACAAAAGCCTCATTCTCGATGTGAGTTATTAATTTCATTTTGTAATTGTTCCTACATATAAGCAACCGGACAATGTTCACAATATGTAACAGTAAATCCAAAGAAAACAATTTCCATCCAAACTTACTGCTTTGAGTCTTGCCTCCTCGCTAACATAGGATCCATCCTTTCTTTTATGAGTGATAGGATACATATCACCTTTACTATAGGGTCGCTTGTCTTGCTTTTCCTAAGTTTTTGTAACATACAAGCAGTAATGTTATAATAAAATCACTTCATTTCCAAAAATTATTCAACATCATAACAATATATACGATTATACCATTTCATCTTTCTTTCTTGGAAGTGACTTTGACCCTAATGTGTGATGAATCACTTGCTTTTGTCGATTTGCTGTATTTTTTTCAGCTTTTTCCTGCATATTTAACAAAAATGACAATCAATAAATGATATATTGAGTTAGAAAAAAAAAATCAGATTTATGATTATTACCAGAGATTTTTCACTTAGTCTATATTGCAAATAGACAATCCAATGATCGGGAGAGATTTTTGGTGGGTGCAACTGACAATTTTGGTTGAAACTAAGCTCTCAGTTATAAAAGTTATTAAACATTTTGCACCTATTGTCCTTCCATTTTTTCCCCAAGCTAGCAAAGATATACCATTTGTGACCCGGATCATCAACAACAAATTTAGTCTTCAAGGTAAACATAAAAAAGTTATTGTTAGTAAATAATATAAACAGGAAATCAAAACTCACTTAAAAAGTTATTGTATCAAACATTTGGAAACCCAAGTCACACCCAATGCCCAATTCTTAAAACAACAATTAAGACATGAATGTTCAAAAAAATAAGTCATGAACATGGTCTAACTAAACAATTATTTCCCCCGCCAAACCAGCAAAATCAATGAGAGAAAAGTAAGAGTTGATAAAGGAAACAACAGATGATTGAACATGGCTTTAAGAATCTAAATAAAGCAGAATCTGGTAGATGTATAATATTCTTCCCATATTAAATATTGCTAGACTAAGAGATATCAAAATGATAACAATAAGCTTTACTGCATTGAATCCATTGATTCCTGAAGGTTTTTCAATACAAGTACTCAGAAAAAATTGATACCGTTATAGATCCATCATAAATGTTTAGCTTGTATTGATTGGGAACTTTACGCCAAGTTTCAAATGTAATGGGGAAATGGTCAAAATTGCTCGCTATCGACCCCAAAAATCCATTCAGTAAACCACCAGAGTCTCCTACAGGTTGACATTCTGCATTCCACTCGATCACAACTCGTTTCCCATCACGAAGTGCAAACACATCCTTAATTCTCAGACGTGTTTGTGTAACAATGCCTTCGTCGTCTAACACAAATTACACCAAACTATTGCTATCCAAAAGTATAACAAGATTAAAAATTTTTAGAGAAACTAGGAAGATCTAAATCACATACCAATGACATCCACTATCCAACATGTACAAGGCAGTCTCTGATTTATCGATGAAGAATCTGGAGCCACTTCAGGTTCACGATGTCCAATATTTTCAGATCCAAACTGAGTTACCAATCGAGTGGCAGGGACTGTCTGTAGCCCATCTTGAGTGGATGACCCTATGTGAGCTACAAACTCACTCAAAGGTGGACTAATAGATGCAGGTTGGGAAGTGCTCGAATATGATACATGTTGATTTGATGTTGATAGACTAGGAGGAACACGCCTTTTTTTCTGAAGCATGCCTATAATACCATTAATGTCAACAACTTTAATTCAAAAACTATAGAATATAATTATAAATGAAAGTGCAAGATATAGATATTCACATAATAACATCATCATATGCATAAATACAAATATTCATATTAAACTAATAGAATAAGATGGAAAATTCTTATTACAATATATAAAAAAGAACTAAAACCTAAAACAATTTTACTTGTAGTAATCATAAACTTATATCATTCTTATCATCCTCAACATTTTCATTAATGGTTGAAGTTTGAGGTTCATCATCTATAGCCACTCTTGCCAATTGTATATGTGTAGTATCATTAGAGAAAAATTGTTCTAAGTTTTGTGACAGGCAAGCCTCGTTGGATGGCATAAATTCTTCATCATCTTCACCCATTTCGTACAAGTCTCTTGGCTTCAAATGAATTGGTGTGCTCCAACCGTCTTCCTTCTCATCCTCCACATAATAAACCATTTGAGCTTCAGAAGCTTTAATGTATGGCTCATCATCTTCATGTTCATCGGTATGTATTAATCTTGCAAAGTTGATTGAGGTAAAACCCAACTTATCTGTTTTCATACATCTAGGATTAGTGGTATTAGCCCAATTGCATTTAAACAATGGCATTGTGAAGCCAATGTAGTAAAACTCAATGATGTCTATCAATTTTCCATAATAAGGCACCCCTCCAAACCTCATCGGGCAGCACTATTGCTTGAGTAACTTATTGTTCCAAATGTGCCAAAAATGCCACTTTTTGAGTTTTTAAGCATTTGTCTTGTTCCAATGTTCGGAACTTGAATCCCTTAACATTATATGCAGTGAACCTTCTATCTTGGTTGGAAGGACCTTGAGCAAGACTAATAAGAACATCTTTATCTGGTCCAGTAAGACTGTCAACATTGTTGGCAATCTAGAAACAAGAATTTCTGTTGTTAGTGGCATGCATATCACCAAAATAAATGCAATATATAAATTTAACAAACTTTTTCACTCACACGATTGGCAAACCAACGAAAAAACTCTCTATGAACTTTTTTGTCTATCTCGGAAGCATTCCTTGTACGACTCCTTAGTTGCCTTCGTACAATATCTCTATATTGCCTATATAGATGTATCATGTTAGATTTATTAAAACAAAAACTTTTTAAGTTATACAATTGCTAGAATTACTCACCAAAGGTAACAATCAACTGCAGGGCAGTTGGTTAAGACATGTCTATGAGCTTGTAGCTTTTCAATGGGTGTAAGGGTAAAATATGAATAGCCACCAACCGGTTTTCCGACTTGAGGAAACAATTCAGAAACTCGTGATTGAGGCTGTATATCATTAGGGTGATCATTTACACGGTCGGGTCGATTCCATTGTGTCTCAATATTATCTAAATACCTTGAACAAAATGTCAAAATCTCTTGCATATGGTAACCTTCTGCTATAGACCCCTCTGGTCGTGCTTTATTACGCACATAGGATTTCAGTTGTCCTAAATACCTATTAAACCATAACAAATGTTATTAATAGCAACCTTATACAATACAATACTAACTTTTTTTTAAAGAAAAGGAAATGTCACCACACTTCTTCTACCTTTCTATAGGATACATCCAACGATAATGCACAGGACCTCCAAGCTTGGATTCTTCAACAAGGTGAACAACCAAGTGAACCATGACAGTGAAGAATGAAGGAGGAAATAACATTTCCATGTGGCATAAAGTGGGGACGATTTGACGTTGCAGTTTGTCTAAATCTTCAACATTCAACACTTTACCACACAGTTGTCTAAAGAATGAGCACAACTCAATTAATACTGCTGACACCTCATCTGGCAACCCTGTTCGCATTGCTAATGGTAGCAATTGCTCCATCAATATATGACAATCATGACTTTTCAACATCCCATTCAGCTTAAGGTTATCCAAATCAATGCACCTAGATATGTTACTTGAATAACCATCTGGCACAGTGATGTTCCTTAAAGTTGTTAGAAATGCCTTCTTGCCAAGATTAGTCATTGTGTAGACAGCTAAAGGATACTTTCCATTTTCATCAGGCCAAAGGTTTGGTATAAAGCCCATATCTTTAAGGTCTCTTCGAGCATTGATATGATCTTTGGTCTTTGCACTATCATTAAGCAAAGTGTAGATGACATTGTCGCACACATTCTTCTCAATATGCATCACATCAAGATTGTGACACAAAGAATTATGCTTCCAATATGGAAGTTCAAAGAATATGTGATGAGCCTCTGGTTGACTGGTTTTATAACTAATAAAAACCTTGGCTTTGTGCTAATTTTATATCATTTTCACCTAAATTAGACTTGATTGTCTTTAAGCAGTATTTCGAGTCTGTAAAGTATTTTTAGGTTAATTTAGTTGATTTAGAGTTAAATAAAGTACTTATGCTATTTTCTATTTTCAGGTAATAAAAAGGAATAATTCTGGAGTGTCTCGCCACGGGAAAGGGCATTCGCCACGCGAACCAGAAGGTGACTGTTCCAGAAATTGCCAACCATTCTGTCTCGCCCCGCGAAACATGACTCGCGTCGCGAGTAATCCAGCCTTGGAAGACCAGAAGCCATCACGGTTTAACCATGCTGAAGGTCACGGGCGTTACAGTTTGGAAATTGAAGAGTTTCGCCTCGCGAATTATAAGCTCGCCTCACGAGAATACCAAAAGTTGAAGATTCACCTCGCGAGACAGCGTTCGCCTCGCGAGTCCGCGTAGTCCAGAAGTTGTATATAAGTCAGTTTTAGACAGAACTGAAGAGTTGCCCAGTAGTTGGCTAGTTTTTAGTCTCAGCTTTAGTAGTCAGTAGTAGTAGTAGTTTATTTTCTTTTCTTTTGTGTTTATTTCTGTAATGGAGAACTAGTCTCCTTGATTAATCTACTGGGATTGGTTTCCATTTACATTTGAGGTTCTGTAATTCCTGTTTTCACTTATTTTTCTCTTTTCAATACGATGCTATATGTTTCTGTTTGCTTAATTCAGGAATGTATAGTGTTGTGTTGTTTTGTTTCGGTGATGTTATGTTCCTATATATAATCGCGTTTGCTTAATTCGCGTGTGTTCATTCATGTTCGCTTAGTTCATGAGGGCTTAACCCCGTTTGCTTAATTCGGGAATAGGGACATGTATCTGTAGTAGTGGTTTCGCTTGTAAATTGTTGCTACAACCGGGAGGGGATTAGAATCTGCTTAGGGCTTGGATTTATATGAACCGATGATAGTGGAAAACCGAGAACAGTGGATTAATCGTTCTTTAGCTTATTTGGTAATTACTTTTTATTGCATTATTTTTCTGTTCTGTTTTCCTTATTTAGTTTTCAATCTCAAAACCCCCAAATTTGACTTTTACTAATTTTCTGTTAATAACAACAACACCTAAGAGTCCTTGAGAGACGATACTCGAGTTGTCGCTTCCCTATCTACATTATTTTGTAAACGCTCGTTCTTTTTGGCGCGTGGCGACAGCGTGACCAAAAATTGGCGACGTTGCCGGGGACTCTTGTTTGTTGTTATTAGCAGAAAAAAAAAGAAAAAAAAATATAAAAAGAAAAAAAAAATCTTTGCTGAATTAGTTTTGTCTGCTTGTCTGGTTGTGAATTTTATTCTGCCCCATGGATAATTATATGCGAAATTATGTGCCTAATGTTTATTATGAGCAACCATGCATGTATTATCCTGATTTTAGTGAGCCACCACCATGCTATTATGAGCCACCACCATGCACATATTATCCTAATTTTACTGGAAGTTATGAGTCTAATAGTGATTATGGCATGTTTGGAGTGAATAATCATTTTAGCCAACAAAGTGTAGGACAGAGCACCTTGGATGAGATTGCTTCTATGATACAACAAATGGCTGAGAACAATCAACGGATGGCAGAGCAAAATCTCGAATTCCAACGGATGATGGAGGCAAGTAATCTTGAATACCAGAGGAGAGAAGCTTAATCTCAGAAGTTATCCATTCTAATTGATCAAATTGTTGCCAACTCGGCTGCAATGCTAACTCCACAGCCCCTTGAAGAACATACAGAGTCACAAGTTATTCTTGAAGACACTTCTGATGATAATTTTGATAATGTTTCTGTTGATGAACTGTGTGTTGAATCCCCTGATTCTAATACATGTGCTGATTGTTATTGTTCTGGCACTGCTTTGTGTATAGACTGTTATGCAGGTTTAATCTTTTCAGGAAACATAAGAAAGGAGGATCAGGAGGACATCTGCTTCACCGTGCTTGAGGATGATGAAGAACCTTTGGAAGTAGATGATTCAATTAAATCAAATGCATGTGTTGAGAGTGATGGGATGGATGAATTAATTGCTGAATTTCCAGACATTCAGAATTTTACTGATTCAGTCTATTGTGATATATGTATTGACTCTACTAATACTAACCTTTGTGTGGTGTGCGCTGAAATTTCTGCATGTATAGCAGGTGATAACTTTGTTAGTGCAGTGAATGAAGGAAATGCAGAAGTTGAAGCAGCACCAGTAACCCCAGCTAACTGTTTGCCACCTCCCCCTATGGAACCACCGGTAATGGAGTTCAAGCCTCTGCCTGAGAGACTAGATCTTGCACCATGGCCAGTCCAAGGGATTGAACCCTAATTTTATTGGGAGGATTTTGTTGAGAAAGCGGTCATCTTTGACCCAAAAGGGAGTGAGAAGTCCGCCGCACTTGGCGAGGTTACCATGACTATCAAGCACTCATCTCCATATAAAGGCTGCAAGTTAGGGAAGCATGGAATGAGCTTCTATCATTTGTCTACCACGTGGACATTATGCTGTAGGCCATGGGATCCGGGAGGATTATGTTACAATTTGAGCATTCCGTGGCCACTGTATCACAGACAGTGGGATCCTGGTGGAACCACCCTCAATGAGTTTTTCTGAACCTTGCTCTTTTAATTTTCTTTGCTTGCTTTATTTCTGTTTTGTTTTCAATAAAGCTCCTGAATAATTTGAGAAGCTTAGGAGTTGTGTTGAGTCTTTTGTTGGCAAGTTTATTGGATTTTATTGATTTTGCATAGATTGATTGCATGTCTTGTGTTGACTGTTTTCCCCCTAGGATTTGAAATTTTTTTGAAAAATGATCCCCATATGATTGAAAACTGAACTTTGAGATTTTGTTGTGATGACATGATTTATGATAAGTTTGGGGTGATAGGAAGCACACACTAGGGATAGAATCTCTGTCAAACAATTTGCAAAAATGTCCAGGTGAGGTTTTGAGCCTCCAACATGTTTTTGACTGTGTGAGAATCACTTTTCAAGTTGCACTTTCCTGAATTTGCTTGAATCTCTTTATGGTTTGCATGATTATGTGTTTGCTTCAAATGATTTAGGCATTTTCTTTGTAAATAGCTACTTAGCCTAAAATAACCATCCTTAATGCATGTTCCTTAGTTAGCCCCATTGAGCCTGATTAGCCTGTCAATTCTTGTTAACCTTATGTTACAAGCTAAAATCTGGAAAAACCCATGTTAACCCGATCTTAGGATTAGGAGAGCATGGAATCTTGATAAGAGAATGGTTGCAAGAAATTAAGTTTGGGGTGGCTGCAAGGTAATATGTTGTTTGGGATTGAAAAAAAAAACTGTAAAAATGATGAAAATAAAAGTATTAGAAGAAATGGCTGTAGTCACCCAAGGCATAAAGAAAAATGAGAAAAGGAACTTGAGTGGAATTTCAATGTTTTGAACTGTTTCATGCTCTCTTAGTTCCTAGGGTCTTCAGCCTAGTACCTTTGTATATCCTACCCTTAGCCAGGCCCCATTACAACCCATAAATGACCTTTTGATGTTGCTTGCATGTTTTCTGTGGGAATCATTTAGAGATGAAAATCAAATTTATGGGAAGTGCTCTTAAAAGTGAAATTGAGTGCAATGTTGATAGCCTGACACAAACTGAGCGATTGAGTGAAACACAAATTTCCCTTGTGAGGAAGGCAGTTGTTTGAATTTGGTGATCTCCCTTTTGTGTGTAACTTGGATCCCCTGCTTAGATTAATGATTGTTTGAATGATGAAATTATCAACTGTTTAGAATAAATGAATGTGGGGATTGCTTTGTTTGAAAGGGGGGAACATTGAAGAAAAAAATATTTTGGTAAATTGCTTGAAATTTGTGCGAAAGTTAATTGAGTCCTTAAGCTTGCCATGTTTTGCCATGTCTTGAGTCTTTTTAAGTTTTTGAGTTTTAGTTTGCTTGGGGACAAGCAAAGTTTAAGTTTGGGGTATTTTGATGAGCCTCTGGTTGACTGGTTTTATAACTAATAAAAACCTTGGCTTTGTGCTAATTTTATATCATTTTCACCCAAATTAGACTTGATTGTCTTTAAGCAGTATTTCGAGTCTGTAAAGTATTTTTAGGTTAATTTAGAGTTAAATAAAGTACTTATGCTATTTTCTGTTTTCAGGTAATAAAAAGGAATAATTCTGGAGTGTCTCGCCACGCGAAAGGGCATTCGCCACGCGAACCAGAAGGTGACTGTTCCAGAAATTGCCAACCATTCTGTCTCGCCCCGCGAAACATGACTCGCGTCGCGAGTAATCCAGCCTTGGAAGACCAGAAGCCATCACGGTTCAACCATGCTGAAGGTCACGGGCGTCACAGTTTGGAAATTGAAGAGTTTCGCCTCGCGAATTATAAGCTCGCCTCGCGAGAATACCAAAAGTTGAAGATTCGCCTCGCGAGACAGCGTTCGCCTCGCGAGTCCGCGTAGTCCAGAAGTTGTATATAAGTCAGTTTTAGACAGAACTGAAGAGTTGGCCAGTAGTTGGCTAGTTTTTAGTCTCAGCTTTAGTAGTCAGTAGTAGTAGTAGTTTATTTTCTTTTCTTTTCTTTTGTGTTTATTTCTGTAATGGAGAACTAGTCTCCTTGATTAATCTACTGGGATTGGTTTCCATTTACATTTAAGGTTCTGTAATTCCTGTTTTCACTTACTTTTCTCTTTTCAATACGATGCTATATGTTTCTGTTTGCTTAATTCAGGAATGTATAGTGTTGTGTTTTTTGTTTCGGTGATGTTATGTTCCTATATATAATCGCGTTTGCTTAATTCGCGTGTGTTCATTCATGTTCGCTTAGTTCATGAGGGCTTAACCCCGTTTGCTTAATTCGGGAATAGGGACATGTATCTGTAGTAGTGGTTTCGCTTGTAAATTGTTGCTACAACCGGGAGGGGATTAGAATCTGCTTAGGGCTTGGATTTATATGAACCGATGATAGTGGGAAACCGAGAACAGTGGATTAATCGTTCTTTAGCTTATTTGGTAATTACTTTTTATTGCATTATTTTTCTGTTCTGTTTTCCTTATTTAGTTTTCAATCTCAAAACCCCCAAATTTGACTTTTACTAATTTTCTGTTAATAACAACAACACCTAAGAGTCCTTGAGAGACGATACTCGAGTTGTCGCTTCCCTATCTACATTATTTTGTAAACGCTCGTTCTTTTTGGCGCGTGGCGACAGCGCGACCAATATGCTTTTCTTCTTCCATTGTTGAGTGCTACTTTGTTGAACACGCCCACCGTGTGTTCTTTTTCCCTTTCTGTCTATCTTTGGTCTTTGACCAAATGTGACATTTATATCCCGGATTTGTTCAAAAATTTCAATACCAGATAATGTTTTTGGTGGTTCACGTAAATCTTGCTCTCCATTAAAACGAACCTTGTTCAATCTAAATCTATGCCCTTGATCAAGAAAACGACGATGACCCATAAAACATGATTTCTTACTATGAGGAAGACGACAAGGAATAGAGTCAAAGTTGCAAGATGGACAAGCAAGTCCTGTGTTTGTGTTCCACCCAGAGAGGGTTCCCAGACCAGGAAAATCACTAATTGTCCACATCAAAGCTGCATGTAATTTGAACATCTCTCAACTGAAAGAATCATAGGCATCCACACCCTCATTCCATAATTCCTTCAACTCTTTGATTAAAGGTTATAAGTAGACATCTATATCATTTCCTGGCATTCTTTTGCCAGGAATTATCATTGAAATGATAAAAGATGTCTGCTTCATACACACCCATGGAGGAGTATTGTATGGGATGAGAATAACTGGCCAGATATTGTAACTTGCATTCATAACACCAAAGGGATTAAAACCATCACTAGCCAATGCAAGACGCACATTTCGCGGATCTGATGCAAACGAAGTGTGTGTTGAATCAAACTTCTTCCAAGCTTCTGAATCTCTAGGATGCCTCATTATTCCATCATTTTTACTTTCCATAGCATGCCACCTCATATCCTCAGCAGTTTTTAAAGACAAAAACAATCTCTGTAATCGAGGTTTTAGTGGAAAGTAACGAAGAACTTTTGCTGGTACCTTACTCCCATTATTGCCATCATTATACACTTCAGTCTTACCAACTTTTGTTCTTGATTTCCATTTAGACATGTTACAAACTTTGCATGTTTCCCTTTCTTCATCCTCTCGATTACCCCAATACAACATACAATTATTAGGGCATGCAAGTATCTTTTCATAGTTAAAACCAAACTTGTTGATAATTTTTTTCGCCTCGTAGAATGAACTCGGAATCTTTGCATGTTCAAATGCATCATGCAATAATTCTAATATCATTGTCATTGCTTTATCGCTCATCCTACACAAACATTTGATATGATACAACTTCACCAGAAAAGACAGTCTATAATATTTTGTGCACCCATCAAACAATGGTTGTTCCCCATCTCTTGCTGATTCATAAAAATCTTCATCTCTGTGCCCTTCTTGAGTTACATTCGGTGTCACTCCATCCCCGCCAACCTCTATATTTGATGCAACAGGTACTTCGTTTGCTTGGTGTCTATCAACTCCAAAAGCATCGTTGATCATGTTCCGAATAGGATCTTCAACAACCATGTTGTCTTGAACTACATTTGGAGCATTACTAGTTGAGACATTACTAGTTTCTCCTATCCTGATCTCCCCATGATAGTACCAAAAAGTATATCCTTCTGGGAATGGTGTACATATTAGGTGATCGTACATCACATCCCTACTTTGTCGTTTCTTAAATTGATGTGTCATTAACTGAATGATGTTCAAAAGCAAAATCAATAAATCCCCTAACCCCTTGCTCATACTCAACAGAGTTTCGCAGCTTTGTAATCCATGATTTATCCATTACTTGTGAACTTTCCTTCTAAATTTAAACAAAGTAATAAAAAGTTAGTAAGTTAGTAACATTAATAACATATTGAAAGCAGAGGAAGAATAAAGGCTAAAGGGCAACACAAAACAATAGCAAAAAACTAACGGTGAACGAGTCTATGTCTATTTTAAATTAGATGTTAATTTAAGTGATATCAATTAGATGTTAGCTTAAATTTTGGCAAGTAGGTGAAGGCTTTAAGTAACTTGTTGGAGGTCATAGCTTCAAACCTCCTATTTTTGTACCCCAACTGATATATTGAAAATTTAGTATATAATAATCACAAGAAAAGTCAAGCATACTTCAAAGGATGAGCTCCAAGAGGAAATTAGGGAAATCAAAAGGTAGAGAAGTACCTTCAATTGTAAAAACAGGTTGTCCCAGTAATTAATTGACTAGCTGGTGAAAAAAAAATTAGACTCGGCATCATAAAGTTAGCTCTATGCAATAACTGAACTGGCATTTACCAAAAAAAAGAAATTGGACTGAAGTTACCTGACAATACCCAAGCAAGGGGTTATGCTGAGCACATGCTAAGAATAAATGCCTCAAGGAATTTATGCCATTTTTGTCTAAAACAGGGTGACCTGGGAAAGTTCGTGCTATGTCCTGAGAATGAAAAGTACTATGGTTTAATATAAGGATAGAGCCAACTTGAAAAATAATCTATCTTTCATCTATTCTTCAATCCATCAGTGGCACAAATAGACACCTTCCAACATCCATGGTAATAATCTGTACATTAAGGATAGTATGATAAGAATAATAGTTGAAAAATTCAAACTGAGTTTTGGCAAACGAAGAAGTGAGAATTTTTCACATATTCTCTAACCAAAGTTTGGAGCTCAAACCGATTTATAGTAAAAATATATTCGGAGATGCCAAACTAACATAATTCTATGCAGCAACCAAAAAGTTATAAAATGATAATGAAACTAACATGTTGGGAGTTAGCACACCGAATAACGGAAAAGAATACATGTCTTGCACTAGTGGAAAATATACATTAGACGGTAAAGGTTTACGTCAGTTAACCAAAAGCTAGACGTTAAAAAGGAGGCGGTGGCAGTTTTGTAAATATCAGACTTCATTAATTCAATTTTAACGTCAGTTGTTTTAATGACTGACGTTAAAAGTGAAGTGACTCACTTTTAACGTCAGTTCAATAAAAACGGCGTTAACAGTGAACATTTTAACGTCAGTTCTATAAAGAACTGACGTTAAAAGTAAGTCACTTCACTTTTAACGCCAGTCCTTACATCAACAGATGTTAAAGGTTATTTTAATAATTTTTTTTATCTAGTATACGATCCATTCCGCATTGCCTTCCTCAAAGTTTCAGTTTCACATGAATTGCTTTGATGTTTTGTGTTTCTGTTTTGAAAACTATAAGTTGAATCAATAACCCAAACCGGATCTCATTCATGAAGTGTAATACTGATCGTCTGAGAAGATTGAAAGGGTTTAAAATCCTATAAAAAGTTACATTGAAAGGGTTTAAAATCCTATCAAAAGTTACATTGAAAGGGTTTAAAATCCTAAACATTAAAGCTACATCCCATCAGAGAGTTTTATGAAATATGCCAAAGGGAAAACTATACTCCGAAGACCTCGAAAAACCGGGGGCATGAGAGAGCTCAAGAGAGAGGCAAAAACAGGTGCACTAGATCTGTTTCAAGCAAAGGCAGTGGTTCCAGAGACTTCCAAGACGGTCACTTGCTGCCAAAGGCGAGGTTTTGGAACTGTGACCCCAGAGCACTCGATTAGCCCTCCGAGATGATTCTCCGGAAGGTGATAAGGTGAGCAACTCACATAATGTAGTTTACTCAAACTTATCACCCATGTAATGTAATTTACTCAAACTCGAAGTTGTTTGACCATTAAGACAAAGACCTTTGAGTCTAGGAATAGGAAGAAAGAGTGATGAAGTTAATCTCCACGACAGAGCCATATTGTGAAGCGAGAAAATTAAAAGGATGGAAGGAAGCTATTTATAGGAGCAGGGGATGAAGTTACTAAGCTATTCCGATTTTCTTGAAAACTTACCTATAAACTTAATGCTCATTAAGAGGATTGAGTTACAAGGTGCATGGGTAAGTAGCACAAAGACGATCAAAGGAATGAATGTTTTTGCGAGATATCTATACACTTTTAACGTCGGGTTTTTAAAAAACGACGTTAAAAGTGTTTTTAAAATAAAAAATATTTATTGTTAACGTCGATTTTTTATACAACCGACGTTAAAAGTTTGATTTTTACTTGATTAAATAAATAGCTGACGTAAATAATCCTATATATTATAAACGTGCATAATGAATATTGGAAATAATGTAATTAATATACGTGAACTTGGCAGTCATAAATTAAGTTGACGTTAAAAATGAGGTGGTGGCAGTTTGTAAATATTAAATCACTATTTGCGTCAGTTCTATAAATAACTGACGTAAATAATTATGAAACTCATTTCATTGGTTGCATGTCCCTGTTGTCCCTCTTAACGCAGATCACTCCATATAGTACTGCAGTATATTTCTAAACCTTTTTTTTATTCAAGTTTATTTTTAATTTTTATTAATTAGCTTGAATTAGTAAACAAATTCTTGTGCAAATTAAAATAAATAAACACTTAACATAAAACAAGTTATATGTATAATCAAATCGTATGACATTGAAGCGATTCATAAGTTAAAATTACATGATTAAAAGATAAAAAATTTCTGCAACATAGCCCTAAAATATAAAAAAGTTTCTTCATCAACATCATTTTCTTCTCAGTCCTATCATCAGAAACTCCAATGGATGCATCACCTCCCTCACTTGAATTCCATTATACAAAGTAAATCCTCAGTCACTAGCAGCGAAAGCAAAGTGAAATGGATCTTTGCATCTTTCTTCTTCAGTAGAGTTCCTTGATGCATCATCTTGAATCCACAATCACTTACTTCCAAAGCAAAGTGAAAGGGATGACGAGGATGAAATAAAGTGAGAGAATCACATTACGTGATTCACCCAACCTTAATATCCATGTAATGTGATTTACTCAAACTCAGAAGTTGTTTGACCATTAAGACAAAGATCTTTGAGTCTAAGAATAGGAAGAAAGAGTGATGAAGTTAGTCTCCATTGCAGAGCCATATTGTGAAGCAGAAAAATTAAAAGGATGGAAGGAAGCTATTTATAGGAGCAGTGGATGAAGTTACTAAGCTATTCTGATTTTCTGGAAAACTTATCTATAAACTTAATGCTCATTAAGAGGATTAGGTACAAGGTGAATGGGTAAGTAGCACAGTAGTCAAAGGAATGAATGTTTTTGCAGAAACTAATAAAATTTTAACGTCCGTTGTGTAATACAACTGACGTAAGAAGTTGTGAGTGTTTTTAACGTCAGTTTATTAATACAACTGACGTTAAATATATGACCTTTAACGTCAGTTTTTACTAACAACTAACGTAATAAGTGTGAGAGTTTTTAACGTCAGTTTCTTAATACAACTGACGTTAAATATATGATATTTAACGTCAGGTTTTACTAAAAACTGACGTAAAATGTTGTTTTATTTTAATTATAAAGTTTACCCCCGCGCGCCTTCTCCACTTCTCTGTACGTGTCTTTTCTCTTTTCATCACGCTCAACCCTCACTATCAACCCTCACTCTCGCTCTCACTCTGCCCTAATCGCGATCTCATCTCCACCGCAACCACCACGAGGGCTTCTTCGCCACCACCGTGAGGTACACTCTTAACCCCTAACTCTGTCTTTCCCGCTCATTCTTTGCAATAACTTGACATCTCTCTTTCCCCTTCCCGCGCACTAACTCTCCTTGTCCCTCTGCTCTCAGTAACCACATCGAACGTTGGCCACCACTCGAGCTTCCCGCCCACCACCACGCGAGCGCCTATTTCTGGTGAGTCTTTAATTAGGGCACATTTTTTTATTTTTGGTTTTGAGTGCATGCATGTTTCTCTGCTGGTTGAAACTGTAGTCTCAGTAGTTGAAACTTGAAACTGTGAGTTTGAGTTGTTTGGAATGTCTCTATTTTTGGTTTTGAGTGTATGTTGAAACTGTAGTCTCAGTAGTTGTAACTTTAAACCATGAGTTTGAGTTGTTTGGAATGTCTCTATTTTTGGTTTTGAGTGCATGTTGCTCTGCTGGTTGATCTGTCACGGCCGTGATGATCATCACGGCTAGGCCGTGATCAGTTCGGCCTATGAGGGTCTGGTTCAGTTGGCACGTTACGGCCGTGATGGACATCACGGCCAGGCCGTGACCAGTGCTTGGCAATCTTCAAAAACTATAGTTTTCAATCTCCCGTATTGTCCTTATATTGGATATATAGATGTTTTGTATATCTACAGTACCTATCTAGTTATTTTTATTTATACTTCTGTATTTATTTTGAGTTTTAACCTATGTTAATACATATATATTGTTTCTGAATAGGCATACATATGGATCAGTCGGATAGCCCACATGCACGGGAGGACACTGTGGGGGTTTCGCAGGACCCGATCACGCCTACGCCTGATTCTAGTGTAAGTTTACATGTTATATACTATCTTTAGTCCTTCTTTTTAATGTAAGTTTATAATGTTACAACCCTCTATTTTATCATTTTTTTTGTCCATACAGACATCACAGGCTCATAGGAAACGGGGTAGAGGAGCCACCTCGTTGAAGAAACTAGAGAAGGACAGGGCGGAGCGGACGAAGCTTGAGGTGTCCTTCGATGCTAATCTAAATGCCCAGGGACCCCGTGCTAAAGAATTTAATAAGTGGGTGTTTCTACAAGCGAAGCAGCACGTAAGCATCAACTACAACCACTGGAATGACGTTCCACAGAACGTTAAGGATCAGATTTGGGAGGCTATTACGGTATTTTACCTTTACATTCGTTTGATTTACATTATTAGATAATTATCCGAGTTATAATCCATCCAATTGTTATATATGTATCTAATGTGTAGGTAGCTTGGACTGTGCCAAATGACGAGGATCATCGTCATAAATGTATGAAAATGGCATCAAAGCGTTGGAATGGGTTCAAGCATGATCTTACCAGGTACTATTTATCTGGGAAGAAGCGGCTTGATAAAATGTTCTCGGATTATCCCTGGATTGATCAGGATACTTGGGATATGTTTGCCAGGAGTCGACAGGATGTAAAATTTCAAGTTGGTTGATTAAGTTAATTTTGTATGCTTATTATAGATCATTTAACTGTATTTAATTATGTGTTTTTGTTTGAATAGTCTAAGGCAGATAAGGGTCGGCAGAATCAGGCGAAGAACGTCCACCGCCACACCATGTCTCAGGGTGGGTACCAGACTCGGATCGAGCAGATGATGGCGGATAGGCTGAGGGCGAAGCAAGAAGAGCACTCTGCTAGGATTGAAAGAGGAGTGGTGCCTGAGGGCACACCATCAAGTCCTCTCGACCGCGAGGATGTCTGGTTAGCCGGCCGCATGACAAAGACGGGATCTTTTAAAGTTGATACCACTCGCGAAGTGGCAGATAAGATTGTAAGTAAATAATTAACTTGATTTCAATTGATATTTGTATAGATATTTGCAACACTTTTCACTTGCACGTTTTTTCATTTTTTTTTCATTGTAGATGGATCTTAAAGCAAAACCCTCCCAGGGCGCATTCGTCCCTTCTGGACGGCAGGACGTCTTGATGACTGCTCTAGGCAAGAAAGACCATCCTGGTCGGGGTCTCGGTGTTCCTGGGATCGTGACCATCAAACAATATTATGGCAAGTCTGCTTCACGAAAGCGGGTGGTCAATGAATCATCAATTTTGGCTGACATTACTCAGCACCTCATGTCCAACCCAGATATTACAACACATCTGATGCAAGGCTTAATATCCAACCCAGAATTCAAGCAGGCGCTTGCCAGAGAGCTTTCCTCCGTCGGTACATCCCAGGACACCGCAGGGCTTGCCAACCCTTCACATGCGAGCACAAAAGAGAGTTTTAGTAGGGCACATGTGGAGGACGATGAGTTGGCAGCTAGGGAGCGGGAGTTGGAAGTCCAGCGCCATGAGCATAAGTTGGAAATGAAAAGGCGTGAGCTTGAGTTGGACTCCAAACGATGTGAGCTCGAAATGTTAGCAAAGGTATTTATTCATTATTAATGTCCAAATTAGTCAAATAATTACTTGTGTTTTTTTTAATTATCTAAAACTTATCTATTTTATTTTTCCTATACTGAAGGCCAAGTCGACGTCGGTGTCGCTGTCACCTATCACTCGTTTGTTCTCACTTGGTGAGGATTATGCGTTTGAGATTTTTGAATGTCCATTGGATCACGATGGATGGGTGGCACGCCCAGATCAACAGAGGATATTTTCCTTATGTGGTGACGATCTCGGGAACGCCTGCAGAAATAACGTCTGGGTGAACAGCAATGTCATCAGTCTCTGGTGCACGTAAGTTAATTTTAATTTTATAACTTATTTATTTTTGGTATTTTTCCATTTAATAATTTATTTTAATTTCAATATATATATATTATGTAATTAACATCCACACCTTTTCATATCTTAGGTATCTCCATCGTCTTCAGCTTGATAAGGGCGTTGCATCAGTTTACGGTTTCTTAGATCCGTCAATCCTTCTGCCCGAATTCTTTGCTGGCGATGCATTGAGTAAATACTTAGGGAACTTGTTGGGAGACAATCCGAAAGAATTATTTCTGGCTCCCTACTGTATGGAACGCCATTGGCAGTTGTTCGTACTTCACCCGTCTAGGCATACTGTCATATTCTTCGCTCTCTCCACCAAGATCCGCCACCGAAGGTGGTGGAAGTCTAGAATATGTAAGTAACTAATCTTAAATTTAATTTAAGTTTTAATATCAGTTGTTTTTAGTTTATTACACACATGATATATGAGTTTGTTAATTGATCGACATGATTATTTGTTTATGATAAGCGCGGCAAGGCGAGTAGCATAAGTTGCGCCAACGGGAGAAGTAGGACTTCTAAGGCTAAAGCAAATCCTGTATGGAATATCCTCAAGGTTTGGTAGTTTATTTATCAAATAATTAATATTATAATTACTAATTTATATGTATATTCAACTGACGTTGAAATTAATTTTGTTGGTAGTCTCGATTTCAAATTGACGGGTGGTCGTGCGGCTATTATGTGATGCTTCATATGCTGAACATAGTCTCCGCATCTATTACGGATGGATGGAAGAAGGTAATATTTAAACAACTTGTTAAATTATTTATTATAGTTTTGAAGATGACTTGCATTGATGTTATTGTTATTATTTGAACGTGTCTAGGCATTTATCGACCAATCGCCTATTGAAGAAGATGAGTTAAGAGACTTGAGGATGCGCTTCGCTGAATTCTTATTCAAGTATGCGGCTGAAAAAGGAATTGACAACATACCTCCGCACTACTTAGATGAATAGTTTTTTTGTTAGACTTTAGAAACTAATTAATAACATGTATATATATATATATATATATATATATATATATATATCCTTAGATAGTTTTGTTTTTTAGACATTGGAACTAAAATTTATTTATATATATACATGGGTTTTGGTTTTAAGTCTCCCCATTGTTCAATTTTCCTTTGCAATTCTGTAATGTGTGTGATATTCCGTATTCTTGGGGTTTGAATGCAGGGATAGCTGAGGGGAGTGATATTTTAAAACTGAATTTAAAAAAAAAAACCTATTAACGTCAGTTGTTTATTACGACTGACGTTAAAATTAAACCTTTAACGTCAGTTCTTTATAACAACTGACGTTAGTTTTAACAAAATCAACGTCCGTTGTCTTAAAGAACTGACGTTAATAGTTTTATGTTTAACGTCAGTTGTTTAAAAAACTGACGTTAATAGTTTTATATTTAACGTCAGTTCTCAACTGACGTTAAAATATTAACTATTAACGTCAGCTGTATTTACGTCAGTCAGTATTCTGACGTAAAAAATCAATTTTAACTGACGTAAAAATCACTTATTGCACTAGTGTTGGAAGAACCATAGGCAAGAGTCTTCAACTTGTGCAAAACTTTAAATTGTATACTCAAAAGATGGTACATGAGATTGCAAAACTGTAAATTGAAAAATTGTAAATAGCATAACCATGAGATGGTACAACAAGATAGAAATCCTCAAAAGATGGTATACTTGTCCAATAAGATTAACCCTCAAAAAATTAACTCAATAGAACCAAGTCACTTTTTGTAATCCCATTTGCAGTGTTTCACTTTTTGTAATCTCATTTGCAGTGTAAGCATAACAAGCATTTAACTAAGGCATAGACGTGTTGAAACACTTTATCAAACAGGTGGGGTGCATTTTCTCTTTTTCAAAATATGATACAATTTTTAGCTACACCCTTCCCTTCCAACCTTGCAAGTGCGCAATGGCATAGAAGCTACACAATGATTTTTGGTGAACCATAACAAGGTTTTTACAACCTTTCAAAACTAGCATCTCAAGACAGGGAACCCTAGAGATATTTGGAGTTTGAATTAGATATCTGGAATCACTGAGATCAATTGATTTTAACTCTCTGAAATATTGATCAAAATAAAAAAGAAATGGTTGGCTTTTTGAAGAATTTATGTTAGCAATAATTATGTCATTATGGAAAAACAACATTTCTACCCATTTCTTGAAGCAAATCATGCATTTTTAGAATTATTGCAGAATATAAGTGATCGGTGAAGGTTTTGCGGGTGTCTTCTCCCCTGAAACTCAAGAACGTGATACTTCCAGTTCCATGGCGATATCAGAGAAGAAGAAAAGGAAGAAACTGTTGCGGGAGCCATTGAAGGGATTTGATTTTGAGAGTCCAAAGATCAAAGCAATGAAATCAAGGGAGACATGTGTATAGCTCATCAATAAAATTATAACATGTAACAACTATAACATGTCATATTCTCATTGAAAAACATCATCTACAATATCTATAAAACTATACCGAAGTTTTTTTCCATTGTAAAAATGTCTTTAGTGGAACTTCTGATTTAAAAGTTAAATAAATATTACTTTGTGTAAGTAAAAGACTATATTAAAATGAATTTTGATAATTAATATTATTTTTAAATAGTTTAATTTTGATACATATTCAATCTAAAGTTTTTTTTATACCGACACTTAACCATAAATCATTCTATAATCCCCACCTACGTGATTTTATCCTTCTTAAACATGTTCCCACTTTTGTGGATGGCTCTCTCCCTGATAGCTGGGTCTGAAAAGGTAACAAGGATGGGGTGTATAAGGTGGCATCGAGCTACTCTTGGTTGACACATATATAATAATGACGCCAATGCTAATATTCATGAGTGGGACTGGGTTTGGAAGCTGAGTGCACAAGTAAAGGTTCAGGTACTTGTTTAGTTAATTCCTTCATAGGGCTCTCCACACGAATGAGCTGCACAATAGTCGTGGCCTTGCAACATCTGCTTTGCTATTGTGGAGAGTATGATCCATTGTCTGTGGGATTGCTCACATTCCCATTAACTTTGGTTACGGCTCGGGCTCTGTCAAGATCCTACCTTCATAGTGGATGGTGATGTTGCTGCTTGGGTCCTTAGAATGGCTCGCAGTGATGATTCCATCATTTTTCTTGCTGGCCTTTGGTGGGTTTGGACTTGGAGGAATAACATGGCGTTTGGGGATGATTTTTGGGACATTCAGACAGTTGTCCAAAAGGTTTGGGGATCATAAGATGAATTTAAACATTTTTCTTCAATCTAAACATAAGCACCCTTAGCGGCAATGTCCGGTGGTTTGTTGGACTGCTCCTCCGGCAGGCTATGTCAAGCTCAACATTGATGGTAGTTTTTTTTTTAAAATCCAAGAACGATCTTTTAGTAGTCGTTTGGATCGAATTGATTATAAAAACATGAGTTTAATTAGTTGAGAATCGGGTCCATTTTCTTACATAGAATCCTCTGGCACTCTACAGAATCGTACATGAGATTTGACACCTCATACGACTTCTCGTTCAAATCTGTTATGAGCCTTGTAAGCTACCAAACTGCTCTACCTCGCGATGAAGAGAAGAATTGACAACTCAAGGGAAAATAGGAGCTTATTGCCGAGTATTTGATCAAACAGGATCGTCCAGTTTCTATAGAACCTATCACTAAAATACCAAAATACCCCTATGGGTAGGGCTAAGCAGAGAAAAAAGGGATTCCCATGAGATGGGAAATGAAAACTATTAGTCCCACATGGGGTGTATTGCCACACCCCTAGAGATTAGGTCCACTTTTTACGGGTCAAACCATACATGAGATTTTCACATGGTTACCAGGCACCCACGGAGAAACACATTACAGAGAGAGGGGATTGATTAGTCAGTTTCACCAGTAGTGACGGGCCTAGGGAAGTTTTGCTTGCCGAGTTAATGGCTGCCAAATGGTCTTAAGTTAGCTTGGAGAAGAGGCTTTCAGAACGTCATTTGCGAGACAGACTCTGGTGAGGTGGTTCACTTGTTGCATGCATGACAACCAGATGCATCACTTTCATGTGTTTCCTGCCACAATTAACCAGGTTATGGAGCTCTTGAAGTGACCCTGGTTCAGCTCCAGCATGTGCTCCGTGATGGGAAGTTGGGAACTCTAGTGCAAAATTTATGGCAAAATGTGGTATCCGTTCGGGAAAATAGCTTAAGATCTGGGAGGATCCTCCTCCTGCTATGGGCTCCACATTGTTGAGAGATGGGATGAAGCTAATGTTCTAGAGTCTAGACCTGGCCTTTTCTTTTTAGCTTGCTTTTTGTTGATCTTTTTGCTTTTATTGCCTTAAAAAAAAAAAAACTATTTGTGACTTTAAAAATCAAACAGTTTTAAGGTAACTACATAAAAAACAAATGTTTTTAATAATGTAATAATTTATAATTAATTAATTGTAAAAAAATATTTACATAAACTAGGGATAATAAAATGGGGCAAGACGGTCACAGATAGTAATCCCCCGCCTCAACTAATTCTCGTATGAAAATATGGCACATACCCATCTGGTATCCATATGGATATTCGTTAGTCAAGTTTTAAAAAGATTCACGAATATTCGCGGCTATCCACATATATCCATAGTTATTTATCAATCTATAAAAAAAATATTAAAAAAATCAAAACAAAATAAAATATTTTTTACCACATAATAAATATATAATTTTTCAACATCTTGCTAGTCGTGACTGTATATGATAATTATATCATGAGCTTATGCACAAATAAAAAGCAGGGAGATATTTCTTTATATATGTTATCATTTAAGCATGTAAAGAAATGTTTTTCTCTGTGTGTTTTATTCATCAAGTTGAAGGAAAATATATACATGAATGGACAGCAACTCCTAATAACTCCTAATAATGTTACAACAACTATCAAGGGATACAAATCAAATTAAATGTGATAGCCACAAAATCTGCTATAATAACTCCTAATAACTATTAAGGGATACAAATTAAGGCTAATAACTCCTAATAACTCTTAATAGCACCTTGATTGTTGTTATCTGATATTATGCGAGACTAATAAAGGCTATTAAAGCTAATAATGGCTAATACCCTCCTCAAGGTGGTGCATGCAAGTTTCGAATGCCCAGCTTGTCAAGGAGGAACTGAAACTGTGGTTTTCCTAATGCCTTTGTGAAAATATCCGCAAGTTGACTTGTAGTGGGAACATAGGTTGGTCGAATATTCCCTTTGAGAATCTCATCCCGGACAAAGTGGCAATCTACTTCAATATGCTTGGTGCGTTCATGAAACACAGGATTTTTGGCAATATGTAACGCTGCCTGGCTATCACAGTGAAGAGTCATGGGTTTGTTGTGAGAAATACCTAGGTCAGAGAGAATCCCCTTGAACCATTTTAACTCACATGCAGCAGTTGCCATGGACCTGTATTCGGCTTCAGCGGAGGAACGAGATACAGTGTGTTGCTTCTTTGTTTTCCAGGATATAGGGGAGCCACCAAGGAGGACTAACCGGCCAGTAACAGAACATCTGGTTAAAGGACAACTGGCCCAGTCGGAGTTGCACCAACCATGAAGCTGGAGGTCACATGTCCTATCCAGAAGAATTCCTTGTCCTGGATTCCCTTTCAGAAATCGGACTACTCGAAGTACATCTACTCAATGCTCAGTTGTGGGATGTTGCATAATTCAGGTCGAGTGAAACACAAGTAAATCAGACGCCCAACCAAGCGCCTATATTGCTCGGGATTAGGGAATAGCTGATCCGAAGCCAGTGCCAAGCGGTGGTTTTGCTCTAATGGAGTGGCGGCAGGTTTAGCACCAAGGAGACCAGCTTCAGATATAATATCAAGGGCATATTTACGCTGACAAAGAAAGATCCCTGTAGGATTTCTGGCAACTTCAATGCCCAAAAAATACTTCAACACGCCAAGGTCTTTCATATGGAAACACGTGCTCAAGTAGAGTTTAAAGCGCTGGATGGCAGAAGAAGTGTTTCCAGCAATAATCAAGTCATCAACGTATACTAGGACCACAAGATGATTGTCTTATTTTTGCAAAGTGAACAAAGAATAGTCAAGAGATGATTGTTGGAACCCATAAGCTTTGAGGGCAGTAGAGAGCTTGGCAAACCAGCAACGTGGGGCTTGCTTTAGCCCATAAAGTGATTTGCGAAGCTTACACACCATATCTGGTTGCGGTGCGGCAAAGCCAAGAGGCATTTTTATAAACACTTCTTCATGAAGATCACCATGCAAAAACGCATTGTGCACATCCATTTGATGAAGTTCCCAAGCTTTTGTCTTTGCCCACGACTAGGGCAAGGTCGTCTTGTGACCATTTTGGCAACTGGTGCGAATGTTTCGGTCTAATTGATCCCTTCCACTTGATGATTTCCAAGCACAACCAATCTGGCTTTAAAACGTTCAATCGTTCCATCAGAGTGATATTTAATGTGATAGACCCATTTGCATCCCAGAGCTTTCTTGCCAGGTGGTAAGCGCTGCATGGTCCAGGTGCTGTTACGTTCAAGGGCTTCAATCTCGGCTTGCATGGCTTCTCTCCACAGAACATCTTTCACTGCTTCATGGAAGTATAGTGGTTCCTTTTCTGCAGTAATTGCTGCAAGAAATTGTCTATGTGGCAGAGAAAATTTATCACAGTTTACATAATGTGTTATAGGATAGGGTGTACCTGAAGAATGCGATGGAGTTAGTGAACGAGTGGGAGGACTCAACTTTTGAACAGTGTTCATGACGTAACCTTCCAACCTGGTAGATGGACGTTTAACACGACAACCTCGTCCTAGTGGCCTAGAATCATCAGAAGGATTTGTCATGACACCAGTGTCTTCTACATCAGCTTCGATAGTATGGGGCATTTCTGGCGGGTTCAGTATGACAGTAGTGTCTTCTACATTCACCTCAACAGTGTGGGTGCCCCCTATCGTTAAGACTTGCTTCTGTTGCTGATTCTAATGTGTCTAGACAAGAATCATCTACTTCACCCGCTGCTTCGTTATGATTCGCCGAGTTTGATGTAGATTCACTGTGTTGGAAGGGAAATTGTGTTTCAAAGAAGAGTACATCTCTTGACACACAAAAAAAAAAAAATCACGGGTATCAAGGTCATAAACTCGCCATCCTTTTTGCCCAAAAGGATACCCAACAAAAACACACCGATGACTGCGACTTGCAAACTTATCTCCTTTATTGCCTTGGTTGCGAGCATAGCACAGAGAGCCGAATATGCGTAGATGAGTGTAGGAGGGTGGCTGGCTGTTCAGGACTTCATATGGAGTTTTGCCATTCAAAGTTGGGGTTGGAGTGCGATTAATCAAGTACCTTGCTGTCAAGATGCACTCGCCCCAGAAATTAAGGAGAAAACTTCCTTGAAACCGCAAAGCACTTGCAACATTGAGGATGTGATGGTGTTTTCTTTCGACCCTTCCATTTTACTGCGGTGTCCCTACACAAGATGTTTGAAAAACAATTCCATGTTCCAGGAAATAATTTTTCATGCAAACAAATTCTGTTCCATTATCACTTCTAATAGCTTTAACCCTTTTATTATATTGTCTTTCCACAATCGCAAAGAAATTTACCAAAATCCATGACACTTCTTTCTTATCAATTAACAAATAAATCCACACTGCACGCGAGCAATCATCCACAACAGTAAGAAAATATGAAGCGCCACAAGAAGATGGAGTTATGTAAGCTCCCCATAAATCACAATGTTTCAAATCAAATGTATTAGAAGCATGATAATTACTCAATGGAAATGTTTCTCTAGTTTGCTTAGCTCTTTGACAAGTGTCACAAGCTTTATTTAGTAAATTACTATCTTTCCCACCACTGTCTTTAGAAATCAACTGAGTAGTCTTCCAAGATGGATGTCCCAAGCGTTTATGCCACAGTTCTAGTTGGTTCATCCCTTCAGATCTGCAAGCCTTCATTCTTGGAATTTCCCAGAAGAAGTAGAGTCCATCCCTCCATCCCTCCGTTCACCCGCTCCAATCAGTATCTTCGAAGTTTGGTCCTGTATAACACACATGTTATTAGTAAACTGAACAATACAACGTGATTCATTTATCAGTTGTGATATAGAAATTAAGTTGGAATTTAATTGAGGAACATAAAGCACGTTCTCGAGTTTTAAACCCCTAGCAAGCCTTATTGTCCCTTCCTTAGTGGCCATTACAGATTCTCCATTAGGAAGTCCAACAGGACATCCAGGCACTTCACGTACATCAGCAAAGTATTGAAGGCTTCCTGACATATGGTTGGATGCCCCGCTATCTAGGATCCATATATTGGGTTTAGTCTTACCAGCCATGCACTCATTTGGAGTGACCTTAGATGTATTGAGCATTTGCAACAAAGTTTCCCATTGCTCATTGCTTAACCCTGCCATGGCACTCGTCAGGTATAAGAATTCTAACATGATGCTCTTGATACCATGTAAAGGAATGTTTTTCTCTCTCTGTGTTTTATTCCTCAAGCTAAAGGAAAATATATACATGAATGGACAACAACTCCTAATAACTCCTAATAATGTTACAACAACTATCAAGGGATACAATTCAAATGTGATAGCCACAAAATCTGCTATAATAACTCCTAATAACTATCAAGGGATACAAATCAAGGCTAATAACTCCTAGTAGCACCTTGATTGTTGTTATCTGATAGTATGCGAGACTAATAAAGACTATTAAAGCTAATAATGGCTAATAAAGCATTTTCGTATTTTAGGTACTCGCGGGTTCATGTACCTTAATACTCGCTCATGGCCCACTAATAAGTGTGTGAAGAAAAGATTATTTTACTCATGGGTACATACTAAGCTACCCGAACATAACCATAGTGGGTTTTAACCACGGGTATATGCAAGTATGAGTAATTTGTTATCTCTAATACTGACAATACATGTAAATTAAATCCATTTTTTAATGTTAAAACAAGTAAATAATACTCACATTTATAAATATGAGTTGAATTAACTAGTACCTAAGTTTAAGGATTAAACTATTTTAAAGTAAACAAAAGTGTGAAGTGAAGACGTAATGGGTATCCATTAGTTAAAATATATTGATATTTCAATGTATTTTAACATTTTTTTGAAAGGAGTCAATACATTTTAATTAATCAAAAGTAAATAAATATTTATCTTTTTATTTTAAATTTGTTCAATTTTTTTGATTCACTTCAAGAAAGCTTTATCTAGTAGCTTAATGATTGAAACATACCAATGAAATGCGAGTAGATTTGTTATAGATACCCCACCATCAACCTCAAGTTCTTTTTCTTTTTAGCCTTTTCCATTTCTCCTGTCTCTTTATTGACAAATGCACTAAAGTAATTCCATTTTTTTGTTGTTGTTGAACATCAAAGTAATTCCTTTATGAATTCTGTATATATTCTTCCCCTGCACTAGCAAGAAGGGAGCACAAATTCATCAAGATTTGGATCGCAATTGCTGAAGTTATCAATATAATGTATACCGATTGCTAAAAGACAGTAACAAACACATTAAGATTCAACATCATCGTTTATGACCATTTTTAGAATAATTATAGAAAGATGATAAAAATATATATAAAAAAAGAAAGTAATGGCAAAGAAGTGAAATGAAAATATAAATTGAAGAGAGCAGCAAGGGAATAATTATGGAAAATATTTTATTTTCTTAGTTTAACTACAAATATGACCATGAATAAAAAAACAAAATACAAATATGACCACATATATTAATTAGTTTACTCAAACCAATGGATTTCTATTCATAAAAAAAAATCAATGGATTTCTTTTAAAAAATTGAGACATAATAATAACACTAAGCTCTCTCTTTCTTTATCTTATATTTATATACTTAACAAAATACAATATGAACATCAATAAAATTCTTCGAAACAACAACAATCTTGAAAATTTGGAGAATATGAATTGTACCTACCTATATATATTACACTAAAAAAATAATCAACTTAGCAATTGAAATTCACGACCTAGCTAAAAACGATCGCGGTTAGCAATTACCATTGTCACTGATCAAGTGAATAAAAAAATAATTGGTTTTTGCTTTGTAGCTAGTAGCTACCGATGAGTGTAGTTACAAATAATTTGGTCATCATATTAGTCGTTAAACAAGATATTCATAAATTTGATAGGAAAATACTAACTAGTATCTTAAGGGTATTGGTTAAGAAATTAAATATAAAAATTATGTATTTAAATGTTGTGTATTCTATTTTTTAAAAGTTTAAAAGCTACAATTCCCAATGTAAAATTTTTATTAGCAAGACCCAATTTAATATAATTTGACTTCTTTCCTACAAAATTAGCGATCAAATTGATTTGTCTCTAAACAGTGGTCACTAACTAAGCCTACATTTGTATAGAGCCTATTATCAATGATTGTAAATGCCTAATGAGCAACTTAGAGGAAGTATCAGTTATAATACCCCGTTGGTGCTACATGGTTAACTCTTTGCGGAAATAAAACCTAAATCAGGCTGGTTGCTTTCGGAAAATAGTTCACGTATAACTTTCTAACCATCAGAAAAACGGGTACAAATTTTTTTCTTCTTGTTACTTAAAACAAACATTGATACATACTTCTTAATATAATCATACTAAACGTTTAAGTCTGAAATCCCAACTCAAAAAGGAAGGCTCTCAGTAGCCAAAATATACAGACTATAGGAAAAACCACTACCTCAAAAAGATATAACTAGAATAGTCCTAAGCTGGTCGTCTTAACCATATTTTACTAGGAAGACCCCGTGGTCATCCCTACTATCAACGTCTTCTTCAAAGATCAGGAGTAGTATCTCCAAGTGAAACCGAGAACTTCTCTGCATCATCTGTACTCGTGTACCAAGGTACAACAACAAAACCACAAACAAATATAATGCAAGGGTGAGATATCGACATATGAGTTTTATCACGATAGTTGCATGCGCGACACACAGAGAACACCATATACAGATATATACAACATATAAAATTCTCAGAATAATCTACATGTTCTAAACAATGGGATTCATACCCGGCAGTCATCGCAATTTGTAAAAAAAAAAAATTAAACTTCAACATCCACCATCAAATTTTGATATTTATTCTCGTCGCTTTTTTTTTCGTTTATTCTTTCTTTGTCGAGGTTCAAAGCTCACGACTCTTCTTACTTAGGCATCAAGCCCATTTATTCTTAACATAGGACACATTCAAATGTGCCAACTAGGACTTTAACCCGCGATACACAGGATACGGATTCAAACGTGCCAACTGGGACTTTAACCTGCGACACACATGACACGGATTCAAATGTGCCAACTGTGACTTTAACTCGTGACACACATGACAATAGTCCACGTACTTACTCATAGGAACACTAGCCCGTCATCTCGGCCATCTAGGTACTCACAACTTCCACTTTTAACACAGTTTCCGTTATGTGAAAAACAAATATCAAAACAAAACTCTGAAAACTTATCCAAGTTTATCAGACATATTTTCGCTGACTTAAAACCTTTTTGCAGAAAATCTTTTCCTCTGAATTCGTTTTCTAGAACGTTAAATTGCAGAGAAATTTATTTTTCTCAAATCCATCTTCTTCTGAAATTCCTTTTCCGAAAACACATCAAATCCTTAAAAAAAACATTTATAAAACGTTTTTGTCCGAAATAACTATTTCTCATAGTTTCACTATAAGTCACTTTCTAAATTATCTTCCGACTAAAATAAAATCATTTATAAATCAAATGACTTTTATTTTTCCAAAAAGTTTTTTCACCATCAATATTAAAATATTTTTGAAACTAACTCTTATAATGAATATTTATTTTCTTTTTGAATTTATTTTGAAAAAATTACCGTAAATGAAATTTTTTCACGGTTTCGTCCTCACTATCCTTCATTGATTTACTCTTCAACCGAAATATCATTAAATATTATTATTTTCAATATTTTCTTCCACTTCCATAAATCAAAACATTTAAGTTCCTCCTCAAGCTTTTAAAGCTTCATCCTTAATTATCACTTAAGTTTCTCCTCAAGCTTTTAAAGCTTTATCGTTAATTATTATTGAGCGCCGACCACTGTCAGACTTTCAGTCAATCAATCAACCAACAGTTAATCCCTACATCATAGTTATGACATGCTTTCATAAAAAACATTAAAAATCACATAACAGCCATATAACAATTCAATTTAATACCCCACACATTACTACGAATAAATTACATACGACACGCAGATAGCATGTAGCTATCAAAACCCCTCAGGTAAACTCCCATTACCTTAAAGTTTTCGAATTTCTTCTTGGCCTTAGTCTCTTGAATTAGTTTTCCTCCTACTACACAACACTTCAATCAAGCAACAAATTTCCTTTACAACAAAATAGAATACAAGTAAAATTGAAACAAAACTCATCCAATCCTCTTGGACTAGGATTTGGCCATAACATAGGAAATTTAGGAGGAAATTTTCTTTGCTCTCATGCTTTTGGATCATCAATCTAGGGATCCTAGATAGCTTATAAAAATTATCACCCAAGTTAAAGGTTGAAGAAAAACTCCTTTAACTCACATGGGTGAAGTTCGGCCAACATAAAATAAAAGGGCTAGGAATCTCTAAATTTTTCAAGCTCTTGGATTCATGATCCTAGAGTAGTAGAGAGTGAGGAAAAATTATCAATTCTCAAAAATTTGCTTCATATGATTTTTCTAGTTAAATTAAGACATCAAGGAAAATGGAAATATTGTGATCTTGACATGAATAAATTGAAATGAATGAATAGAAAATTAGTCATGATCATAGTCAAGTTCAAAAATCAACTTTAGAGATTTTTTTCTCATGTTTCAAAGGGTTACAAATTTTTGAAATCCAAGAGTAAAATCAAAGGGTATGGTTCGGCCAAGTGGGGAGAAATAGGGAAGAAATTTTTGTTTTATCAAATCACTTGGCAAACATGAAGAGTTTGGTCATGTGAGCTTAAGTATCAAACTTTAAGACTTGAATCAATAATCAAAATGAAGTATGGAATCTAATCCGATCTTTCAAGCTTACTTCTTCTTCTTTTTTTTTGAAATAAAAGTGGACAAACATGTAGGTAATCAATCATCTATCAATATTAATGAAGCAAGATTGAAGAAAATTTACCTTTTAAGTGTTGATCCTTCAAGATCAAAATGAAAAGTCTTGAGAAATTTAAGAGAAAAGAGAGGAAAAGACTTGGCTGACAAGAATGAAAATGGTTAGTAAAAATGGGGGAGGCTGGCGTGAAAATGAGGGAGGAGAGGAAACAATTTTTTTTTCCTTGAGATTAATTGTCTTTGACTTAAGCTTTTGGATGGCCAATGATAATGAAGCGTGGAAAAAAAGAAATGAAAGTGCTATGGTGTGGTGAGGCTGCCGAACTTGAGTGAATGGAAGGAGTAGGAGAATTAGTTTTAGGACCTAAGGGGAATTCTATGGAAATTTAGGGGCAAAATGGTCATATTTTAGAAAAATATCTAGATATTTTACAAAGAATCATCATGACTTTTGGTGACTCATGAGGATGAGTCATCATGGATAACTCGTCGTTCTAATCTTCCTGTGTAGCTCTACAGAACTGTATCCGGCTCAATCGTTTACCCGATTTAGGTTTTATGAGCGTTTTCTTCGAAAATTTGCCCAAATAAAATATGTTATTTATTTTTGAGCTAAAATTTTCCAAATATCCTATATCGTTGTAAACTTGATATAAACCTAAACGGTTTTGTTATCGGGTTAAAATTAGGTTTTCTGATCAGTAAAATTTTACTGTCAGTGAAAACGTAGACCGGGTTCCGTCTGAATTTTCAACCCAAATTTTAATCGTAACCTTCTACTATAAAATAGAGTCTAAATATGATTTTGTTTTATCCAAAATCATTTTTTAGGTCTCAGATAAAATATATACAATTAGAATCCTACCGATATTAAAAAACAGCAAAAACTAGGGTGATGCAACACCCCCCATTGGGTGTCACATGGTTAACTCGTTGCTGAAAATAAAACTTAAATAAACGCTGGTTACTTTTGGAAAATAATGTTTTCTAGTAGTTTATCCATATTCAAAAATGGTGATAATTTTTTTTTCTTCTCCATACAAAAAAACATCATCAACATATATATGCATCATAAATATTTACATCAAGACCTTTATCAGTACATGTCGTTTCCAAGAGTTATAACAACGTAAGAAAATATAAACAAACATAACTATAACCTAGTGGTAAGTCTGGAACCACAACTCAAAAATGATGGCTCTCGGTAGCCAGAAGACAGACTGTCAAAACCTCTACCTCAAAAATCGAATAAAACCCTATAGCTGGTCGGCACTAATGATAGCCATTGGGGAGGTCGTACATACCGAGCCAGTGTAAGTGGCGCTGCGATCCCCAGGGTTAATTACCCACGCACCACTGTCATTCGCATTCTAAAACATCAGGGAGTGAATACCAGAATACGACAGGTTCTCCTCGGGATCCATCTGAACTCACACACACACACACACACACACACACACACACACATAACACAATAGAAAACCCAACAAGAAAAACGCAAGGGTGAGATACCGACATATGAGTTTCAACAAGAAAACCACATGCGCGACACACAAAACAACATATACATATATTCAATACAAATGGAAATTCTCCAAAACAACATGATAGTTTATCAATGGGATTCATACCCGACAGTCATCGCAATTTATAAAAAATACATGACACTTCAATATTCATCCTCTAAACTTTGATGTCTAATCTTCGGAGATCCCAACTTCCTTTCGTTCGAGCAGATCAGGCTGGATTACATGGCACATTGTCAACGAAAAAAACAATTGTCAACGCAATACATGACACATTGTCCAACTCAAGGTACAATGGTCAACATAATAAATGGCATATTGTCCATTAAGGCACAATGGTCAACAACACATAGTACATTGTCCATCAAGGCATAATGATCAACTTTACATGGCACATTGTCCATTAAGGCACAATGGCCAACGCAATAAATGACACATTGTCCATCAAGGCACAATGGTCAACAACTCATGTCACAATGTCCAACTCTAGGCACATTGGTCAACGCAGGCAGTCTGCCAAAAAAATGCATGTAAAACTTTTATTCTCGTCACTTTTCTTTTTGGTTCATTCTTTCCTTGTCGAGGCTTAAAGGCTCGCGACCATTCGTAATTAAATATTAAATCTTTTCATTCTCAACATAGGACACACAGTACGAGTGCTCAATCCCGAAGCCCTAGATCGATACACCAGTCTTAGGTTTGCGGATATGGGATACAAAGTTCACCAAATCAATTACAGGACACAAAGTCCACAACATCTTTTACAGGACACAAAGTCCACAACAACTAACACAAATCCATGATCCACGTGTTAACAGAACACTAGAATCCTGACGTCTTGGTTACTAGGTTCTCCTTTCTTCTTCAACAACATTTTCGTTCTGTGAAACAACAAATACAAAACAAAACCTCCAAAACTTATCCATGTTTATCAGAAGTATTTTCATTGAGTAAAAACTCCTTTGCATAAAATCTTTTCCATTGAAAATCGTTTATAAAACGTTAAGTCGCAGAGAAATTTATTTCTCCTCTAATTTCTTCTCTCTTAAGATCTCTTTTCCGAAAAATATCAATTTTTGAAAAATCATTCACAAGTCATTTTCGTTTCAAAGAACTAAAACCGTTTTCCATAGTCTCGCCGTAAAATTCTTTGCTAAATTACTCTTTGTTTAGAAATAAAGTCATTTATACATCAAGTAACTCTACTTTTCATAAAAAATTTTCAACGTCACAAATTTATTTATTTTTGAAACTTAACCTCTTTTATTAACTTTTTATTTTATTTTTGAATTTATTTTGGAAAAACAAACGTTAGTGAAATTTTTTAACAGTTTCGTCCTCACTGTCACCCATTGACTCCTCATTCACTGAAAACACCATTAAAATATTATTTTCCACTTTTTATTCTAGTTTCTCAAACTAAATCATTTTGATTTCTGTTCAAGCTTATCAAGCTTTTATTTTTAATTTTAATTGAGCACTGACCACTGTCAGGCTTCTTAGTCAATCACTCAACAGCAGAAAATTCAAACAACACAGTTATAACATGCATCACAGTTATAACATACCAATTCACATAAACCATATAAATTGCACACAACTATATAAAACTACATAAACACAACACGAAATAAATAAATCAGATAATGCGACAACACTAAAATTAATTATACGGACAACACACAGATAGCATGTAGCTATCTAAAACCCCTCAGGTAAACTCACCTTACCTCTTGAAGTTCTTAGTTTTCGCTTTGAAACATCTAGTTGATTTTCCGATTCATCCTCACAACGCAAAATAACAACTAAACTTATCCTTCACAACAAACAATACAATCAAGTTACAATATGAAACAAAAATTCCTCTAACCAACTATGGTTAGGGTTCGTCCCTATCAACAAAAATAGGCTAGAGGTTTCTAAAATTCTCAAGCTTTTGGATTGACGATCCTTAGGCATTAGAAAGACTAAAACAATGGCCATAAATCAAAAATTGAATTAAAATCATCTAACCCATCAAGAGTTAGGTTTCGACATACACAACAAAATTACGCTATAAAATTTATTTGATTTCAATCTTTGGATTTAGGAAGTATAGGTATTAGAGAGACTAACTCAAGTATCATTTTCCAAAAATTGAAACAAAACTCATCAACTTTCCCTAGCTAGGGTTTCAGCCATATAAGGAAGAATAGGAAGGAAATTTTCTTTTGCTTCATGCTTTTGGATAATCAATATAGAGATCATAGAGAGTTAAAAAAAATCGGTTTCACATCAAAAGGATTTTTCTATGATTTTCTAGAATTTTTTTAAGGAAAACCCTAGAAATTGAAACATGGTGATCATGACATGAAACTCATGAAATCAATGAAGGAGAAGACATCAATGATCATGTAGATGAAGGTTTACCTCTTGTTGATTGAAGAAATGAAGTAAAATGATCAAGTTCTTCAAGAATCAACTATGGAGTTTCTATGTGTTTTTGGAGAGAAAAGCTTAAGGTTGAAGCTGAAGTGAATGGAAGAAAATGCCTAAGTGTGGTGTGTATGGTGTGGGCCGTGTGGGGGAGGAGTGTTTTGGTCCAAAACTTGTGATGGCAAACTTGTAAATTCACTTGAAAACCAAGGGTAACTTAGTCATTTCCTTACCAAAATATCTTAGATATTTAAGTGCCATTATGACTTGGATAGGATCGCCATAAATGCTCGCCATGTCGGTCACATCAGTCACTTCAATCACCTCAACTCCGTATCTAACTCCGTCGTTTACCCAGCTAAGGTTTTACACGCGTTTATTTTGAAGTTTTCGCCCGTATAAAATATAATATTTTATTTTTATGCAAAAAAATTCAAAAAAAAAAACAATATCATTACAAATATGATATAAACCTAAACTGTTTCATTCACAAGTCAAAATTAGGTTTTCTGATCAGTAAAATATTATTGTTAGTGAAAACATAGACCGGGTTTCATCTGAATTTTCAACCCAAAATTTAATTGTAACCTTCAATTAAATAGAGTCTAAATATGACTTTGGTTTATCCAAAATCATTTTCTAAGTCTCAGATAAAAATATAAACATCTATATTTATATTATCGATATTAGAAAGTAGAAAAATAGGGGAGTTACATTACTACCCCAAAAAAAAAAATTTGTCCTCGAAATTACGCACCTGGAAAAAAATCAGGATATTGTAATCTCATCTTGTCCTCAGCTTCCCATGTTGCATCTCCGGTAGTCTCATCCCAAATAACCTTGACCAAGGAAATTTGTTTACCCCTGAGCTGCTTAATCATCTTATCCTCGATTCGTACAGGAGAGGTCTCATAAGACAAGTTTTCTTTTAATTGTACTTCATCAGGTTCAATTTTATGTGATGGATCAGGAATATACTTCCTCAATTGGGAGACATGGAAAACATCAGCAAAGTTTGAAAGAAAAAGGTGGTAAAGCAATTCGGTAGGCTACTGGACAAATACGGCGAAGAATTTGGTAAGGTCCAATGAATTTAGGAGTGAGTTTTATGCACTTTATAACTCTACCTACCCCAGTCATGGGTGTGACTCTCAGAAATACGTGTTCACCTTCTTGAAATTCGAGAGGCCGTCTTCTTCGATTAGAGTAACTCTTTTGCCTACTTTGTGCCTTTTCATATTTTCTCGAATTTGTTTAACCTTTTCTGTTGTTTGCTTCACGATTTTGGGACCTAAAATCATGCTTTCTCCATGTTGGTACCAACATAAATATGCTTGACATTTCCTCCCATACATAGCCTCATAGGGTGTATTCCATATACTTGAATGATAATTGTTGTTATACGTGAATTTGATAAGTGGCAAAAGATCATTCTAACTTCCATGATGGTCTAAGACACATGCTCTCAGCATGTCTTCTAATGATTGAATCTTTCTTTCTGTTTGTCCATCAGTTTGAGGATGATACGCTAAACTTAAACCTAACTTGGTTCCCGATGCTTGATGTAGACTTCCCCAGAAACGTGAAGTGAACTTCGGATCTCGTTCTGAAACAATACTCGAAGGCACTCCCTGAAGTCTAATCACTTCCTTGATATAGACATCAGTAAATTTTTCTACAGTGCAGTTGATATTAACAGGTAAGAAATGTACTGATTTTGTTAACCTGTCAATGATCACCCAAATTGAATCAAAACCTTTAGAAGTTCGTGGTAAACTTATCACAAAATCCATCGATATGCTATCCCACTTCCATTCAGGTACATCTAACGATGTAAGCATTCCTCTAGGTCTTTGATGTTCTAACTTTGCTTTCTGACAAGTTAGAGATGATGCAACGTACTCCGCGACTTACTTTTTTATGCCTGGCCACCAAAATCTTTGTTTTAAATCTTGATACGTCTTAGTTGATCCAGGATGAATAGCTTACTTACTCTTGTGTGATTCTTCAAGAATCATCTTTTTCATCTCAGGATTATCAGGTACACATACTCGTCCATTGCACCTTAAGATGTGATCTGGTCCCAAACTAAATTCTATAGCTTTTCCTTGTTCCATTAATTCCTTCTTCTCTTGAAGATACGCATCAGCAACTTGTTGTTCTCAGATCTCTTCCATTAATCCACTTGAAATTTTGATCATTCCCAAACTAATCTTCTTTTGACTTACTTCCATAATCAAATTGAGATCACAACTTTTTAATCAGTTCGAGTTCCTTTACCATCATAGCCGAGATATGAATGGCTTTCTGGCTAAGTGCATCAGCTACAATGTTCACCTTTCCAGGATGATATTGCAACGTGAAGTCATAATCCTTCAGGAACTCCATCTATCGTCACTGTCTCATATTGAGCTCCTTTTGATCAAACAGGTACTTCAGACTTTTGTGGTCACTAAAGACATCAAACTTAACTCCATACAAGTGGTGTCTCCAAATCTTTAGGGCAAAAACCACAGCAGCTAACTCCAAGTCATGCATCGGATAATTTCTCTCACGAGTCTTTAACTGACGTGACGCGTAAGCTACAACTTTTCGATGTTGCATTAATAGACAGCCTAAACCTTGATACAAAGCATCACAATATACCTCGTAAGGTTCATTCAGTTCAGGAAGTATTAATATTGGCGAGGTTATCAAACATTCTTTTATCTTTTGAAAACTTTCCTCACATTTGTCAGTCCACACAAAAGGTTGATCCCCCCTCGTGATTTAAGTCAACGACGCAACTATTTTGGAAAAACCTTCAATAAATCTCTGATAATAACTGGCTAGACCGACAAAGCTTCGAATCTCCGTTACCATATTTGGCCTTTCCCAAGAAAGTACTGCTTCTACTTTTGCAGTATCTATAACAAGTCCTTCCTCGGTAATTACATGTCCTAAAAATTTCATTCTTCGAGCCAAAACTCGCACTTGGACAATTTTGCATATAAGACCTTCTCGCGTAGGATTTGTAGAACTTGTTGCAAATGTTCTTCATGTTCCACATGACTCTTAGAGTAAATGAGAATGTCATTGATGAACATGACAACGAATTTATCAAGAAACAGAAGAAAAATCCAATTCATGTAGTCCATGAAGATAGCGGTGCATTCATCACTCCAAAAGGCATTACGAGATACTTATAATGTCCATAACGAGTTCTGAACGCAGTTTTTGGTATATCTTAAGTCTTTACCCTAATCTGATGATAACCCATCCTCGCGTCAATCTTTGAAAACACAACAGCTCCTCTCAGTTGATCAATCAGATCATCTATGCACGGTAAAGGGTACTTATTCTTGATCGTCACTTTATTGAGTTGTCGAAAATCCACGCAAAGTCTCGAACCTCCGTCCTTATTTCTCACTAAAAGAACTGGTTCTCTCCACGGGGAAACACTCGGTCATATAAATTGTTTCGACAAAAGGTTCTCCAGTTGAGCTTTCAACTCAGCAAACTCTGTAGGTGACATCCGATATGGAGCGATAGAGATCGGACCAGCTCCTGGAACTAGGTTGATGGAGAACTCTATATATCTAACTGGCAGCAAACCTGGAACATCATTTGGAAACACATCCGGAAACTCTCTCACTACAGGCACCGTAATCAAATCGATCTCCCCCTCGACTTCTAAGTTAGATAAAAGCAAGTATACCAGATCTTTTTCTTTCGAAAAGTTCTTATTTGATTGGTAGATAAAAATCCAGAAATCTCAGGAATAGGAAAAACTAAATTTTTATGGGCTCAATCTAAAAGGATATGGTGGGAAGATAACCAATCCATACCTAAAATCACATTTAACTGTATTAAAGGCAGGCATATCAGACTAACATGAAAATGTCTATCCTGAATGATAATAGGACAGTTCAGACATATAGAATTTATGATAACTGGTCTAACAGTTGGGGTTGAAACAATCAAATCATACGATAGAGAAGAAACAAGCAATTTCAATTGTCTCACACAATCCATCGCAATAAAAGAATGCGTTGCACCTGAATCGAAAAGTACAATTAAGAAATTACAAGTTATGTTGCAACTACCTTGTATGAGACCGTCAGAGTTTGAAGCTTCATCACCACTCATGGTGTAAAATCTCCCCTTAGTCGTCGGCTTATTGGTCCTTGAGGTGTTGGTAACTGGTCCAGACATCAGTGCATTACAATCATTTGCTATGTGCCCCACCTGACCACAAGTGAAACACTTCATTCCCTTAAAAGGGCAATTATCAGCCATATGATTCGGATCCCCACATTTGTAACATTTTCTGACTTGGCCTTGATTTTGGTTCATTTGGCCTCCACTACCTGATGCAGAAGCAACATGACGGTATGATTGCTGGTTCTGATTATTTCTGGGTGGTCGGAAATATGGTTTCCTCTGCACTTGCTTCCCTCTCTGGTTCTGGAATTGACCCTTGAATCTAGATGGTCCTCCAACATTCCCTCTATTTTCTCTTCCCTTCCTCATTTGTTCCACTTTCCTACACTTCTCAACTAGAGCTTGGAAATTTCTGATTTCCAGTGGTAGTACCGATTCCTTGATTTCAAAACACAGGCCTCCTTCGAACCTCTCACATTTCCAGTCTTCATATGGGTTATTTTGGAAGAAACATAAATACTTGGTGAGTGATTCAAACTTCGCCGCGTATTCCCCTACAGACAAATCTCTCTGTTGAAGACGCGGAAATTCTTACTCCTTTTCAGCTCTGGCATTCTGGGGAAAATACTTGTTCAGAAACATGTTTCGAAACACATCCCAAGTAATCTCCTGATTATCCGCTTCCAACAGTTGCTTAGTTCCCTTCCACCAGTATTCAGCATCTCCCAAAAGCAAAAAAGTAGCATAAGGCACCTTCATTCCTTCAGGACTGTGAATCAGCTCAAAAAATTTCTCTAACTCTTGAATCCAAAAATCAGCTTTCGAAGGATCAACATCCCCATGAAATTGTGGCCAATTCTGACGTCGAAAAGCAGTCAGACCTCTGCCCTCAGCAGCTTGTTCAGGTCGGATTTGCTCCTGTTGGTTCTGGGAAGCCATAGTAGCTGTCTGGAGCACTATGGTAGCTGCAACATTCGCCATCGCTTGTGCTGCCTGGTCCATCCCACTAGCACCATCATAGTATTCCCCAAAATTTCCACGTCCGTCAACACGACCACCTCTACGGCCACGTCCACGTGCACCTTTTATTTCCATAACTGACCTACAAGACAAAATCAATTAAACTGCAACCAGAAAATGAAACGTGAACCTACTAGTTAACACACATTACTTCTAAGAAGTAATTCAGACAATCTCAATCAGAGATCACACAACATCAACCCAATAGACCTATTCCCAAAGATTCCCGAAAGATTCGACCAGCTCTAATACCACTAATGCAACACCCCCCTTGGGTGTCACATGGTTAACTCGTTACGGGAAATAAAACTTAAATAAATGCTGGTTACTTTAGGAAAATAATGTTTTCTATTTGTTTATCCTTATTCAAAAATGGTGATAATTTTTTTTTCCTCTCCATACAAAACAACATCATCAACATATATATATGCATCATAAATATTTACATCAAGACCTTTATCAGTACAGGTCGTTTCCAAGAGTTATAACAACGTAAGAAAATATTAAAAAAAAACATAACTATAACCTAGTGGTAAGTCTGGAACCACAACTCAAAAATGATGGCTCTCAGTAGCCAGAAGTCATACTGTCAAAACCACTACCTCAAAAATGGAATAAAACCCTATAGCTGGTCGGCACTAATGATAGCCATTTGGGAGGCCGTTGTAGACACCCCCACCTGCAGGAGGAGTATCCAGTGAGGATATTGCTGCTCCCGCTCCTATAACTGGGACCACACCATCATCGAGAGGATGGTACTCAGGGTCCTCCTCTAGGTCCTCCTGAGGACTCTTCCTTAATCCCCTCATCAACCTCCAGAACTAAAATAATCGGTGCGGGAGGTGATATTGGTGCTGCCTCGTGTAATGACTGAATGTGTAGGGAATGGTGCTCCAAGTCTCCTTGTGCCACCAAGTACTGCACGATCATCCAGATCGGAGGTAATGTGACCTCAACAGTCTCCACACTGTGCGAGCGTCGATGTGGTCCTGCCGCTAAGGTACCCGTAATCGTACAGGCCGGGCCAGTGTAAGTGGCGCTGCGAGCCCCGGGGTTAATAACCCACGCACCACTGTCATTCGCATTCTCAAACTTCAGGGAGAGAATATCCCCGAATACGACAGTTTATCCTCGGGATCCATCTGAACTCATATATATATATATATATATATATATATATATATATATATATATATAACACAATAGAAAACCCAACAAAAAAAACACAAGGGTGAGATACCGATATATGAGTTTCAACAAGATAACCACATGCGCGACACACAAAATAGCATATACATATATTCACTACACGTGGAAATTCTCCAAAACAACATAATAGTTTATCAATGAGATTCATACCCGACAGTCATCACAATTTATAAAAAAATGCATGACACCTCAATATTCATCCTCTAAACTTTGATGTCTAATCTCCGGAGATCCCAACTTCCTTTCGTTTGAGCAGATCAGACTGGATTACATGGCACATTGTCAACGAAAGAAACAATGGTCAACGTAATACATGACACATTGTCCAACTCAAGGCACAATCGTCAACGTAATAAATGGCATATTTTCCATTAAGGCACAATGGTCAACAACATAGTACATTGTCCATCAAGGCACAATGATCTGCTTTACATGGCACATTGTCCATTAAGGCACAATGGTCAATGCAATAAATGGCACATTGTCTATCAAGGCACAATGGTCAACAACTCATGGCACAATGTCCAACTCTAGGTACATTGGTCAACGCAGGCACGTCTGCCAAAAAAATACATGTAAAACTTTTATTCTCATCACTTTTCTTTTTCGTTCATTCTTTACTTGTCGAGGCTCAAAGGCTCACGACCATTCTTAATTAAACATTAAATCTTTTCATTCTCAACACAGGACACACAGTACGAGTGCTCAATCACGAAGCCCTAGATCGATGCACCAGTCTTCGGTTCGCGGATATAAGATACAAAGTTCACCACATCAATTACAGGACACAAACTCCACAACATCTTTTGTAGGACACAAAGTCCACAACAACTAACACGGATCTATGATCCAAGTGTTAACATAACACTAGAATCCCGACGTCTCGGTTACTAGGTTCACCTCTCTTCTTCAACAACATTTTCGTTCCGTGAAACAACAAATACAAAACAAAACCTCCGAAACTTATCCTAGTTTGTTGAAATTATTTTCATTGAGTAAAAACTCCTTTGCATAAAATCTTTTCCATTGAAAATCGCTTATAAAACGTTAAATCGCAGAGAAAATCATTTTTCTCTAATTTCTTTCCTCTTAAGATCTCTTTTCCTAAAAATATCAATTTTTGAAAAATCATTCACAACTCATTTACGTTTCAAAGAACTAAAACCGTTTTTCATAGTCTCGCCGTAAAATTCTTTGCTAAATTACTCTTTGTTTTGAAATAAAGTCATTTATACATCAAGTAACTCTTTTTTTCATAAAAGTTTTTCAACGTCACAAATTTACTTATTTTTTAAACTTAACCTCTTATAATAACTTTTTATTTTATTTTTGAATTTATTTTGGAAAAACTAACGTTAGTGAAATTTTTTCACGATTTCATTCTCACTGTCACTCATTGACTCCTCATTCACTGAAAACACCATTAAAATATCATTTTCCACTTTTTCTTCTAGTTTATCAAACTAAATCATTTTGATTTCTCTTCAAGCTTATCAAGTTTTTATCTTTAATTTTAATTGAGCACTGACCACTGTCAGGCTTCTCAGTCAATCACTCAACAGCAGAAAATCCATACAACACAGTTATAGCATACTTCACCGTTATAACATCTATCACAGTTATAACATACCAATTCATATAAACCATATAAATTGCACACAACTATATAAAACCACATAAACACACACAAAATAAATAAATCAGATAATGTGACAACACTAAAATTAATTATACAGAAAACACACAGATAGCATTTAGTTATCTAAATCCCCTCAGGTAAACTCCCTTTACCTCTTGAAGTTCTTAGTTTTCACTTTGAAATGTCTAGTTGATTTTCCGACTCCTCCTCACTACGCAAAATAACAACTAAACTTATCCTTCACAACAAACAATACAATCCAGTTACAATATGAAATAAAAATTCCTCTAACCAACTCTGGTTAGGGTTCGGCCTTATCAACAAAAATAGGCTAGAGGTTTCTAAAATTCTCAAGCTTTTGGATTGATGATCCTTAGGCATTAGAAAGACTAAAATAATGGCCATGAATCAAAAATTGAATTAAAATCATCTAACCCATCGAGAGTTAGGTTTCGGTCTACACAACAAAACTAGGCTAGAAAATTTATTTAATTTCAATCTCTTGGATTTAGGAAGTATAGGTATTAGAGAGACTACGTCAAGTATTATTTTCCAAAAATTGAAACAAAACTCATCAACTTTCCCTAGCTAGGGTTTCGGCCATATAAGGAAGAATAGGAAGGAAAATTTCTTTTGCTTCATGCTTTTGGATAATCAATATAGAGATCATAGAGAGTTAATAGAAATTGGTTTCACATCAAAATTATTTTTCTATGATTTTCTAGAAATAATTGAAGGAAAACCCTAGAAATTGAAACATGGTGATCATGGCATGAAACTCGTGAAATCAATGAAGGAGAAGACATCAATGATCATGGAGATGAAGGTTTACCTCTTGTTGATTGAAGAAATGATCAAGTTCTTCAAGAATCAACTATGGAGTTTCTATGTGTTTTTGGAGAGAAAAGCTTAAGGTTGAAGATGAAGTGAATGGAAGAAAATTCCTAAGTGTGGTGAGTGGGATGTGGGTCGTGTGGGGGAGGCGTGTTTTGGTCTAAAACTTGTGATGGCTATAACACCCCGACTTTTTGTTACTTTATAATATTGGGAATTATATAAATACGTTTATATTTTTATCCGAGACTTAGAAAATTATTTTGGGAACAGCAAAGTCATATTCATATTATACTTATTTTTATAAGTATAAGGTGAAATTTTGGGTTTAAAACTCAGACGGAAACCGGTATGCGTTTTTACTGACAATATAATTTTATATTGGCAGAAAACCCTAATTTGACCTGAAACTGAAATTTGTAGTTTTTTTATGTTTTGTCCACGGGGAATTCTACTTTCCAAATTTCTAATCAGAAATGAAATATTATGTTTAATCAGACAAATTTTGGCAAAAGTTTAGATGGAAAATAGTCGGTGTTTTCACTGACAGTAAGATTTCAATGATCAGAAAACCTAATTTTGACTCGTGAACGAAATGGATTATGTTTAAAACATATTTCCAACGAGTTTGGTTATTTTGAGAATTTTCGATCGAAAAACAGACCGAAACCCTAATTGGGTAATCGACGGAGCAGAGAACGGACGTGCAGAGACAAAATCCGGCATTCAATGGATGGAGACAAGTGGTGACTCACAAGGGGTGAGTCATATAGGTGACTCGCCTTAGTAATGATGACATCTTAGGGATTTTACAATTATGTCCTTAAGGTTGGTTTAACTACAAGTTTGTCATTGTACAAGATTACTATTTTGCCCCTCAAAAATTGTGCTTTGGACCCAAACACCCCTCAAACCCCACGGCCCAAACACCCCAAGGAGCCCATTCCCACTTCAATTTAAGGCCATGGTCATCTTCTTCACTAAGCTTTCCTCCATTTATTAAAAAGCTTAAGTTTCCATAGCTTGATTTGTGAAGCAACTTAGTGATTCTTGCACTTATCTTCAATTCCAAGAGGTAATCCATGATCCTCATCATCATTTAACTATATGTTCTACATATATTTTTTTGATTTCATGCCTTATTCATCTTTTCCAATTCTTAGATGTAAAAGTTTGAAAATTCATAGAAAATCATAAAAAAAATCATAAAAATGTGAAACCAATTTCTATGATCTTGTATTCATGTCTATATTATAGATCTAAGAGTTTGAATCAAACAAAAATTTCCTCCTCACTTTTCCATTGAAGGCCGAACCTATGTATAAGTGGGTGGAGGAGATTTTGTTTGATTTCTTTGGTAACTGAACTTGTATTCCATCTTTTCATATCATGTATATGTTGGATCCAAAGTGTTGTGTCAAAATCAAATCCCTAGCTCATATTTTCAGGTCATGGCCGAAACCACACTCTTTGTGGAGTTAGAGGATTTTGTTTCACTTGTTGTGTTTTGATTCTTAATCATGTGTCTTAAGTACTTAGGGTCATTAATCCAATGACTTAAGCAATTTTAGAATTTTTAGCCACAAAACCCTATTGAGGCTGTGACCTAACCTTAGTGTATAGGTGATTGTATTTGTTTGATTTTGATTGGTTGATTGTGGTTTGTTGAAGGATAAAGAATCGTGCCGTGTATGCGTGTTGACGATTTTCGGATTTCGTGTCAAAGTTTTAATCGAAAGCTTGAATCTTCAAGAGATAAGAGGGGATTTCCTGAGGGATTTTTCTGATGACTACATTCTATCTGTGGTTGGTCTATATATTTATCTGTGGTTGTGGTGTTTTACTTAACTTGTTTTAAGTTGTGTTATTTATATATGTGTTTATTTATTTGCGGTTAAGTGGTTACTTGCGGTTATATATTGATGTTATGATGCATGATCTACCTGAGAATATTGCTATGATATTGTTATGGAATGTTTGTTTGAGATTTGAGAAGTCTGACAGTGGTCAGTGCCCAATCAATTAATCAGATAAAAGCTTTAAGAAGCTTTAAAAACTATATTCAATGTTTAATAGAGAAATATTGGAATATAATATTGATAGAAAATTTTATTTGGGAAAAATAAGAAATATTGAGAAATATTATTATTTCAATGATTTATTAGTGTAAAAGCAATTTATGAGTCACAGTGAGGACGTAATCGTGAAAATATTTTTGTACTGTTAGTTTATATGTAAGAAATTTCTAAATATTAGAAAATGTTATTTTAAGAAAATAAGTTTCAAAAATAATTTTATTAAGGGGTTGGAAAATTTATTTTACTAAAAAAGTCATGATTGGACTTAAAATGTTTTTAAAACGTCAAACGTCGGACAATTCCGATAATATTTACGGTAGGATTACTAAAAACGATAATATTAGTTAAAATAGAAAATTTGTATTAAAGCAATATTTTCAAGTTCAAAATATTGATTTTATGAAATAAAATGAATTTCAAGTGATTTTGATGAATTTGTAAAATGAATTTCCAACGTAAACGTATTTCTATAAAATAGTTTTATAGAACGGGTTATTTCCGACAACTTGGATAAGTTTCGAAAGTTTTGTTTTGATTTTGTGTTTCACCGAACGAAAACAGTGTTAACGTAAACCTAGTATCCGAGACGTCGTGATACTGGTGTTCTTAATTACAAGCACGAAGATCTTTGATCCATGTTTCGTTGTACAGTTGTTACACGTTGTGATGAACGTTGTTAGTAGTGAATTTTGTTTTATCACCACGAACCCAAGACTGATTGCAAGGTCTAAGGTTTTGTGATTGAGCACTCGGACTTCGTGTCCTGTGTTAACATTGAAAAGTCTAACACGTTGAAATTTATGAATAGTCGTAAGCCATCTTGAGCTTCGACAAAAGAAGAATGAGCACAAAGAAAAATAATGAGAAAAAAATGTTTTATATGCATGCATAGGGATGTCAACGGGGCGGGGCGGGCACGGATACTGGATACCCGCTACCCGCCCCGTTGGATAATAAAACTACCCGTACCCGCCCCGTACCCGTACGGATATCTGTTTAACAGGTTCTTAATGGATTCGCGGGTATCCGCGGATATCCGTGGGTAGTTATAAAAAAAATAAATATTTTTTTTAATTTAAAAAAAATACATAAAACTTAAACAAACCACCACATTAATATCTTCCGATATTTGAACAAAATAGCACCTACAAATTAATACATCACACTTAAAATATCCATGAAACAACACAATAGATGAAAATTATCTAGAAAATGATATAAGGACTTTGAGAGTAGATATATATAATAAAGGGTATTATAGTAATTAAGTAACGGGTACGGGTATCCGCGGGCACGGATAGTATGATACCCGCCCCCGCCCCGTTTATAAACGGGTATTGGAATTACCCGTTTATTTTACCCGCGGGTACCCGTTTAACTACCCGCCACGTACCCGTTGCGGATTTTATCCGCGGGTATCCGCGGGTACGGATAAAATTGCCATCCCTATGCATGCATTGGCAGACGTGCTCATGTTTTATGTATGATGCCTTAATGATAAGGTATTCGTGCTACGTTGTTATGTATGATGCCTTAATGATAAGGTATTCGTGCCACGTTGTTATGTACGGTGCCTAAATGAATAAGGTATTCCATGCTACGTTGTTAAGTATGGTATTCCATGCTACGTTGTGCCTAGCATACCTGGCAATCGAGCTTGATCAGCTCATTTACACGGTGTTGGGATCTCCGGTGATTAAGTGAAAAGTTAGACGTTGAAAGTTGAAGTGTTCATGGATTGTTTTCAAAAGACTATGATCAGATATGCAACCCATTGATAGAGTACTTGTTTACTTATGGAAATGCATATGTGTATATGTTTCTGTTGTGTCGCGCATGTAGTTGTCGAGTTAAATCCATATATTAGTTTCTCACTCTTGCATGTTCTATTGTTGGTTTCTCTACTTGTGCATATTTTTATATCTAAGTCCAGATGAACCACTCAAGAGACTTGATGACTACAAGAAGAAGTTCCCGTAGTTCGGAGCATGCCGATGATTAGTTGCTACTATTATGTCTGTATTATAGGTGTGACCAGCTTAGGTTTTATTTATGGTATGTTGTTGTTGTTTTTCAATAAGGGGACCTATACTTATATAGGCCTAGGTATGGAAAAATATGATGTCGTATAGTTGTATGACGATAAATATATAGATATATCTATCCATATACGATTACATTTACGTTGTTATTGTGGTTGTCAAAAGAAGAAAAGATAAGGAAAAAAAATTATCACCATTTTGAGACAGGATTGTAAATTAAGAAAATATTATTTTCCGAAAGCAACCAGCGACTTAATTTTTAATTTATTTCCGCACATGTTACAAAGTAATGCCCGAGGGTGGGGGGTGAGGGGGTGTGTTGCAATGGCAAATTTGTAAATCCACTTGAAAACTAAGGGTAAATTAGTCATTTCCTTACCAAAATATCTTAGATATTTAAGTGCCATTATGACTTGGATATGATCGCCATAAATGCTCGTCATGTCGGTCACATCAGTCACATCAGTCACTTCAGTCACCTCAGCTCCATATTTAGCTCCGTCGTTTACCCGACTTGGGTTTTACGCGCGTTTATTTTGAAGTTTTTGACCGTATAAAATATAATATTTTATTTTTACGCAAAAAATTTCAAAAAAAAACACTATCGTTACAAATACGATATAAACCTAAATCGTTTCGTTCATTAGTCAAAATTAGATTTTCTGATCATAAAATATTACTGTCAGTGAAAACACAGACCGGGTTTCGTCTGAATTTTCAACCCAAAATTTAACTGTAACTTTCTACAATTAAGTAGAGTCTAAATATGACTTTGGTTTATCCAAAATCATTTTCTAAGTCACGGATAAAAATAAAAAAATATATATATATATATTACCGATATTATAAAGTAGAAAAATCGGGGTGTTACAGGTGTCACATCAGTAACCCATATAGGCAGACAATCCAATGTTGAAGCTCATAATCTAATAGGGATAGGCAAATGTGTTGGCTTAAGAACATGGGTGGGATATGTCCCAAACCCTGCAGACTTTCCTCTTTGTACTGATGTTGTTCTCTTTCTTTGAATGAAGTCTTGATTTTCAAAAAAAAAAAAAAAACTAACCCTACGTTTGTTTCAAGAGAAAAAAGGATAGATGAAAGTAAGGAAGAGGGAAGTGGGAGGAAAAAAACATTTCTCACCCGTTTGGGAGACAAGAGAACTAGGGAAGATAGAATAAATAGGTTGTGGGTCCCACACATTTTTATTTCTCTCCACTTCCAAAGAGATTTGTAAGAGAAGTTCAAATTTTGACCTTGTTCCAATTTTACCCTTGTGATCCTTCTTGCTCATTTTCTTTCTTTTCTTCATACATGCTTATTCTTCACTATCTGATCGTGATAACATTATACTATTATACAATTATATAATTACTAAATTTTTATACCCATGCGACGCACAGACTTAATAATATAATTTCAGTATTATATGAATATAAGTGAAATAAAATAATAAAATATCAAATAATTATAATTTTAAATTAAAAAAATATAATTCTGTGATATTATATTAATTAATAAACATAAAAATATAAAAAAATGGTTGTCTTAATTTTACTTGTTAAGACGTGAGTTGGCATCATTGTAACAAACATAAAAATTATAATTATACACAAATAGAGTTGTATCAAATCAAATTAGATTGTAGGGCCTTATAGTGTTATTCAAATTTTTTGAAAGTGCATGCGTGACCCTCTTAAAAACTTTAAAGATATAAATATATTTAAAAACTTAGTAATAGGGGATTGAATGGAAAGGCAATATTTAAAATAATGAAATAATAGGGAATCAAATGTGATAAAAAAACCACAACCACCAAATAAATGGACAAAAAGTTTAAATAAACCTTACAAAAATTTAACAAATTGCAATTCAAAAAGGTATACAAATAACTAAACTACTAATACAAATACTTAATACAAATCATATCTTAAAATATTGAACTTATTAACAATTATTGAAGAGTTCAAATATGAACAATAGTACTATGATAAATATTCTCAATGATCCAATTAATAACATTTCGCACATATCTTTTATCATTTTATTATTATTTTTAATAGTGATGTTTTGCTTAGTTTTATTTGTAGTTTTTTAATAATTATTTCGAGCGGTGACTTTTCACGCTCAAACTATCTCCTATTATTTCATTCACTAGTTAAAAATATGATTTTTGCATTACGGATTCTACAACGGTTGTATTGAAACTATTGTAGAAAGTAGTGAGGTGACATTTTTGTAATAAAATGAACTCTGAGAATGACTTTCTACATCGGTTGTAAAAGAAAATAACACGGTGACATTTCTGTAATAAGATAAACTTTGAGAATGACTTTATACAACAGTTACTTTGCAACTGATGTAGAAAGTAACGTAAAAAGTCAAATTTCAAATAACTCCTTCCACCATTTAAGAACCCTTGCGTCAATCTTCGTTTCAGCGCCAGAGACCAAGCTCCTTGTCCGTCCATGCTCCTTCGTCGTGCCGCCCTCCTCCCAAGCTTTGTTCGCCGCCCTTCTCCGCTGTTTGCGTGTGCCTTCTCCGCCGTTCGCGCACTGCTTCCGCCCTTTAATGGTTGAAACATCGTTAAGTTCATGGTTTCAAGCCCTAAACGCCAGATTATTGCTTTTTCTTTTGATTCAATACTCTCTAATATAGTCTCCTCCCCTCAAGCTTCTTCAGATCTACTTTATCTCATGCCACGCCATCAGAGGTGGTTGACGGAGACTTGGAAGGTTCTATGCTCAGATCTCTTTCTTTCTAACACTCTAAGTTCTCCCTGATCCTCCATTAATGGCTTCTAGACCAGGTATTATCAACTCCTCAAACCCTCACTATTTTATTTTTACTTTTAGCTACACCGAATTTCAAGCTGAGAAAAAGCCAAGAAATATTGAAATCAGACTCTGTTTCTTCACTTGATTTTGATTTTGATTCTTCAGTTTTCCTGTAATTCTAGGGTTTAGTTTGTCACAAATAACGTAGAATCAAACAAATGAGAGAGGTTATTGATCATTCATTGTTTTAATTTCTATAGTTTTGCTCTGTTTGTATATTAATTCTGATGTGAATTTAAAGGAGATTGTTCATATCTTGTTTTGATGTGGATCTGAGTATCTGAAAAATACATATAATATGTGCAGGTTGCTTTCAAATATCTCAGTTTAGGTATAACTGTTCAAAAATTTTGTAAGTAGTGAATGTGAAGGTGAGCTTTTGTTGGCTACAAGTCAAATATGGTTGGAAGCAAATGAGATTACAATCTACTATTACTGTTGAACAGCTATTGCCGAGGTAGAAGCTTTTGGCAGCAAAAACTTATGATATTATGTTGTGTTTGTTTCAACTAACAAATTGCTTGAATATTGTGATAAGTATACTGAGCATGACTAATAGCTTTTGTTTGATGGATGGTTAGAAGTGAGCCTTTTATAGAATTCTATTAAACATTTGAAATGCCTCAAGTTTTGGTTGACAAGCTAATAAGATGCTTATGGCTAGCTAGTTTCTCATTTATTGTTTCTCTATTTGGTTCAGCTACATACATTTATGATGGTGGCAGTGTCATGTCCCTTGTAGACATGTTGGTTAAATTTATGCTTTCTCTCTTCTCATTGATGCATTGCAGAATGTTGGATTCATTGGGCTTGGAAATATGGGATCCCGAATGGCAAATAATCTGATTAAAGCTGGATACAAACTTACAGTTTATGACCTATAATGTTTTAAACCTTTTCTTGAATTTTATCTTTGCTTTTATTTCTTCAGTTCTTAACAATTTTTATATTTCATTTGGAGGTGCAGTTCATAGGGTAGAGATATTTGGGGATGGTATGAGAATGTGCTTGTGGGGGATCTGAGTTAGTGGTGCTATTAATATAATTGGTTTCTTTCATTTTGTTAATTTAAGAAGGATGCATATGATGTTAATTGAATTTGTTAAATTTTTTTTTGCAGAAACTCTGATGTTCTCTCGGATGGGAGTTCCCACAAAGAAAACACCTTATGAAGTTTCAGAAGCAAGTGATGTTGTAATTACAATGTTACCTTCCTCTGCCCATGTGAGTATGGCCATTATGGTATTTCCTTTCCTGCGAATATATTACATCATTTGTAGCTCTTGAACAACATCTTGTTCTTTGGATAACTAGCTCAGATGATGTGAATTATGATTGTATTCTTCCTCAAACTGTTCCTAGGGAATTAAAGGGTGGGAATAAAAAACGTAGATTTGAACCATACTGCTCTCTTTCATACAAAAGGAAAGGCTTCTAATATGTGATGGTACCTGGAATTTTTTTTCCTTGCATGATTGTTCCCATTTAACAGCTTACCGCTTCACTTTAACTAACCTGGATTTTGTAATCTATATTTGAAGATATAGGAATAGACTTGTCTAAAAATCAAGCCTTATATTAAATCATTGTTATGTAGTGTGATTATATCCTTTCTGCCTTTTAGCTTTACATATGTATGGTGGCCTTATATCAACTTATGATATTATGTTGTGTTTGTTTCAATTAACAAATTGCTTGAATATTGTGATATAGCCATTGAAGTATACTGAGCATGACTAATAGCTTTTGTTTGATGGATGGTTAGAAGTGAGCCTTTTATAAAATTCTATTTTGATGGCCTTTTGACTAGTTGTGCTTCCAGGTTTAGCTTGAAATAAATGTGAAGTCTTATTACTTGAACTGAACTCTATCATTTTCAATTTGGACGATTGTGGTAATGAATTTCAACCCAAAAGCCCCAACCTTCCCCTTTGCTATGAGTGATTTCTTTTTCTTTCTCAGTGATTCTCGCTATTCCATAATCAATAAAAAGTTTGATTAGTGAAAATTGTAGAGAGTCTCTCGATTAGGACTAATTAGGGTGTTTGAGTTTCATCTGATCATACAAGCTTTGATGTTGTTCTGCATTGAAAATTAAAAACAGGAGTGTGCTTCTGTCAATTGTGATGCCTTAGAAACTTTAGCATCAGTTGTTCTAAGATCATCTCTAGGTATTTTTGTTTCCTTGTGTAACTTTCCATCAAACCCTGCATTATGTATTTTGCCTCCATGGATAACTTCCCTTGCATAAAACCTAATTGATTCTTTAATATGCTGACCTCTTGTCTCAATCTAATCTTGATTACTATTTTCCACAGTTTTGCAATGTGGTTCATGAATTGCAATTCAGCAAAACTTTCCCTTCAGTTTACATAAAAGAGGAGCTTGATATAGGTTTTCTCGCTAAACTGCCTCTTCATTTTTCCTCTTTTTTTTTATGATTTGAATACTTCCACACTTTGTTCTATAAAAAACAAAACCTCAAAACATGCTCTACTTTGATATAGATGACATTGAAATAGATGAGCCCATAACTAAGGCTTCACACATATTTGATTTTTTCATGATGAAGCATTTGCATGACACTGGAGATTTGAATTATTATTAGTGGTATCTAATACTCATTTGAGTTGGTACATTTTTAGGCATTCTATAAGGCCTCAAAACAAAGATTAGACTGTGATCCTGAATTTAAGCAGAGGGCACAACAGGTTGTGGTTTGGCTGCAGGTAAATTATATGTTAAGAGTTAATATTTTCCACTTTTTAATTCTACATTTGAGATCTTGGTGAACTTGGTTTTGAGTTTTAATTATGGATTAATTTTGATTTCAAGGTGGAGAAATCAGGCATCGCAAGGCATGGTTATGTCATACAAATAATATAAGAGAAAAAACTCACCATTTGTATCTTAGATGTATTTAGTTTGACATTCATATATGTTTAGTCTTTTTGCTGATATAGATGTCTAGATTAGTACTGGTTAATTATATGTATATTGAATTATATATATGGATGTTAATGTTAATTGTTGAGTTTTTGTTAATTCTGTGTTGTGGATTCCCTTGTTGTGTACTGGAAACTGAATGAAAACAGGGAAAGGAAGGGAGGGATAAAACAAACGTGGTTTTTTTTTAAATGACTTTCTACATCGGTTGGTCAACAAAACCGATGTAGAAAGTTAACATTCTACAACGGTTGGTCAACACAACCGTTGTAGAAAGTCCACTAGAATCTAACAAATAGAAGTAGAAAACGCACTTTCCAATACGATTGTGTTTTCCAACCGATGTAGAAATGTACTTTCTACAACGGTTGTAGAAAATCCCTACTTTCTACATCGAGCGTATCTACAACGGTTGGTCAACCGTTGTAGAAAGTCTTTTTCAACCGTTGTAGAAAGACTTTTCCCACAAGTGATTATTAACTCAAATAGTGCTCTTTCTATTCAAATTCATTTTTTTATTTTGTTATTATTTTTAAAAGTGGATTTTTTTGTTTAGATTCATAGCTTATTTATTATTATTATTATTTTAAAGAGTGGTTTTTTAACAGTTTCATCTCTAATTTTATTTAAATTTTTTCAAATGATGGCTTTTTTAAACTCCAAATTTTATTAATATTTTAAATATTTAAATTAATAAGAGGTTATTTAAGTTTACTTATTTATTAAAATAACCATATTTTTTAAAGAAAATACATTCGAATATTTTTAAGTATGGTCATAATTAAAAAAATATAAAGCATTTATCTTGAAAAAAGTGTGATTATGTGGAAGCTAATTATTTACAATCTTTAATGTCCACATTTTTATTTGGACAAAAGTTTTTTTTTTGTTGGACAAAAGTAATTGAATGAATAAATTAGAAAATTTGAAGGTTCTTGATAAATTTATTTTAGAGAATTTTGATAATTACAATGATTATCATTAAGAAGCTTTAATTATATATATTAATATATTTATTATCATTAAAAAAATTTAAGAAAAAGGAAAAGGATTAGCGTAAAGCCCAAAAGAAGTTGAAAAGAATATTCTAGAAAAATTTGCATCAAAAGCGACGCAGGTGAACAGGAGCATGAAGTGAATGGGACATTCATTCGATAAAGAGTAAAGTAAAAGTATAGATATAGATAGATCACCCGTAAGTGTAGAAGATTGTAGATATTATAGCAAAACGGATTGACTCCCGCTGCTCCTTCTGTTCAGTGCCGCTTCTGCGAGATCCGATGGTCCAGCTGCGAAGTGGAGGGTGGGACCAGCTGCCTCTGCTCTCAGAGGGACGATCTGACGGCCCAATGCAATGGCGGGACGTTTCTACCGCTGGAGTGAATCCGGATCCTATAGCAAAAAGCATAACAAAAAAAAAAAACTACCGGGCAAGAACACTGTGCGGTTAGTATTTGCAAATTATAGTAATAGATTACAGCTTAAAAGACAAATCAATGAAGAGAGACTGCAAAAAAAAATTTCTTTTAAAGAAACAATGCAGCTATTATATTAATTAACTGACAAAAGTATATTACATTATATTATGAATGTTATAAAGGGTAAATATGTCTTTACATGTAAATTTTATTTTCTTTTTTCACTTTTCTAACCAAATAAGTTGAGAGAAAACTTCAATTTTCTTTCTCTTCTAATTCTTTCCTACTTCTCTCAATCCAAATAACCTCAAAATATATCTATTTTCTATTCATTCTCTCTTCCCCAACTCTTCCCCCACCCGAACTCGCCATGATTTTGATGGGGAAAAGCCGCTTTGATTAAAAATTTTCATTATGTATAAATAGATAGTTTTTAGAGAAAAAAAATTACAGAACATTTGATTGTGCTTTTATTCTGATGTTTTGATGCAATCAATGTTATTTGAAGTATAACGAAGTGTTTCTAAAGCACTAGTTTCGGTTTAATTTGTAACTGAAAGAAAATTAAGTTCCAGTATCTTGATAGTTTTAACTGTATGAATGTTTTATTTGTTTACTTTTTTGAAGTATAATTTTTGAGTTGTTAATTTTAATTAAAACAAAACATATATTAAATTTGATTACTTATTGATGGGGAGCGGGGGCTATGGGGAACCCTACCCCCGCTGGGGGCAGAGATGAGAAACCCTGACAGAGAACGAGAGGAGGTTGGGAAAGGTATAACTCGCCTCCATCCCGCCCCGCACCTGCCCCGTTCCGTTGCCAATCCTGTGAGGAATCCTTTGAGAACAAAGTTTAAAGCTACCACAGAATAAAGTCGTGATGCTAAGTATCAAAATTATGCTTTGACAATCAAACAAACATATATAATTGTAAGAAAAACACTAGAGAATATCCTAACATCATCTCTCACCAAAGCAGGGGATCACAATCAAATTAAAATGATACCATGAGCAGGAATATTAATATATAAACTACTGGGTGTGATACTCATCCACATATAAAAATATATATAAAAAATTCTGCACCTGGAATAGGGATGTGCAACACCTGGTCCGGCCCTAAAATCCGTCCCAACCCGTAATGTTCGGGTCGAGTCTGATCCTAACCCACAGAAAAGAAAGGACCAACCCACATCCTATTTAGTGACCCGGTATCGGATCAGGAACGGCCCGGTGTTCGGACCAATCCTGTGAGGAATCCTTTGAGAACAAAGTTTAAAGCTACCACAGAATAAAGTGATGCAAGTATCAAAATTATGCTTTTACAATCAAACAAACATATATAATTGTAAGAAAAACACTAGAGAATATCCTAACATCATCTCTCACCAAAGCAGGGGATCACAATCAAATTAAAATGATACCATGAGCAGGAATATTAATATATAAACTACCGAGTGTGATACTCATCCACATATAAAAATATATAAAAAAAATTCTGCACCTGGAATAGGGGTGTGCAACACCTGGTCCGGCCCTAAAATTCGTCCCAACCCGTAATGTTCGGGCCGAGTTTGATCCTAACCCACAGAAAAGAAAGGACCAACCCACGTCCTATTTAGTGACCCGGTGTCGGGTCAGGAACGGGTCCGGATTGACCTTCGTGTTACCCAACCCGTCCCATATAATAAAAATCTATTTTTATTTTTATCCACCCTAGCTTACATTTTATGTTTGATATATTTTGTGTCTTTTGTAACAATGAAAGAATCCCAATTGATAAAAGTAGCATGTTTTTAACAATGTGATTTTGGTAACACGAGCATCAAGGAAGCATTGAGTAAAATAATCTATTAGTTGATATTTTGTAACATCCATTTTTGGATCTATTTGGTGACACAAGATCAATTGGTGACTTTTAGGTAGTCTTTTGCCGATATTTTGACTTATAAAAAAAATAACATCTTTTTCTCACTCACAAAAATTTAGTTTACAAAGAATCTATTTAACTTTAGATTAACCCGATCTCGTCCCATTTAGACCCGATCTTAAACCAACCCGCATATGATTGGGTTCCTTCGGGTGGTTTGGGGACGAGTTCAGGTTCAAAGAATTGACCCTATCAATATTTAGACCCGGATAAGGGACAAGCAGAACCCGTCCCACGCCCACCCCTGTCCTAGAACGCAACAAACTATAATAAAATACCGAGAGTATTTCGGACCAGGATTCTCTAACTTCGAGGTTTGGTAAGTTTGGTGACTTTAGGCAAAAATGAGATGAGAGAGGTAGAAAAAAAATGGAAGGAAGAGATGACAGAGAAAATAAGAGATGAGAGAGATAGAGATAAAGTCATCAAAGTCACCAACTCCAAAGTTAAGGAATCCATTTTTCAGTATTTCATATAAAAAAAAGTACCGACAGAAAAATGAAAGGAAATTCTTAATAGTATGATGCAAATTCGTACAACCTTTCGTTTCTTTCCCCCATTACCAAAAAAAAAAAAATTTCGTACAACCATTATGATTGGTCAATTTGTTGTTTATTGTCAAATAAAACCAAAATATGGGACATAATCTGCTATTACTCTTAACTGATTGGATGGTTCATTTCGTGCGGTTTCGTCTCGTACTATAAATGTCACAGCTGCAAATGAGGAATGAAAATGGAATGGTAATTATTGAAAGAACTGAGATGAATAATACTTCTGTAGATTGTGTATTTGATTGAATTGGTCAGCTCTTTAGTCTTTATATAGCAGCTGAATACAAGGGCTGCAACTAACAAGTTTGTTAGAGACTTCTAACAGAAAAACAGAAAAACTAATATGCTATGCGCCAATCCCTATTTATCTGATAGATGCATCCCAAACTACTTATTTTATACATAGGCTAGTACAACTAATTAACAACATTCCTGATACAAACTAATGGATAAGTAGTGATGGGATACAACCATCTTAATACTCCCCCTCAAGATGTAGTGTGAGGACCCTGAACACCAATCTTGGACAGAAGTTCCTGAAACTCTTTTGATCCCAGTGCTTTGGTGAAAATGTCAGCTTCTTGCTGCCTTGTACATACATGTTCTGTTTTGATGATCCCATTCTGTATGTGTTGTCTAATGAAGTGGCAATCCACTTTTATGTGCTTTGTTCTCTCGTGGTAAACAGGATTGGCAGCTAGGTGCATAGCCGCTTGGTTGTCACAATAAAGTCTTGTAGGAAATCTACAAGGAACTTGCAAGCATTTGAGCAATCCATGTAGCCAAATGACTTCACTAGCAGCATAGGCCATTGCCCTGTATTCAGCTTCACTAGATGACCTAGAAACTGTGGTTTGTTTCTTGGTCTTCCAGGATATAGGAGTTGTTCCCAATTTCACAAGATAACCTGTTATTGATCTTCTGGTTAAGGGGAATGAGGCCCAATCCGAATCACAATATGTTGTTAATTGAAGAACATTGTTCTTTGGGTACTTAAGAACTCTCAAGGCAGCTTCCCAATGCCCTTGTCTAGGAGTCTGCATAAACTGACTTAGAACATGCACATAATATGTTAGATCTGGTCTAGTAATAGTTAAGTAGATCAACCTACCAATTAGCCTTCTATACTGTGAAGGATCAGAGTAACAGTCACTTCGATCTAATCCTAACTTGTGATTTTGTTCTAGAGGAAAGGAAGAAAGTTTGCATGCTAGCATGCCACATTCACCGAGAATGTCCAAAGTATATTTTCTTTGACATAAAAACAGTCCTGCCTCCCCTCTAGCTAGTTCAATTCCAAGAAAATTCTTAAGAACTCCTAGGTCTTTCATGTGAAAACATGTGCTTAGGTGTTCCTTAAAAATGTTACAGGCATCATAATTATTACTAGCTATAAACAAATCATCTACATAAACTAAGACAACTATGAAAGTTATGCCCTGTGTGTATGTGAACAGACTATGATCTAATTGAGATTCAATGAAACCATAAGCAATAAGAGAGTTTGAGAGTTTAGAGTACCAATTTCTTGATGCCTGCCTAAGACCATAGAGAGTTTTTCTCAGTTTACAAACCAATCCCTTCTTGGACACTTGGTAACCTTGTGGTAGATCCATGTATACTTCTTCATCTAGTTCTCCACGAAGGAAGGTATTGCTCACATCCATTTGATGGAGTTGCCATCTCTTTGCAATAGCTATGGTCAAGAGGCATCTAATGGTGGTCATCTTGGCCACTGGTGCAAAAGTCTCATTGAAATCCTCACCTTCTACTTGTGTGTATCCCTTAGCAACCAGTCTAGCTTTGTACTTCTCTATCTATCATGTGGATTTGTATGTGAGTTTAAACTGTTGGAACCAAAGTGGTTTTGGATTTAATAATCTCTAAGTTTTGATGCTAACAAAAGGATTAAATTTGTTTGGCAAAGTGTTAGTTGAGATCTAACATGTGCTTTCAGTTATGCAGGAATACTTTAATATAAGTAAAATAAACTTGGGATAGTTTTCGTTGAAAAATACGCATCCACCCTTGTAGACGGGCTCCTCAAAAACTTTGGTAAAGTTACTTCTTTAGACTGGTTTACTTAAGTAGACGAAGCTCTAAATATTTGCTAGATGAATACCTAAATAAGTTGTTAGGTACAGCAAGTCCAAAGACTTGATAAATAAGCGCGTCCACCTTGCCACGTAACCAGACGGAAGTAATTAGTAGAAGTAAATGAACTGAAAAATAAAGTAATCTAGTAGACGAGCTCTAACCGCCACGTTACCAGATAGAGATCTTTATAACTCATTAAGGAATAGCAAGTCCGAAGACTTGATAGACAAGAGGATATGCCATGTCATCAGACGAGCAAAGTAAAATATTGAACAGACTTAGTCTCTCTTATAACTAAGTAGATGGAGTTTCTTTTTAGACGAGCTCCATCCTTGAAATGCATTAAATGCAATCCGAATATCTTGAATTTATTTCAAATGATTGATATTTATTTCAATAGAATATTTGTTCTTCACATTTGTTTTATCTTCTTTAATATTTCACCTTGTTGTAAAAGAAACATAGTAGCATCAAGAAATGCAAAAAGCAGAATCGTACAATAAGATACTGCAAAATGATCTATACGACGACAACTTTATGGCTGAAAAAGCTGGATTACACACAAAGGAGGAACAATAAGTGCTTAAGCTGCAATACTCAGATGAGTGAACCTCCAATTTCATGCTACCTCGATAACCAAGAGTACTATTCAGCATTGCCACAATCAAGCTATCAGTCACAACGGATATCATGCATTAAATGCTATCTCTAAACGGGATTATTCGAAGTAACCGTTGAAGAAATACAAGTGAAGAAGAAGGTCACTATAAATAGAAGACCTCAAGTTCTAAAGAATAACTTTTGTCAATCGATAGTCACTCATTCTAATATTCTTTCAAGAGCAAGAGTCTGTATTCTTTAGTTTGAATATTGTTGTAATATTCAACTGATCTTAAACTGTCATATCCTCACACATAGTGAGTTAAGAAGATCAAACATTAAATCTCTTTGTTAGAGTTAGAGCCTGAAGAGGCTTGGTAAGAAAGAAATACTTGTATCCTAGAGAGGTGTTGAATACTTGGTTGTAATCTATTTGAAGAAATGATGGATAAATCCTTCAAGTCGAAGGGACTGGGCGTAGCTCTTGGTTGGAAGAGAGTGAACCAGGATAAAATCTCTTGCGTGAATCTTCTATCCCTAAACTCTTCAGTTTTATTTGTTTATACTAACTGTGGGGTTTTGATATTGCTTTTGTTAAGATCCTAAAAGATCTATTTGTGTGTTCTTATTTTTGTGTTAATCTTCTTGTGTAAGAAATTTGTTTTGGAAAAAGGTTGTTTTCAAAAACTATTAACAAACACAATTCAACACCCCTTCTTGTGTTTGCCTGTGTCAACTTCATAAACACCCACTTACAACCCACTGGTTTCTTACCCTTAGGCAATTACATGAGTTCCCATGTCTCATTTTCTTCCAAAGCCTTAATCTCTTCCTCCATTTCATCTCTCCATTCCTTCTTCTGCATAAGACTTTGGTTCCTCATGTGTGATTGCAGCAAGGTAGGCTAAATGTTTCTTAGAATAGTGTGCACAGTCCAGGTAGTCAGAGATAGGGTAAGCAATGTTCTCTCTAGCTGAATTAGTCAAGGATCTGTCTGCTGATTTCTGTGCAGCTGAATGAAGATAGTAGTCCTTCAGGTATGCTGGTGGCTACCCAGTCCTAGGCTATGCTGGGGGTGCATCCTGATGAAGAGTATCATGCTCCCACTCATTGTGAACTTCATCGTCAATTTCTGCAGGCATGATGTCTTGTCCTTCTTCTGAGTGTTTATCATGGCTCCTTTCCAGCTTCTTAGTTTCTTCCTCATCATGTGATTCTTCTCTATCATGATAATGTGACACCTGCTGTTCTTTATTGGTTCTAAAATCTCTTTCTTTTTATGTTCCTGCACTAATAACAAAAGGAAACACAGTTTCATAGAAAATGACATCCCTTAAGACTATGAAGTCCTTGGTTCTCAAATTATAGACCTTCCATCCCTTTTGTCCAATGGGATAGCCAACAAATATGCATTTTTCTGCCCTTGCATCAAATTTATCTTTATTCTTAGATACATTTCTAACATAGCAAAGGCAACCAAAAGTTCTCAAATATTCATAGGTAGGTGATCTGTTAAACAGCATTTCATAAGGTGTTTTCCCTTTGTTAGTAACAGTAGGTGTTCTATTTATGATATATGTGGCTGCATGCACACATTCCCCCAAAACTTTCAAGGGGAGATTCCCTTGGAATCTTAGAGCCCTAGCCACATTGAGGATATGGCTATGCTTCCTCTCCACCATTCCATTTTGTTATGGTGTGGCAACACAAGAAGTTTCATGAGAGATTCCTTCTTGTTGAAAGAATCTCTTAATCACAGAGTTGACAAACTCTGTTCCATTGTCACTCCTCACTCTTTTAATCCTTTTATTGAACTGAGTCTTGATCATACTATGAAAATTCATAGGAATATTACTAGTTTCATTTTTCTCTTTCATTAAGTATGCCCAAGTTCCTCTAGAGTAGTCATTTACAATAGTTAGGAAGAAATAGGAGCCATTATGAGAAGCAGTGTGATATTTCCCCCACAAGTCAATGTGAATGAGATCAAAAGGTTCTTTGGCTTTATTATCACTTTGACTGAAACTTATCTACATTGTTTAGATCTATGACACATGTCAAAACAACTAATTTTGTTAAAACTAAAACTACTATTAAGAAGAGGAAAGATACACTGTAAAGCTTTATTAGAGGGGTTCCCTTTTCTTTCATGCCAAAGAGTGGTTAGGTCCCTTCCTGCTGCCAAAGAACATCCTTCTACCATTCTCTTGATCATGTAGACTCCGTCTTGAAGTTTACCCTGTCCAATCATCTTCATCGAACCCTGGTCCTGAATTTCACAAGAATTCATGGTGTAAGTGACCTTGCAATTTAAATCATGAGTCAATTTATATATAGAAATCAAGTTACAATTAAAACTAGGTACAAAAAGAACATTGTGCAAGGTTATATCATTGTTAAAATGGCAAGTTCCCATCTTTTCTACAACTACTGTGTCTCCAGTAGGCACAATTATCCGAAAAGGTTTTTCTATTTTCTTCACTTTCTCCAAAGGAGCGAAGATATGGGTCATATGGTGTGAAGCACCACTATCCAGAACCCAATTTTGCCCTTTAATCATGCCTACATTACCTGCCATATCATCGTGATTCACATGAGTGCCATGAAGAGCATGTCCCATAGCACTTGAATCTGGTTTCATTGCTAGTTCTTCTTCAGCAAAAACATAGTGTGCAGTGTTGTTTTGCACTGTATTTCTGTTTGAACCTTTCTGAGTTCACCTCATGTCCCAATTAGGTGGGTACCCTGCTATCTCAAAGCACTTGGCTTTGATGCGTCCTGTTTTGCCACAATGGTCGCATTTTGGCCTTGGCCCCTATCTACCCTTATGCTTGTTGTAGTTGGAGTAGAAAGCTGAAGTCGAATCATTCTTGATGCTCATCTCCTTTTCAGCTTGGAATCTTGATTCCTCTCTTAGGACATGGTTGAAGGTTGTGCGTAGAGAAGGCAAAGGTTCAGAGTTGAGAATTGTGGACTTGATGTGAGCATATTGCTCACTATCTATGCTTCCGAGAAAGAGGTGCACTCTGTTCTCCTCCTCCCTTTTCATCAAAGCCCTCGAAGCTCCACAGCTACACTCCGGCAAGGGTTGCAACTCACTCAACTCGTCGAGGTAGCTTTTAATTTGTGTATAAAAGTCCATGACATTGGTCCCTGATTCTTGTTGAATCAAGCACAAGGTGCGCCACAATTGATGAACTCTAGGCACGTTTCTCTGAGCGAATATTTCTTCAAGATCGTCCCATATTTCCTTTGCTGTGATGGCGTGCGAGATACTGGTACTGAGCTTTGGGTCGACTGAATTCAAGATCCAGGCCAACACCATGGAATCCGCCTTGTCCCATCTCAAGAAATCCGCAGAGTTTGAATCGGATTTTGTAATGGATCCATCGATGAAACCCATCTTTGCCTTAGACGCAAGGCTATCTTCATCGATCTTGCACAGGTCCTATAGTTATCGCCATTGAGGATTGAAGCAACTAGCTGAATCCCAGGGTTATTAGAGGCATTCAACAAGAAAGTTGGATTTGGAGGCGGATTGACAATTTTCTTTCCTTTATCAGAGGTATGACTTTCCTTCTCTGATGGCTTTTCCTCATCCCCAGAATCGTTGTCCTGTTCTGATGCCATATTGAAAGAATTGAGATGAATAATACTTCTGTATAATGTGTATTTGATTGAATTGTAAAATATACAAATGGGCCAGCTCTTTATATAGCAGCTGAATACAAGGGTTGTAACCAACAAGTTTGTTAGAGACTTCTAACAGAAAAACATAAAAACTAATATGCTATGCCAATCCTTATGTATCTGATAGATGCATCCCAAAAATTGCTTATTTTATACATAGGCTAGTACAACTAACTAACAACATTCCTAATACAAACTAATGGATAAGCAGTGACGAGATACAACCATCTTAATAGTAATTAAGGGCTTGTTTGCTTTATTTCCAGTTTTTTGTTTTCATTTATTGTTTTCATAAATGATTACAAAATTGTCATCTTTTTTCATTTTGTTTCCTGTTTTCAGAAATTTGTACAGGAAACAGTGAAAACAGAAATAAGTTGTTTTGGGTGTTTCCTATACAAATTTCTGAAAACTGGAAATATAATGAAAACAAGGTGGCGGTTTTGTAATTATTTCTGAAAACATGAAACTGGAAACAAAACAAACAGGCCCCAAGAGTATGTTTGGTTTGCCAAATCTGCTGGCGGATAGCGGATAACTTATAGCGGATGGAAAAGTAGCACTGTTTGGTAATCGTTTTTAAAATTAGCGTATAGCGCTTTTTCACTAGCATATAGCATTTTTTTCAGACACTACTTGAAGTAGCGTTTGAGCTTATAACGCATAACTTATCATGTTTTATTCCATTTTTATCCCTACTATCTTAATTAAATTCCTCACTTATCATTAGCTAATAAAATAAAATACTAATCATTTAGCATAATATATAAATAGGAATTAATTTCACTATTAAATTTATATTTAAGATAAAAAATAGAAAAGATATTTTTATCTATAAAAAATAAAATTTATATAAAAATCATATCAGTATATAATTTTAATTTTATTATTCCATTTTATTTATTAAAAATAATTAAATCTAAATTAATATTAAAATTAAAAATTAATATTTTAATTTTTAAACGATAAATAATTTAAAATAAATTAAAGTGTCAAAAGGGATAATTATTTTAAAAGAAATAATATAAATAATATATATATATATATATACTTATAATTTATATATAAAAATTGCAAACATATCATTTTATGTCATTTTACATTTATTAGTTAGTCTAACTATCAGTTTTACCAAACAATTCAAATTCAATCCGCTAGCTAATTCACTATCCTCTATCAGTAAGCTTATTTGCTAGCTTATCAGCTATCTGCTAGTTTTACCAAATAGAGCCTAAGTCTCAAATCCTTTCACCTTTAGGGCTCGTTTGATCAAAATATGATAGACATATAAAATAAAAGAATAGGACATGAGTAGGATATGATGTGAGTATGATGATAAGTTGTTATCTTATACGACGTTTGATGTCCACCAGATAACCAACTAGATAACATTATCTTGTGTTTGAGATAAAATGAATAATCAAGATATGATATAAATTATATCCAAATGACAAAATTACCCTATATTTTCAAAATTAACTTTTCATTAACATTAATGGTAGAGTGAGTTGTACATAGGCATTGGACACTAAGCCGAAAAAGATGAAGCTTTTCATGGTATAACCTACAATTCACTTTGATTTCACGAGGAAGTGTGGCAGTCACGCCACCATCTCGTTGGAGCTTTATCGCTACAACTGCACCACTATCTTGTCGAAGCTCCACCGTTATAGTCATGCAACCACCTCGCCAAAACCACAACGTTATTTCCATCTTACAAAGTAGAACTTAGAGGATTATAGTTAGCGGGTAAGGGTTGGGTTAGATGGGAAACAAATTTTCTATCCTATTCTGCTTATTTATAACCCAACTTCCCTTATAGGATAAGAATTTTGACTAACGAACATGTATGATAAGCAACATGATAAGTATATCTTATCATATTGGCTCATCAAATGACAGATTAAAGAAGACAGGTTAGCTTGTCCTGATCCCTAAAGGACCTTTATATTCCTAAATGTTTCTCAAGTAAAATCGGTTTCTAAAAAGTAGGTTCAGTACATTTCAAGTTGGATTTGCCTTATGGTTCAGACGATGCCAACAAATCTAATGTCACATATTTTTCAAACATTTCATATTTTTTTATTTAACTAAGTATAGATAATAAAATTTCTTCATTTTCGTTCTTGGTTTACTTTTGATAGGTTGTTAATATAAAAAAAATTATTATCAACCAATCATAATTATTAAGGGGCTAAAATATACTTTTGTTTTTTTATCTTTTGGTTAAAAATCATTTTGATACTTTATTTTTTAAAAGATTCATTTTGGTTATTTATATCTCAAAAGTTACACAAAATGTCCCCATCAGGTCTGTCCGTTAATGACCTGCTAGAGATCTGCCGTAATTTGTACATTTCGCCGTTATTTGGGCATTTCTTGTCTTCGTCTCTCTCCCATCAATCCCACTTCGTCAGTTCCCTCTCTCTGTCAAATCAAATTACACATAATCATTTTTCTCGAAACCCCTTCCCCTTCATCTCATTTTTTTAAAAACCCTAAAACAAACACCACAACATACAACATTGCTCTTCGACTCCTTCACTAAATCCCAAGAACTCTCCTCCACCATCCAAACCTCCAAAACCCCTTCATAAATCATCTCCACCTGCGCCTCCATTCATTCCTTCGTGCACTCTAACTCTCAATTGCAATCATTTACATGAACAACCAAACAATCAAATCAGACAAAATCAGATTGCGAAATGTTCCAGATCCATAAAAAATGCAAGCCTTATGCACAATCAGCGTAGAAAGTGAAGGTACTGAACAACTAAAGCATAAAATGACAAAAAAAAAAGTTACTAGGTTGGGATGAAAATCTATGTGGGGTGTGATATGAGGAACTTAAGAACTCAGTTTTGGAGTGAAGTTCTCAAAAGTAGCAATACGCAATGAAGAAGAAAGAAAGAAAGGGAGGGAGGAATAGAGAGCATAAATACCAAGATTCCGACATAGTGGACAGATTTCAACTTATGTTCGACCGGTCATTAATGGATGTTAGTAACATACCTCACGAAAGAATCATTTTATGTAACTTTTAAGAAATAAAGGATAAAATAAATTTTTTAAAAGATAAATGATCAAAATGAATTTTGACTAAACGATAATGGGATAAAAATTTATTTTAACCTTATAAGTGTGATCTTTCAAATAGTTATTATAACTAAAGTGATATATATTTTTTTATTAATATTTTATTTCTTTACGTACAAAGAGGATAAATTAGAGTATATTAAAAAAAACTTAGAGAATCTTTGGGAAAGTTGGAAAAAAAGATTATATTAATAATTTATTTTATATAATCGTTTATTATGATAATCGACTATAATCAAAATCTATTTTTGTTTGGATCTATATGCTAAAAAATGATTTTAAGATAATCTATTTCGTTTGAGTGGTGTAAAAAAAATCAATTTTATATAGTAAATTACGAAAAATGATATGAAATTATTTATATAATTTAATAATATTTGTTTAGAATGAAAGTTAGTTTTATAAGAATAAATATTTTTGAGAATTTTGAGAATAAAAAATAATCAAATTATAACAATATTAAACTAAAACAACATAAAACAATTTTTTTTCAAAAAAAAGTTTTTTTATAAATTTAAATAAGATATCAAATATATTAGATTATTTTAAAAATAACAATTTAAAGATAAAACATTTGAAATGAAAAAAATCCAACTTTTCCAAAGATGCTCAAAACGGTGTATTATCAAACTATCACAGTATCGAGTATCGAGAAAGAAAATAATGTAGTTTTTTGTTTACTAAAGTTTTATTAATTAAAAAGATAAAAAGTCAAAAATAAATTGAAAAAATATGGCAAGAAAAGCCGTTAAGTCTAGAAAAGCAAAACATAGGGACCCAGTACATGACACAGAGTCAGCAAGTGTCTTCTCTCTCCCATGTGATAAACAGAACTGGCAAAGTGGCAGCAACTTGCTTAACTCACTTCGGTAGCTCTCTCTCTCTCTCTCTCTGCACAGAAAACTTGAGAGAAAAGATAAACACGATGCAATCATCATCATCATCATCTTCTTGGTTCTTCACAACACTTCTATTATGCTTCTCTAATGTTGCTTTTGCAGGTGACCCTTTTGTTTTCTATGATTGGACTGTATCATACACAACAGCTTCCCCTCTTGGAGTTAAGCAGAAGGTTCGTTTTCCCATTTATTCTCTTTGGAAATTATTTTGTATTAAAAACAGCTTATAATGAGATAACCTTTGAAAAACATGCTGTTATTTCACCAAATATTTACTCGGCATGCCATGGATTTGTTTTTCTTCCGTAGTCTTATTACCATGGTTCTTTTGAGCAAAATTGAGTATGTACAACTGTTTCCATTTGAATTTATGGCCATTGGATGCAGTTAAGGCCAAGAGTTGTTGTAACATTCTTTGTCATGTATTACAAGTTGCAGAACTCAATTGACTTTTAGTTGTGAATTAGGATACCATTTGTTAGCAGAGTTTTAAATTGTGGCTGTGGTTGTGTTACGTTTACCGCTGTTGCAGTCCTGCAGACAATTGTAGGAAATGTGACTCATGTGGAAATGTGACTCATGTGGCCGCAATGGTTGTGGAGACTATAAGATCCGCAATATTGAGGGTGCAATTGTGGTTGTGGACTGCAATTTAAAGCCTTGACTGCAGTTTAAAGCCTTGCTTGTTAGTAATCTAAAGTTCAGTTTTTTGTAATTGGACTAATAATGGACTGATCAAAAGTTTCCTAATTGATGGTGGCAATTCTGTTTTCAACAAGAAAACTACTTAGGTATACCAGAGTTTGTTGTCAACTATGCCTTCTACTAGTATTTACTTTTTTTTTTTTCTGAATTTACAGTAAATCTCAAATGTACTAGAGGAGAGTACATTCGTTAACCTTAACTTTTGGTTTCTTAAACATTTGGCATTGAGTAATTATCTGCAGATGACTTTAACTTTCTTTCATGCTTGATCATAACCTAATTTAATGATACATGCGATGATTTTGGCAAATGATTTATTTGGCATCTGATTTTTACCTTATGTCTCATCATATTTTTTTCTAAAATTAGTCGAGTTTGTCATCTTGAATATGTTGTTTGTAAGAAGTTATTAGTAATTTTGAATTTTCTTTAGGGGATAGGTTGATTTTCTCCATGCTCATCTTGCCATACTTTTCGATTCTATGTTCTCAAATATGTATATAGAGTGTCTAATTAACCATATCCTTCCTTTCTATTGGGGACTCAATTGTGTGTGAAGAAGTTCAAAGTTGGGAAATGATAGATTAAGTAATGACCATGTAAAATGGAAAGAACACCTAATGCCATAAGGTTTTGGCATTAGATTTGGTTGCCCACAAGTATGGTTCCTTGTTAATCTTGTGATAGTAGATCTCTTTGGTATTTTGGGCTCTCCTTGACCTAACACTTGTTCACGCTCAATATTCTAACACACTGATTTATGTAATTTAATTTTTTTGCATGATTTAATGATCCATATTGTTATTAACTCTCGCACAAACTCAAAAATTGATTATGGGCCAAAAACTTCTATGATATTGAATATTATGATGATTTTTATGGTCAAGAACCAACTCTTCTAAAAACTATAGCATTGAGTTCAAACCTACACCATCTCTACAATGTCTCCCTCTCTCTCTGTGGGTGATTGTGTATATGTAGACACATCTTTAGCAACAATAACAAAAGTCTTTCCCCGCTAGGTAGATCTGTGGGGCCAGCTATATGGATCAAATGACACCATTGTGTTCTGACGTATCATAAACCTTATTTTTCTGCTTTCCTTCACACCCATATTTCTCGGTTTAATCTTTAAACAGTTATGTACTAGCTAAGTTTCCATGGCTTCATAATGTGAATAAAGTTATAACCATGCTACCATTCCACTCACTTTTAAGTGAAAACAAAAGGAAGACTCCCCTTTCTCCATATAAGGGACATGAATACTGCCATATAATGTGAAAGGAAATGATAAGGATGTGAACTATCTAAGATAATGTTAGATCACCAATAGATCTACTGAGAAACTACCCTAGAACTTTGTATAAACTAGCAAACAAGTTCATTTGACTGACCCTTAGACAGCTTCCTGCACCCAAATCCGAAACGAAAAGTAAGGATACTCTCAGAGGTCTCTGGACAAACCTTTTCATTTTCAGATATGTTTGAAATTTAACATTATAATCGTTCCACATCAAATTTGTTTCATGTTATCTTGTCTAATTCTATTAAATGCAGTTAGTTTAATTCCTTCATTTGTATCAGACTTATGCATGTCAAAATTATGGTTTGTTTCTATACTTTGTATTATACTGCATAGCTTTCGGTGTTTATGTTTTTTGTCAATACTTCACTAGTGAATGATTTAGGATGCTGTCTCTCTCACCCTGCTTTTTTTTGTAACAAAAAATTACTATTTCAGGTAATTGGGATCAACGAGAAATTTCCAGGACCAATTCTGAATGTCACCACAAACTGGAATGTAGTTGTCAATGTCAAAAATGACCTTGATGAACCATTACTTCTGACATGGTAGCCCAATTTTGTTTTGTCAAGTGTGATGATGATAACTAGTAATGATGATGGTAATGATTATGTTGCGTAGTTAAATGCAGGGATGGAGTACAGCATAGGAAAAACTCGTGGCAAGATGGAGTTTCAGGAACTAATTGTCCAATTCCAGCTGGTTGGAATTGGACATATGAGTTTCAAGTTAAAGACCAGATAGGGAGTTTCTTCTACTTCCCTTCCTTAAACTTTCAGAGAGCTGCAGGAGGATATGGAGGAATAATCATAAACAACCGAGCAGTTATTCCTGTTCCCTTTGGATTACCAGATGGAGATATTACCATATTACTGAGTGACTGGTACACTAGGAGTCACAAGGTCTCACTTCTTTCTGTGACTTACTTTATTTCTTTTATCTGTTCATTTAAGGGTTGTTGACCGCTGCACATGATGAAACAGGACCTCAGGAAGGATGTGGAAAATGGAGTTGACCTTGGAATCCCTGATGGTGTGCTTATTAATGGACTAGGTCCTTATCGCTACGATGACACACTTGTCCCAAATGGCATTTCTTACCAAATAATAAATGTTGAACCAGGTAAGAACACAGGAGATACATGTTTTCATGTTTCTTGTTTTATAGTTGTGTTTCCAGTTCTAACTGTCCATTTTATGTGTTTTGTGAAGATGGCTTGAATCCTTTATTCGGTTATGCTTGAGCTAAATGATCAAGAAGCAGTTTGTTGTACAAGAAGGTTCTAATTGTAACAGAAAGTTAGTTACTAACTGTAGTCTGTTATTCGGTTATGCTCCCTCTCTTAGTTGAGTACTCCTATAAATAGAAAGGAAGCTTGACTAGCTAGGGATATAGAGAGAGTTAGAGTTCTGAGAATCTAGAAAAAGAAATCATTAGAAAGAGTGTGAGAGAATAACTTTGTAATTCTCTAGAGGGTGATCTCAGCTGCGTACATACTGTAACCCTCTTGTTCATAGTGAATTTTTCGTTTGTTGCTGCCCATGGGTGGATGTAGCCAAGTCTTGGTGAACCACCCATGTTAATTCCTCTGTGTTCATCTATTATCATACTGCTCCTTTTCTGATTTGTGTTTCTGCAATCCAAAACACACTTCCGTGCTTACCAAGCAAGCTTAGATCAGTTCGGTTTTATAACAAACTGGTATCAGAGCTCCCAAAAGGTCCTGGGAGCAACACAGTCCAAAAGATCGACTAGTTAGAATCATCAAGAATCCATCAAGAAGATGTCTAACACGATCAAGGTTGAGAAATATAGTTCGAAGCAATGTTTCAGTCTCTGGCGGATAAAGATGAGAGCACTGCTGAAACAACAACAAGCTTGGGCACCTCTTTCTGGATCAACCTCAAAGATCAACAGAGAAGATCTTGCTCTGCAAGAAGAGAAAGCTCATTCACTGATCGTGCTTTCTCTCTCTGATGAGGTTCTATATGAAGTTGCTGAAGAAACAACTGCCGCAGGCTTATGGCTGAAATTGGAGAAGCTGTACATGACAAAGTCAATCTGCAACAAGCTTCTGCTGAAAAGGTGGCTGTTTGGACTTCGAATGAAAGAAGGTACCCCTCTGAAAGACCATCTAGATGAATTAAATTCCATATTAATGGAACTTCGTGAAATTGATGTCAAGATAGGAGATGAAGATGGTGCCATGATATTGTTAGTCTCCCTTCCCCCTTCATTTGAAAATTTTATAAGTTCTTTAAGTGTTGGAAAGGACTGCATAACTTTGGAAGAAGTAAAATCCAGTCTACACACTAGAGAACTTCAACACATGGCATCGGGAAATGGTGATGATTCTGCCTCTGGGTTAGTGGCCTCAAACTCGGGTAAAAATCGGAAAAAGAAGAAAGGTAAAGGGGGGAAACGGGTAAACAAGATCCAAGAGATATATGCAACTACTGCAAAGAACCAGGACATTGGAAGAAAGATTGCCCCAAGAAGAAGAAAAAGGAATCATTGCGAATAACGATAAGAAGGCTTCTCTTCGATGATGATTTTGTTCTAACAAAGAATGATCAAAAACATCAATCAACTGATCAATGGGTGCTAGATTCTGTCTGCTCTTTCCATATGTGTCCACAAAGAAGCTGGTTCTTAACATATGAAAAGAAATCAGGTGGAAATGTCTTGATGGGAAACAATTCTCCCTGCAAAACAGAAGGAATTGGCACAATTTTGATCAAGATGTTTGATGGCAAAATCAGAACTCTTTCAAATGTCTGCCATGTTCCGAAATGAAAAGGAATCGATCTCGGTAGGAGCTTTGGACTCAAAGGGCTTCTCATGCAGTGTTGAAGGTGGAGTAATGCAGATAAGGAAGGGAGCAATCACGATCATGAAGGGAACCAAATTGGGAAATCTTTACATTCTCCAAGGTTCCACAGATTATTGGCTCTTCATCTATAGCATCTCGATCAACAGAAAAAATGGCCCAAAAGAAAGCAGTCTTTGGCACATGAGATTGGGGCATATGAGTGAACAAGGTATGGCAATCCTCAGCAAACAAAGTCTTCTTGGAAGACATCAGAAGGTGCAATTGCAGTTTTGTGAGCATTGTGTGTTTGGCAAGAAACACAGGCACAAGTTCACAAAAGCAATGCACACTACAAAAGCCACCTTAGATTACATACACTCACATTTGTTGGGGACCATCCAGGGTATCATCAAAAGGTGGAGCTAGATATTTCCTATCCATTATAGATGACTATTCAAGGATGACTTGGATATTCATGCTTTGAAACAGAAAAATGAAGCTTTCAAGTCCTTTAAACAATGGAAGATTCTAGTAGAGAATCATCGAGGAAAGAAGGTTAGAAGACTTCGTGACAGATAATGGTTTGGAATTCTGTTCAAAAGAATTCAATGAATTCTCAAGAAAGAAGGGATTGTCGGACACCTCATCGTTAGAAACACTCCTCAAAGAAAAATGGTGTTCTTTGAGAGAATGAACAGAACACTATTGGAAAGAGCTCGCTGTATGCTTTCCAATGCAGGGTTGGATAGGAGTTTCTGGGCTGAAGCAGTAAGTACATCTTGCTACTTGATAAATAGGTCCCCTTATACTGCAATTAATGGCAAAAATCCTATGGAAATGTGGTCAGGAAGACCTGCAGACTACTCCACTCTTAGAATTTTTGGATGTACAGCTTATTACCATGTCAATGATGGAAAGTTGGAACCAAGGGCTAAGAAGGGAGTATTTGTTGGCTATGGAGATGGGGTGAAAGGGTATAGAATCTGGTCATCTGCTGAAAGAAGAGTTATTATGAGTAGAGATGTAACTTTTGATGAAGAATCTATGCTGCACCTTAGACCAAACTATGATGCCATTGAGCAGGTGGAGAGTGAAAGTTCAGTGAGCAAGCATAATACTGAACTTCACCAAGATACAGAATCTCCAAAGTCTAACACAAGGAAAGAGTCAACTATGTCTCAAGAAGATCAACAAATGGGAGTTGATTTTGAAGCATGTCAAAACAAAATAGTGCCAGAAATTTCTACACTCAGAAGGTCACAGAGACAGATCAGGCCCCCTAAGAAGTATGGTTATGAAGACATAATGCATATGCCTTGCAAGTAGCAGAAGAGGTAGATCCTTATGAGCCAGCTACCTATAAGGAAGCAATCAAGAGCAAGGAATCTGCTCAATGGATTGCAGCCATGAGTGAAGAGATGGAATCACTCCACAAGAATCGTACATGGAAGCTTGTTAAGCTACCTGAAGGCAGAAGAGTGGTTGGCTGCAAGTAGATTTTTAAGAAAAAGGCAGGAATTCCAGGTACTGAAGCTATAAGGTATAAAGCTCGACTGGTTGCAAAGGGTTACAGTCAAAGGGAAGGTGTGGATTACAATGAGATATTCTCTCCAGTTGTGAGACACACATCCATTCGAGTACTACTGGCATTAGTGGCTCATTAGGATTTGGAACTTGAACAACTAGATGTAAAAACAACCTTTTTACATGGAGAGCTAGAGGAAAATATACTAATGGCACAACCAGAAAGATTTGCTGTCCAGGGAATGGAAGATCATGTATGTCAACTACAAAGGTCCTTGTATGGTTTGAAACAATCTCCCAGGCAATGGTATAAGAGATTTTACAAATTCATGACATCACATGGATATAAAAGAAGTCCATATGATTCATGTGTATATCACAAAAGGGTGCAGGATGGTTCTTTTATATACTTGCTTCTGTATGTGGATGACATGCTCATTGCAGCAAGTCACATTGAAACAATTCAACAACTGAAGTCTCTCCTCAGTACTGAGTTTGACATGAAAGATATGGGAGCAGCCGAGAAGATTTTAGGGATGGAAATCTATAGAGATCGGGCTCAGAAAAAGCTATTCCTCTCACAGAAGGAATACATAAGGAAGATACTGTCCAGGTTTGGCATGTCTTCTGCTAAATCTCTTAGCACTCCCCTAGTTGCAAGCACTCATCTCTCCTCAACTCTTTCACCTCAAACTCAATCAGAAACAGAATATATGTCAAGAGTTCCATATGCAAGTGCTGTAGGCAGTCTAATGTATGCCATGGTATGCACTAGACCTGACCTTGCACATGCTGTCAGTGTGGTTAGCAGGTTCCTATGTCAACCAGGAAAGGAACATTGGCAAGCGGTGAAGAGGATCTTCAGGTACTTGAAAGGAACAGCAGATGTTGGCCTCATATATGGAAGAGACACAAGATGTGTTCTAGCTGGATATTCTGATGCAGATTATGCAACAGATCTGAACACAAGGAGATCTGTAACAGGTTATGCTTTCACTGTTGGAGACTCCTTGGTCAGTTGGAAAGCTACATTGCAGCCCATTGTGGCATTATCCACAACTGAATCTGAGTATATGGCCTTAACAGAAGCTGCTAAGGAAGGTAATGGCTGAAAGGTCTCATCAGTGACCTTGGTTTTGCTAAGGAACATGCAGTAATTTTCTGTGACAGTTTAAGTGCCATCTGTCTGGCCAAAGATCAGGTGCACCATGAAAGAACCAAACACATAGATGTGAGGTATCATTTCATCCGTACAGAGAAAAGAATTAAAGTTCAGAAAATTGGTAATAAGGATAATCCAGCCGACATGTTCACCAAACCAGTTTCTAAAAGCAAGTTTATGCATTGCTTAGACTTGCTCAATGTTGATTGTTGGAAATAGTCCTCTGTGACAGGCAGCAACAAAACAACCTTCTTTCATAACTCAAGCTTATCAGGTGATGAAGGAAGCATTCAATCCAAGGTGGAGAATTGTGAAGATGGCTTGAATCCTTTATTCGGTTATGCTTGAGCTAAATGATCAAGAAGCAGTTTGTTGTACAAGAAGGTTCTAATTGTAACAGAAAGTTAGTTACTAACTGTAGTCTGTTATTCGGTTATGCTCCCTCTCTTAGTTGAGTACTCCTATAAATAGAAAGGATGCTTGACTAGCTGGGGGATATAGAGAGAGTTAGAGTTCTGAGAATCTAGAAAAATAGATCATTAGAAAGAGTGTGAGAGAATAACTTTATAATTCTCTAGAGGGTGATCTCAGCTGCGTACATACTGTAACCCTCTTGTTCATAGTGAATTTTTCGTTTGTTGCTGCCCGTGGGTGGATGTAGCCAAGTCTTGGTGAACCACCCACGTTAATTCCTCTGTGTTCATCTATTATCATACTGCTCCTTTGCTGATTTGTGTTTCTGCAATCCAAAACACGCTTCCGTGCTTACCAAGCAAGCTTAGATCAGTTCGGTTTTATAACATGTTTGTTTGTCAATAAACATCTGCCTGTCACTGTCAAGTAATCAAAATATGCCACAAGGATTCACACTCACTTTATGTAGTTCAGAAACCCAGAAACTTGTACAGGACCAGCTGGCAGCATTCGTAACCTAGGCTAAGTTCAGAACTGTTGAAGGTTGAAACTCCTCAGAAGAAATTTGGAGTATAAATAAGCATATCTAATCTTATATAAGGGGGAGATAAGAAAATGGATGGAGTGGGTAAGCGAGGACGAAGTTTAGAAAATGCGTAAGCTTTTAAGAAAAGGGTAAAAATTAATAAGAGGAGATTCTCATTGCTGAATGATCATTGGTTGTATCATTTGGCCAAAGGCCTAGAGGGTTTTATATAGTAAAGTAGATGGTAAATCAAAAGGAAAAAATACTTGGCTTGGACAAGACAAAGTCCTTTGTGCCTGAAGTGTATGGGCTTATAAATAATTTCATGATCAACAGATCAAGTGTTCTTGCAACTAACGTTATTTTTTGGTCAAATGCTCTTTTATCCTAAAAGTATATCCTGCTTTCAATAATTCAATATTTGGCATCCTCCCAATTCATTCTTGAATAATGTTGCTCCTCTATAATTCAGAAACAGGAGAGGATTTAAATACCCAAAATTTTAAGCTGTAAAAAAGTAATTTGTGACTATAGTTTCAAGCTGTGTCATTTTTTATGTAATTATGTACTCATTTATTGCCAACTGTTTATCATTCTGTCTGAAACAGGGAAAACATATCGCCTACGGGTTCACAATGTTGGTATCTCAACAAGCTTGAATTTTAGAATACAAAATCACAACTTGCTTCTTGTGGAGACAGAGGGATCATACACAGTTCAGCAGAACTACACAAACATGGATATTCATGTTGGTCAGTCATATTCATTCTTGGTTACGATGGATCAAAATGCCAGCACTGATTACTATATTGTTGCCAGTCCTAGATTTGTTAACTCATCATGGGCTAGAGCTACTGGTGTTGCCATTTTGCACTACTCCAATTCTCAGGGACCTGCTTCAGGTCCTCTTCCCAGTCTTTCTGATCAAGATGATCCTTCTTTCTCAATGAATCAAGCAAGATCAATAAGGTATTTACTATATCTCTGTTAAGATCAGAGAGAACAAGAGACATTGGCATAACCCGTGTGTTTCAACTACACCACGGAGATTGTATTATATAGGCAATGAACAAATCAAAATACAATCAGTGTCATAATTACAAGATATTCACAATATCTGATTATCCTAATTATCATAATATTCCTATAATCAGAATACATTATTTACATAAATATCAACACTCCCCCTCAAGCTGGAGCATATAAATCATACGCACCAAGCTTGTTACATATATAATTTATTCGAGGACCTCTCAAAGACTTAGTGAAGACATCTGCCAGTTGATCATTTGAATTGACAAAGTTGGTGGTGATGTCCCCAGATAAGATATTTTCTCTGATGCAATCTATCTCGATGTGCTTTGTCCTCTCATGAAAAACTGGATTTGAGGCAATGTGTAGTGCAACTTGGTTATCACAAATGAGTGTCATCTGTGTAACATCCCCAAATCGTAGTTCTTGAAGCAACTGTTTGAGCCAGATGAGTTCACAAGTAACCGATGCCATGGCCCGATACTCAGCTTCAGCACTTGACCTTGCAACAACATTCTGTTTCTTACTCTTCCAAGATATTAGATTATTCCCAATGAGTACACAAAATCCAGAAGTGGATTTTCTATCAGTTGGAGAGCCTGTCCAATCAGCATCTGAATATCCAACAATACGTGTATGACCCTTATCCTCATAGATGAGCCCTTTACCTGTGGCCCCTTTGATATATTTGAGAATACGGATCAAAGCATCCCAATGACCTTCGCAAGGTGAATTTAGGAACTGACTTACCACACTTACTGCAAAAGAAATATCTGGACGAGTGATTGTGAGATAGTTTAGTTTCCCAACTAGTCTTCTATACTTTCCCGTATCTGAAAGTGGCTCCCCCTGATTTGGTAGAAGTTTAGTATTTGGATCCATAGGAGTATCAACTGGTTTTGCATTAAGCAGTCATGTTTCCTCAAGAATGTCCATCGCATACTTTCTCTAAGAAATAACAATGCCATCCTTTGATTATGCCACCTCCATGCCCAAGAAGTATCGGAGTTTTCCAAGATCTTTTGTCTGGAAATGGTGTCAAAGATGCTGTTTTACCCGTGATATGCCATGGTGGTCACTCCTTGTAATGACAATGTCGTCGACATATACAATCAAGTAGACACATCCTCGAGCTGAATGACGATAGAAAACTGAGTGATCTGCCTCACTCCGTTTCATCCCAAACTCCTGAACAACAGTGCTAAATCTGCCAAACCAAGCTTGAGGTGATTGCTTGAGGCCATACAAGGACTTGCGGAGGCGACAAACAAGACCAGAAGACTCCCCCTGAGCAACAAATCCAGGAGGTTGCTCCATATATACCTCTTCAGTGAGATCACCATGGAGAAAAGCATTCTTGATATCCAGCTGATACAGAGGCCAATGCCGAATAGCAGCCATGGATAGAAACAAACGAACAGATGCCATTTTAGCAACTGGTGAGAATGTGTCTCCATAATCCAAGCCAAAAAACTGAGTATAGCCTTTCGCCACCATGCGGGCTTTAAGACGATCTATCTGGCCATCCGGACCCACTTTAATAGTAAATATCCACCTGCAACCTACAATAGACTTTCCAGACGGAAGAGGAACAAGGTCCTAAGTACCACTGCTCTGAAGTGCACTCATTTCATCGACCATAGCTTGTCTCCACCCAGAATGAGATAAAGCGTCACCTACAGTCTTAGGGATAGACACATAAGACAAAGAAGAAAGGCAAGCAAAATGTGGTGTAGAAAGGCGATGAAAACTTAAAGTAACATAGTGAGGAGAAGGATTACGGGTGGAGCGTATACCTTTCCGGAGGGCTATGGGAAGTTCAGGCTCAAGAGGCAAGGCCGGAGCTGGCGTGGGAGGAGAGTCAGCAATGGCAATACCAGTATCATCCGGAAGAACATGCTCAACTTGTGGCGGTTGGCGACGCTGATATACCTGTAAGGGACGAGTATGAGCAACCGGGGTAGGAACATGAACAGTAGGTGGAGTATAGGATGTATGGACTGTGGGTGGAGTATATGAAACAGGGACAGGAGGAAGAGGAAAGACATCTGTGACCGACTCGGGAGATGTAGGTGGCCCGAAATAAGGAACAGACTCGAAGAAAATGACATCAGCCGATACAAGATAACGGCGTAGAGTAGGAGAATAACACCGGTAACCCTTTTGTGACCGAGGATAACCAAGGAAGACACACTTTAGTGAGCGAGCAGAGAGTTTGTCAATACCTGGTTGTAGGTTATGAACAAAGCGTGTAGACCCGAAGACACGAGGTGTTAATGGATGGAGGGACTGATGAGGGAACAAAACAGAGTGAGGTACTTGGTTATCAAGAACGGAGGAAGGCATCCTATTAATGAGATAGCACGCGAGAACAACATCACCCCAAAAACGGAATGGAACATTGCTATGTAGTAAGAGGGTGTGAGTTGTTTCAATAAGATGTCTATTTTTACGTTCAGCAACCCCATTTTGTTGAGGGGTGTAAGCACAAGAAGTCTGATGAAGAATACCTTGAGAAGCCATGAAAGATTGAAATGGTTGAGAGAGGTATTCTCTAGCATTATCACTACGCAGAGTACGAATAGGAATGCCAAATTGATTTTTAATTTCATAATAAAATTGTTGAAATATAGAAAATAATTCAGACCTATTTTCCATTAAAAATAACCAAGTACAACGCGAGAAATCATCAATAAAAGTAACAATATTTCAACCCTAACATGGACACAGTCCGACTAGGACCCCAAACATCAGAATGCAGTAAAGAAAAAGGAAACTTAGCGCGATTAACGATACGACTAGGAAACGAACTATGGGTATGTTTTCCTAGTTGACACGACTCACAAGACAAAGAAGTAAGCTTAGGCAAGCTCGGCACCAGCTTTGGAGCTTAGCAAGGCTGGGATGTCCCAATTGAGCATGAGTGAGAAGAGGGGAATCCTTGACAGCACAAACCCGAGAAGGAGGTGATAACTGGTACAAGCCATTGAACTCACGTCCAGCGCCAATCATCCGTCCCGAACTCCGGTCCTACAGGAAAACAGAATCTTTAGTGAACGAAAGGGTGCAATCAAGGGAACGGGTCAAGCGGCTAATAGAAAGCTAGCTCATAGAGGGAGGGATACCCAAGTTATTATAAGTGGTTCTAGGCTCATATACTATCCAGGACTGGACATCCGGAGTGTGAAGTTTGCAGGATTGGACATCTGCGGATGGCCCAACATCGTGGGAGGCTCTGATACCATGTCAGAATAATTGGGCTTAACTCCACTCTAAAAACTAGCTCATAGAGGGAGGGATGCCCAAGTTATTATAAATGGTTCTTGGCTCATATACTTAACCAATGTGGGACTTGGATACTTAATACACCCCCTTTACGCCCAGGACTGGACATCTGGAATGTGAAGTTTGCAGGACTGGACATCTGCTGGTGGCCCAACATCGTGGCAGGCTCTGATACCATGTTAAGACCAGAGAGAACAAGAGACATTGGCATAACCCGTGTGTTTAAACTACACCACGGAGATTGTATTATATAGGCAATGAACAAATCAAAATACAATCAATGTCATAATTACAAGATATTCACAATATCTGATTATCCTAATTATCCTAATATTCCTATAATCAGAATATACTATTTAAATAAATATCAACAATCTCTAATTTCTATTCCAGGATTATTAATTGATCTCACCTGAGAATCTTATATTAATTGGAAATTTTTGCTTTGATAAGTGTGCAAGTTTGATACTAATATGGAAAAAGCCTAGCTAAAGATGTTTGATTTTATAGTCTAGGACCATAGTCAAGTCCCAATTTGATTTGATTACAATTGATTTTATTAAAATTGTTTTATAGGTGGAATGTGTCTGCTGGTGCTGCACGTCCAAACCCACAGGGTTCCTTCAGATATGGTGACATTACTGTGACAGATGTATATGTTATTCTTAATAGACCTCCAGAGCTTATAAATGGAAAGTGGCGAACTACCCTTAATGGTATATCATATTTACCACCTTCAACACCCCTGAAGCTTGCACAACAATTTAAAATTCTAGGCGTATACAAGCTTGATTTTCCAAATAAATTGATGAACAGACCTCCCAAAGTTGATACCTCTCTGATTAATGGCACTTACAGAGGTTTTATGGAAATAATCTTTCAAAACAATGACACTACAGTCCAGACCTACCACATGGATGGCTATGCATTCTTTGTCGTCGGGTGAGATTTTAGCTTTAAAACATTAATTTACCAATTTATTTTCATCCATGTTACTTTAAATTTAGGAATAGGAGTCACAAAATTTCTCATTTGACCTGTAGCATGGATTTTGGAGTATGGACAGAAAATAGCAGAAGTACTTATAACAAGTGGGATAGCGTGGCTCGCTGCACTACACAGGTATTACTGTCTTAATTTCCCTTACTCCATGCATTTGCTTAGGAAGTATGTGGCAGCAATGTTAGAACAGACCATTCATATGTAACAAGAAAGGGGTCTTATGACAAATAGAATAGAGATTATTCATAGATTCAAGAAATGGAATCCTGTTTGCTCCCCAAAAATTTAAATATTTCCTTTTAATTTGAACATGTTACTTTGTCTACTCTGCTTCTCATGAATTCAGAATCATTGTAAAAAATTAAGGATTCCCCTTAAATCGCTGTGAGTATTATATCTTGCATTTCCTTTTCTTTTTCCTAATTTTTATCACTTTGGTTTGTTGCACTGTCTTCTTAGAGGCTTCCCAGCTAATTCATGAATGCAAATTTTCTATAAAACGACTTATAAAACACTTTCTAGTTAGTTGCTCAAGGCATATAAGGACATGTAATTGCAAGTAAAATTAAACATGAATTTGAGACTTGCTCAGCTTGAGTAGCTTTCTATTGCCCAAAAAGAGGGCATATGCTTTATGACAGCTTATTTTTAACCTGACTGCAGGTCTTTCCTGGGGCTTGGACAGCCGTTTTAGTATCTCTTGACAATGCTGGCATTTGGAACCTTAGAGCTGAGAACCTCAACTCTTGGTATTTGGGCCAAGAAGTTTATGTGCAAGTTGCAAACCCAGAAAATGATTATACAGAGAACTCTTTGCCTGAAAATGCAATATACTGTGGGTTACTTGCCTCCCTTCAAAAGTAAGACTTTAGAATAACATTGTTTCTCATTTCATTCCTTTATTTTGCTACTTATATAGGTCAATACTTTTTTTTTAAAGCAAGGTGATGCTATGTCACCATACATTTATTGATAAAAAAAGAAAAACAAAGAAAAAAAACCATGGGGGATTGGTCAATACTTGATAGTAACACACACATGCACGCAAGTAAGAACACCCGCGCATGCGCACACACATACGCACACATTTCACTTCCTTAAGCACCTTCAGTTTTACAACAATTTACAAGCAACTACATTGTCTGCCATACATATACTTAAGGTTGTAATAGGAAAATGCTTGATTTAACACAATATCTACGGAGAAACAAATTCTCAGATTTTTCCTCAAGATTTGTTCTTTAAATTAAGTAATGCTTTCATTGTACTATGGTATTTCACTTGTAATTTGTTAATAGTAAATCTAATGCTTGTTTCTCTTATGCAGGGACCAGTCTCACAAATATCAATTTTCTATGGGATCACCTTTCCGCAGTAATTCTAGAATAATATTTTTCGTGTTATTCCTAGCACTACTTGAATGTTTATTTGGCATGTGGAGTGCTGAACTATAATTTAGTTCAAACAAGTCTTTTTTTTTGATGAAAAAACAAGTCATTGTTTGTTATACGACGCTAGCCATTTTAAGATTTATATAGGCATTGCTATGGAAAAGGAAATTTTGTGTGTGTACACGTTGTAATTATAATTGTAAACTAGAATCCTACATCAAGTTTTTCCTTTTAATTTCCTCCCTCTGAATGCTTTATTTAAATTTGCCTTCATATTTGAATCAGTGTATGGTTAAACATGGACCTACCTTTAAAACTTGAGAAATTCTTAATTAGGCATTATCTACAATAAGGCATTCCTTTCATTCCACATTAAATATGTATGCGGTTGGATTGATCATTTTTGAAACGAACGAAGATCAAATGTAGTACTAATGCTATCTTAGGCATTTGGTGTTAAGAGTATACAGTTAAACAGCTTATATCAATGAATTCAATCTCTCTCACAAGTACAGACATTTTTCCCATCCATGAGAACATCTCGAATTAGAGTTGTATGGGGTTGTTTAATAATAAAATATTATTTTGATATGCAACATCTGATTTTGGGTTGCTTAAAATTGGAGAGAGTTGTTTATATAAGCAACCAATGTTTATGGGTTGCTTAACATTTGTGTGTGTAAATGTAGCAGAGAGAATATGGAATATTGAAGAGAGAGGGGGAATGTTTGTGAGTTAAGCAACTTGTTGATAGAAACTCATTGGATGGTAAATTGATTGAGTTGCTTCAAATTGAGGTGGCCCATTTAAAGGGACAAAATGAGTTGTTTATATAAATAGTATTGAAGATGCTCTAATAAGACAAAATTGATGCTTACAATAATCAATTGGGGGTAACTCAAGTGATAAGAGCTAAGGGTTTAATATGTTGGAGGTCAGGATTCAAACCTTGGCAAAGAAGAAAAATTAGCACATGCAATGTTTTAAAAACCGGATCACATGCAATGTTTTAAAAATCGGATCGGACCGGTCGGTTCAACCGAGAACTGGCCCTGTCTACAGTTCGATTGAGCCCAAAGAACCGGAAGTCTGATTGAACCGTCAAAAAACCGCTAAAACCGGGATGAACCGTTGAACCAGAGTGGTTTTGAAAACCCGGCCGGTCCAAAAACTGGGCACTTTTATGCTTTTTTTTTCCTTCACTTTTCCAGTTCAGAAATGCAACCACCAAATAATCTCACCTTCGCTTTCTCAGTAACAGATATTGGAGAGGGAAGGCATGCATGGCTGTATACGCCGTCAACGCTTACCCAGGAAATATTGGAGATGGAGGACATGCATGACTCTATTTTGAGCTCAAAGATAGCTGTTTTTGGATCTGCCATTGGGGAGGGAGAGGGGGAGGGAGAGAGATAGATGAGAGGAGAAAGAAGGTGACTGTGCAGCCGAGGACCTCCATGGCTCCATTATTGAGCTCAAAAATCTCAGCTATCTGGTCTGCCATGGTGCCATTAGAGTGAGGCAGAGAGAGCATAGAAAAATGGATCACACTGTTGTTTTGTGTACCTAAATTGCTTTTTTACATAAGTAGTGTAATTTTATTGCACAGTTACGTGATTGATATACTTTTAAAAATATTTACACAATTAGTGTAAGTCGTAATCAGAGGTAACAACATTACATCTAAAAGTCGTATCATATATTCACGATTTATTTTTATATTCATAAAAAAAGAGTCGTATACCATAGATACAACTTTTATTTTTTATTATTTTTTTCACTTATACGACTTTAGTATTAATTTTTTTTATATTATAATTAACAAGTCGTATCTATAAGATACAACTTCAGCATTATTTAATATTTTATTTATATACTATTAAATTTATAGTGTTAAATTTATATACACTTTCCTTAAAAAAATTATACACTTTAAATTTATGATAAATTTATATTTATATATTACTCCCCCTCATCCTTAATATAAGAAATAAATGTGAACTTTCTTTTGGTTCAAAATATAAGAAACATGCATCAATCTTCACACATATTAAATACTAATTTATAATATTATCCTCATTTATAATATGATTTATATTTACGAGATATATCAACATTCTATACAAGTGAGTTTGTTTATTACTCCCTCCGGTCAACAATATAAGCAAAAATTTTCAAATTTTTTGGTCCAAAATATAAGCAAATTTCAACTACTTCTATCCTGTGTTTAATGAAGTTATTCTCAAAATATCCTTCATTTAATACATATTTTGTTTTCCAATGACTCTTTTTATTCTCACCAACACAAACTTAATAAAAAAGAGGAAGAGTAATTTAGGTAAGAAACTTAATTTTTTTTATTCCCAATGACTCTTTTAAATGAGATTAACTAACTACCTTAATATGTGAGTTTTATTCAAATTTTGCTTATAATAGTGATCACAGGGAGTAATTAGAATGGGTAATTTTGGAAATTTATATGAATATTAATTAAAATTAGCTCATTTCAATATATTTTCTTGGTCTGTATGTTTTAAGGTTTTGTTTTCTTGGTATGCCGATGTAAAGGATAGAAAATTAATTTAAATTTAATAATATATAAATATAAATTTATCAGTATAGGATATAAATTTAAAGTGTATATAAATTTAACACTATAAATTTAATATAGTATATAAACAAAATAGCATATAAAGAATGCTTTGTTAATAATAAAAAATATTAAATATTAATGTCATATCTAGAGAATATGACTTGTTTAAAAAAATTTAAATAATAAAGTCATATCTACTGGATACGACTTCTTAATAAATAAATAAAAAATATAAAACTAAAGTCGCATAGACATAAGAATCCTGGGGAAAATAATAAAAAATATAAGTTGTATCTCTGTTATACAACTCCTTTATATATTTTTTATTTTATGAATATAAAAATAAATCGTATTTGTGGGATACGACTTTTAGATATAATGTCGTTACCATTGGTTACGACTTACACTAGTTGTGTAAATATTTTAAAATGTACACCAATCATGTAATTGGGTAACAAAATTGCACTCCTTATGTAAAAAATTAAGTGTTTGACTTTATCTTCTCTCTGTTGGAATCAAAGTGGTTTTGTATTTAATAATCTCTAAGTTTTGATGCTAACAAAAGGATTAAATTTGCTTGGCAAAATGTTATTTGAGATCTAACAAATGAGTTCAGTTTATGCAGGAATATCCAAAATAATATAAGGTATACAATGCTTGGACTCGTGCAAAGAATTACCCATCCAAAGGTTATTTAAACTGCTTATATTTTAATTGGTAAGTAGACTGGTTTTTCCTTAGTAGACGAGGCTATAAATGAATACCTAAATAAACTGTTAGGTACAGCAAGTCCAAAGACTTGAAAATAAGCGCGTCCATCTTGCCACGTCAGCAGACGAGGGCTATCCTTGTAACTCAAGTATACATCTATAGTGCCTAAACTAAAATTCAGTAGAAGTCCACAGTGCCACGTCATTGAACGGAGGTTCTCTAAGGACTTAGCAAGTCCAAAGACTTGTGTGGACGAGTGTTTCTACCTTATTAGTAGACGAGCGCTTTTACCACATTAGTGGACGAGCGCTTTTGCCACCTCAGTGGACGAGCAGAATTAAAATCTTGTATAGAAGCGTTCTTAAAACTAAGTAGACGGTGCTATATGTTTTATGTCTTTACTACCTTGAATATGAATTTAATGCAATCTGGTCCACAATGAATTTCTTTCAAATGATTAATATTTATTTCAAATGAATATTTGTTCTTTCCATTTGTCTTTATCCAATTTAATGTCTTATTTCCCTTGAGAAAATTCATAGTACTATCAAGGAAATACAAAAAGCAAATAGTACAATTAGAATTGCAAAACGATCTGTACGATGACATCTTTATTGCTGGACAAAAGCTGGGTGATACACAAAGGAGGAAAGAAAGTTTGTAAGGTACAATTGCTCCGAACAGTGAGCCTCCATTTTGTGATTTTCTGATAACCAAGGATACTTTTCAACATGGTAAAAATAAAGCTATCAGTCTCAACGGATATCATGAATTTAATGCCATCTCTAAACGAGATTATTCAAAGTAACCATTGAAGAATTACTAGAGAAGAAGAATGTCACTATAAATTGAAGACCTCAGATACTGAAGAAATGACACTCTTGCCTACACAATCTTGCTATCTGAACTTTTGCCATTATCATTTATTCTATTATTCTTTCAAGAGAAAGAGTCTGTATTCATTAGTTTGAATATTGTTGTAATATTCAACTGATCTTAAACTGTCATACTCTCATACTTAGTGAGTTAAGAAGATCAACTTTTAAATCTGTGATAGAGTTAGAGCCTGAAGAGGCTTGGTAAGAAAGGAATACTTGTAGCCTGAAGAGGTGTTGAATACTTGTTGTGTAATCTATTTGGAGAAATAGTGGAAAAATCCTTCAAGTCGAAGGGACTGACGTAGCTCTTGGTTGGAAGAGAGTGAACCATGATAAAATCTATTGCGTGAATTTTCTATCCCTAAACTCTTCAGTTTATTTGCTTATACTAACTGTGGGGTTTTGATATTGCTTTTGTTAATCTTTTAAAAAGGATTTCTTGTGTGCTTTATCTTTTTATCTTTTGCTTGTGAAAAAATTTGTTCAAAAGGGTTTTTGCGAAAATAATTAACAAACACAATTCAACCCCCCCTTCTTGTGTTTGCCTGTGCCAACTTCAGTTGGTATCAGAGCTCAGCCTTGACAGGGTTAAGCATTTAACAAGTGCTTAGGCAGTACGATCCTACAAGCATGGATGCAGAAGGACAAGCTATCAACATACCTCTTCTCTTCTATGGAATTGATTATGATTATTGGAAAAAGAGGATGATGACATTGTTGGATGTGCAGAATGCTGACATCTGGGAACTAATAGAAAATGGCTACACTGAGCCAAGGAGTGAAGCTGGAGCTGCAGTGCCTAGAGCTAAATGGACTCAAGAACAGAAAAGCCAACATCAACTAAACTTGAAAGCTAAGCACTATCTCATGTGTGCTATCACCAGATCTGAGCATGACAAGGTTCATAGTTGCAACACAGCTAAAGAAATCTGGGATACTCTTGCACTAGCTCATGAAGGTTCCTCAAAAGTGAAGGAATCAAAGATAAGCATGTTGGTTCACCAGTATGAGCTATTCAAGATGGTTGATCATGAAACCATAGACCAGATGTTTGGAAGATTCCAAACAATCACCAACAGTCTCAGGTCTCTTGGAAAAGTCTATAAAAATAGAGATCATGTGAGAAAAATTTTAATAAGTCTCTCTAAGCAATGGAGACCTAAGGTAACTGCTACCCAGGAAGCAAAGAATCTGAATACTCTTTCTCTGGAAGAGCTTCTGGGGTCATTAAAAGTTCATGAACTTGAACTTAATGAAGAGGAAAACTCCAGAAAAGGAAAGTTCATTGCCTTAAAGGCCAAGAAATCTAGTTCCTCAAAGATGCTTAAAGTTGCCGAGTCTTCAGATGAAGCTGATTCATCAAATAATGAAGATGACTCAGATGAGGATGAACTATCTTTCATCTCCAGAAAAATCCAACACATGTGGAGAAAGAAAGGTGGATTCAGAAGGAAGCAGCTCAACAAAAAAATCTCCAAGGAGAAGTCAGATTCCAAGGAGAAAGGTCCACCCCTATGCTTTGAATGTAAGAAACCAGGACACTTCAAAGCTGACTGCCCAGAGCTGAAGGAGAAAAAGAAATTCTTCAAAAAGAAGAAAGGCTTGATGGCTACATGGGAGGATCTTGACCTGTCTTCTTCAGATGAAGAAGATGAAGCAGGAGAAGAAGCAAACATCTGCTTCATGGTGACCTTTGCATCGAAAGTGAATTTACGATCTTTGAGGTAATAGAATCTGATCCATCTACTCTTCAAACTGTTTTTGATGAATTGCTGCATGAATCATGCATACTGTCTAAAGAGTATAAGAGTCTCAAAAAGAAGTTTATTAAACTTTCTAGAGACTATGATAAGGTCTGCATAGTAAATCAAAACCTTAGGGATGAGAATAAAACTTTAAAATCAAACAATGTTAGTCTGACTGACAAGAATAAGTGTAAGTCTAATAGCTCTTGTGAAGTTGAAAAACTGCAACAAGATGTGACATACTTGACAGACTCTCCATCAAAACTGGTTGGTAGCTCAGATAAATTAAATCTTATATTAAGATATTCTAGATCACTACATGACAAATCTGGCATTGGTTATGATAAAGAGAAGCAGAATACATCTCTGAATAAACCAAAAGTTCATACACAATATAAGGCTTTTAAAGTCCATCCACAACATACTAAGTCAAAACCAAGCCCTTCCAATACTTACTGCAAAGTATGTGGAAAAAGTGGGCATGTGTCATCTAAATGCATACATAACAAGCATGCAAAGCATTCACGACCTATGATCATTAACAAGAAAGGACCCAAGTCAATTTGGGTACCTAAAGATAAGATAATCCCTGTTGCAGATTTGCTTAACAACAGGAAAGAAACAGAAGTCTTGGTACTTGGACGGTGGATGCTCGCGACACATGACAGGAGAAAGGTATATGTTCCAAGACCTTAGACCCAAAGATGGTGGCTGGGTCACTTTTGGAGGAAACCAAAAAGGAAAGATCATTGGTATAGGTAAAATTGGTAAACATCCTTTTCCCTCCATCGATAATGTTCTGTTAGTAAATGGTCTTAAACACAATCTGCTTAGCATTAGTCAATTATGTGATAGTGGGTTTGCTGTTTCATTTAATAAGAATATGTGTTTTGTCAAGAAAGCTGATGGATCACTCTTATTTACTGCCCAGAGGCAAAACAATCTGTATAATATTGACTTAGAGGACCTCTCAAATCAAAGTGTGTCATGGCTAGTGTCCATTGAGGATGAACGATGGATTTGGCACAAAAGGTTGGGTTATGCAAGTTTGAGATTAATCTCAAAACTGAAAAACCATAACCTTGTAAGGGGACTACCAAACCTTAGTTTCAAATCTGATGCTCTCTGTGATGCTTGTCAGAAGGGAAAACAAGTCAAAGGTTCCTTTGAATCTAAGAATGTTGTTAGTACCAACAGACCACTAGAATTGCTACACCTTGATCTCTTCGGTCCAACAAGGACTGCTTCTGTCAGTGGAAAGAAATATGGTCTTGTCATAGTAGACGACTACACTAGATGGACATGGGTTATGTTCCTTGCACACAGGATGAGTCATTCAAGGTCTTTTCTGTATTCCGCAAACGTGTACAGAATGAAAAAGGCATGTGTATAGCTTCAATTAGAAGTGATCATGGGGGAGAATTTGTCAATGAGATATTCCATGAGTTTTGTGAAGAAAGTGGTATTCAACACAACTTCTCAATACCAAGAACACCACAGTAAAATAGTGTGGTAGAGGGAAAGAACAGATCTCTTCAAGAGATGGCTAGGACTATGCTCAATGATAGTTCTATCCCTAAGCACTTTTGGGCTGAAGCTGTGGACACTGCCTGCTACATTTAGAACAGAATATACATTAGACCTATTCTGAATAAGACTCCTTATGAATTGTGGAAAGGTAGAAAACCCAACATTTCGTACTTCCACCCTTTCGGATGTAAATGTTATATTTTGAATACAAAAGATCAACTTGGTAAATTTGATGCTAAAGTAGATAATGGAATCCTTCTAGGATTTTCTGAAACTTCAAAAGGCTTTAGAGTTTATAATTCTAGAACTTTAGTTGTAGAAGAATGTATTCATGTAAAATTTGATGACAAACAGCCTGATAAGAGACTATCAGAGCTAGATGAAGCTTTTGCAGATCTTGATCTAAACATCTCAGGAGAGAAACCAGAAATCAAGGCTGATACCCTAATAGACGACACTTCTCAACAACAACCTGAATCATCTACCTCTCAACAGGAAAATGCTCAGAAATCTTGGTATTTCAGAAATAACCATCCTCAAGATCAAATCATTGGTGACCCCAATGACAAGCTAAGAACTAGGTCAACCTTCAGAGAACAAAGTGATTCTGCTCTTGTCTCTGAATGTGAACTGAAGATAGTGGACGAAGCTCTACTGGACGAAGGATGGATTCTTGCTATGCAAGAAGAACTAAATCAGTTTGAGAGAAGTGAAGTCTGGACGCTTGTACCCCTGCCTGAAGACAAGTCAGTCATTGGAACAAAGTGGGTCTACAGAAACAAGCTTGATGAAGATGGTAAGGTTGTGAGAAACAAGGCAACAGTTGTTGCTCAAGGCTACTCTCAAGAAGAAGGTATAGACTACACTGAAACTTTTGCACCGGTTGCTAGACTAGAAGCTATAAGAATTTTAATATCGTTTGCCGCACATTATAGCTTTATGCTTTTTCAAATGGATGTTAAAAGTGCATTCTTAAATGGCTTTATTAATGAAGAAGTATATGTCATGCAACCTCCAGACTTTGAAAATACAAATCACCCTGAACATGTTTATAAGCTTAAGAAAGCATTGTATGGACTTAAGCAAGCTCCTGGAGCTTGATATGATAGGTTAAGTTTGTTTCTAATGGAAAGTGGTTTTAACAGAGGAAAAGTAGATACAACTCTATTTAGAAAGTCTATTAAGTCAGATTTCATTATAGTACAAATTTATGTTGATGATATCATTTTCGGTGCTACTAATGAATCTCTGTGCAAGGAATTCTCTAAGTTAATGCAGAAAGAATTTGAAATGAGCATGATGGGAGAACTCAAGTTATTACTTGGACTTCAAGTTAAACAGTCTATGGACGATGCGTGCATCCATCAGACTAAGTATACAAAGGAACTTCTAAAGAAGTTTAAGATGGATGATTGCAAACCAATGAATACCCCTATGCATCCACTTCAATACTGAACAAAGATAATAAAGAGAAAAAGGTAGACCAAAAGGTATATAGAGGTATGATAGGATCTCTTTTATATCTGACTGCGTCTAGGCCTGATATAATGTTCAGTGTTTTCTTGTGTGCTCGTTTTCAATCTGATCCTAGAGAGTCTCATCTCTCAGCAGTTAAAAGAATTTTTAGATATTTAAAAGGTACTACTAATCTGGGTTTATGCTTTAAGAAAAATGATGATTACAAATTAGTTGGTTTTTGTGATGCTGACTATGCTGGAGATTGAATTGAAAGAAAAAGCACTAGTGGAGGATGTCACTTCATTGGAGCTAACCTAGTGTCATGGTCAAGCAAAAGGCAAAGTACCATTGCTCTATCAACTGTTGAAGCAGAATACATATCAGCTGCAAGCTGCTGCTCACAACTTCTATGGATCAAACACCAATTGGAGGACTACAATGTATTTGTAAGTTGTATTCCACTTATGTGTGATAATACTGCTGCAATCAATTTATCTAAGAATCCAATATTGCATTCTAGAGCTAAACATATAGAAATCAAACATCATTTTATTAGGGATTATGTGCAAAAAGGTGTGTTTGATGTTCAATTTGTAGATACTGACCACCAATGGGCAGATATCTTCACTAAACCTCTTGTTGAGGACATATTTATCTTTATAAGAAAGAATTTGAATATGTTGTATGTGGATTGAGCTAGTATATTTATTGTTAAATTGGTCGTCCATTGCATGTTCTCTCTGCACGTCCACTAGTCATGACATCCAGAGCAAGTGGATTCTACGCGTCCACTACCTATGTCTTTGCACGTCCACTCTTAGTCTTGTGTGGACTCGTTGGAAACTGTTGGTTTCAGAAATCTTTAAAAATAACCTCTTTCCCTCTGAAAATCTTTTCGCATCTCTTCATCTCTATCAATCTCTCTCTCTCAACCTTTCGAACTCTCTGTCTCCTTTGTTCTTCCAAAACTCTTCTTACTCAACAATGGCTTCAACCACTGCTCCCTTGCCTGCATTTGCAACTGATACTATGTCCATATCCGTGGAACACCACTTTAACTTTGGAATTCTACAAGAATACAATTTGGATGTAAGTAAGTTCATTAACACTGCTGGTTGGGATGGAATCTTTTTGGAAAAGGTCTCGGTGTATCCATACTTGATAAGGGAATTCTGGAGGAGACCAAAGATCTCTAAAACAGAAGTTGTTGGATTCGTGCTGGGAAGGAAAGTGATAGTATCAGAGAAAACCATCTCTGATGCGATTGCTTGTGCTCAAGAAGGATAAGTCTTCACTGAAAATTGGGAAGAAGACCTAGGTGGTCCCGAGACAATTGCCGTTACCCTTATGAGGCAAGACAGCACGAGAAATCATTCTTGGAAATCATCTGAGATGAAAGATCACATCAGAATTCTTCACCAGATGCTGAATAAGGTGGTGCTGCATAAGGTTGGCTCTAAGGACAATTTATCAGCTCTTCACAAGTTCTGCCTTTGCCATCTGGTTTTTGAAACCAAGATTAACCTACCATGGATCCTATTTCATCGCTTTAAGGATGCCATTACCAACAAAGAATCAGTTTCTCACATTACTTTCACTCATCTACTGTCAAAAATTTTCAAGCAGCAAGGCGTGTATGATATTCTGAGTGCAAAGCCTTAGGATGAACAAGAAAGACTCCTTCGTGAGAAAGGATTGCAAGCTGTTGACTTTGATCGAGTAAATCTCAGTGGCATGCAACTTAGAACTTACAAGCAAGTGGAGTTGGCAAAGCTTGAAGAGAAAATGAAGGTTAAGGAAGAGTCTCTTGAAGCCAACGGAGCTGCAATTCTTGGTTTAAAGAAAGGAACCAAGAGAAAGACTGTGGCTGTGAGGCAACCCATTCCCAAGAGGACTACTAGAGGATCTGTCCCTTCTGTATCCTCTGGTGCTACTCTTCCACCTGCACCAAAGAGGGCAAGGAAAGTCATTATGTCTGAAGAAGAAGATGATGATGAACTCCCTATTGCTGCTATTCTTGAAAAACAAGCTGCTGTTGTTGCTGGTCCGATTGCTAAGAAGAAAAGGCAACCAGCAAAGAGGGCTAGAACAACCTTGACTTCTGAGGTTGTAATCTCTGCTAATGACCCTGCTAGGTTAGCAGTAGATGAATTAATATCAAATTTGACAAATCTCGATGATAATGTCTCTGCTCCACATCATGTGGATGATGCTTATGTTCCTACCATGCCACAATCACCACCCTCACCACTACCACATATAGGTATTACCATTGAAGCCCCCTTTCCAAAACCCTTGAAAACTTTATTTCCACCAATTATTCCCTCTTCCACTCTCTATGCTGGAAAATCTGAAAATTGGGCCAAAGTACAGAGAGAATGGAAAATACTCTTCCACACCATCCCACATGAACTAGAACTCATTCTAACAAAATGGTATCCCCTGACTGAATATGAGTTTGAACCCCTCAACATCTATGCTTACTGGGTCAACCCTGAACCCCACACTCCAACTGGCCCATTCCCTTCTCAAATGTTCAATGAACATGGACATCTCCTCATTCACCTTCCTCAACAAAGTTTTCCTTCCAGAAAAATCTACCCCAACTTAGTGAAACTTCCACCTCTTAAACCTTTCACTGATGGAGTAGAAAGAGTTATCATATCTGATGGGCATACAGATCCAAGCAAGAAGAATCTTGGCAGTGTTCTAGAGAAAAGAGCCAGATCCTCGAGGCAAATTCCCTTTGTCATGGATCAGACTAAAAATGGATGACTTTCAAACATCCAAGTATATATGGAGTTGCTGTTAACCAGTTTGTGGACACTCTGATGTATGAGATGCTAAAATGGGAATTCAGCCACTTCAGAGCAGATAGAGCTGCACGATTTGTCCCTCCAACCTGGTTAAGACACTCCAATTCTACAAATGTTGGAGTCAATCCCAACAAGATCTGTCCTAGGTTGTCAATGATTGATCTAAACAAGGACAAGGACAGGAAGCATCCAAGGCACAAAGGAAAGATGCCAGTAGTTGAAGACATCATGCTGGATCTCAATTCTGAACCCTTCGACCACTCAAAAATGGATTACATTCGATCCTTGCCAATTGAGATGGTCAATGAGGCTAACTACGCAGGAGCCTTCTGGCAATCCCACCTAATTCACTGCACTAGAGAACCCTCCACTTCTAGCCTGACTGCTGAAGAAAAGAAGAAAACTCTAAAATTCAGAGGTAGATGTGGACTCTCGAGTGTTAGATATCTGATCTTCAAGGATCTGTGGGGTCTGCCAATAACCAGCCGTGATGTGGAAATTCCTAATCCAATTCACTGGGCAAAGGATATCCCTAAGCCAGTTCTACAATATGCTTTTGCCACAGCTTCAACCTCATACTCTGAGCATACATATGAAGAACTAGTTGTGGAAGGCCCTGAGCTGAATGTAGAAATCTTCTCAAAACCAGCTTCTAAACCTTCCACACCCTTAGCTGATGCAGTTGCTGTTGAGCCAACTCTGACAGAGCAGTCTAATGAGATATGTGCTTCTAAGCAAGGTGTTGAGTATGCTAAGACATCTTCTCAACCATTAGCTATTTCTATGGTTCATCCTTGATGGGCTCTGGCAAGCGTACCGGATCGAAGCAAGTAATAATAAAACGGTGAGAAACCGAGTATCGAACTCAGGGATTGGGAAACGAAGTGTCACCTCACAAATTAAACAACTATTTAGACTGAGAAATAGGTGTGAAAAGATTTTAAGAAAATAAAAGAAACAATAAAATAAAATCAAATATTTTTGAGATTTTAAATATAAAAAAGAGATTTCCAGGAATTGGGTTACCAACAAGGCTGCTCATGCTACTAAATTGACTACCCCTCTTGTTAATTATCAAAATTGCTTTGAAGGTGAATTTATCCTAAATAAGTTAATGTTCCCTCTCGAGATGCAAGAACCGTGCCCAATTAAACCAACCCCTACTCTCGTGGTAATTGTATTTAAATTGAACCCGTTAAGATTCGTGACAATTCAATGGTACCCTCGAAGGACCACTTCTAACTCTCGTGATTTAAGTCCTAAGTTCAATCCCTATAGATCCAATACCTAAGTTCACCACTAGGTTCCTCCTTAGAGTATCTATGACATTCAAATAAGTGCGTACTAGATTCACAAGTAATTCATGCAATAGGAATCAAATCGAAAGCGAATTGAAATTAACAAGAAGTAAAACGTCAATTCATAATATAAAACAAATCTTGGGCATAGCCCCAATTCCTCGAAATAAAAACAACTACTCAAGAATTGCCATATTCATAGCAAGCTTGATTAACAAAAGCATAAAAAGAAAACCTAAGAGAGGAGAAGAAATTGAGAAGATGAGAAATCCTAGTTTTTGCCTAAGGTAGCAGCCCCCAGGGATCCTATTTTCGAGCCTAATTGATCTATTTATAGAGTAGGGTAACTTGAATCCCAAGCAATTACAAAATCAGATCAAATCATGTTTTAAAAATTCCAGATATTGCGCGTCACGGCCGTGATGCCTGTCACGGCCAGGCCGTGATAGATTTTGTCTTGGAAAACTTGGCTCTGATGGCCATCACGGCCTGGCCATGACAGGTTCTGACTTTTGTGTACTTTTCTTTTCAGCCTTGTTCGATCATGGCCGTGACGGCTGTCACGGCTAGGCTGTGATGGGCTTTGTTTGGCTCAGTTTTCTTACTTTTCAAGCTCCGTCTTCATGCAAGCTCCAACATAGTTGATCTTGAACATTTTAATCTTCATATTTAATTGCCAAATCAATATCTCCAAATCAATTGCCAAATCTTATCATATCCTTTGTTGTTGTGATAGGCAATTATTATCCAATCCCAATTTGATTTGGATCCAATCTTTTATCTCAATGCCAATTGAATTATCTTTTAATCATAATAATCAAAATCCAAATTGATTTGGATTCAAATCCATCATGTGGGCCCTTGCAATTTACTTGGCAATCTTCAATTTAATTGATATCCTTCTTCTTTGTCCTTTCCTAAAAATAAAAATAAGAGAATCTTGAGAAAATCATCTAAAATCCAATTAAGATTAATTAAATGCATATATTGACTCTAATAAATCAAGATAGGAAAACAAAGTCTAATTTGGGTTAAATCAAGCATTCAACTCCACACAATTGATAAAATCCACTCTAAAATAATAGATAAAATATCATATGCCAGTGGATTATCAAACACCCCAAACTTAAACTTTGATTGTCCTCAAGCAAATGATGGACTATATAAAAAAAGGATTTTGAAAAGATTTGATTTTTGTAATAAGAATTAACTAGAAAATCAGATATTTAAGAACGCAATCAATTAAAATAGTTAAGTAAATCATTTAGGGGTTTTTCAAATCTAAAGAGATTCCTAGGAATTAGGTTACCAACAAGATTGTTCATGTTACTAAATTGACTACCCCTTGTTAATTATCAAAATTGCTTTGAAGGCGAATTTATCCTCAATAAGTTAATGCTCCCTCTTGAGTTACAAAAACCGTGCCCAATTAAACCAACCCATACTCTCGTGGTAATTGAATTTAGATTGAACCCTTTAAGCTTTGTGACAATTCGTGAACCCTCGAATGACCGCTTCTAACTCTCGTGATTTAAGTCGTAAGTTTGATTCCTATAGATCCAATACCTAAGTTCAATGCAAGGTTCCTTCTTAGAGTATCTATGACATGCAAATAAGTACGCACCAGATTCACAAGTAATTCATGCGATAGAAACCAAATCGAAAGCGAAATCGAAATTAACAAAGGGAAAATATCAATTCATAACATAAAACAGATCTTGGGCATAGCCCCAATCCCTAGAAATAAAACTACTACTCAAGCATTGCCATGATCATAGCAAGCTTGATTAATAATAACGTAAAAAGAAAACCTAAGAGAAAAGAAGAAGAAGAAGAAGAGAAATCCTAATTTTGCCTATGGATAGCAGCCCAAAAAGTCCCCTATTTTCGAGCCTAAGTGCTCTATTTATAGATTAGGGTAACTTGAATCCCAATCAATCACAAATTCAGATCAAAATCACTTTCTAAAGATCCATATATTACGCGTCACGACCGTGATGCCTGTCACGGCTAGGCCGTGACGGATTCTGACTTGGAAGTTGCTTTGCTGGTTGATCTGTCACGGTCGTGACCACCATCATGGCTAGGCCGTGATCAGTTCAGCCTGTGAGGGTTTGGTTCAGTTGGCATGTCATGGCCGTGATGGACATCACGGCCTGGTCGTGACCAGCTATGACTTTTTCATTCTTTCTTTTCAGCTCTACTCGATCATGGCCGTGATGGGCTCTGTTTGGCTCATTTTCTTTACTTTTCAAGCCCCATCTTCATGCAAGCTCCATCATGGTTAATCTCGAGCATTTTAATCCTTAATTCCTGCACAACAACACCACAAAACCGCCTTACCCGTTCCAAGGTAAAAACTAACAAAAATCGAATTAAATATGCCTAAACTATATGAAAATGCATACAAAATGTCAATGAGATATGAGGTGAAATCACACTCATCGGCAAACTAAAACTCAAAAAGACTTAACTTGGCAAGCTCAATGGACTCAATCAAACTTCACATAATCTTCATGCAATTTTACCAAAACAATTCCAATCAATGTTTCCCCCAATTTCATTATAGTAATCCCCACATTCATTTACTTTAAACAAAGAGAATTCCATCATTCATGCAATTATTAATCTAAGCAAAGGATCCAAGTTACACACAAAAGGGAGATCACCAATTTCAAATAATTGCCTTCCTCACAAGGGCATTTAGTATTTCACTCATTCGCTCAATTTGTCTAGGATATTAACTTTCACTCAATTTCACATTTCAAGAGCACTTTCCATGAATTTGATTTTCATCTCAAAAATAGTTCCCACGAAAACATGCATGCAACATCAAAAGGTCTTTTAAAGATTGTAATGGGGCCTGGCTAAAGGTAGGATATTCAAAGGTACTAGGCTTTACATCCCTAGGAATTAAGAGAGCATGAAACTTTTTACCTTGACTTTCCACTCTTATTCCTTTTTCAATTTATTTTATTTTATTTTATTTTTTAATTTTTATTTTTTTGGGTGGCTACAACCTTTTCCTTTTAATACCCCTTTTTTGATATTTTTGAACTTTTCTTCTTTTTCTTTTTCCTTTTGGCTTCAACCTTTATTTATTTTTTTTTTCTTTTTCTCATCCTAAAATAACATATCAAATCCTAGTAGCCACCCCAAACTTAGTTTCTTACAACCCTTGTCTTGCTAAGCTTCCATGCTCTTCTAAATCCTAAGATTTGGTTAACATGGTTTTTTTTTCCGGATTTTTGGCTTATAACATAAGGTCATTAAGAAACAATAGGCTTATTAGGCTCAATGTGGCTAACTAGGGAACATGCATTAGGGATGGTTCTTTTTAGGCCAAGTAGCTATTTCAAAGAAAATTGCCTAAATCATTTGATGCAAACATATAACCATGCAAACCATGAAGAGATTCAAGCAAATCCAGGAAAGTACAACTTAAAATTGATTCACACAATTTAAAAACAATGTTGGAGGCTCAAATTACTCACCTGGACATTTTTAGCAAATTATTTAGCCGAGATACAATCCCTAATGTGTGCATCCCTTCACCCCAAACTTATCATAAATTATGCAATCACAATAAAATTTCTCAAAGTTCAATTTTCAATTTTTCACATGGGGATCAATTTTTAATTTTCATATCATTAGGGGAAATCACCAAAAATCAATATTTATAATGCAATCCATTTATGCTAAATTTAATAATCCATTCAAGCTCACCGACAGAAGACTCACACAGATATGACTCAAGTAAAGAAAAGCAAAATAATTTAAAAGAGAGGGGTTTAGAAAAACTCATTGAAGACGCTTCCACCCGGATCCCATAGCCTGTGGTAAAAACACCAAGAGATGCCCAAGATGTAAGACCTTCCTCCCGGATCCCATGGCTTGTGGAGTGGAGATGGAAGAAGCAAGTGTGATGAGATTCCATTGGCTTCTTTAAGTGATATGATGAGCTCATTTCCTCCCGGGTCAAATGGTAAGTCACCTACTCCAAGAATGGCCTTTATGTAATTAGTTTCTCCATGAAGCACTAGAACCATAACGTTTTGAGGCGACCTTAGAGCCTTTGCCGCTATTGATGAAAACTCCCAATTCTCTGGCAATGACTTGAACTCCAAAGTTGGTATTTTTACTAAGTAATGTGATAGACAAATTGTAGGAACCAACTTTGTAACATCCACGCATGTATGCAAACCAACATATTTATCGAACTCAGGATTTTGAGGCTGCTCAATAGGATTGGTGAGAGAAGTATTTTCCACATGATTTGTCTCATTTGTCCCTTGCAAAGGAACAATAGGAGTTATTTCCTCCTTGAACTCCTCTTCATGATCCTCTCTTCTTGAAGCATCTTCCACCACCACTTCATCGTCATTTAAGTCAATATTGGCAACAACATTCTCTTCAATTTGAGTCTCGTACGGCTTTTCTGCTAGCAATTTAGAAAATTCGCCAGCTTGCTCTTCTAACCTCTGAAAGTTGTTACTTAGCATCTCCGCTACCAATTGAGAACGTTTCTTACGCATTTTATGACTTTGAATCATGGCACTAAATTCCTCCTTGCTACGCTCTATGCTCTGGATCAAAAGTTGAGCATCTATATCCCAAAGTGATTCCAGCACCTCGGGATCCAGCTTAATGTCTGGTGGTGGTTGTAAGGATGACAAATAGGATCTCCATTCCTCCTTGGAGTATATCTTCACATGCTTATCAGTGATACCATTAAACACGATCCAATCAAGTTGATATTCCCAAGTTGGATAGTAACGATAGTCCATGTGTTTCATCAACCTTGCACAAACAAAACTCAAAAGAAAGGTCAAATATATACAAATAAAAATTAAAAAGACTAATGTAGTTGCCTCCTTTGTTACTAATGATATTGGTATTCTCAATCCCCGGCAACGGCGCCAAAAACTTGATGGGCTCCGGCAAGCGTACCTGATCGAAGCAAGTAATAATAAAACGGTGAGAGACCGAGTATAGAACTCAGGGATTGGGAAACCAAGTGTAACTTCACAAATTCAACAACTACTTAGACTAAGAAATAGGTGGGAAAAGATTTTAATAAAATAAAAGAAACAATAAAATAAAATCAAATATTTTTGGGATTTTAAATATGAAAAAGAGATTTCCAAGAATTAGGTTACCAACAAGGCTGCTCATGCTACTAAATTGACTACCCCACTTGTTAATTATCAAAATTGCTTTGAAGGTGAATTTATCCTAAATAAGTTAATGTTCCCTCTCAAGATACAAGAACCGTGCCCAATTAAACCAACCCCTACTCTCATGGTAATTGTATTTAAATTGAGCCCATTAAGATTCGTGACAATTCAATGGTACCCTCGAATGACCGCTTCTAACTCTCATGATTTAAGTTCTAAGTTCAATCCCTATAGATCCAATACCTAAGTTCACCGCTAGGTTCCTCCTTAGAGTATCTATGACATGCAAATAAGTGCGCATCAGATTCACAAGTAATTCATACAATAGGAATCAAATCGAAAGCGAATTGAAATTAACAAGAAGTAAAACGTCAATTCATAACATAAAACAAATCTTGGGAATAGCCCCAATTCCTAGAAATAAAAACAACTACTCAAGCATTGCCATATTCATAGCAAGCTTGATTAACAAAAGCATAAAAAGAAAACCTAAGAGAGGTGAAGAAATCGAGAAGATGAGAAATCCTAGTTTTTGCCTAAGGTAGCAGCCCCCAGGGAACCTATTTTCGAGCCTAATTGCTCTATTTATAGAGTAGGATAACTTGAATCCCAAGCAATTACAAAATCAGATCAAATCAGGTTTTAAAAATTCCAGATATTGCGTCTTTGAAAACTTCCAGGCCGTGACAGATTCTGTCTTAGAAAACTTGGCTCTGATGGTCTGTCACGGTCGTGATGGCCATCACGGCTTGGCCGTTACAGGTTTTGACTTTTGTGTAATTTTCTTTTCATCCTTGTTCGATCATGCCCGTGACGGCTGTCACGGATAGGCCGTGATGGGCTCTGTTTGGCTCAGTTTTCTTACTTTTGAAGCTCCGTCTTCATGCAAGCTCCAACATAGTTGATCTTGAACATTTTAATCTTCATATTTAATTGCCAAATCAATATCTCCAAATTAATTGCCAAATCTTATCATATGATTTGTTGTTGTGATAGGCAATTATTATCCAAATCCAATTTGATTTGGATCCAATCTTTTATCTCAATGCCAATTGAATTATCTTTTAATCATAATCACTACAACAAAATAGACTTTTAATAACGCACCTTTAATAGCATTTCCGTGTGGAAATGCTATTAAAAGTGATGGGGGACTTTTAATAGCGTTTCCCTAAGGGAAACGCTATCTTAGGTATAACCTAAGATAGCGTTTCCGTGTGGAACCGCTATTAAAAGTGTCACTTAGGAAAAGATAGCGGTTCCACACGGAAACGCTATCTTAGGTGATACCTAAGATAGCGTTTCCTTCAGGAAACACTATCTTAGGTATCACCTAATATAGCGTTTCCTGTAGGAAACGCTATCTTAGGTCTTCCCAGTAAAATTAGACGCGCGCTCGGCCTTCCCTCTCTGTTTCTTCCTCATTTTCATTCTACTGTTTCCTTCCCTCTGCATGCCATCTCTTTTTTCTTCCCTCACCTTCGCCATTGCTCGCTTGCAAGCTACTCCGAAAGAGAAAGAACTTAAATCATACCATTGTAGTTTTAGTTTCACACTTTCATAGTGTTCTGTGGAGTGGAAGATAACTGAGATGTAATGTTGTTTTGCAGTTTCTGCTCCCTTCATATAAAATCTATTAGTTTCATAGTTCACACTTTCACAATGTCGTTTTGCAGTTTCTGCTCCCTCTCGCTGTTCCTTTGCTCCTCTTCAGGGCTGTCTTGCGCCGAGTCATCAAGTCAACTGGGACACTTCTCTTGGCTTTCTTGTTGGGTTCAGGTAACACTCTTTCTAATATCGATCGTGATATTTGAACACAAATTTTGAATGTGAATTTTGGTTATTGTTTCTGTTGGACAATTTTTCAGTTAAATGTGCTCACTCAAATGCAAAACATGCTCTTCTTCTTTTTACCACAATTTTAGTTTGTTAGATTGGTTCATTAGTTAGTTACTAACTTACTAGTTTATTTAGTTAGGTAGCACAAAAAAGTTACATTAGTAAAGTTAAAGGTTTGGGGCCAGAAATAATGTGTGAACACCAATAATGCACTGATTCTTAGCTGGCCTATGTTAGCTAGTATAAGGTTTTCAAAAATATACTTAGAACTTATGATGTTTGTTCTCAAGTTTGAACCTGTTTATCCCTGAATGTGACAAGTATGTGGGCTGAAATGGTCCACTGATGACAGGGAACTAGCATCTGGTGGAAATGACAATCAGGTATGCCTCTTTACTTGTTAGTCTTCCTTGTGTCTTTATAAAAAAAATAAAGAAGAAACAAAGATGGCTTCATTTTATAAAGTCTTGTGACTTTCACTGATGGTTTTGCATCTTCAATGACATGTTTTATATGAGCAGCTATTGGTGTGGAATCAGCACTCTCAGCAACCATCTTTGAGACTTACAGAGCACACATCTGTAGTGAAGGCCATTGCTTGGTCACCTCACCGGAGTGGGCCTCCTTGCATCGGGGAGGTGGAACTGCTGATAGGTGCATTCGCTTCTGGAACACAACAAAAGGACATCAATTGAACTGCATTGACATTGGGAGCCAGATTTAGTTCTTAGCTCCTTTTTGATAACTTGTTCTATATCTTCCAATTTGTTATGCTTGATAAGACTATGTTAAAGATGCTAGTATAACTTTTTCAAGTTACACTTCCCTTATTAGCATATAAATGGTCTTTTTATATGCAGTGATAATTTACATTTGCTGTAAGAAGCATAAAATGAATAATTGATATTAGTGACCGCCAATGTGTTAACTTAATCATATACAAGGCCTTAACTTAACTCCATGAGATTTCGGCCATTTTATAGGGTAGACATGCAAAACCTGCCATAGTCTGGTCCATTGTCTATCACCCCAACGTGAATAGCAAGCACTGGAGTTTCAGTTCTAACACATGGGCTTTGCTCCTTTGCACGATCTGACAACATGGTGTGGTGGTACCTATTAAATTCAAACTCGTAACTATTGTGGCTATGTATGCACTCTAGTGCAGGAAAGGAAGACAATGTCTTTTCTATTCTAAACAAATTATAGTAGAATCTAGAAACCAAAGACATCCAAGGCATCATTATCTTAAGTTCACAGTCTGTTCAGGTGATTTTCTATCATTTACAAATTTTATTTCCGGACATTCTTAATATTTGTGGGAGTGTGTTTTTATCCAAGTTCACAGTCTGTGTTCAAGGTTTTATTTTACTTGCTCTTTAATTTTCGGTTTGATTGGTGTTGAATGGAATGTGACTTGTTTGTGTGTCAATCATTATTTGAAAATATGAATATGGATTGACGGATTGACTGTATGCATTTTGAACCTAATGCTGCTGGTATCCTGTTTTGTTTTGTTTCAATGTTTTTCGGAATGTGAAGAATGGGTTCATATGTTTGTTTTTGTTGCTTCAGTTTGTTGATCCTTTCCTTTTATATATCATTTAATTTAATGTTCTGTGCTCAGATTTTGGTGGTTTTGGGTCACGGCCGTGATGGATATCACGGCCAGGCCGTGATGGATATCACGGCCAGGCCGTGACGGTCTCTGCTTCTGGTTGCTCTGCGAAATTCCAGTCTCTCGCGAGGCGAGCCTATGCTCGCGTCGCGAGCCCTCTGTTATGGCCGTGAAGAATTTCACGGCTGGGCCGTGATGTGCTCTGACTTGTGGTGGTTTTGGGTCACGGCCGTGATGGATATCACGGCCAGGTGTGACATGACTCGACTTCACCTTTCTTCTTTTTCAGTTTTGCTCGATCATGGCCGTGATGGGCATCACGGCTAGGCCGTGATGGACTCTGTTTGGCTCATTTTCTGCACTTTTAAAGCCCTATCTTTATCCAAACTTCATCATGGTTGATCTTGAGCATTTTACCCTTGATATCTGCAAAACAACACACGAAAACCGCCTTACCCGTTCCAAAGGAAAATTAACCTAAAATCTAATAAAAATATGCCTAAACTACATGAAAATGCATGCAAAATGATAGACAAAGATGATGTGGAATCACACTCATCAACAAGTCGACACTTGGTTCCTTCAAAGAATACTCAGCGACAATGTGTTTTGTTTGCAGCCTTTCATTCCTTTAATCAGTATACATTGCATGTAGACCTCAACCACTCTAAACTCAAAGTAAATATGTTTAATAAATATTTTTGTAGATCGGAAAAGCATGGATCGGAAATGGATGTCTCGCCAATCGTTTAACGAAGGAGTATGAGGATGGGGTGAAAGAGTTCATTAGTTTTGCAGTTCGGCATGCGAAAAACCCTAATACAATCATATGTCCTTGTTTAGATTGTTGTTATGCAAGGCGAGTTAGTGCAGCCGATTTGGAAGAACATTTAGTGTGTAATGGAATCGATCAAAGTTATACATGTTGGACAAAACATGGTGAGACAAGAGTCGAGTCTAGTGAAATGAGGAATCGTGTGAGATATTCATCATACGATACCGACACAAATACTTATGAGGGCGATCGTTTTGAAGACATTGCAAATGCTGTTGAAGAGGATCTTCGGGATTGTCCACAAATGTTTGGGAGGTTGGTAAGTGATGCAAAGCAACCATTGTATGATGGATGTACTAAATTCACAAGATTGTCGGCGATGTTAAAGTTGTATAACTTGAAATCGGGCAACGGATGGACTGATAAGAGCTTTACGGACTTACTCACACTATTGAAAGACATGTTGCCAGATGATAATGTGCTTCCTAGTCGGACATACGAGGCTAAACAAATGTTACGCTCTATTGGCATGAGCTACGAGAGGATACATGCTTGTCCTAACGATTGCATTTTATTTCGGAATGAATATGCATCGTTAACGATGTGTCATAAATGTAATTCCTCACGATATAAGAAGAAAGAATCAGATCCAGAGAAGGTTGTGTGGTATTTTCCCATAATCCCCAGATTTAGGCGCATGTACCGTAGTTCCCAAGATTCAAAGCACTTGACATGGCATGAGGATGAAAGGATCAAAGATGGCAAGTCTGCGGCACCCGGCAGATTCTCCGCAATGGAAGAAATTTGATCATGATTATCCCGATTTTGGGCAAGATTCAAGAAACCTACGACTTGCATTGGCTACTCTGTGGATTTAACCCGCATGGTGTTCAAAGTAGCTCTCACAAGACATGGCCTGTGATTTTGGTGATTTACAACCTATCCCCATGGCTATGCATGAAGCGCAAATTTATGATGTTATCTATGTTAATTTCTGGGCCCAAACAACCAGGAAATGATATAGACGTCTATTTGACTCCTTTGATTGAAGACTTGAAACAATTGTGGGAGACAGGTGTGGAGGTGTATGATGGGTATAAGGAAGAAAGTTTCAATTTGAGAGCTATGTTTTTGGGACAATTAATGATTTTCCAGCCTACGATGTCTGTCAGGATATAGCATCAAGGGTCAGTGTGCATGCCCTATATGTGAAGAGGGTGCAGATTGGATGCGGTTAGAACATTGTAAGAAGAATGTCTTTCTTGGGCATCGTAGATTTTTGCATCCAAGTCATCATTACCGGTGGTGGAGAAAGGCGTTCAATGGGAACTCGGAAGAAGGTAGAGCTCCTTCACCTTTGACGGGTGATCAACTTTTTGAAAAGGTAAAGGGTTTGAATATCCAATTCGGTAAACCTTTTGCGAGAGATATTGTCACAAGAGGGTGGAAGAAAAGGTCGATTTTCTTTGAGTTGCCATATTGGAAATCATTATATGTAAGACATTTCCTCGATGTGATGCACGTTGAAAAAAATATCTGTGATAGTGTCATTGGTACGTTACTCAATGTGCCAGGGAAGACTAAAGATGGCATCAATGCAAGGTTGGACTTGGTTAGTATGGGAATAAGAAGAGAATTGGGACCGACGAAGAAGGGTAAAAGTACATATCTTCCTCCGGCTGCTTACACTCTATCTAGAAAAGAAAAAACTGTTTTTGTATGTTTCTTGAAGGAGTTAAGGTTCCTAAGGGTACTCTTCAAACATTAGGAACCTCGTATCGATGAAAGATCTCAAATTAAAAGGTCTAAAGTCCCACGATTGTCATGTTCTCACGGAGCAGTTGATACCCATTGGTATACGGTCTATTTTACCTAACAAAGTGCGGGGGCCTTAACTAAACTCTGTTTCTTCTTCAAGGCAATTTGCAGCAAAGTGATTGACCCTGGGAAGTTGCCATCATTGCAAAGAGAAATTGCTGTGACTTTATGCGAGCTTGAGATGTACTTTCCACCTTCATTCTTTGACATAATGGTTCATCTAACCATTCACCTTGTTAGAGAGACACAACTGTGTGGGCCAGCTTATATGAGATGGATGTACCCGATTGAGCGTTATATGAAGATATTAAAAGGGTATGTGAAAAACCGATCACGACCAGAAGGTTGTATTGTTGAACGGTATATTGTCGAAGAAGCTGTTGAATTCTGTACCGAATACCTATCCAATGCTGAATCTATAGGGCTGCCAAAGTCTCGTCACACATGGAGAATGATGGGGCAAGGAATTACTGGAAATGAAATAGTGACTATAACAAGGACAGAATGGGAGCAAGCACACTTATATATTCTGCACAATGCCGATGAGGTTGAGCCATATGTTGAAAAACACAAGGACATGCTTAAGAGTTTGTATCCAAATAAGAATCAAAATTGGCTAACTAGAGAACACAATCGTTGTTTTATAACGTGGCTAAGAGATCACATTTATGCAGAGTTGACTGAAAATGATACTTCAGTTTCAAATAGATTGAGATGGTTAGCCAAAGGTCCAAGTTTGCATGTGTTCTCTTACCACGGTTATCAAATTAATGGGTACACATTCTATACAAAAGAACAAGATGGTCGGAGTACAATGCAAAACAGTGGTGTGACTCTAGTAGCTCAGTCGATGCATATCTCAAGTGCCAAAGACAAAAACCCGATATATGCAAATATGTCATACTTCGGCGTCATTGAACGCATATGGGAGTTGGATTACACAAAGTTTAAGGTTGGTGTGTTTGGTTGCAAGTGGGTTGACAATAATAACGGTGTTCGGGATTGATGAGTCGGGGTTCATGCGGGTGGATCTTAATAGGGTGGGGTATAAAGATGAGCCTTTTATATTAGCATCTCAAGCTCAACAAGTGTTCTATGTCACCGATCCAGCTGATATGAAAAGGTCCATTGTTCTTTTGACTAACAAAATAATTACTAATGTTGATGATCAAGACCATCGAGATGTTGATATTGAAGATGATCCTTTCGTCGGGACATTACAATCACTTGAGATTGATCCAACTAGGGATGATGGTATGTATATGAGAGATGATCATGATGAGGGGCTTTTGGTCAATCCACCATTTCGTACTAATAAAGGACAAACAAATCTCAATCAAATGAAGAAAAGAAAAAGGTTGACTTAAACATGTATGTAGTGTTTGTGTTTAAATGAACTTTCCGATCCTTTTATATTATAGTTAGCATCTTCCGTAATGCTAGTGTTGATTTTGTTATTCATAGTTGTTTTATATTTTGCATCAATTAATGTTATATTAATGTCCATTGATGTTTTACTTGTATCTAATATTTTTGTAGGTAAATGGCATCTTCAAGTAATTCTAGTGATGCCAAAGCGGCGAGACGTGGGCCAACAGTTATGAAGGCGGTCATCCGCGCTAGGAGTAAAGGACAAAAATTTGATGTAATTTACTTACTAATCTAAGGATTTCATAATGTTGTTTGATATCTAGATTTAATTACTTTATTATTTTTATTAGGTTGAATGGAATTCTTTGGACCAACCTATTCGTGCTAATGGTAAAATATTGAAGAGTTACATTGGGGCCGTTGTTCGGCAAACGGTCCCAATTATTTGTTCTAATTGGAAGGATGAAGCTTTGGATGGTTTCAAAGAGAGCATATGGGCTTATGTACAAGTAATTGTTAAAATTTATAAATTATATTGTAAACTATGTAAACATACTTACTTTGACACGTTGTTTATATTGTTTTGCAGATGTCTTTTAATGTTGATGAATCTAGGAAAAAATTTGTACTTCAGGAAGCTGGTAACCTACATAGGGCATTCAGAACTAGATTGACCAAACAATTTCTAAGAGATGCCAACGGGAATATCAATGAGGAGCCTCCATCACAATATCCACACATATCAAGGGATGAGTGGACAGATTTTATAGCAATACGCACAGGAGATGCTCAATTCCTGGTATGTTTAATATCACGTTAGTCCTTATAATTTTATAGCAATACGTACATATGACATTAACCATGTATTAATATTACTTATATGTGTCTGAATAGAAATTAAGCAATGAAAATCGCAACATGGCGTTAGATCCTGCATGCCCTTACAAAGCATCACGTAAGGGGTATGCTGACATTGAGGATGAATTGGTATGTATATATATATATATTTAACTGCATTTGTGGTAAATATGACTTTTAAACTGTTTGGTTAATTTATATTATCTCAATATACAGATACAGGAGGCGGGGCCAGAAGTTAAGAAAATTAAACGCCATATTGTGTGGAGGAAAGCCCGCGAGAACAAGGCGGGTGTAATTGACAACAAAAATACGCAGACCGTGTGGAATAAATGTGTTAGTAGACTAACGATTACATTATCAATTGTTATTTTCATATGATAATATATAATAATTTTAACATTTGCATTTCACCAATAACTATGTGTCAGGAGGAACTGCATCACGATCTGCGATGAGGGAGAGATAGAAGACTTTGGTCGCCAGGATATTCTTGCCAAAGCCATAGGTGTGCCAGAGAACCCTGGGCGTGTTAGGGGTGTGGGTTTCGGCGTCTCACAAAAAGATTACTTCCCACCCGAAGGTCGTGCAAGAAATAACTCGGAAACGAAAAAGTGGGAGACATTGGTGTCTCAACTCTCTGATAGATTGAACATTTTGGAAGAAAAGTCTGAAACAAAAGGATGATGAGGAGAGGCAGGCTAATTTCACAGCCCAAGCAAGCGTCAAAGATAGTTGCACTCTACCATCTCACAAAGAGGCTTCCGAGAGGTAATGCATGCCTTTTTTTTTTTACTAGTATTGCATTCGCAATTAAATACATTCAATTGGATGCCTTAATTCACAGCTTATTAATCTATCATTGGATTAGGGCGTCAACTCATGTCAGCTATATTTATCGACCCCAAACTATCGTATGGTTGCTATGGGTAAAGTATACAATGAGCCGGGTGTTACACTGCACACTTGGACCAGTACCCTTAACCATGTGAAAGTTGGAGTTGATGTTGCAACTGAGGGGGATGCGCCATTGCCGGTACCTATCGTTGATGCAGATGTGATGACAGTAGGAGATGCAATAGGTACTTATGTGGCATGGCCAATTGATCTCGTGGTTGTAATTAATATGGTATGTAATTGCATTTTTCCACCTTTTCATATACGGCATATATGCATTACATTAGTTGATCACTAATCGGCATATTGAAATGCAAAATTTCCAGGCACCCGCAAAAGCTAAAGGCAAGGGCGAGTGTCCGGATATACTAAGGAGTCAATTACAACCCCAGAAAATAAAGGAGGCAACTATGAGTCCAAACAACCTACAGATGGTTCAACTACAACTTCTTTGGAATATTTGAATTTCCTTAAAATACATGAACGAAAGAATATGAAAAATGCTGACCAATTGTACGTAGAGATGGAACAAAATATTTTTGGTCACCATTTCATTGAGATGCTCAATACTGAAAATATCAGAGAAGTTGTAAATCATGAATGGGTATCTGCGCTCCGTTATTTCCGCATATATCAGGTAATAAATCAGGTTTAAAGTGTACAATATTTTTTTAGTCTTTCCATTTAAATATTGATGTCATTGGTGTAATCCATTTTTATATTTTAATTGAAGGTATTTGTATGAAGAATTGTTGCTTCCAAAGGAAATAACGAGGAGGTTTCTGTTCTTGTCCCCACACCAAACAAATACATACGGCTACTTCGGGAGGGATTCACAGACAACGTATCTAGCTGACCGGTTTGCAACTAGAGAAAGAGAATATCAGCCCTTGTTTTTAGCGCCGTGCAATGTTGGGTGAGTCGCTTATCCTTTAGGACTTAATTCACAATAATGAATTACATAAAAGTTGAGGTGCTTAGGATTTGTTATCTCAACATTTTTGTAGGAATCATTGGGTCTTGTCTTGCGCGATAAATATTGTTGAAGAGATTATTTACTATCTGGATCCCTTGTATGTTGATCCTAGGGATCGCCCAGAATTAAAGAATCTGTTCGATACGTAAGCATGTTTTTATATTTCTGATTTTCTATGATTCTGTTCGATACGTGAGCATGCGTGTGTTTGTGATGATTGAAAATATGTTTCTTAATGAAGTCTGTTTGATTTTGTGATTAGTGGTTTGCAAGTTTATCGCGCAAATATCGGAGCTAAGGTACCGCGTTTAAAGGCAACCAACATTAAATGGATTCAGATACAGGTATATTTGCAAAAACTTAATGCGCAATTAGATAAAAAAAACTATATTGATTTACTATTTTATTTTTTATAGTGCCCAAGACAACCCAACAGTACAGATTGTGGGTACTATGTCATGCGTTTCATGAAGGAGACTATCTTGTAGAACCAAGTTAAAATACCAATGGCGGTATGTTGTTTACTTAGCTTTTAACTGTGACTGTTCAAATGTTTTAGCAATTGTAACTTAATTTATTTAATTTTTATGTCGCGGTACTTCCCTGACTTCAAATGCTCCACATACTCCACTGCTCAGCTATCTGAAGTCAAGGAAGAGTGGTGTCGCTATATTGTTGAAAAGTTCGTTTGATTATGTCAAATTGATCACAGTAGTTGCAGCAATACTCATTGGTATGTGAATAATGCTTTATATTTATCAACCCTAAACTATCTATGTATTTGTTTTTCCTTGGTACATGCCTTCGAGTTGATGTGCCGCTGCTAGGAGAAAATAAGTTCAAACTTATTATTTTTGTTACACTTTGTTAATGCTTGATTTGAATTCTGTTTCTTGCTACAGTAGTATTTACCTAATTAGTCTGCTGTATCCCAATGTAACAGGTTAGTCTTTGTGGTGGAAATGCAGTATGTATGCTACAGAGTCTTTGGATCACATTTCGACACATTACTTTGGTGTTGTCTTGGTCTCATGAAAAACAAACAGAAGCTGTAAATGTAGATTAATTGTAGATGTATGTTGGTTTTTCTGATTTTGGTTTCTTAAGGATTGAGATCTGGTATAGTTGCTGCACTTTGATTTTGTCTTACTCGTGTGAATTTGAATACTTTAGAAACAGAGTGGTGTACTTATATCTGGTTATATATATATATATAGTTGCTGTATAGAGTGTTGCACTTTGATTGTATAGTTACTGGTTTCTTTGCACACAAACACATGCGAAGTCTTGCATTGAACACTTATATTTTGAACACATTTTGAACAATTGTGTTGACTGCAACAATTGTGGTTTTTTTGTGTAAATATGCAGGAATAATGGATGTAAAAGTTAAGAAATAAAATTAAAAAAAAAAGGGGCTTTAGATAGCGTTTCCTTGTACAAACGCTATCTAAAGTCAGACTTTAGATAGCGTTTGTATAAGGAAACGCTATCTAAAGTCAGACTTTAGATAGCGTTTCCGTGTACAAACGCTATCTAAAGTCACCTATTAATAGCAGTTCCTAAATGCTATCTTTGCTAACGAGTTTTAATAGCGGTAGAATAGATAGCGGTTACAAACGCTATTAAAAGGCATACGGAAACGCTATCTAAAGTCTAATCTGTTGTAGTGAATAATCCAAATCCAAGTTGATTTGGATTCAAATCCATCATGTGGGCCCTTGAAATTTACTTGGCAATCTTCAATTTAATTGATATCCTTCTTCTTTGTCCTTTCCTAAAAGTACAAATAAGAGAATCTTGAGAAAATCATCTAAAATCTAATTAAGATTAATTAAATGCATATATTGACTCTAATAAATCAAGATAGGAAAACAAAGTCTAATTTGGGTTAAATCAAGTATTCAACTCCACATAATTGATAAAATCCACTCTAAAATAATAGATAAAATATCATAAGCCAGCGGATTATCAATCCTCCAGCCCACGCTCAAGATACTATCTCAGACTCTGCTGAGAGCTCAAGACAATTATCCTTGCCATCCAATCTTGAAGACATCATTGGCAGAATTTTTGATGATAAGGTTGGAAAGATAGTTGAAGAGAAGACTGAGTAGATGGCACAACAAATTGAAGAAAGAGTGCAAAAGCAAGTGCAAGATACATTGGCCCCAACAAATGCCATGGTGACTCAAATGCTGGCCTTGCTAATGGAATTTCAGAAAAATCAAAATCCAAACCAACCCCCTCCACCACCTCCTTCTTCTTAAAATCTCTTCTCTCTCTTATTTGTTTTACTGACAGTGATGGTTCACTCCCTTTTTACCATTTTGACTGATGACAAAAAGGGTGAGAAAGGAAAAGAAAGAAAATTATATATAAAGTCAATTGTTGAAAAGATCGTATGTGTTTGCATTTGTATCTACTTGATAAATTGCTCTGCTTTACTTATGTTTAAATTATTTGCTTTTATATCTGAAGCTCTAATAAGAATAATAAGTGTTTGTACCCATCTGTTAGTCTGCTTAAGCATTTGTCTTAGGGGAGCCTTGCAAGCTCTCTTAGACTTTTCTATTTAAATTTAATCGATTTTTTTCATCGTCAAAAAGGGTGGGATTGTTGGAACCAAAGTGGTTTTGGATTTAATAATCTCTAAGTTTTGATGCTAACAAAAGGATTAACTTTGCTTGGCAAAATGTTAGTTGAGATCTAACAAATGAGTTCAGTTTATGAAGGAATATCCAAAATAATATAAGGTATATAATGCTTGGACTCGTGCAAATAATTACCCGTTCAAAGGATATTTAAACAGTTTATATTTTAGTTGATAAGTAGACTGGTTTTTCCTTAGTAGACGAGGCTATAAATGAATACCTAAATAAACTGTTAGGTACAGCAAGTCCAAAGACTTGAAAATAAGCGCGTCCATCTTACCACGTTAGCAGACGAGGGCTATCCTTATAACTCAAGTATACATCCATAGTGCCTAAACTAAAATTCAATAGAAGTTCATAGTGCCACGTCATTGGACGGGGGTTCTCTAAGGACTTAGCAAGTCCAAAGACTTGTGTGGACGAGCGTTTCTACCATATTAGTAGACGAGCGCTTCTACCACATTAGTGGACGAGCGCTTCTGCCACCTCAGTGGACGAGTAGAATTAAAATCTTGTATAGATGCGTTCTTAAAACTAAGTAGACGGTGCTATATGTTTTATGTCTTTACTACCTTGAATATGAATTTAATGCAATCTGGTCCACAATGAATTTATTTCAAATGATTGATATTTATTTCAAATGAATATTTGTTCTTTCCATTTGTCTTTATCCGATTTAATGCCTTATTTCCCTTGAGAAAATTCATAGTACTATCAAGGAAATACAAAAAGTAAATAGTACAATTAGAATTACAAAACGATTTGTACGATGACATCTTTATTACTGGACAAAAGCCGGGTTATACACAAAGGAGGAAAGAAAGTTTGTAAGGTACAATTGCTCAGAATAGTGAGCCTTCATTTTGTGATTTTCTAATAACCAATGTTACTTTTCAACATGGCCAAAATCAAACTAACAGTCTCAACGGATATCATGCATTTAATGCTATCTCTAAACTGGATTATTTAAAATAACCGTTGAAGAATTACAAGAGAAGAAGAAGGTCACTATAAATTGAAGACCTCAGATACTGAAGAAAGGACATTCTTGCCTACACAATCTTGCTAGCTGAACTTTTGCCATTATCATTTATTCTATTATTCTTTCAAGAGCAAGATTTTGTATTCATTAGTTTGAATATTGTTGTAATATTCAACTGATCTTAGACTGTCATACTCTCACACTTAGTGAGTTAAGAAGATCAACTTTTAAATCTCTGTGATAGAGTTAGAGCCTGAAGAGGCTTGGTAAGAAAGGAATACTTGTAGCCTGAAGAGGTGTTGAATACTTGTTGTGTAATCTATTTGGAGAAATAGTGGAAAAATCCTTCAAGTCGAAGGAACTGGATGTAGCTCTTGGTTGGAAGAGAGTGAACCAGGATAAAATCTCTTGCGTGAATTTTCTATCCCTAAACTCTTCAGTTTATTTGCTTATACTAACCGTGGGGTTTTGATATTGCTTTTGTTAATCTTTTAAAAAGGATTTCTTGTGTGCTTTATCTTTTTATCTTCTGCTTATGAAAAAGTTGTTCGAAAGGGTTTTACGAAAATAATTTACAAACACAATTCAACCCCCCTTTCTTGTGTTTGTCTGTGCCAACTTCACTCTCACCTTATCAACCACTGTTTGATTTTATCATATCATATGAAATATATTTGTGCAAAAGTGCAAAAGCCAAACCCAAAAATCATATAATATTATCATATTATATATATAAAATCAGTGTCATTCCAACTGTTTTTCTCCTGCTCAATTTTTTTCTACAGTAATTGAAAGCTAATTTTTTCCTTCACTAACTAATTTTTTCCTACAGTAATTAATAAATAAAATCTAGAATAATAATGTAATATGTTTTTACACACCCGCGCAATGGGGATTTAAACTAGTAAAATATAAATAGAAGCCCAAAAGACGGGGCTGGTTGCTATTGAAGTGTAATGGGAGGGGAGAACCCACCTTGTATGCTCAACAGGTTCCCGACGGAGATTAGTCACTACTAACGGTAGTGGATACTTCGTACCTATATCATGATTACAAAAAAAAAGGGTTGATACTAATATAGCTAGCTTTACTAAAATATTTAAAATATTATTAATTCAATAAAATTTTCACTTATTAATTAATGTCATGGGGAAAGTTAAAAACATATGTACACACATAATAATAATAATAATAATAATAATAATAATAATAATAATAATAATAATAATAATAATAATTATTATTATTATTATTATTATTATTATTATTATTTTTATATACGTATTTGTTCATATATATATATATATAATACAATTTATTTATTCATTTATTAGTTACCGGTTGAACCAATTGAACCATGACTCAGAGGCCTTGCTGGTTCGATATCCGATCCGATTTTTAAAATATTGATCATATGTAAATTAGCATGAGATCATAAATTGAGCGGGCATGAATGTATTAATGATTTTGAATGGGAAAAAATCAATCTAAATTAATGCCTAGGAAAGAATGATTTTGTGTCCATTTTAAAACATAGGAGAATGTTAACGAATGTTCTTAGGGTACTAGTTAAGGAATCATTATTAATTGATTTATGCTGTTGAGTTTTATTCCTTGATTTGAATTAAATGATGCTTTTGTATACATGTAGAAAATATTTATATCTAAAAACATGGTGTATATTGATATATATTACCTCCGGTCCTTAATATAAGAAACAAATGGGTACTTTCTTTGGGTCCAAAATAAAAGAAACATGCATAAATTTTCACACATATTAAATATTAATTTCCAATATTACCCTCATTTATAATATGATTTATACTTACGAGATATATCAACTTTTCATACAAGTGAGATTGTTCATTAATTAGAAGGGCTATTTTTAGAAATTTATATGAATATTAATTACAATTAGCCCATTTCAATGCATTTCCTTGGACTTTGTGTTTTAGGGTTTTGTTTCTTATACTAAGGACCAGAGATAGTACTACATCCGGACTCAATTATAGGCAAAATTAACTAATTTTACACTTATTAAGGAAGTTAGTTAATTTATTTTACTTGTTTTGATTTATGTAAAAAAATGAGTTATAATTACTAAACTACCCTTTAGTTGTCTCGGGAGTGTGCAATGCTCTTAGAAAAGTAAAAGGAGAATTGGTTAGTGTAACGTTCCCTTGGCGCTACATGTCTAACTCGTTTGCAAAACTTAAAATAAAAAGAAATTGAAATTAATATGCTAGTTGCTTCCAGAAATTAATTTAAAATACTTAACTATGTTAAAAAAACGGATATAAAATTTTTGTTCGCGGTAGATAAATTTTCAACGTGTAGACATTAACATAGAACAACGTAATATACATCATAGTAATAATAAACATCACAGCGTATGAGTTGATTTTTCAGAAGTATATACATAAGTAAAAGTTACAACTTTACACCACTGAAACTGAAAAGTCTGAAATCCACTACTCAAAAAGATGGCTCTCAGAAGGCAGATATACAGACTCTCTACAGATACAACTAACTCAAAAAGGGAATAACCAAAAACCTACGCTGGACAACTAATGATACCCATTGGGAAGACCACCATGGTCATTCCCACCCGAGAAGTATCAAATGGACCCGCCTCAGCTGCCTCATCAGCTGTTGGATCTACATGCTGGTCATCCACATGATACTCGATCTCCCCATCATCCTCCATCGGATCCTCCTCAATCTCGTCATCATCAGCTACAAGTATAAACAGAGGGGCAAGAGGGGGAAGCTCTGGCAAGGTGGAAAGAGGTGCAGCCTCATGGACCGATTGTGCGGGAGGAGGCTCATCATAAACATTCCCCTCGTCCACGAGTGCTCTGAGTAATAACCAGATAAGGGGTAGTGGTATCTCCACAGTCTTAGTACTATGGGTGCAAGAAAAAGGCCCTACCCCGGAGTGTGAATGGAGGCCCCATGGATACATAGATACACGTATATCAACATACGACAATCAAAACCACAAACAGACATATCACATAAGCGACACACAAACAAGAGCATATATCACCAAAATATACATAGATCATCAACAATAACGATAATCTTTAAAATAAAGGGATTCATACCCGAAAATCATTGTAAGTTGTAAAAATGCATGACACTTCCAACATCCACTATCTATTTCGTAATCTCTGGCGATCCTAACTTCCCTTCATCGAGCAAGATAGGTGTAATATCCCTGGCTGCTCTATGGATTGACGTATGACCCCACAGACCAACACAAGTCTTTTCATCATGCTTTGTCCTCACTCACACGCTTCCTGAGAAAACATCCTAGGAGGTCACCCATCCCAGAATTGTTCCAAGTCAAGCACGTTTAACTGTGGAGTTCTTAAGTGATGGGCTACCGAAAAGAAGATGCATCTTATTGGTATAGGTAGTACCAATCAATTCATATAAGCCACCATCAACTGTATAGTCTCATACCTATACAGTCTCAGGATCCCTCTCATTCCGGTGTGTAATCGGTTCATTCATGTGTCCCTATGCCTAGAAGCCTGTCAGGAGCCGCTCCTTGACCGTGCCTTCTTGCACCGGCGACCACTCCCCGCCCTCGTCGACCCCAGGTGTCACGCTAGGCCGCAATAATACCCCTAACACAATTGTTTCACATGAGATCGACCTCTCAATTTAGGTTCGATCTCCAATTATTCAAGGGTATCACGTCAAACTTAAATAATATTAAATAGTTCCCTATTGAGCACATCTGTGCATGGTAGTCGAGTTCCACGACTCGAGGTTGCAAAGCCCCGGCCTTCCGTGGAGTTCAAACCGAATGTCCCTAAAGTCCGTTTCCTTGGTCCGTAACTATCCAATTTATCAATCCACTCATGGATTGTATGCTCGTTAACACAATGGCACGTTTGCCGGTTCATGCATCTAAAACAGTTTGGTTTGTTGTTTTGTTTTTCGTTCGTTCTTTATTGTCGAGGCTCAAAGCACACGACTAAAGGCATAAAGCCCAATCATCCTCAACAAAGAACAAACAGTCCAAGTGCTCAATCATGAAACCCTAGACCGGTGCACCAGTCCTAGGTTATCAGATATGGGACACGAAGTCCACCACATCACTTATAGGACACAAAGTCCCCCACGAATTACAGGGATCAACGAACTACGTGTTTTCTCACAGAACACTAGAATCCCAACGTCTCGGCCACTAGGTTCTTTAACTTTTATTTTCAACACAGGTTTCGTTCTGCGAAAAACAAATACCAAAACAAAACTCCAAAACTTATCCAAGTTTATCGGAAATATTTTTGCTGATTTAAAACCTTTTACAGCAAATCTTTTCCACCGAAATTCATTTCTAAAACCTTTAATAGCAAAGAAACTCACTTTTCTCAATTCTTTTCACGTAAAGAAATGATTTTACAGAGTTTCTGCCACAACTGCAAATTTTCTAAACTTTTTGTCTAAATCAATTTTTTTTTGTAAAACAAAAGACTTTTTTATATCAAATACCGTTTTTCCTTGATGACTTTAAAACATTTAAGACTTCCCTTTTCATTTTTGAAATTTTAAAGGAAAATAAAGATAATGTGACTTTTCATTGTTCGCCCTTATAACCTCTCAGTTAGTGAGTTTTAAGCAAAACGAAGATCTTAAAATTCATCGATTTCTTTTTTTATACTACAGTTATCTATAATAACTTTATTAAACAGTCTTTCACTGAAATAAAATCAAGACATTTAATTTCATTGATTCACGTCTTTTATGGCTTGAAGATTATCGCTGTGGCCGATCGCCACGCTCTCAACCAGTACAGCCAATAAGCACTCTCATCAATACATATATCAGAATAAGACTTTAAAGCATAGAATCACTTATCAACTTAATAATATCACAACTTTAAATCATCAACTCAAACATCACACAACAATTACAAAAATTACACATACTACACAACAAAGTATATAACTATCAAAACTCCTCACGTAAACTCCCCTTATCTCTCGAAGACAAAAGATTTCCTTGTCCTTGAATCTTCCTTTTCCTCCAAACAAGATCACAAACACTCAACCACACTTAACCTTCGATAATCAACAACAACAAGTTAAATAAACAAGAAATCTCATGATTAACTCTTAAGGGTATGGTTCGGCCAAGGCATAGAAAATAGGGTTAGGGTTTTCCAATTTTTTAAGCTCTTGGATACATGATCCAAGAGTTAGATAGCACAGGAAAATTGTCATAACTCACAAATTCATTTCCTACGATTCTCTAGAAATTTCTCAATGAAATGGGTCAAATATTAAACTAATGAAAATGAAGTGGATGAGCAAGAAATTCATGAAAGGAAATGATGTCAAGGTCATAGAGATGGAGGGTATACCTCTAGAACTTGAAGAAGGAAGCAAGAGCTTGGAGCTCCAATGAAATCCTTAAGGATGGACTTACGGTTTTTGTGTAGGAAATGAGAAGAATGAGTATGAAAGAAGTGTGGTCTTGGAGGGGGGAAGGGCGGTCGAACATGGTTAATTAGGAGGGGCTATCGAACTTGGTATCCTTAAGGATACCAAGGGATTTTTTTGAGAACTTATGGGCATTTTGGACCTTTTCATAACAAATATCTAGATATTTGTTTCATGGTAATCATGACTTGGTGAGTCATGGTGATGACTCACCATGGTGACTCACCCCAAGTGAGACATCATGGCTCCCGACGTATCCCCGCAGTTCCGTATTCGGTTCCATCGTTTACCCGATTTAGGTTTTTTTTGCGTGTTTTCTTTGAAAAATCACACGAATAAAATATATTATTTTATTTTTGAACAATTTTTTTTTAGAATAGATCATACCACTAGAAAACTAGAAAAGTGATAAAAATCTAAAATTCTTCGATTTCGGGTCAAATTAGGGCTTTCTGACCGATACAAATGTACTGTCAGTGAAAACGCTGCCGGTTTCCGTCTGAATTTTAAACCCAAATTTTAATCATAACCTCATACTATAAAGTAGGTTCTAGATATGATTTTTTTTCTTCTTCAAAATCATTTTCTAGGTCTCAGGTAAAAATATAAACAGTTATATAGTTACCGATATTAAAACAACGAATGAAACGAGGTGTTATAGTTGGATTGGTTAATTTTATTGATTTTTGGAATACTGACATTAAATATAGTTGAGTTGGTTGGATTTTGCTTATATTTGAGCCCAAAAATATAGGCACTTTTTTGCTTATAATTGAGTCCAGAGGGAGTATGTTGTAATGTATAAAGATTGTTTTATTGCATACTTTTAAAGAATGATTTGTTTCAGATTATATTAATCATGTCATTATTTGATTTTATTACAAGGTGGTCTTTTCAATCCCCATTCATTTGAATGTCATGTTAAAGATTGATTCCATGTATATTAAATGATGAATTTCGAAATAACATTTCTCTCTATCATGCACAATGTTTTTGAATTAAATGAGTAGTTTTCTCGGAGATTGACACATAGAAAAGAGTATTCAATGAGATTATTGCTAAATGTATATAGTATAACTTTTTTTAAATTTCAATGAGGTTATCATACTTATAATTGTTTGTATTTTTAACTTTTTATAAAATGATAAATAATTGAAAAGACAAATACCACTGTTTCACGTGTGAATTAGCTAACTAGTCGAATGGAGATTCAATCGAGGAATATGTGCAGATTTTAATAAGGGTCAGACGATTTAAACCAAAAGTGAAATCCAACTTCTAGCAAAGGGTTCCCAAACTCACTAGAGAAAGCGTTTGGTAAGAAGGTGAAAGAGACTAGACTATGAACTAAGAAAAATGAACTTAATCGGCTAAGAAGTAAGCTTGCATAAAATAAATCGCACTAAGTAAAGACGGGAATTAAAGAAAAGCTGAAAGTAAGCTGAAAAAAAGACAAATGCAAATAAGCAAAGCTTAAAAATTTGTATTGGGTGTTGATTGTGTTTTTTACAATAAGTACAATAGGTAAAGACGGGAATTAAAGAAAAGCTGAAAGTAAGCTGAAAAAAAGACAAATGCAAATAAGCAAAGCTTAAAAATTTGTATTGGGTGTTGATTGTGTTTTTTACAATAAGTACAATAGGTATTTATAGGCTAAGCCTAATCATCAATATCCTTTTCTAATTGGCTAATCCTCCTAAATACATGCAACTATCCTCAACTCAGCTGCCCACGTTCCCTAACCGCTTCAGCCACAACGACTACCCTTCAACAGCTCAACTCCTGCTTTTTCGACATGTTTTGCAGTATCCGTTTGCAACAACTTCGTCCTCTCCAAACTTAAACGTTTCTGGAACCCTTAACTTCTTTCAACAGCTCGAGATCCATCAAGCTTCGACCCACGCTATCTTTCAAGTCCAGCCCATTAACAAGGCCTAATCCATTTCTTAGCATAATGTGCTCCTTCCTTCCTCGGTTATTTCCATCTTCGACTAATAATTTCCTAACTAGCCGTTGGCTCAGTCACTTGGCCGAATCAGTTAAAATGTGGGGATAACAAATTGCCCCCTTACATCTTTCAGCTAAATGTTTTTGAAGCTGGAATGATGTAACTCACTTCCCCACTATCATCTAGCTCCACATTTTTGAAAACTTGGCATTTAATCTTTCTGACTGTTCTTTCAGGGTTTCGGCCAAGCTTCCAAGATTTACAACGGTTATTTTTCAGCTATTGGATTATATCAGTTAATTTTTCTCAGAACATCTATCCATTTTATCCTTCTCCTTTAAATCAGCCGAATCTCATCCCTTGCTAATCTCAACTTCAACCTCTTGCTTTTGTGATTTCCATAAATCTCTTAGCTTTACCAGAAATGTCTTTTGCTTCCGATTCCCAAAAAAACACACTTGCTCTTATGGAGATGACTCCACTTCCTCACCATCGTTTACCCCTCCAAATGCTTCATCTTCTCCTGCTCATGTTGACCCGGATGCCTCTTCTCCTTATTTAATCCGGACCATGCATTCCCATACTTCGAAACCTTGTTCCTTTGACACCACTATAGGTCAATACTTTTTGGAAGGGCATCTTTATCCAGATTACTTTACACTTCCCATTACCGCTCCTTGGTTCTCAATTTCCCGTTGTCCTAAGGATATACGTACTTGGCCTCACCAAAACGCCCAATACCTAACTTGGGTCGACAGGGTTTCGGTCACCTGGGGTGAGCATTGGAAGGAATGAGGAGTCTATGATATGATCATGATGTCAAAGCAAGACATTCCATATAATTCCGACCTGTTGTATAGCTTCTTAGGTTTCTGGGCCACTTCTATTAACGACTTTCTTTTTCCATCTGGCGTAATGAGCCCAACCCTTTTGGACGTTGCCGCTATTACTGGGCTCCCTATTTCTGGGGAAGAAGTTCCATCCCTTCATCACCTCTCATGCGATCCCTTGAGAATCCAGTTTCGCAAACTCACTGCTCCTTATTCCAATTTTATCGCAATGAATTCTAGAACCATAGGTACTGTATCTGAAAGGGAGCATCAAGCCTTATTGCTCCTGTGGCTCTGCAAATTCTTCTTATGCACCAATTCGGTAGCTGTGGTTATTGAGTATTCCTACTATATTTCTTTGATTACCTCTGGTAGGCATCTCTCCCTCGACTCCCTTTTCCTCTCTGATCTTTACAAAGGCCTAAATATCTTTGTAATCAAGCTTGAATCGGGTGAAAAGTTGGATAACATCCCTGGACCTCTCTGGTTTCTTTAGCTTTGGATACCTCTATATTTTCCAGAATTCATTCTCCTATCTCATAAGCAACTTCCATCACCTTCAGCCGATCAACCTCTCGGCAAGATTCTCCAAGCCACCCCTATTTGTAAGCAACTAGCTTACGAGATTGCTAGTGAGATCCGATTTTCTCGGCATGCCAAAGAATTTTTCCCTCTGGCAGACAAGCTTCATCATGTACCATGGAGCCGAATCCATGTAGAAGAAATAGAAGATACTCGACTTATGACTGACATTATTTATTGCTGGGGCAGTGCTTTGGTGGCTCGGGACCTAATGTGTGGGGTAAAACCAACATTATATTTACTCGGCAGTTTGGATTAGTCCAAAGCATCCCTCTTGCTTATGAATCCAAGATTACCCCGTTCGCTCGTCCTACCATATCTGTTGAGGACGTTGAAGCCCTTACTGCTGCGAATGTGGAAAAGCTGAACTATTTTAAGTATTCAGCAATCCCTCGGCTTCCTGGAGAAACGTCTGCTTTTGTCAATTGGTGGCCCTCAGTAGTAGAAGCTGTCTTTCCTTCAAAACGTTCTGTTTATGTATCAAGACTGATTTCTGGTCACACGGCCAAGCATGTTCCTCTAGACATTCGTATGCCTAGCAGCTCTGCCAGGGCTCCTAGAGTGAAGACTGCACTATCAGGTAGTTCCTCTTCTCTTGAGTATTCCTGGATCTTCTTTTCCTTTGCCTAATGCTGACTTATTTTGGCTTCTAGGAACTTCCTAAGATGTTGCTATTGACGTGGAGAACCTAGAAAATGAACCATCTCGGAGTTCGGCACACCCTTTACAAAAGAAAATTACTCGACAATCTGGCCTTCGCATAAGGGAACCTGCTCCTACTACCTAACAACCATCACAAAAGAAGAAGAGACTTGCAAAGGTTTGTAGCATATCCCTCCTTTTCTTTCATCTTACTTTCTATTGCGTTCTCGGCTAACTATATATATAGCTTGCCAATCAGTCCCCAACTAGTACTTCCACAACTCAGATTCTCCAGACTGGCAAATCTACCGAAGTTCCTTCTGCCCAAGCTACTCCTACCGCTACAATGACCGACAATCTGCCTGAGCATTTGTCTACCGAAGTTTTTACTCCAAGGCCTTCACCTGTTAGAGAAGACATCCTTCAGGTGATTTTCTTATCTCATGTTTTTCCTCATATCTCTATCTCGATTTTCCGATGATATTCATACTATGTGATTGTTTCAGGAAAATGTCTCACTTATTTCTAAAGAAACAACTGCGAATACATAAGATCCTCCTGAGTCCATCCCAGATGATGTACTTGCCTCCTAATTTTATTCACCAATTCCTCGAGCTGTTGTGGCACCTATTTCTTCCCCAACCGACCAGTGTATTAGCTTTGTTGAGGGAATCCTGAGCCAAGATATTCCTACTAATCCCGAGGCGATTTTTGACCTTCGTCTCTCATTATTGAAGCTTGCCAGGTCTTCCAACATTACCCTCTCTCAAAGGGATGCCTACAATCGAATGGCCATTCTGATTGGAGACATTTCTTTCAATTACAAAGTGTACTCCGAACACAAATCGGCTGCCGAAAAGGATTTGTCAAGGCTAGCCGAGCTTCAAGGACAAAAAGCTCAATTCCAGCTATCCTTCCAAAAGGTGGAAACTGAACGCCAACAAGACATAGTGGACCAGCTCAAAATGTCTACTCGGCTAACAGAATTGAAAGCGGAATTAGCCAGGATTCAAGCAGAAATTGCTGATCTTAAGCCTAAATTGGACACTATAGATGACAAAATTGCTGCCAGCTCAAGCTTCAGATTCCAGTTGTGTCATCAATCTTCTGCTTTGGACAAGGAAACCACTACTCTGATGCATCAACAAGAAGCTCTGGAGAAAGATCTACTCATTGGCGAGCAAGGGATTCTATTAGCTAACGAGTCCTGGATTGGACTGAGGAGGCTATTAGCCAATTTGAAAAAGGGTGAGGCCTCCCCTTCAGCCGGGACAATAATTACTCAGTCCGAACAGGAAGCCTCCCTTGCCGCCGAGCCTGAACAGAATAAAGATCCTTCCGTTGCCGATGCTACAATATGCCAGCCTACTTCAACTGTCACTCCAGCTGGTGATGTCCCTGCTCCCGAAGCTATAATCGTGACTTCTCCTTATGTCGAGCCATAAACCTAAAACTTGTGTTTTTCTATTTTCCACATAATCAGCTAGACGGTTGGCTTGTAACCGCCAATAATTTCAAACAAGTTTTTTATTACTCGTCCCAGATTGAAGGATAATAACTTTTCAAGTATTTGCCGTTTATGCTTCTCGTCATTTCTTCACCATGCATGCTAACTAACCGATAGGCTCCATTAATCGTAACTTGACTAACTATATAAAGTCCTTCCCAATTTGGTGACCATTTTCCTAATTTAGGATGTTTGGCTCCTAATGGTAAAACGACTTTCCAGACCAAGTCCCCTTCAACAAACCTTCTAATTTTGACAGGTTTGTTGTAAATTTTGGCCACTTTCTCCTTATTCCTCTGAATACTCTCTAAGACCATTAACTTATCCTCATCAGCCGATTCCAGCTCCATGAACATGGCTTGCTGGTATTCATCCATGGTCAAGCAATGTTGTTTGGACACCCTTAGTGATTTTACATTAATCTCTAGTGGTAACACAACATCTTGACCATAAGTCAACCGATAAGGGGTAAATCCTGTCGCGATAGACTTAGAATTTATGTAAGCCCATAATACCTCGGCTAACGCTTCATGCCATCTTTTAGGTTTGTCTTCTATAGTTTTCTTAATCAAGCTGATCAATATTATGTTTGTGGCCTCAGCTTGGCCATTTGCCTGCACATAATAAGGTGAAGACTGGATCAATCTTATCCTATACTCTTGTGCAAAAGCAACCATCTTTTCTCCCATGAACATTGTGCCCTGATCTGTTGTAATGGTCTCTGGAATGCCATACCAATAGATAATTTGATTTTTAATAAACCTGAAAACATTGGCCTGGGTAACATTAACCATCGGCTGGGCTTCCACCCACTTAGTGAAGTAATCAGTAGCAACAAAAATAAATGAGTGTCTTTTGGAAGATGAAGGGTATATTTTTTCAATCAAATCCATCGCCCAACCTCGGAATGGCCAAGTCTTAACAACAGAGTGTAACTCTTCAGCTGGGATCCTCTAGATTGGCCCATGCTTTTGACATTCTTCACAACCTTTACAATAAGCATAGCAATCTGCATTGATGGTTGGCCAATAATATCCATACCTAGGTATTAGCTATAGCATCACAGAACCTGACCTATGTGATCCACATATCCCTTCATGCACTTCCCCTATAATTCTCGTGGTCTCGGCTTTACAAGGACACTTTAGAAAAATCCCCTCCAATCCTCTCTTATGTAGATCCTCATCTACCAAGGTATACTTTAAGGCCTTTTGCCTCAGTTGGAAAGTTGAAGGGGAACAAGGATCTTGTAAATACTTCATAAGTTCAGTCCTCCAATCATCGGCTGCATCTACTTCTCCAACTAAGAGCTCCTTGAGCCGATTATCCCAGGACTGATCATTCTCAAAAGTCTCTTTATACCCAAAAGCATGTTGTGACAAATCATTTGCTTCTCCATTATCCCCTTAGGGTATATGCATTATCACTACATCGGCAAATTGTTTTAACAAACTGCCAGCCGTTTCATGATATTAGCTAAGTTTGGGTTGGTGCACTTGTACTCCCCAAACAACTGCCTTAAGACTAATCGAGAATCTCCCATAACTTGGATATACTTGGCTCCCACGGACCATAATATTTTTAATCCTAAGATTAAAGCTTCATACTCAGCTTGGTTTTTCAAGCAACCTACCCTCAGCTGATGCGTGAATTTCCAATTCTCTCCTATAGGGCTCGTAATTGTAATTCCAGCCCCAACTCCTTTAGTAGTCTTGGATCCATCAAAGGTTAAAAACAAGGATTTAGGTTAACACATTGGCTTACCTCGACTAAGGGATCAACGACATCAACACAAGGATGATGAGCTAGGAAATCTGCTAGGTCTTGCCCCTTTACTGCCCTAAGAGGCACACATTTCAATGCGTAGGCACTGAGCTTGATGGCTCACTTCATCAAACGTCCTTGCAAGACGGGCCTATGTAGCAAGTACTTTACGATGTCAATTTTACACACCACCTGAACCTCTCTCGGCAAGAGGTAATATTCTAGCTTGGTGCACGCACGAAAAAGAGATAAACATAGTTTTTCTATGGGAGTATACCTTGTCTCAGGATCATTAAGCAATCGGCTAAGATAATAGATGGATCTTTCTTTTCCATCTTCATCATCTTGTGCTAACAGGCAGCCAATTGACTCTGGGGCAGCTGATATATATAACTTTAACTGCCTCCCCGACTCTGGTGGAACCAACACCAGAGGACTAGCTAAACATTACTTTACTTGCTCGAAAGCAAGTTGTTGCTCTTTTCCCAATACCATTTCATCTGCATCTTATAATTTTAATGATGGAGAAAAAGCCTTCATCTTACCAGCCGAATTTGAAATAAATCTTCTTAGAAAATTAATTTTTCCAATTAGGCTCTGCAACTCCTTTTTATTCCGAGGAGGTCTTGCTTTCAAATTGGCTTTGGCCTTGTTTTTGTCTATTTCAATCCCATGTTTATGCACTAGAAAACCCAAAAAGTTTCCAACCGATGTTCCAAAAGAGCATTTGGCAGGATTCATTTTCAAATTGTTACTCCTCATTTTCTTAAGAGCTTGCTCTAAATCGTCTAAGTGCTGATTAAAGTAATGGGATTTTACTATGACATCATCAATATATACTTCCATATTCTTTCCTATCAACTCATGGAAGATAGTATTCATGGCTCTTTGGTACGTGGCGCCGGTATTCTTTAACCCAAATGACATTACTAGCCATCGAATATCCCAATGGCGCCAGGACACCTGAAAGCTGTCTTATAGACATCTTCCTCGGCTATAAATATCTTATTATACCTAGAATATCCATCCATTAATGTTAAAATGCTATTTTTGGATACATAATCAAAAAGCATGTCAGCTATAGGCATTACATACTCATCTTTCGGAGTGGTGAGATTTAAATTCCTATAATCAGTACAAATTCTAACATTTCCACTTTTCTTAATCACAGGAACAATGTTTGACAGCCATTCAACATATCTGGCTGTATGAATAAACCCTGCTTTAAGTAGCCGTTCCATTTCCTCTTTAATCTTTGGCATCACCTCTAGGTTGAATCATCTTGGGGCTTGCTTATGGGGCTTAAATCCTTCTTTAATCGGCAACCGATGTTCTACCAGTTCTCTAGAAAGTCCTGGCATCTCATGGTAATCCCATGCGAAACAATCTTTATAACTCTTGATCAGACTGACCAGCCGATCTCGTTCTTCCTCGCTCAGCAAACCACTTATTCGTGTCATTCTAGGATCTTGCTCAATTCCTAGGTTAACATCCAATAATGGGTCTTCAACTTCTAAGGACGTCAACCTATGTCTTAGGTCCTCGATTACTCGAGTTTTATTACTCATCTAAACACAACTGTAGGGGCCATAAATCGGCCTGGATATTGACAGCAAACCCATCAGCTGTCAAGTTGCAAAACTCCCATGATCCTTCTTCATACCCTTCAGGGATAATTATAGGCTCTAACTGGGGCGAATAAAATATAGTTTCGACCATCTTGAAATCAGCCATGAATGGATTCTTATCGGCTGCAATTCATTCTACCTTATCACCATCCCAAAACATCAACATTTGACGTAGAGTAGAAGGCACACACTGGATGGAATGAAAACAATCCCTACCCAGCAATATGGAGTAAGTGGACTTAGAATCTACCACAAAGAAGGCAGAGCTCAAGGTTTTGCTTCCCACAGTGATATCGGCTACCAAAATTCCTAAAGCAGTCGTGGCATCCCCTGTGAAATTAGTCATCTTTGTGACAGCCCCCTTGGGCATTACATGACTAACTCAACTTTCATAAAAACTTATTTCATAAAATAATAAAAGCTGGTTGCTTTTGAAAAAATAACTCGTGTAATTCTCTATAAGTCATGAAAGTGGGTATAAAAATTTTCTTACAGAATACTGAGAAAATTAAGCCATGCGTTAAAATAGTAAAACCACGTCTCACACATCCACATACAATTCCTGGTCATAAAACAAACAAGGCCATCACCTTGTACAAATTTTCTGGAAACTATTTTTAACATACAAAACAGAATCTCAACTCGAAATTCACAAAGAAAGGACTGACAAGGGATATGGTGTTGAAAACATCATTAGGGATGGGACTCAAGCCCATATCTACATGATCACCAATGGTGGAAACCCGACTCACACTTGAGTAGCATCAAGTCTTGAGTTCAATGGGCCAAAGTACACTATGAGAGTGATTGCAAGTACTTGACAAATAGATACATCCCAAGGTTTAAAAGTACTTTGAAACCATAGGACATAAAAGAAAAGGGTGAGTTTTTGCTCTTAATGGACCTATAGCATATATGTGCTGAGGTGCCCAACTTATGGGGATGCTTCTGGTAAAGTCCACCTATGTGAGAGTGATTTGGCCGCTTCATAGGGTTGGGCTTTACTCTGTAAGCTCTCAAGAAAAGGATACATGATACAATACCTTACCAAATGTGTCATACTACCACGTCGTTCAATGGTATCGAGATTTCATGTGTAAGTCATGCACACTGGTTCTGATGAATATTTCATTCAAAGCTTGTCTACCATTTTATTCGGGGATGAGTGAAACCCATGGCTTACTAAGCAAAGGTTAAAATCCCCAAGATACCTTTGTCTGAAAGCATGCGATTTTCGGAATAATGGGATTTGGATTTATTTTGAAAATGGTGCGGGATTGTGAGAGATTTTCAAAATTTATAAAAGATTAAAGGTTATCAACGGTCAAATAAATACATATCATGTTGTTAGTTTAGTATTTTTGAGTTTTAAAGGTGACCGCGTCGTTCAATGGTACCGAGATTTCATGTGTAAGTCATGCACGCTTGTTTTGATGAATATTTGGTTCAAAGCTTGTCTACCATTTTACTCGGGGATGAGTGAAACCCATGGCTTACTAAGCAAAGGTTCAAATCCCCAAGATACCTTTGTCTGAAAGCATGCGATTTCCGGAATAATGGGATTTGGATTTATTTTGAAAATGGTGCGGGATTGTGAGAGATTTTCAAAATTTATAAAAGATTAAGGGTCCGTTTGGTGGTCAGGATAAGAGAGACAGGATAGGATAAGCTATCATATCCTGTCTGAAACTGTTGTTTGGTGAGCCAGCAGGATAGGATAAGGCAATCCTGTCACTTATCCTATCATGTCCATCTAGTTAAAATTCTATCCGGAGGGGAGGGTTGGGTTAGCACTCAACAGGATAGGATAATGTATTTTTTTCTGGTAACAAGTAGGATAGTGTGATTTAAAGTATAATAAAATATAATAATATATAATATATAATATATAAAATAATTAAAGTATAGTAAAATAATAATTTAAAGTATAATAAAATTTAACATGATTACCAAAAAAAATATAATAAAATATAAAATATTTAAAATAATAAAAATATTAATAATTAATTTTAAAATTTATTTATTTTTATCACAATGCTAATTTTATTATTTTATATTATTTTTAAAAACTACAAAATATAAAAAATTATTCTAATAATTTAACTATATGTAAATTAAAAACAAAAAATGAATATTTAAAAATATAAAAAAATAATTTTAGTTAGACAATATTTAAAAAATTTAAAACATTATATGTAATTTTATCACAAGGATAATTTTGTCTTTTTATATAAATTTAAATAATGAAAATTATAAAAAAAAACTAAATCTAATAAAAGATGAAAACATTTAGAATAAAAACGAAAAATTTTAAAATTCATACTTAAATTATAATGCTGTCCAGTTGGTTATCTAGTGGACACCAAACGTCGGATAGGATAACAGCTTATCATGTTCATATCCTATCCTACTCCTATCCTGTTCTCTTATCCTATCCGCCCTTATCCTATCCTGACCACCAAACGAGCCCTAAAGGTTATCAACGGTCAAATAAATACATATCATGTTGTTAATTTAGTATTTTTGAGTTTTAAAGGTGACCGTTTTATTTTAAACTTTAATAATGCAAAAACAGTTGAAGTACAGATTCGAACTCGGCTCTGTGAGGCAAGGGGCGCATTCGCTGGCCACTAGGCCAACTGATGTGTTGTTCTAGTTATTGAACGTTAATATTACTTATTTATCGAATTTGACCGATGTTTCAAGAGTTGTTTTGCTTCACCAAGTGACATGAGTTGGTCTATAAGTAGAACCATCTGCCTGCAGTAATTGGTTTAGGGTGTGCAAACTAAACCAAGGTTACTCCATTTTATCCTGAAGGGGATTCGCCGGTTTTACCTGTTGCATCCAATCTACGAGGAGAGATTGGTGGGGGTGAATCGAACCTAAAGCCTAGTGTTCCTACACGCCTTGGAGATTGCGCATTACCATTGTTTTATTCTTCTTTGCTGCAGATCCATTCCCCATTTTCTAACATGGAATGGGTCTTATCAATGATCAATGCTTGAGGTAAAAATAATACTCTAAATAGCAAGGTCACTTGGTGACTCATCATCATTATTATCATCTTAATAGACAAAGACAAATCAATAGTTTGTCCTTTAATCTATTTTTTTTATTATCTATATGCAGACAATTAAAAAAAATTAATCACATTTTGTTCTTTTTCAGGCAAGTTAATTTTCATTTATCTTTGAACATAATTGACTTATCCACATGACATTATGCTATATAATTAATTTGAAATAAAGTATTTTCTTTCTAGCTTGATGTTAAAATGAGGTGACCTATCCAATCTGGACGCATTATTGAATTTGAACCATTGTTGATAACTTGGTAGGAATTTTGTCATGAAAATATGCATTAGTTAAGAGCAGGTTTGGAACTTTATCTTTTAATTTTTTCTTGGCATACTTTTGTTTAAAACTTTAGCATATATTTGTAATCTTTTAAACATGTTTCATGTAATCAATGGTATACGATGCAGGAACCCACAAGAAAGTGCAATGGAAAGTTCTATGATCCAACCAGCAAAATATGCATAGAAAAGCTTTCAGAAGTTGGTCAGGTGATTTAAATATACAATGGTCCTGGCATAAAAGGAGCTTAAGATGAGTGTTGCACTCATTTATGATTTTTTCTACCATAGGTGCTTAAAAGGTTAAACATCTACGACATCTTGGAACCATGTTATCATGGCTCATAGACACAGATGAACTCAACATCTTATAATAGGTTGCCATTCAGCTTTAGGCAGTTGGGTGAGACTGAGAGACCTCTGCCTGTAAGAAAAAAATTTTTGGTCATGCTTGGCCCTTAGGATCTCTTGTGAAGGATGGAATTGTACCGACTTGGCCACAACTTAGCACTGACGGCGGTGTTCCATGCATTGTAGGTTTCTTTGCTACTTTAGTTCTGTACTATTTCATATTTACTTCCCATATTTCAATTGATTTTTGTGGCTTGATTACTGTATATAACTTTGATGTCTACTTATATACATTTCATAACTACTTATATCCATTTATCTTCAATGCAAATACAAAAATGCGAAACCAGTCATGAAACTGAGATTCTGCTCAAGATATTGAGCGAAACATATATAACTCCTAAGATGAAATAAATTTGAAAATATTTAAATATTTTTAACCTCTTCTAAATCTTATACATTGAAATTCTTCTTGTTAATCAATATCAGTGCTCTCATTGCACCATGTTTGCTTTCATGAAGTGATGATTTATACATGTAACAAGTTCTAATTTTACATTTAGGATGATGAGGTTGCAACCGAATGGCTAGACAATGTAGAAGTCGGGAAAGCAATTCACACCGCAGAGGTGAGTTTTGTTAGTAAGATATCAGTGTTGTGGAATAAAGCATTAACCTGTGGTATTCGGGATGAAACAGAAAAGTGTGGTCAGTGAGTGGGATTTATGCACTGGTAAAATTCAATACAATCATGATACTGGGAGCATGATTGTTCCTGTCGAGATCCAACTTGCCAGAATCTCGCCGTAGAATGATTGTTCCTGTCGAGATCCAACTATGATTGTTCCTGTCGAGATCCAACTTGCCGGAATCTCGCCGTAGAACGTTAAACCAAGAGTGAACAATGGAGTTGTTTTAGATTATCGCTTAACAGAATATTGTATTCCGGTCCTACGTATCCCAATGGGAATCAAAGCCAGACGTAATTATTGGTTCAACCCATGGTCATATAGTGATCTCAATCCCCTAATTTTGTATTTGATGAATACCAACGAGTAAGGACTCTTCAATAGTCTCTTGATCGAGCTAGTTTCTCTAACACGCTTAAGGGAGAGTCACCTTGGTTTGTGAAAAAAGTGAGTCTCTCTCTTGGGTTCCCCTCTTTTTATAATAGGATCCCCATATCTTTAAGAGATCTGTATTTATCTCCTTTTATCTCTTAAATCTTCTTTGAGATATGATTTCCTTAATTTGAGGGATTTATCTCTTCTAACTCGATAAGGTTATTTGAGATAATATCAGGATTAAAGATAGATATGATCTCCTTAATCTGAGGGATTTTATCTCTTCTAACCGGATAAGGTTATTTGAGATAATATCATCCTTATTAAAGATAATATCGATATCTTATCCTTCCCACCTTTATTGGATCGGGTATCCAAGCTCGGTGGCCGGTCCTTCCCACCTTTATTGGATCTGGTATCCAATCTCGGTGGCCGGGTTTTACTACTCAGTCAGTACACAAGCCCCCCAAGCTTTGAGCTAGTAGAAGCATAAAAGTTTTCATGACAATAGCCGAGCTTGGCCTTTAAAAATCTTATTTGGAGAATCTAAGGTTTATGGCGTAGGTTCTCTTTCCCTTTTTACCATAGTCTTAATGACTGATCTACGACCTCGGCCAATCGTTCAACCTCGGTGACCGAGCTTAGAAACTTAGTCTCTTATTTTAGCCTTTCAAGTCGATGAGGTAAGTGGCCGAGCTTCACACTTTGGTGTATATATATATATATATATATATATATATATATATATATATATATATATTACTCCGGTGAACACCTCGGGCGACTGAGCTTCACGCTTCGAGTTGCCGAGCTTTACACCTCGGCCCATATACAAGCCCCCAAGCTTTGAGCTTGCAGAAAGCGTGGAAGCTTCTTCAAAGGAGCCGAGCCAAGACGTGGGCAGTCGTTTTACATCTGTGCTGTTACCAAGGTTTCGTAGCTCCCGAGATGAAAAAGAGATGTTTCCTTCATTTTTGAGATAAGGCAAGTTTGTGACGTGTGGCCTCTGTGTTATTACCACTAAAGAGGCAGAAGTGCTCATCCACTAAGGTGACAGAAGCACTCGTCCGCACAAGTCTTTGGACTGGCTAAGTCCTTAATGAGGAGCTCGTCTACTAAAATGATACAAGCGTTCGTCTACTAAAGTAACAGAAGCGCTCGTCCGCACAAGTCTTTGGACTGGCTAAGTCCTTAATGAGGGGCTCGTCTACTAGGTTAAGTTCAACCGGTTAGAGGAGTATACGTCCAATGACGTGGCATATGGAGCTCATCTACTAGGTTGAGTTCAACCAGTTAGAGGAGTATCCATCCAATGATGTGGCCTCTGTGTCATTATTTCCGAGGCCTGCTCTTTGGTTGCGTGATTGAAATCGTTAGCTTGTTGCAGCGTTTATTCCGGTATCTTAGCCAAGTGTGACTCCTTCATTAGTGAGCCGAACTTGCACAGACTTGAAGAGACGTTTCCTTTCTTCACACGACGTCCATCATTATTACTTTCAAAAGAAATATTTAGATTTGTTTTCTTCCGAAGCATCGAGGTCTCTATAAGTTGGGGAGAAGTGTGCCGAGGAGCTCACTTGGCCTCTTCCTTGCTCAAACCTCTCTCCAAGCTCTTCTCCTCCAAGCTTCTGCATTTCCTTTTCTGTTTCAGGTACGTCATCGTCCTTCTACTCCATTATTTCTTTCTTCCATGGAGACTTCATTTGAGGTATCTCAAAATGCCTCTTCTGGGGTTCAGATCATAGAGCCCGAAATCAATCATATTGGGGGCTCTCCTTATCACTCCCCCTATCCCTCTCATGGTGATGGAGGTGCCAAAGGTTCTTCTTCCTCTTCTGATGGGAGTAGCTCTACTACTCCTGACGCTATCGTTGCCCCTAAGCGCCACAAGCGTGCTTCTAGGATGCCCAGGGTTCCCTACCCGGATATTACCATTCTTGGGTATTTCTGGGTAAAACCAGATGTTGGGGCGTTTTATTCTAATTTTAGGGACTTTGAATCCCTCGAAGCCATAAAAAAACAAGGTTACTGCTAAACGAGGCACTGTAGAGTGCCTTCCTTGTGCATAAGATGATCATGTTTTTCTTTGCCCCCCTTCAGATGAGCCACACTTTACATATGTATACGAGACCTTTTTTGAACAAATTGGTGTTTCCATTCCCTTCACCCCATTCGAGTGCGAAGTCTTGAGATCTATGAACGTTGCTCCTACCCAGCTGCACCCGAATAGTTGGACCTTCTTGAAAGCCTTCCAAATTCTGTGTGGCAGATAGGGATAGAGGCTACTGCTGCTAAGTTTCTTTACTTTTACCGAGTTCGGTTCGGGGATCGAGTTGGCTGGATCTCCCTGAGTGGGGTTGAGCAGAGGGGGATTATCGGGCTCTATAAGAGCTCATATAAGTTTTTCAAGTCGGATTTCTTCAAAGTCCGACCTACTGGAGGTAACAAGTCATTCTTTTTTGACTTGGCTGGAAACCCTAAATTTCCCTTCTACTGGCAACCACACCCTTCCAAATTTTCTAGCTATGACCTCGGCTCTATGAGCTCTCAAGAGCGAACCGATGTTGAGGCCCTAAAACTTTATCCTCGGCCACTGCCTTGTGGAAGGCTTTTAAAGCTTCCTACCTCTTCCACTTGGCAAGTCGACTTTGAATGTAAGTAGCTTTTTGTTGACAAGTGTTAATTTATCCTGTAGCATGTTTATTGTATCTGACCGATTTCCTTCTTGCAGTGATAATGGGGAAGTTCAACTACAAGGCCCTGATGTAGAAGTCAGCTAATCAAGTTGCTGGTGGATCAGCTCCAGCTTCAAATGTCAAAGGGAAGAAAAAGAAGGTCGTTGAAGCTTCTAACCTGAACACTCGCCTACCCAAAAGGACTCGGGAAGACATGCAGTCCGAGGTCCCGATAAGAAGTTCTTCTCCCGTGCTGATGGTTGAAGAAGCTAATGTTGCTGATAAGAGGTTGGGTAATGCTCCCATGGTGACCGATCTTACTTCGGACACAAAATGGTACAAGGGAAGCTCCAACCCAGGCATCAGCTCGCTCTGGGGGAATGAGTTCGACCCTACTACCCTCATCAACGGCCAAGTACTGAAACCTTCTGATGCTCAGCTCTTGCTGGAGCATGGGCCTGATGAGTGTATGGAGGCGGCTGCTGCCCATGCTCTCCGGATTGCCTCAATTACTCGTTTCTGGAGTCACCGGATTTTTGATAATGCCAAGAAAATGGAGGTGATGAGGTCCGATGCAGCTCGTGCCTTGAGGGTGAGGGATGAGCTGGCTCAGGCCATGGCCAAGTGTGAGGAGCAAGCTCGAGTCGTTGGCCAGCTGAAGGCCCAAAAGGCGGAGCTAGAAAAAGATAAGGCTGCTCTTTAGGCCGAGCTGGACCTATAAAAAGCCGAACGGCTCAATCTTCAGAAGGTCGCCGAGGAACTTCAGGCCGAGAAGGAGACCAATCTCGAGCTGCGGAAGTCGCTAGAGGCCGAGAAGGAGGCTAATCTAATGGTCCGATATGAGCTGGCTAAAGCCGAGGCTTCCATTATGAAGGAGCATGTCAATGGCTTCTCCCGAGTAGTGAAGCAGCTTCAGCGCTTCAACCCGAATGCTGACTTCTCCCTGGCTGACGTGGACAAGGATTTTAACAGAGATGGAATTCTAGTTCCGTTGTCCGAGCTAGAGGATGAGGAAGAGGTAACTCAAGAAGAAGAGGTTGAAGTTCAAGCGGCCGAGGAGGGAGCCGATGGTGGAGGCAAAATAGGCTTACCTGACCACTCTTCAGCTATGCCTTCGAGTGCGAGGATGACCGCAACTCTATTTTTGTTGAAACCATTGCTAATGGGGATGCCCATGAGTAACCTAGGAAAAATGTTCATAGGGCAATGCCCTTTTATTTTGAACTCTCATGTACTCTGGGCTTCCCTTTTTTTATTAATGAAATCACGTGCTTGCTTACGAGTTACTCTTCACTTAGAAAATTTTCTAAGTTTTTCATGCCTTGTTTTTTCATGTCGGCTTTTGGAGCTCAATCTTGTAACTTTTTTCTTAGTTAGTGCTTGGCTTTTACATTTTTGCCTGCTACTCGACTTATTCGAGTTTTTTGGAGCTCGGACAACCCTTTTAGGCCTTTAGTTGTTGCCTCTTTAGGTTCGGGATCTCAACCTTAACTCGGTCGATTTTAGCTTGGTCAACCTTTTTAGGCTCTTAATTTTTGCCCCTTTAGGTTCGGCATTTTGTCCTCAACTCGGTCGATTTTAGCTTGGTTAACCTTTTTAGGCTTTTAACTTCCTTTTGATGTTGTTTACCTTTTTAGGCGAGGCATTTCGACCTCAACTCGGTCGATTTTAGCTCGATCGGCCTTTTTAGATTTTTAACTACCTTTGGATGTTGTTTACCTTTTTAGGCTCGGCATTTCGACCTCAACTCGGTCGATTTTAGCTCGGTCAGCCTTTTTAGGTTTTTAACTACCTTTAGCTGTTGTTTACCTTTTTAGGGTCGGGATTTCGACCTCAACTCGGTCGATTTTAGCTTGGTCAGCCTTTTTAGGTTTGTAGTTTTTCATAAATAAAATTTTGACCATATAACAGTATTCTTGCCTAATAGCGCAACTGAAAATGATTCTATTTATTTTTTCGGGTGTGCCTCATTAAAACCTTCCTGGCCAAAACCTGGTGGGAAAAAGACCGGGATAGGAAAAAGAGTACATCACCTAATTACATAACTTTCACTAAAATAAAACTTAAGGTGGGAAGTGTTCCATGTTCTTAGAACAACCTTTCCTGACAATTCTTCTAGCCTATAAGCACCATTTCCTATATTTTCAACTATTCTGAATGGGCCAGACCAGTTTGCTGCGAGCTTACCCTCTCTAGAGTCTTTTCTCGCATCGTTTTGCAATCTCAACACTAAGTCACCTTGCACAAATTCCCTTGGCTGTAACCTCGAGTTGTACTTCCGAGTTGCTTTTTTCTTGCATAGTTCTTCTTTGATTTTTGCCTCATCTCGGACTTCCTCAACCATGTCAAGCTCAACTCGGATTTCTTCCTCGTTCTTACTTTGGTCATGATGCTGCCTTCGGAAAGAGAGTTCGTCGAGCTCAATTGGAATCATTGCATCAGTTCCATAGGTTAGCTTGAATGGTGTTTCACCAGTTGAAGACTGTGGTGAGCAATGGTAGGCCCATAGGATGCTTGGTAAATCTTCAACCCATGCCCCTTTTGATTGGCCTAACCTTCTTTTGAGCTCGTTCAAAAGGACTTTGTTGACTGCTTCTGCCTGTCCATTTGTTTGTGGATGCTCAACCGAGGTTACTTTATGCTTGATTTCGAGGTTGGAGTAGAACTCTCTAAGCTCTTTATCGGTGAATTGCTTTCCATTATCTATGACAATTGCATAAGGGAGGCCGTGCCTGCATATGATGTTTTTCCATACAAAACTTTGAACCTTTTTTAGATGTTATGGTAGCTAATGGTTCTGCTTCAATCCACTTAGTGAAGTAGTCTACTCCTATCAGCAAGAACTTGACTTGACCTTTAGCAATTGGGAAAGGACCGACTATATCCATCCCCCACATAGTAAAGGGCCACGGCGAGAACATGGAATGGAGCTCTTCTCCTGGAGCTCGTGCTACATTGGTGAACTTCTGACAAGGCTCACACCTATTAGTCCATGTAGCACAATCCAATCTCATGGTCGGCCAGTAAAACCCCGCTCGCAGGACCTAAGCTGCCAGAGATCGACCACCTGAATGCATTCCACAGATTCCTTGGTGCATATCGTCCATTAAGTACTCGGACTGCTCCTTTGCTATGCACTTTAGTAATGGCATGGAGAATCCTCTTCTGTACAGCTCTCCATCTAAGATGGTGTAATGGCAAGATTTTAGATGAATTCTTCTCACCTCCTTAGGGCCATTGGGCAATTTGTCAGAGGCAAAATATTCCCAAATTTGTGTCATCCAGCCACGAACATAGTGCTCGGTCATTATCACTTCGGCACTTTTTATGCTTGGTTCGAGGAGATTCTCCTGAATGAAAGTTCTTAGCTGGCCAGCTTTCTTGGTGCTAGCCAACTTAGACAACAGATCTGCCCTCGAATTTTCCTCCCGAGGTATATGCTCAATAGTAAAATTATCAAATTCACAAATTAGGCTATTAACTCTGTAGAGATATCTGGTTAGTTGGGGATCCTTTGTTTGATAATCACCCGACACTTGTCCTGTTACAAGTTGTGAGTTGTAACACCCTGTATTTTACTGTTTTAAATAACAGTAATACATATAAATATGTTTTAAATTTATTTGAGTCTTATAAAATTATTTTAAATAAACAGAGTTTATTACTCAATCCTACTTGACTGTAGGAAGCTACGATTAAAATTTAGGTTGGAAAGTCAGGTGAAACCCGGCCTGCGAATTCCATTGACAGTATAATAATACTGCTCGAAAGACCTAATTTTAATTCGTGAACGAAAGACTTAAGTTTAGTATTTTATTTTCTACAAATTCTGTATTTTTAAAATTATTTTCAGAAAAAATAAAATAATTTACGTATTACGGGCGGAAAGCGTAATCGGGTAGACGACGGAAGGGAAATTAGAGTTTCTAAGAGTAGATAGAGGGTTTATCTTAGGATTTTGAGATGATTCAAGGGAATGAATCATATTTTTAAGTTTAGAAGGTTTTTCAGGATTAAATAGAAAATTTAGAAATTTTACGGTTAAGTCCCTGAACTTTATGTAAATTACCCTTTTGTCCCTAAATTAGTTTTTTAAGTTTTTCCAAGTGGATTGGGCTAGAATCCTTGTTTCTAATCTTAAATGGTCGTGGCTTAGAAGCCCAAACTTTTCTAGTTCATAGTTTGAGTTCAAAAAGCCATTTAAAGTTTCCTTAAGTTTCCTATCTTAAGCCTAATGCTTAAATTTTTAAGTGGGACCCACAAGAATGAATCCAAGCCCAAAATAACCCAGCCCAATGCGCAATCCCATGTGAATTGTGGCTGCCTCATTGTTGTTGGATTCATCATGTTGAATCTAGAATTTTCCATAAGTTTCTACAAGTTTCTACTTTATCCTAGATTTTCCACAATGTTCTTGATTCTTCCTAAATACATTGAATTATCCTAACTTGTCTTTGACTCATAAATTCAGCCAACAAAGTCAAGATAAGCTAGCATTTAATGTGGCAAAATCATCATCATGACATTCTATTGATAATTTGCAAACTAGTCCTTCAACTATTGGAATCTTTGTAATTTGGTCCTTAGAACTTAATTGCATTTTGATCCTTGAACATGACAACTCACCATCATCTAGAGTCTTCCAACATTGACACCACTTTCACTATAAATACCCTACTCTCACTTTTCATTTAGTTTCTTTTGTCATTTGCTTCTAAAAACTCCAAAGTTTACAAGTTCTTTAGTTCTAAGTTGTAAAGCAAGTTCTTGGATTTCCTTTGTCATTGATTTTCAAGAGGTAAATCCTAATCTTCATTCTTAATCATGTCTATGTTCTTTAACAAGTTTCTTGATTCAAGGCTTGTATCATAGTTGTTTATCACTTTAAAGTTTCTAACCCTAGAACTTTGAAAAGTCATAATAAATTCTAGAAAAATCTAATGATGTTGAAACTACTTTCTATCTTCTTGATATCATGCATATTATCTAAATCCAAGAGCATGATGTAATCAAAAATTTCTTTCTTGAAAACCTAGCTTTGGCCGAACCTATCACCTTAGGGTTGGTAGAGTTTTGTTCATGTGTTTTCATGTATGATCATGTATTCTATATGGCATGTATGACTACACACTCTAATCCATGTTAGTCTCTTAAAATGACCATTTTTCTCAAAATATCTTTGTGTTGGCCGAACCCTAAGTGGGTGAGTTTTGTTGAGTTTTGTTCATGATTTTCATAAATGATCTTAGACATCAATCTCTTAGTATGTATGCTTTATGAATCCAAGTTGATTTGTTAAACTAAGAACCCTAGCTCTATGAACTTATTAAGGCCGAACCTATGTATAAAAGAGTTAGGAAGTTTTGAGTTTTAAACTTAGTTATTTAGTTACTAATCTATGATTTAGGTTAATCAAGGATCATTAATCCATAACTTAATCATGATTAGAAGTTTAGTCATTCAAAAACCCTAGAGGCCGTGACTATGTATTAGGGTTTAGAATGTTTTAGTTTCTTGATTTGTAATTATGTGATTGTAATGATTGAAGGTTAGTTGAGTACAACAATTACAAGGTAACTGACAATCCGAAGGAGTCTGTAAGTTTATCAGGGAGTCTTCAAGAGGTAAGGGGGGAATACCGAATGATTTTATTCAATGGCTATATGCTATTCCATAGTTGTTTGTAATGATTTGTTTGTTAGTATTTATTTATGTTGTTTATTGTTGTGTTATTTGTATCTGTGTGGTTTTAATTTCGTTAATTGTTTTATCTGCAATTATATTATGTTACTGTGATGCATGATCTGCCTGGGAAATATCTGTTATATAATTGTTGTTTGATGTGTGAGAAGCCTGACAGTGGTCAGTGCACAATTAAGAAAGACAGATAAAAGCTTTAAGAAGCTTCGCAAATTATATTCAATGTTTTAACGGCAAAATATTGATATATAATATTAAAGGGAATTTATTTTGAGAAAAATTAAGAGTTTTTGGAAAATATTATTATTTTAATAATTTATTTTTGGAAAAGTGAATTATGAGTCACAACGAGTGCGAAACTGTGAAAATATTTTGGTAGTGCTAAATTTTATGTAAGAAAACCCAGAATATTACAAAATATTCTTTTATAAAATTAATTGGTGAAAATAAGTTAATCGTGATTTTAGAAAATTAATTAAGTGGAAAAAGTTAAGTATTTGGCTCAAAAGCCTTAAAAATAATATTTGACGGCAAATTTGGAAAAGTGTAGACGGCAAGTATTTTCAAAACGGCAGTGCTTATTTCGAGGAAATTAAACCTCAAGTGACTCATTGGTTTGTGAAAACTAAGTTTTTTATTATTTAAAGATTTTATAATGAATTTCTACCTTGGAAAAGGAATTTCTAAAAATAAAAGGTTGATTTAAAAATGTTGAAAATACAGTTGGACTTAGTAACCGAGACGTCGGGGTACTAATGTTCTGTGTTGTGATGGACTCAGTCATTTGGACTTTGAGGGCCTATATTGTATACATGAGGTATACTGTGATGAAACATTGAAGATGTTTTCTAGTAGCACGAACTTAGGACTGGTGCACCGGTCGAGAGGTGTCGTGATTGAGCACTCGGACAGTGTGGTCCTGTGTTGTAATGAAAGTTTTAAAAGTGTTTTTAAAACTATGTGAGTCGTAAGCCATTTTGAGCTTCGGTAAAAGAAAGATTGAGCACAAAGAAAAGAACAAAACAAAAGTTTTTTACATGCATTTGGCAGACGTGCCTGCGGTTTGTGACATAATGCATTAATTACCAGCGGCGAAAGGTAATTCCGATGTGCATTTATCTCATGTGCCTAGGGAGGACATGGAGACCCCATCTTACTTGCTAATGGTAGAGCCACTGATTGTGGACATTAGCAATGTGTTTGGCCTTGTATGCCTGGCTATGTATGCCTTTGAAGATGGGAAGAGGTTGCGCACATGTTGGCAGTTGGCCAAGTTAGCCAGTGTGGCTATGCAGTCTGATCAACTCATATGATGTTGGGATATCTCATGAGATTAGGACGAAAATTAGATGATGAATAGAAGTGTCATGCATAATTTTATGGATGATGTTTGGGGTGTTAAACCCACTGATAAACTATTCATTATAAATGTATGTAATTGGTAAATGTTGAGGTGTTTATATGGTGACTAGTATGTGGTTATTGAGTAATATCCATGTATTAGTTTCTCACTCTTACAACACATTCAGATGGACCCAGAAATACCCTTGGTACAGTCGAGGGTACGAACGATCACTTTTGATTGTGCACAATATGGTGGTGCCTAGGAGATAAATCTTGGGGCACTCAGCGCCACCTATCATGGACCAAGTAGAGAGGTGATAGGAACGATAGAGGAAGGACCCCAACAAAGGATTCACGTAGTGGAGACGGTCGAGGTATCTCTACCTCCAATTTGGCTTTACCTACAGTATCTGGAAGAGCACGGTTTGATGGATCCATTTCCTGAACCACATCCTCTTCAGATATTAGGACCTGCGGAACCACCTGCTGAAGTGGAGATAAATGAGGGAGAGGAAGATCCAAAGGAATACCTAGAGGACGATCCTGAGTTTCAACCTCCTGCAGTTGAAGATGAAGATTCTTCAGATGACCCAGTATTAGCAGAGACATCATCGTTAGATTCGTCGGTTGTAGGAGGGATTGATCATCATGATCTTCCCAATGGATTTTAGTAGCTTGACCAGCTTAGGTAGAGTTTTTGGGGTAGTGATTCTTGACAGCTTTGATCTGGCTTCAGAGAGTCATGAGTTTTGAAGGTAGTTCTGAACTACTTGTTACTGATGTGTATATATCTTTATTTCCTTTGTTTAGTTGATGGAGAATAGTCTATACTTATGAGAGCTCTTTTGTTATCTCCTATTATAGGTGTTGTATATATATATCCAAGGTAATGTATATATCTATATATGTGTTGTTAGGTTTACAATGGTTTTTATGTTGTATGTTGGAAAAAAAAAATTCAGCACTATTTTTGTAAAGAAACGTTTAATATAAATACATATTTTTCGAAAGTAACCAGCGTTTAATAATTAAATTTCTGTTCTTGGGTAATAATGTGATGACCCTTGATAAGGGTGTCGCATGAGTCACTTCGGCATTTTAAGTTTTTGACTCCAACCTCTTGAGCTAGCATCAGTCCTGCAATAAGGGCTTCATATTCTGCTTGGTTGTTTGAAGCAGTAAACCCAAACTTTAAAGATTGTTCCAGGATTAGATCATCAGGACCTTCGAGAATTATTCCAGCTCCGCTCCCCTTTGAGTTAGATGAACCATCAACGTATAGAATCTAGGTGAAGGATCCCGACCTCGGCTTAGAAGAGAGCTCGGCAATGAAGTTGGAGAGGCATTGTGCTTTCATTGGTCCCCTCGGCTCATATTGCAAACCGAACTCTGACAATTCTACTGACCAAGCTATCATTCGTTCGGCTAGATCGGGTTTCCTGAGCACCTATTTTATTGGATGATCTGTTTTGACTATAACTTGGTGTGACTGGAAGTAAGGTCGTAACCTCCGAGCTGCCAGGATTAAGGCGAGGGCTAGTTTTTCAATTACTTGATACCATGTTTCTGCATCTTTCAAAATTCTACTAACGTAATACACCGACATTTGTTGTTTTTCTTCTTCCTGGACGATTACTGCACTAATTGCGTAATCATTGACAGGCAGATACAAATAAAGATCCTTGCCGAGGTGTGACTGAGTAAGGATCGGGGGAGAGGCCAGAAAAAGTTTCAAGTCTCCAAAGGCCTTTTCACACTCCTCGGTCCAAGTGAACTCTTTCGATTTTTTCAGAAGCTGAAAGAAGGGTCTTGCTTTTTCTGCGAATTTTGGGAGAAAGCGGGATAGAGAAGCTAATCGGCCAGCTAACCTCTGGATTTCTTTCACATTCTGAGGGCTTCACATTTCAATGACAGTTTTGGACTTATCAGTAGGGATGTCAACGGGGCGGGGCGGGCACGGATACTGGTTACCCGCTACCCGCCCCGTTGGATAAAAAAACTACCCGTACCCGCCCCGTACCCGTACGGATACCCGCTTAACGGGTTTTTAACGGATTCGCGGGTTTTCACGGGTATCCGCGGATATCCATGGATAGTTATGAAAAACAAACAAATCTTTTTTTTAATTAAAAAAAATACACAAAACTTAAACAAACCACCACATTAATATCTTCCGATATTTGAACAAAATAACACCTACAAATTAATACATCACACTTAAAATATCCATGAAACAACACAATAGATGAAAATTATCTATGAAATGATATAAGGACTTTGAGAGTAGATATATATAATAAAGGGTATTATAATAATTAAGTAACTGGTGCGGGTATCCGCGGGCACGGATAGTGTTATACCCGCCCCCGCCCCATTTATAGACGAGTATTGAAATTACCCGTTTATTTTACCCGCGGGTACCCGTTTAACTACCCGCCTCGTACCCGTTACGGATTTTATCCGCGGGTATCCGCGGGTATGGATAAAATTGCCATCCCTACTTATCAGGATTAGCTTCAATTCCTCTGTGTTAGCATATTCCCTAAGAACTTTCCTCCTTGTACACCAAAAGAGCATTTTTCTGGATTTAACCTCATGTTGTACTTTCTGAGTTGACTGAAAATTTCTTCGAGGTCGGCTGAGTGCTGCTTTGGGTCATCGGACTTTACTACCATATCGTCAACATATACTTCTAGGTTCTTTCCGATCTGGTTGACAAAGACTTTATCCATAAGCCTTTGATACGTTGCACCAGCATTTTTTAAACCGAAAGGCATTACTCGGTAGCAGTAGTTTGCCCCATCGGTCATAAATGCCATTTTTTCTTCATCGGGTGGATACATCCTTATCTGGTTATAACCCGAGTATGCGTCCAAGAAGGACAAAACTTTGTACCTCGAAGCTCCGTCTACCAATCTGTCAATGTTGGGAAGAGGATAAGAATCCTTTGGGCACGCTTTGTTGAGATCGGTGTAGTCAGTGCACATTCTCCACTTACCATTGGCCTTTCTAACTAACACCACATTGGCTAGCCAAGTTGGGTATTTCACCTCTCTGATGAAATTTGCTTTGACCAGTTTGGCAGTCTCCTCGGCTACTGCTTGGCGCCTTTCTTCGCCAAGTTTTCTTTTTCTCTGAGCTACAAGCTTGGCTTGGGGACATATAGATAGCTTATGGCACATAAAATTGGGTCTATGCCAGGCATATCCGATGCCTTCCAAGCAAACAAATCGGCATTCTTTTTTAAGACCGCTTGAATTTGTTGTTTGAGCAAGGGGTCGAGCTGACTGCCGACTTTGGTGCACTGTTCAGCTTGGGCTCCCAACTGGAACCTCTTTAAAGACTCTGTTGGTTCGGCTCTGGACTCGTACATCTCCATCCTTGGGTCTAGTTCAAACATGCTGACCGAGCTCGCTGAAGTTACCGAACTGACCGAGCTTACCACCTCTGCTTTATCATCCTCGGTATTCTTTGTGATATTCTTGTTTCGGGTAACCTTTAGGCTATCCACATAGCATTGCCTGGCCATCCTTTGATCAGCTCGGACAACGAATATATCTCCAGACTCGGCTAAAATTAACAAGAATAATACTAGGACATGTAACTTCTTATGACCCTACCTACTATGGGAAAAGATTAGCTGTTGTTGTTGTTGTTGTTATGGTTTAGTAGACAAAATTATTCCATTGCCACACATTGAGGAGCAATATATTGTGATTCATTGCTCTATTTGATTGTATAGAATACGAAATTGGAGAGTTGGATTTTTTTTTACCTTTCCTTTTTTAAAAAAATTTGAGAAGGCGCGATCTACCATTATTTTAATCAGAAGTCCTTGATCTTGTTGGTGACCTAACAACTTAAAGCAAATACATTATGTGAACATGTTGTAATATAGCTACGGAAACTATGAAATGTTCAGTTATTTATACATATTTTTTTGGGTACGAACCTTTCAACACTTCTGCTTCTAATTTATTTTACAATGCTATATGTATATTCCACTAAGTATATTCTTTTCTTGAGCTTTTGATTCAACTTGAGGATAAATTCTGTTAGAAAATGGGGTGTGGTCTGCAACAAAGAAGAAAAGAATAAGTGACACGCGCACCCTCCAAGGCGTGTAAGAACACTAGACTTTAGGTTCGATTCACCCCCATCAATCTCTCCTCGTAGATTGGATGCAACAGGTATAACCGGCGAATCCCCTTCAGGATACAATGGAGAATCTTGGTTTGGTTTGCACACCCTAATCCAAGCGTATCGTCAATGGCATTTTACAGAATAATAGTTTTCTTAATTCTCTCTGCGCATTAAGGGAAGAAAGGAAGTGATTTGACTTGCAGAAGTTTAGCCCATTTTCAGACATCATTCTGTATGCACAAGTGGTTCTATTTATAGACCAACTTATGCCTTTTGATGAATGAAATAACCTTTCATGTATTTGAAAGAATGATTGCAACCTTTCATGAATGTACACTTGATGAACGAATACATTTAATCATGAAAAAATACACATGTTAGGAAATATTTGAAAGCCATGAACAGACACACCTATTGGTGTCCTTCAACCTCTTTCCAACTTGGTGTCCTGGATTTCAATTATTTTGGAAATCCCTCACAAATTCTTATGTTGTCTACTACGTCAATATATAATAGCTATTTGTTACATAGTTTCACAATTTGAATTCCATTGTCTTTTTAAAATTGTAGGATTCTAGTGTATTTTAAGGGCTTGATTATTCAATTACTGAAAATACCACAAGGATCTCTCCAATTAAAGTTATTTTTTCTTCCAAAAGTTTGCATGATTTTTTCTTACAAACAATGTGATTTTCAAAGTTGGTTGTTTCAACAGCCTAGTAAAACATATTATAATACTAAATAACAGGTTTACATACAAGTCTTGGTCCTATATTGATAAAACCTCAAGAAAACAATTATCTTTTCCTTTATCACTCGATGAGGCCTTCCTGAACCTTTAGTCCATAACTTTATGGGAAATGATTTTTTGACACACTTTTTCGGACACAATACATACATCGTATGAACAGTGTCGCACAGTGCGGCACTGTAGCTGCACTGTGCGGCACTGTAGCACCTTTTTTTTTTTTTTTTTTTTAAATTTAATTTTTTTTTGTAAATAAATTTTTTGATTAAGTATGTGTCAATATCTGGTGAACGGGGTACAAATATCTGGTGAATGCCTTCAAATATGTGGTGAATGCCCATACTAAAACCAAGTTTTGGATGCCTTAGATTATCTGGTGAACATAGTTCAATTATCTGGTGAATGCCTTCAAATATATGGTGAATGCCCATACTAAAACCAAGTTTTGGATGTCTTAGATTATCTGGTGAACGTAGTTCAATTATCTGGTGAATGCCTTCGAATATGTGGTGAATGCCCATACTAAAACCAAGTTTTGGATGCCTTAGATTATCTGGTGAACGTAGTTCAATTATCTGGTGAGTGCCTTCGAATATCTGGTGAATGCCCATACTAAAACCAAGTTTTGGATGCCTTAGATTATCTGGTGAACGTAGTTCAATTATCTGGTGAATGCCTTCGAATATGTGGTGAATGCCTATACTAAAATTGGGTTGTGGATGCCTTAGATTATCTGGTGAACGTAGTTCAATTATCTGGTGAATGCCTTCAAATATGTGGTGAATGCCCATACTTAATCAAAAAATTTATTTAAAAAAAATTTAAATTTAAAAAAAAAAAAAAAAGCTGTGCTACAGTGCCGCACAGTGCAGCTACAGTGCCGCACTGTGCGGCACTGTTCATACGATGTATGTATTGTTGTCTGCATTTTGTGTCAAAATAGCAGACCTGTAACTTTATAGTACCTTCTTATCTCTTTTCATCAATAACACTTACTTCAAAAGTGTTAACATCCTTATCTTAAGATCTATTCACAGTAATTTGTTACTTCAATTGCTATAGTCTATGATGATTCACACACTTCAAGTTATGTTACCTTGTTTATGATTGTTTGATTAGAAGAATTAATTGCCTAAAGCTTCATGTTTTTGGCAGTGGTGATCATGACTTATCTGTTCCATTTACTGGGTCTCAAGCATGGACTAGTTCAATTGGATACAAGATAGTTGATCCATGGAGGCCTTGGCCAACCTATGGTCAAGTTGCAGGGTACTTATATTGTTGTTTCCTTCTTATCATATCTCACTGAATTCTTAAATATTTTAGTCCATTAAATGGAATTGTTTGTTTGAGTTTCAATAGCTTTCCTTAAAAGGTTTATAAACCCAACTAAAAGATCTTAAAATATATAAGTAAGCATTAAAAAGTAAATACACTATTCAAATGTCTTAAAACAATGTATGAAGGGCTAATCTTGACTAGGGGCTGAGTTAATTTTCTTTATTGGTTTCAGGTTTACACAAGGATATGATTATAATCTTACTTTTATGACCATAAAGGTTTGTACATAAAAATTTGTTATTTTTAAGAAAACTATGTTAGGTTGATTTGATATTTATACTATTTGATTATATTGGTACAGGGAGCTGGGCATACTGTTCCAGAATATAAACCCCGAGAGTCTTTGTATTTTTATAAACAATTTCTGGATGGATTACCTATATAAGAAACAAATACAGAGACAAAGGGAGGAGTCACATTGCTTTGGACATTCTTATACAGCTATTTGCTTCATTAAGCATATCAAAAGTGTATGAAGTATTGAAGTTATCTGTATTTAGCTCCCCAACTTATTACCATATTTATAAAATCTTTCATATAAGTTTTTCAAGAGGCCACTTTGATTCTTCTTATGCATACCCTCTCTTTTTGAAATACAAGCAATGAAAATCTTAAAATCTTGTATCCTTGATGTTTAATGCTGCTAGGATATAAATTCTGAGAAATGTCAGTGTTGATGAGAAATGATGATTTATTCTGATAGAACCGGTCAGAAATAACACTGATTTTACTGTATAATACTGACATTCTATTGATAGATTCTCTGGGATGTAGTTTCCAACAGAGTTTCAGTACAAATAAGAACAGAACTAGGAACACTAGGATTTGAGAGCCTAGTCAGTATTGTTAGGTATGGGCCCCTAATTAGGACAGGATTAATAATGGGTCTTAGTAATTGCTATTATAACTACTATTACAAGAATATTGTAATAGCCCATTAGTGTAATAGCCCATTAGTGTGTAACTGCTATGCATTTGTAATTGTTATATGTATTTGTAACTGTTATTTGTAATTGTTAAATAGGAAGTAGGAGGGAATAGATAGACGTTCCGTTAGTTTGTGGTGGTTTGGGTTAGGAAGAGACTAGGCTCTCGAATCTTAGTATCTAGATTTCTATTTATAATTCTGTTTATATATGTTCTCATTCTCTGTTGGAGAGCTCTTCTCAAGAGAAATATCAATAATATAATAGTATTTTACAGTAAATTAGTGTAAGTTATAACTAGTTCTATCATATTCTTTTACAATTTTTTGTACAAATTCTCTTAACTTCTTAAAATTTACACATGCCAAATGTTGTATCCAAGAGACATAAATTAACCTTTACTTTTGGACATTTTGTTTCTTTTTGTAAGGGAATGAGAGGATTTAAGAAGAGTTTTGTAGGAAAATATAATATGAGTTTAATCTTGATACACCATTGGTGTAAAGTTATTTACATCGTCGACCAATCACAAATCATATATGACTTTTAAGGTAGTTATAATAAGAGTCAAGTATTTTTAGTGATGTGCTAATTTATGATTGATTAACAATATAAAAAATATTTAGACTTAAATTCATATAATATTTCATACGAAAATATAACTTTTTTAAAAGTAATAATTTGATTATTTAATCCATAATGCAAACAAACAATAATTTACAAAAACAATTATTATAAACAAAATGTTTAATTATTCAGTTGGTCGCTGAAATATTTGAGATTTTTCAAATAGATCCCTAAACTTAAAAAAATTCTAATTAGGACTCTAAACTTATACCAAAATTTCAATTGGGTCTCTTAACTTAACAACATTAACTCTAACTCATACCTAGTACAACCCTAACACACTTCCAAATTCCACACTTCACATAATTGACCAATGCAAATTGCAAAGTCATTACACCGAATACACAAAAACCCCAAAACAACATCTTGTACTTTTTCAACTTTCCATTCTCAACTTTTAATACTCTTATTCTTTGTTCTTGTTGCATCCACATACCACAGTATCCTAGCTCTTTGGTCTAATGGTTCTTTAATGTCAGGAGCCAACTTAGGCATTCTTGACCGGCCAGAATGAGACCATAATGTCTCATTTACAAGGCCTATCAAGCATGTATAAGTCACATCGCAACATGGATAATTATATAGTACCAACGTAAATATCAGAGTAAATGATTATTCCAAAACAATAAGCCAAGGTGGCCCTGAGTCTACATCCAGAGTTTAAATGAAAAGAAACAGTTTACAACCAAAAAGAAAATAGTCCTAAATTTTCAAACAACTGAAGAGGTATCTCATATGATTAAACAAAAACCAATGAAATAACCAAGCTGCAGCAACTGCCCACACTACTCCTGTGCATGGGCTCCCTGAGATGGATCCCCTCATGGAGTACCTGAAGCTGAACCAAAAAGGCCGGGGATGAGTCCCAGAACTCAGTGAGGGTGTACAAACGAAATCAGATATATCAAATATATAAATATACATATATATATATATATATATATGTCATGTCACACTTTACCATGTACTCAAACCATATCATCATTGCAACTCTTAAGTTGCATTACATTCATTCAACCATTGAGTAAGATGCTTATTTTCTATTTGGAGTTGTTCACTAAAGTCTCCCACTCCGACGGCCACATTTATAACTCGGTCGGGTCCGCTGACCGGCAAGTGACCTCGATCACTACATAACTACCCTCCAAACTCCGGGGTTCTTTCACTACAGTTCTCTTCTCCGACGGTCACATTTATATACCAGTCGAATCCGCTGACCAGTCGGATACACCAAGTTTTACTCAATGTACTCAACATCACAAGATAAAGTAATTCACTTTGCATAATCATGTCCTTTGAATACATCATAAACAAAAGGATCATCGACAAATAATCAACATATATTTCCCATGTATTTACTAATCACCTCATCATTCATTTGCACCTTAGTTCATCGTTGCCAAAATCACAATACAATATATATATATATATATATATATATATATATATATATATATATATATCCTTAACTAAAAAACTCATTCATTATGGTTAATGTATAATATGGCCCGTACAAACCAATTCTTCATTCTATTTGCCTGGACAATATATCTATAGCCTACAATTTCTTTATTATCTAAAACTATGCTATTAAGGCTCCACGACAGCAAGATTCTAGTTTTAATTTGCCCAATGGTTTCAAACACACAAGGATTTGGTAGAAAAATCAAGTAATGGGTTTAGTAGAAAATTAAGTAATAATAGTCCAATATGTTACAGGGGTGCCAAGCTACTGTAACATGAGGCACTTAGTTCGCCCACGCTCATGAAATTGGAACGCAACGATAGAAGCTGCACCGCCCCGAATTAACATTCATTCACAGTTCAATAGCATCAACGACGTAATAGCAATAAATAAAAGTCAAACCAAAACATCATATAACTTTATTTCAGAATAGGGATTCTTCGATCATCACTAATATTATTTCTACCTATTGAATTCTACCCGTAAAAAAACCTACATCCCCTCACCTGAGTCAACGAAAAAGAAAGGAAAAAGGAGAGTGAAATTAGATTCCTTACACCAAGAGCACGTCTCTATGATCTTGAGCCGCCGCGCCTTCTTCCTCTTTTTCTCTAGAGAAAACTTATTTTAAAAATTAGGGTTCTAAAAACACTTTAACCCCTTTTCCCTTATTTTATTTCTTAACCATTACACTTATAGAAGGGTCCCACTGTGAACACTCATTTTGCCCGTCTTTTATTGTAACATTACGCTTCGAGGAGACTAATAATAATAAAAATAAAAAATGAAGAAAGGAGGGGGTGCTCCAGTCCATTACCTTGGATTTGATGTTGGACGGGGTGATCCCTTCCAGTCCATCACATTTGTTGTTGGACGGGAAGGTCCCGTCCATCACATTATTAACTTGTTGTTGGACGCGGTCCAGGCCAGTCCCTTGCTGTGGACTTGTTGTTGGACGCGGTCCAGTCCCGTCCATCACATGGGACTTGCTGTTGGACGGGGAAGTCCCATCCATCACATTTGTACTTACTGTTGGACGGGGAAGTCCCGTCCACCACATTTGTGCTTGCTGTTGGATGGGGAAGTCCCGCCCGTCCATCACATTTGCACTTGCTGTTGGACGGGGAAGTCCCGTCCATCACATTTGTACTTAGGGTTGGACGGGGAAGTCCCGTCCATCACATTGGTGCTTGCTGTTGGACGGGGAAGTCTCGTCCATCACATTTGCACTTGCTGTGGACGGGGAAGCCCCGTCCATCACATGGGACTTGCTGTTGGACGGGGAAGTCCCGTCCATCACATTTGCACTTACTGTGGACGGGGAAGTCCTGTCCATCATGTGGGACTTGCTGTTGGGCCCGTCCAGTCCATTGCTTTGCATTTGCTGTTGGCCCCATCCAGTCGACTGCACCTGCCAATGGACGGGGTGGTCCCGTCCAGTCATTACACTTGCTGGTGGACGGGGTGGTCCCGTCCATTGCTTTGCACTTGCTGTTGGGCCCATCCAGTCCATTGCTTTGCATTTGCTGTTGGCCCCGTCCAGTCCACTACACCCGCCAATGGACGGGGTGGTCCCGTCCAGTCATTACACTTGCTGGTGGACGAGGTGGTCCCGTCCATTGCTTTGCACTTGTTGTTGGGCCCGTCCAGTCCATTGCTTTGCACTTGCTTTGCACTTGTTGTTGGCCCCGTCCAGTCCGCTGCACCTGCCAATGGACGGGGTGGTCCCGTCCAGTCATTACACTTGCTGGAGGACGGGATGGTCCTGTCCAGTCCTGTCCCTCTTATTTCTGTTGGACAAGGGGGTTCCGTCCACTTCAATTATTTTAATTTCTGTTGGACGAGGAGGTTCCGTCCATTGCAATTATCTTTTCTTGTTGGACGAGGACGTTTGTCCAGTGTTTATCTACTTTTGCATATCTAAGTTTCTGTTGGGACGAAGAGATTCCGTCCACTGTAATTTTATTTTCAGGCTGAAGGCTGAAGAATAAGGAAAGAAGAAAGAGAAGATAAGGAATAAAGGACGAAGAAAACAAGGAGAAAAAGACAATCAACGAAAACGAGAGGAAGCTGAGTTACGCCTCCTACCCACTTTACATACCAGGCAAGACCTGTTTTCCTCCTCTACCCATTGGTCCTCCATCTTCCTTACCTCCTCCCTTGTTTTTACCTGGTAACCCTACTCCTAACCTTAAAAAGCCATCGTGCACATCAGACAAAAACCCCCCATCTCCTTTCTCTTTTCAAGCGTGCAACCCTCACATCAAATCATCACCTTTCTGCTACTCATGCCACCCCGTCTGGGCACACGCTATTTATGCTCAAAACCCCCCCCATCTCCTTTCTCTTTTCAAGCGTGCAACCCTCACATAAAATCACCACCTTTCTGCCACTCATGCCACCCCGTCTGGGCACACGCTATTTCTGCTCAGAACCCCCCTTTTTGCACCTCCTCTACCCATTGGTCTTTTCTTTTTTCTTCCATCTCCCCCCTCGCCTTAACCTAGCAGCCTCACTCCTAACCCTAAAAAGCCTTCATACCCATCAGACAAAAACCCCCATCTCCTTCCCTTTTCAAGCGTGCAACCTTCACATCAAATCCCCTCCTTTCCGCTGTTCAGAATGGCCCAAGCCTTGGGTATTCGTGCAAGTCGACCCTGAAGTCGACGGAGAAGAAGCAAGAAGCCCTCTCCTCCGTCTATAAAAGGAGAGGAAATAGAGAAAGGAGGGGAGAACACTGTTCTTGAGAGAAAACGAAAGATCAGAAAGGGGATAGGGAGGAAAGATACAAAGAAAAGAGAAAAGAAGGAGATATTTTTGTTGCGAGGAAGAGAGATCAGAAATCTGGGCTTCCTTTTCTATTCCCTATTATTAGAAGTGGTTAAGAAGGAAGAGCTGAAGGGGCCAGGGAGATTGAATTTAAATATTTCGAGCTTAAAATCTTACCACTGGAAGTGAACAAAGTGATTCTTATTCTAATCCCGTTCGGTAAACTTTGTTCATTTCGTTGATATTGTTAATAAATTTCTCTTGACACTCTTACTTTTCTATGCTTCTGTTCTCTGAGTAAGTTAGTAAAAAGTTTCATTTCTACGTTTCTGTCCCATCTTCAAGAGATAAAAATTATTTATTTTACATAAAAATAGAGGATGATCACTTGATTAAAACAACCTTTTTTGGGTTGCCCTATGACAAGTGTCATGTTTAACCCCTCAGATTTAGAGGTTGCTTTGTGGACTTACGTGCCATGTTCAGCCTCATGTAGTTTTACTAAAGAGGTTCATAACGGGTAAAACAAATATCTCAAAGTTACTAATAATTTACACAACTAATTTTGGGTAACCATTTTATGGATGTTCCAGGGTGCCGTGGGGTTAAGTCTCCATGCCTTCCCTAGACATAATCGACTCCCGAACCCAAAGCTTTTCTTAAAAGGTTTTCCAACTTCCTTGAAGCAAAATAAAGTTGGTGGCGACTCCATGTTTTCCCTCTAAGAGGAAAAGCTAGTCTTTTTTTAGGTCGCTACAGATGGCGACTCCACTGGGGACTTCTTTTAAGAGAGTCAAGCCCATAAAAATTGGTTTTGCAAATTTTTAGTAACTTGCAGCTTATTTGTTTTACCTTTTATGGCTGTATCTTACCGTTTTTTCTCCTTGCAATAATTAAATGACAAAACATGTTTTTTTTGCAGTGCTGTTTGTTTGGATTGTCCTTTTGGTTGGGTTTTTCCTCTTATTTAAATAAGAAGAGTTAGTGGCGCAGGCGTTTTAACTCACGTTACTATTATATATATTTCACTAACAATGTTTTTGTTTCCCCATCCTTTCTTTTCTTTTCCCATGTTTTAACAATAGAATAGAGGACTTGTAACCATTTTTATATGTATCTATGTTTGTGTTTTGCAGGTTTTTCTTGTCTTCTCTTTTTATTTTTACTTTTAAGTGTTACAGGTTTGTATGCCCCCTTTCACACACATCACTATCACATATTGCACACACACTTAACTCTATACCCGAGCTTGCTCAAAAACCCAAGGATTAGGCGGTGCTCTGATGTTGTTATTGAAGAGGTCTTGTACCTCCCTAATACTGGTCAGTTCACCACTCAGATTGTACATGAGATCGTGGAATAGTCATATTGAGAGGGTTTATCCCTACTTGTGGCTAGATTCATGAACCATACTCTCATGAGGGCAATCTGGGGACCATGACTTTAGAGGTCTAGACCCGTCCCAACTCTCACTAATAGAGCAGACCTAGTGGCCAACCTGTTTAGAGTCCTAACCTTAAGGCGTGTCCATCCTTAGGTTTTACCTGGCTTAGGGCAAAAAGGGGGCGTACTTTCTTTCCCTTCTCTATCGTCATAAGCATAAATTCTCATGCATGCTCATTATGAATATTCACAAAACTAGGGGCATCACATTGTTGCCCCAAACCTGAATGACATATTCGAATATTATTGCACACCTAAGGCGTTATGTCATAATGAAGGTAATGCATGCCCATCAGGGTTTTCAACCCCATTGGGTCCATGAAACATGAATCATGCAAGATATATTGGTTTCACTATACTCATTTTTTTTCGTTGTGTCCCTTTGTTGGAAGATTTTGGTATTCACCTTATAGCAAGAAACATGGAAAAGTTTGGTTCAGAAAAGAGTACTAGCAACGCGAGTTGTCCCAAGAAAAATATCAAGATCGATGTGACACTTAATGACGTGAAGAGACTATGTGAGCTCGGCCAGCAAATGCCAGAAAAAGCACGCTCAGACTTTGCCAGCAAGTATGGTAGAATATTAGACCTGTTGCGTGTTCCAGTGGAAGCTCTCGCTCCGAGTGCATTGGCCCAATATTGGAACTCAACTTTGAGGTGTTTTGAATTGCCTAACTTGGACATCACTCCAACCATGGAAGAGTATGCTTATATGCTAAGACTGTCCATTCAAAAGAAGACTCGCTTCTACATGTATTATGGCCAATATGTAACAGATTGGAAGATAGTAAGTCTGTTGGAGCTTCAACTGGAACAGATAGAGAAAACAGAAAAGGGAACCATCAAAGGGTTGAAGAGGCGGATTTTGGAGGTGTATCTCAACCAGCTGGGCCAGCAACAACGATGGGTCACTTTCAACAAAGTACTAGCCCTCATGATATATTGGTTGATGCTCTTTCCTTTTGTACCAGATCTGATTGATCAGTCAGTCATGGATGTTTTCTATAGGGTCGAAGAATATGGTGTGAACCCGGTCCCTGCTATCTTAGCTGAAACTTTCCTCTCCCTACAGGTTTGTCATCAGAATCAACAAGGTGATGAGTGTGATTTCACCTCATTTTTTCATGTATATTTCTGCATGCATTTGCATATAGTTAGGCCATTTTGGTTGATTTTGGTTAGTTTTTCCTGTGGAACAGATAAGGTGGTTTTGTGTGTTGTTTAGCAGGAACTTGTGATGAATTGCCTAAGATTTGGCCCTGATGAAGCTTGGTTGAAGAGAGAGCATGAAAAGAGAAGAAATTGAGCCAAGCAGAACTTTGAAGCTTCGCCTCGCGAGAATGTATCTCGCCTCGCGAGCCAGAGTACCAGCCAAAGCAGCATCAGGCACCATTTCTGTCTCGCCCCGCGAGACTGGATCTCGCCACACGAACCTGAAGGCCAGCTGATCAGCAACAGTCAGCCTTTCTGTGTCGCCTCGCGAATCACGTTTCGCCTCGCGAACCAGAAGGCCTGACTGCGCCAGAAACTTCACCCTCTCTATATCGCCTCACGAGTTACCTTCTCGCCTCGCGAGAGGACGAATCTCTGAAGGACAGATTTTTAAGACTCGCCTCGCGAGCCACTTCTCGCCCCGCGAGCGCGCGAATCTCAGAACCCCTGTTATAAGCTGTCTTAGGGCAGAATGGAAAAGGGGGATTGGATTTGGAAAGAAAGGAGGCGGCTGCAAACCCTAAGAAGGCATTCTCTGCTCTTGTGGCTGCTACTGGGCATCTTCCATGGAGTTCCTCACTTTCTCCATCTTTGTATCTCTTCCTTTCCCTTTTACTTTGATGATGTGTAGCTAAATTCCCCTTGTTGGGGTTAGACAATGGTTTTTCTGATTTTGGTTGTAACATGAAGTGATTATAATGCAATTTCCTATTTCTTTATGAGTGTTTGATTCCATGCTTAATGCTTTCCTTGGCTTGATCATCCTAGGAATGATATGTTGCTTTAATAGACAATTGAAAGGTTGATGTTAGGGCATGCTCTTGAATCAAATGCCAAGTAGTTCATGAACCTAGACATAGGTCTTGAGGTGCTTGCAATCTTATGAATCTTGATTCTTAATGCAATTTCTCATGTTAATCCACCTAAGACATTAGGGTTTAATTTGGGAGATTAGGCTCATTCCACCTAAGACATTAGGGTTTGAGTATTTGAAGAAGATTTGATTGTCATAATTGAAGTAGGAATTGTGTTATTTACCATTTCATAGCACCAAAGGAGGATTAGCCTAGTCTAACCCTAACAATTCTATCCATTTGTTGTTCACATTTCTGTTTGCCTGTTAAGTGTTTGATAAAATACCCAAAAGAACAAAAATATTTTATTATTGTTTGTTTCATTAGATGTTAGAGCTACCTTCATTCCAAACAAGATTCGCCTAAATAGTAGTTCAATTTGTGAAGTGGTACTTGTCCACGATCCCTGAGGACGATTTCCGGTTCTTACCGTTTTATTACTTGCAACGACCCGGTACACTTGCCGAGTTCGTGTCAAGTTTTTGGCGCCATTGCTGGGGATCGGTTAGCCAATATCACGAGTACCAAAGGGGACTCCTAATTTAGGCATTTTTCATTGTTTTCTTATCGCTGTTTTTCTTTTCTGTTTTCTGTTTTCTTATTTTCTGTTTTGCTCTGTTTTTTTAGTGAAGCTGTGTAATTATCCATCTGTTGCTTAGCTTGTACGTGCTGTTTCGTTGCTTTTCTACTGCCGTTTTTCTGTTTGTCTGTTCTTTGTCTGTGCTACTCTGTTTGTTCCTTGTATGCGAGGTACAATCGACCCAGGTGAACTTCAATTTGACCCTGAGATCGAGAGGTTTTGTAGACAGAATAGAAAGGAAGTCAAGGCAAGGAAAAACAGAGAAAGAGCATCTTCTAGTACACAAGAGCCACAAGTGGAGTTACCCAGTGTGCAAGAACCACAAGTTGAAGTAGCAACTGTCACCATGGGTGAAGAAAATGCACCAAGAAGGACAATGGGGGACTATATTTCTCCTAGAGTCGATAGATGTGGGACTCCCATTGTTAGACCTACAGTGGCTTGCAACAATTTTGAAATAAAGGCATCACTTCTTAATCTTGTGCAACAAAATCAGTTTGGAGGTTTGGAGAGTGAAGACCCTCATGCTCACATTGGCACATTCATTGAGTTGTGTGACACCATCAAGTTAAATGGAGCTTCCGATGAGGCCATTCGTTTAAGGCTTTTCCCTTTCTCTTTGAGGGATAGAGCTAAGTCATGGCTTCAATCTCATCCTCATGGAAGCATTATCACTTGGAATGATTTGGTGAGCAAGTTCTTATCTCGCTTCTTCCCTACTTCAAGAATGATCAAGCTGAGGTCCGAGATTAATGCCTTTGCACAGAGAGATGGTGAGTCACTTTATGAAGCCTGGGAGAGGTTCAAGTCTTTACTCACAGCTTGTCCAAATCATGAGTTAGAGACATGGCAGCAAGTGGCAACCTTTATTAATGGACTCAACAGGAATTCCAGAAGTATGATTGAAGCAGCTGCAGGTGGATCATTGAGTCAAAAGACACCTGAAGAGGCAAAGAATTTGATTGAAACTATGGCCAACAATGATTATCAAATGCCTAGTTCTCGATCATTGGTCAAGAGAGGTGTGTTGGAGCTTGATGAAATTGGCGCTCTTAAGGCACAAATGGCTATTCTTACCAAGTAATTGGGGTCCGTTCAACTGTAGAATTCTCAACTACAAGCTGTCCAAGTTCAACCTACCTCAGTGTGTGATTTTTGTGGAGGTAACCATGCAAATGGAAATTGTGAGATTAATGTGGTTGGAAGTTCTGGACAAGAAGAGGTGAACTACATGGGGAATCAAGGGCCTAAGAATGATCCTTACTCTAACACCTACAATCCGGGGTGGCGTAGCCATCCTAAATTTGGTTGGAAACAAGGGCAAGGATCAAGTTCTCAAGCAAAGCCCTCTCAAGAGAAATCAAGCAACTTAGAGAATATTCTAGGCCAGTTCATGCAAGCGACCCAAGCCAATTTTCAAGCAACTCAAGAGACTATGAAGAATCAAAATGCCTCCATCAAAAATCTTGAGCACCAAATAGGCCAACTGGCAAAGCAAATGGCGGAGAGACCTCAAGGACAATTGCCGAGAGACACCGAGAAAAATCCAAGAGAGGATTGCAAGGCAATTACTACAAGAAGTGGAAGGGTAGTAGGGCCACAAGAAAAGATCGAAGAGAAGGAAGAAAAGAGGGTTAGTGATGAGGTGATTGTTGAAGATGTAACCAATGAAGAACCCGAGACTTCCCAAGCCACTACCTCTAGTCCCATTGTTGTTGAAGCTGAAGAATCATAAAGAGAGAAATTGGTGGATGAATAATTTGCAAGAAAGAAGACTAGAAGGCAAATTCTTGAAGAAGTTGACAATCCCAAAGAGTTGCCACCATATTTCAAGATACCCTATCCTCAAAGGTTGAAGAAGGAGGCAAAAGATCAACAATTCTCTAAATTCTTGGATGTGTTCAAAAAATTGCAAATCAACATCCCTTTTGCTGAAGCTCTTCAACAAATGCCTTCCTATGCCAAGTTTATGAAGGAGATTCTCACTAACAAGAGAAGGTGGAAAGAGGAGATGGTCATGCTCACAGAAGAGTGTAGTGCTATACTCCAAAGGAATTTACCGGTGAAGATGAAGGATCCGGGAAGCTTTACTATTCCATGCACTATTGGTCATTTGAATATTGGGAGAGCCTTGTGTGATCTCGGTGCAAGTATAAACCTTATGCCTCTCCCCATTTTCAAGAAGCTGGGAATTGGTGAAGTCAAGCCAACTGGGATTTCTCTCCAATTGGCGGATCGCTCCATTACATATCCTTATGGTGTAGTGGAGGATTTGTTGGTCAAAATAGACAAATTCATCTTTCCGGCAGATTTTGTGGTGTTGGATATAGAGGTAGATTGTGAGACTCCGTTGATTCTTGGAAGACCATTCCTAGCCACGGGTAGAGCTTTGATTGATGTAAATCAAGGGGAATTGGTGCTTCGAGTCCAAGATGAAAAGGTCACCTTCAATGTTTTTGAAGCAATGAGGCATCCAAGTGACAAGGATACGTGTATGAGTGTGGACCTTGTTGATTCATTGACTGATAAGAGTGTGCAACAGACTTTTGAAGATTCTTTGGAAGCGGCTCTTATGATGGAGGATGTAGAAGAAGAGGTATGTGCGGAGGAAGTTGAATTCATGGTTAAATCCCTTGAGGCTTGTCTGGTGGTGAATAATGTTGAAGACAAAGTTGTGGAAGATGTGAGGATTGAAGACAAGGGTGAACCATCTGTGCTAGTGTTGAAAGAACTTCCATCCCATCTCTGTTATGCTTTCCTTGGGATAAATTCTTCATTCCCAGTTATCATTAGTAGTGAATTGAACTCTCTGGAGGAAGAGAAACTGTTAAGGGTGCTCAGGGAGCACAAATCTGCAATTGGGTGGTCTATGTCCGACTTGAAGGGGATAAGTCCCTCATTCTGTATGCACAAAATCCTCTTGGAGGAAAATTTCAAGCTGGTTAGACAACCCCAAAGAAGACTCAACCCGAATATGAAAGAAGTTGTAAGGAAAGAGGTTGTGAAGCTCTTGGATGCGGGAATAATCTATCCAATCTCTGATAGTCCATGGGTGAGTCCGGTCCAAGTTGTTCCCAAGAAAGGGGGGATGACGGTGGTGGCAAATGATAAAAATGAGCTCATCCCCTCAAGGACCGTTTCTGGATGGAGGGTGTGTATTGACTATAGAAGACTGAATGAGGCCACCAGAAAAGATCACTTTCCATTGCCCTTCATTGATCAGATGTTAGAGAGGTTGGCGGGCCATGCTTTTTATTGCTTCCTTGATTGATACTCAAGGTATAACCAGATTGTGGTTGACCCCCAGGACCAAGAGAAGACCGCTTTCACTTGCCCCTATGGCGTCTATGCATACCGGAGGATGCCATTCGGGTTGTGTAATGCACCCGCTACTTTTCAAAGGTGCATGCTTTCTATATTCTCTGACATGACTGAAAAATTCATAGTGGTATTTATGGATGATTTTTCTGTGTTTGGTAATTCTTTTGATAATTGTCTGAATAATCTTGCATGTGTTCTAAAAAGATGCCAAGAAACTAACCTTGTTTTAAATTGGGAAAAATGTCATTTCATGGTTAGGGAAGGTATAGTTCTTGGTCATAAAATTTCATCACGGGGGATGGAAGTTGATAAAGCAAAAATTGAAGTGATTGAAAAACTTCCCCCTCCCATAAATGTGAAAGGTGTTAGAAGCTTCCTAGGGCATGTGGGTTTCTATAGGAGGTTTATAAAAGATTTTTCAAAGATTGTGAAACCCTTATGCAAGCTTTTGGTAGTTGATACTCCTTTTATATTTGATGATGATTGCATGCATGCCTTCCAACTTTTGAACGAAAAACTCACCACCGCACCGGTCATTGCACCTCCAGATTGGAGTTTACCATTTGAGTTAATGTGTGATGCAAGTGACTATGCGGTGAGAGCCATTTTGGGCCAAAGAAAAAATAAAGTGTTGCATGTCATTTACTATGCCAGTCGTGTGCTGAATGATGCCCAATTGAATTATACCACGACTGAAAAAGAATTGCTTGCTGTGGTGTTTGCATTTGATAAATTTAGATCCTACTTGATTGGCTATAAAACTACTGTCTACACTGATCATTCTGCTTTGAAGTATCTTATGACTAAACAGGATGCCAAGCCAAAGGCTTATTAGGTGGATACTGCTGTTCCAGGAGTTTGATTTGGATATAAAAGACAAGAAAGGAGTGGAGAATGTGGTAGCTGACCATTTGTCTAGGCTTCCACAAGCAGATGTTCAAGCAAAAGCTGAGTGCCCAATTCAATAGGAATTCCCAGATGAAAAGCTGTTTATGGTGCAAGTGGCACCTTGGTTTGCAGACATTGCAAACTACAAGGCTGCTAACAAGATTCCGAAGGACTACAATGCACAGCAAAGGAAGAAGCTCATCAATGATTCTAAATACTATGTTTGGGATGAGCCTTACCTTTTCAAAAGAGGTTCGGATGGAATTCTGAGAAGATGCATTCCGGAGGAAGAGATTAATGGGGTATAGACTCATTGCCACAACTCACCATATGGGGGACACTTTGGTGGTGAGAGGACCGCCATGAAGATATTGCAATGCGGGTTATTTTGGCCCACTATTTTCAAAGACTCCAGAGCTTGGGTGATGAAATGTGATAAGTGTCAGAGGACAGGAAGTATATCCAAGCGGAATGAGATGCCCTTGAAAGGTATTCTAGAGGTGGAGCTCTTTGATGTATGGGGGATCGACTTCATGGGTCCTTTCCCATCATCATACAGCAACAATTACATTCTTGTTGCGGTGGACTATGTGAGCAAGTGGGTGGAAGCTGTTCCAACTGTGAAAGATGATGCAAAAGCTGTGATTAGTTTTGTAAGGAAGAACATCTTCACCCGATTTGGAACCCCTAGAGCCATTATTAGTGATGGGGGTACCCATTTTTGCAACAAAGAGTTCAATGCAGTGCTTGCCAAGTTTGGGGTGAATCATAAAGTTGCCACACCATACCACCCTCAAATCAGTGGGCAAGTGGAGTTGTCCAATCGGGAGTTGAAAAGAATTTTGGAGAAAACTGTGAACAGTGCTAGGAAGAATTGGGCAAAGAAACTGGATGATGCACTTTGGGCCTATCGGACTGCATATAAAACACCTATTGGTATGTCACCTTACCAATTAGTGTTTGGAAAATCATGTCATCTTCCGGTAGAGCTCCAACATCGTGCTTTTTGGGCAGTTAAGGCCCTGAACTTTGATACAAGACTGGCCATGGATAAGAGATTGTTGCAGTTGAATGAATTGCATGAATTTCGACTCTTGGATTATGAGAGTGCAAGGATTTACAAGGAAAGAACAAAATTATGGCATGACAAGTACATTCTTCCCAAGCAATTTGAAGAGGGCCAATCAGTTTTGCTCTTTAATTCACGTCTCAAGCTGTTTCCAGGCAAGTTGAGATCAAGATGTTCGGGTCCATTCTATGTCAAGTCAGTTTTTCCATTTGGTTCAGTTGAATTGGAAGACCCATCATCCGGAGATACTTTCACTGTTAATGGGCAAAGGCTCAAGCACTACCTTGGAGGAGACTTTGATCGTCAAGCAGTCTCCGTCCCTCTCAAAGCACCATCTTAGAGATCACCCGTCAAGCTAGTGACGTTAAAGAAGCGCTTATTGGGAGGCAACCCAAGTTTTCTTTTCCTTTTCTCTTTTGTTTTTGATTTTCATCTCTTGAATAATTTGAGAAGGTCGAGAGATTTGTTAATAGTTTTGTTAAGTGCTTTCAGATTTTGAAGGAAGGAGGAGAAAAAGGGCAGGGAGAAACAAAGTCAGAAAGCTTGTGACCCAGCACCCGCTACCACCCTGGTGAGTTGTTCCATTTTCACCCCTCTCCAACTTGATTATTTACATTGGGGACAATGTAAGTTTTTAAGCTTGGGGTAGGGGTATTTTTATAAATTTTTGAATTTTTGCATTGTTCATATTGCATTCATCTAGGCATAGTTTTGCATGATCGCATGATTCGGTTACCCCTGATTAGATTGAGCATCTGATTGTGAGAACTGAGTGCCAATTTATTTGTGATAGTGAATTTTTGAACCCTGATTTTTCTATTCTTGTGATATGGCTTCAAATAAATATTCTTGAGATGGTCTTGGATAGTTGATGATTAGCATGTGTTTCTATAGACTTGTGTTCCTCACTGATTTTTTGAACTGATAAATGTGAGCTTTTGAGCCATTATGGGGTACTCACTAAATCTACCCCATTTCTTGTGTTAGAGTGTTATTCCTCTTGGATTGTACTCCTATAGAACTTGACTTAAAACCATGTTGAAGCTTAAAAATTTTTGAAAACATTTTTGAAAATGATGGAGGCACTAGGTATTTTTCTGGCCTTCTGAGCTTTGAATGACAAAATGCTACCCCTAGTTGCCCAATTTTGAGCTGAAAGAATAAAAAAAAAAATACTTTTCTTGGTAACTTGAAATATATTGATGAATGATGCTTGATAGGACCTTCTAAAGTATTACAAAAAAAAAAGGGTGAAAAAGGTAGTTGAAAAAAGTATGGGATGAAAGAATCAGAAAAAAAAAAAGTTTCTCTTGAGCTGACAAATCTCCCATTCTCCAAAAAAAGAAAAAAAAAACAAAACAAAAGAAAAAGAAAAATATATGGAGAAGGGGATGACAAAAAGAAATGAGAAATAAAACAAAAGGAAAGGAAGAAAGGTGGAAAGTGAATTGAAACCCAAAAGGTATTTTAGAAGGTCATGTTTGCAATGCTTGATGTTTATGTAGCCTTTTGAAATGTCCTTTTCTTGTTATCCCCACCTAACGATTAATCCCATGGCCACATTACAACCCAAAGTAAAGACCTCTTGATTATTAGGTGTTTTCATTAATAAAGTAGAGATTTGGTTGATAGTCAAGCTTATGGTAGGATTCATTCCTTGAGGAAAATTGAGCGAATTGTCTTATTCCCCTAAACACTTGAGTGAGGTAGAAAGAGAGCCAAGCAAATGAACAAGCTTGGGGTGATCTTCAAGTGAGCAAGAGTGCCCGAATTAGTGAGAATATGAGTCTAGGAAATCGAAGCCCTAATTGGACTTGAATTGATTGTCTCTTGCTGATTATTTGAATGCCTGTTACTTGGATAATTTTACTCGGGTTCTTAGTTCACTATCATTGCTCTGTTTGTTTTCATCTTCTGGCCTAGGTTTTTGCTTGAGGACAAGCAAAGTCTTAAGCTTGGGGTGATTTGATGAGTGTGATTTCACCTCATTTTTCCATGTATATTTCTGCATGCATTTCCATATAGTTAGGCCATTTTGGTTGATTTTGGTTAGTTTTTCCTGTGGAACAGATAAGGTGGTTTTGTGTGTTGTTTAGCAGGAATTTGTGATGAATTGCCTAAGATTTGGCCCTGATGAAGCTTGGTTGAAGAGAGAGTCTGAAAAGAGAAGAGATTGAGCCAAGCAGAACTTTGAAACTTCGGCTCGCAAGAATGTATCTCGCCTCGCGAGCCAGAGTACCAGCCAAAGCAGCAACAGGCACCATTTCTGTCTCACCCCGCGAGACTGGATCTCGCCACGCGAACCTGAAGGCCAGCTGATCAGCAACAGTCAGCCTTTCTGTGTCACCTTGCGAATCACGTTTCGCCTCGCAAACCAGAAGGCCTGACTGCGCCAGAAACTTCACCCTCTCTGTATCGCTTCGCGAGTTACCTTCTCGCCTCGCGAGAGGACGAATCTCTGAAGGACAGATTTTTAAGACTCGCCTCGCGAGCCACTTCTCGCCCCGCGAGCGCGCGAATCTCAGAACCCCTGTTATAAGCTGTCTTAGGGCAGAATGGAAAAGGGGGATTGGATTTGGAAAGAAAGGAGGCGGCTGCAAACCCTAAGAAGGCATTCTCTGCTCTTGTGGCTGCTACTGGGCATCTTCCATGGAGTTCCTCACTTTCTCCATCTTTGTATCTCTTCCTTTCCCTTTTACTTTGATGATGTGTAGCTAAATTCCCCTTGTTGGGGTTAGACAATGGTTTTTCTGATTTTGGTTGTAACATGAAGTGATTATAATGCAATTTCCTATTTCTTTATGAGTGTTTGATTCCATGCTTAATGCTTTCCTTGGCTTGATCATCCTAGGAATGATATGTTGCTTTAATAGACAATTGAAAGGTTGATGTTAGGGCATGCTCTTGAATCAAATGCCAAGTAGTTCATGAACCTAGACATAGGTCTTGAGGTGCTTGCAATCTTATGAATCTTGATTCTTAATACAATTTCTCATGTTAATCCACCTAAGACATTAGGGTTTAATTTGGGAGATTAGGCTCATTCCACCTAAGACATTAGGGTTTGAGTATTTGAAGAAGATTTGATTGTCATAATTGAAGTAGGAATTGTGTTATTTACCATTTCATAGCACCAAAGGAGGATTAGCCTAGTCTAACCCTAACAATTCTATCCATTTGTTGTTCACATTTATGTTTGCCTATTAAGTGTTTGATAAAATACCCAAAAGAACAAAAACATTTTATTCTTGTTTGTTTCATTAGATGTTAGAGCTAACTTCATTCCAAACAAGATTCACCTAAACAGTAGTTCAATTTGTGAAGTGGCACTTGTCCACGATCCCTGAGGACGATTTCCGGTTCTTACCGTTTTATTACTTGCAACGACCCGGTACACTTGCCGAGTTCGTGTCACAAGGGAAACTGTGATGTTGTGCATCAATATTGTATGTCTGGATCATGACTCACTTGTACGCTCGTGATAAAATTGATAGAACAGATGACCCGCTGAAAGGATTCACTCGCATGCAACTAAAGTCACGTAAGTTATATGAGTGGAAGCAAGAGTTTGATCAGATCGACCCGCGATCATTTAGTTGGATGTGTCCATGGTATAACGGAGATTTAGTTGCACTAGTGCAATAAGTGCTTTTTACGTCAGTTAAAATTGATTTTTTACGTCAGAATACTGACTGACGTAAATACAGCTGACGTTAAAAGTTTAACTTTTAACGTCAGTTGAGAACTGACGTTAAATATAACACTATTAACGTCGGTTCTTTAACACAACTGACGTTAATTTTGTCAAAATTAACGTCAGTTCTTTAACAAAACCGACATAAATTTTGTTAAAACTAACGTCAATTGTTATCAAGAACTGACGTTAAAGGTCTTAATTTTAACGTCAGTTGTAATAAACAACTGACGTTAATAGTGTACTGTATATTTTTATAAAATACGTTTAACGTCAGTTGTATGATACAACTGACGTTAATAGTATTTTTTTTTAAATTCAGTTTTAAAATATCACTCCCCTAAGCCATCCCTGCATTCAGTAAATATCCCAGTAACACAGAATATCACACACATTACAGAATTGCAAAGGAAAAATGGAACAATGATCCATATGTATGCCTGTTCAAAACAATATATATTTATTAACATAGGTTATAAATGTATACTAAGTTTAAACTATCTATATCAATATCCCTTCGTGATGATCATCACGAGTGGCATGTACATCGTCCACCTGTGTCTCCTCGATTATAGTAGGCATGTTTGTTGAAAAAGAAGGAGTCTCAGGAATATCAAGATTTGAATCTTCATTTTCATCACTACCATTATACATGCTTTTTCCTTGGAGAACCACGTACAACCTTTTGTTAGAAGGATCGGTGATGTAGGACACTTGTTTTGCTTGGGAAGCCATTATGAAAGGCTCATTTATATGACCTAACTTGTTGAGGTCTACCAATGTGAACCCCAATTCGTCGGTTTGTACACCACCGTTACTATCAACCCACTTACATTTAAATACCGGCACCGTAAGCTTAGTGTAATCGAGCACCCAAATATCTTCAATATATCCAAAGTAAGGTGTTGGTGCTGTAACGGGTTTTGTGTCCTTTGCACTAGAGAAGTGCATTGCTTCGGCCACGATCATAACCCCACTATTTTGCATGGTACTCTTGTTATCTTGTTCCTTTGTATAAAAGGAAAAGTTATTTATGTCATATCCGCTCCAACATATGACGTTGAAGTTAGGCCCACGTGCTAGCCATTTTACGTCATCGAAAGCAGTACTACCATCCTTAAGCATTTCTTCCTTGAACCATGGTAAGAAAGTCTTGTTATGCTTGTTCAACAACCACCTTTCGCTCATTCGAGGGTTTTCTTGATTGACTTTTCTTTTATGTTCAAATAAGAAAGGCTGAACACATTCGATGTTGTTCAATACATACAAATGTGCTTGAAGCACTTCCTCCCGATCCTTCCTATTAATTCTTAAGCCATGTGTACCCTTACCTTGACATCTGATCTCATCATGCCGAGGCTTAGGAACCCCTATAGGATCCGTGTTATGAAGGTAGTCCGAACAAAACTCAATAGCTTCTTCTGCAACATACCTTTGAACAATAGATGCTTCCGGGCGATGAGGATTCTTCACGTACCCTTTCAAGATCTTCATGTAGCGCTCAACTGGGTACATCCATCTCAGAAAAACCGGCCCACATAATCTAATCTCCCTCACCAAATGAACAATTAAGTGAACCATTATGTCGAAAAAGGAAGGAGGAAAATACATCTCCAATTGGCACAAGATTGTAGCAGCCTCAACTTCCAAGTCATCCAACATACGGGGGGTCAACGACTTTGCTACATATAGAATTGAAGAATGAGCACAACCGAGTAATGGCATGTCTCACATTTTTGTAGCAATACCACGAATAGCAACGGGCAGAAGTTGTTGCATCAAGATGTGACAATCATGAGACTTCAAGCCAACCAATTTAAGATCACTAGAGACAAGCCTCTTCATATTTGAAGAGTAACCATGTGGAACTTTGATGCCCTGAAGACACCCGTAGAAACTTTGTCTCTTTTTTTTTGACAAAGTATGACATGCTGGCGGCAAATAAGTCCGCTTACCATCCTCAACAACTAGAGCTAACTGCTCTCGTATACCCATAGCAACGAGGTCGAGACGAGCATTCACACCATCCTTTGTCTTGCCCTGAATGTTGAGAAGCGTCCCGATCACACTATCACACACATTTTTCTCCACATGCATCACATCAATGCAGTGTCTGACATCAAGCTTGTGCCAGTATGGAAGATCAAAGAATATCGACCTCTTCTTCCATATGTTTTTCTCAATAGCTTTACCATTCTTTTTGGACTTGCCGAATATAACATCGATGTCCTTTACCCTCTGATAAACCTACTCTCCAATTAAGGCCGCCGGCTCTTCTTCTGTCTCTTGGCATCCATTAAAAGCTTTTTTCATCTTACGATATGGGTGATCACGTCTAAGAAATCTCCGATGCCCAAGGTAAACCGTCTTCTTTCCATGATGCAACTGAGTGTAGCATGTGCCTTCTTCACATATAGGGCATGCTTTATGCCCCTTGACACTGCATGCTGGACAAGTTACCGGTATCTTTGGAAAGTCGTTGATGGTGCAAAATAACATGGCACGAAGCTTGAAAGTCTCATGAGAATACCCATCAACTACATCAACACCTTCCACCCACAACGTTTTCAAGTCTTCAATCAAGGGACCTAGATAAACATCTAAGTCATTTCCCGGTTGCTTTAGGCCCGAAATCATCATAGACAACATCATGTATTTGCGCTTCATGCACAACCAAGGGGGCATGTTGTAAATCACCAACAGAACAGGCCATGAACTATGAATACTACTCATGTTACCATAAGGATTCATTCCATCCGTAGCAAGTCCAAGCCTTAGGTTTCTTGGCTCATCGGCGAAATCTGGAAACATAGTATCGATATTCTTCCATTGAATAGAATCAGCAGGATGACGAACCTTTCCATCACGTTTCCTCTCATCATTATGCCATCTAAGATTCTTCGCATCTTTCGCATTGGCAAACAATCGCTTGAACCTTGGAATTATTGGAAGATACCACAACACCTTCACAGGAGGACCCTTTTTTCTCACATCATCAACATCATCATCATCATCACCACCCTTCACTTTGTATCGTGATAACCCACATTTGGGGCAATCGTGTTTGTCTTCATGAACACCGGTGTACAATATGCAATCATTGGGGATTGTGTGTATCTTCTTATACTCCATACCCATAGGACACAATACCTTCTTGGCCTCATAGTTACGGTCAGGCAATGTGTTGTCCTCCGGAAGCAAGTCTTTCAACACTTCAAGCAATTCCGTGAAGCTTTTATCGCTCCAACCATTTCTCGCCTTCACACAAATCAATTTTAGCACTGCCGACAACCGTGTATGAGTAGTACACCCTGGATATAAAGGCTTATCCGCATCACCGCACAACCTATCATACACATGCGCTCGATGAAAAGATTCTTGTCCAATATCACGGATCATGTCCTCTACTCGATCATCCTCCATATCTACGTCAACGTCCTCACTTTGGGAGACACTCGCCGTATTACTACTCAACAACATATCACCATGCCATATCCATCTTGTATAACTCAAGTAAATCCCTTCACAAATCAAATGAGTACGTATATCCTTCACCGTACATTTCCTCGTATTCAAACACTTGACACAAGGACAACAGAACATTCCATTACTATTAGGAACATTCCTTTGAGCAAATTCTATAAATTCTCCCACCCCCTTCAAATACTCAGCACTAGTACGCTTACAAACCATCCAACTACGATCCATAACTAGATAGGTCCTGTAGATATACAAAACATATATATATATCCAATATAAGGACAATACGGGAGATTGAAAACTATAGTTTTTAAAGATTAATTGCCAAGCACTGGTCACGGTCTGGCAGTGATGTCCATCACGACCGTAACGTGCCAACTGAACAGAACCATGCCATCACGGGCGGAACTGATCACGGCCTGGCCGTGATTAGCATCACGGCCGTGACAGATCAACCAGCGAGCAACATGCACTCAAAACCAAAAACAGAGACGTACATTCCAAACAATTCAAACTCACGGTTTCAAGTTTCAACTATCGAGACTACAGTTTCAACATACACTCAAAACCAAAAATACAAAAATGTGCCCTAAATACTCACCGAGAAATAGGTGCTCGCGTGGTGGTGGGGAGGGGAGCTCGAGTGGTGGCCAACGTTCGATGTGGTTATTGAGAGCGAGAGGGACAAGGAGAGTTAGTGCGCGGGGAAGGGGAAAGAGAGATGTACGTCAAGTTATTGCAAAGAATGAATGGAAAGACAGAGTTAGGGTGAATAGTGTACCTCACGGTGGTGGCGAAGAAGCCCTTGCGGTGGGTGCGGGGAGATGAGCTCGCGATTAGGGTTACGTCTTTGGGTGAGAGTGAGAGTGAGGGTTGAGAGTGATTTAGGGTTGAGCGTGATGAAAAGAGAAAAGAGACGTGCGTCAGAGTGAAGTGCGAGAAGGCGCGCGGGTGTAAACGTTATATAAAACAACATTTAACGTCGGTTTGTATTAAACAATCGACGTTACAATTAATTTTTTAACGTCAGTTTTATTAACAAACTGACGTTAAATATTAATATTTTTTTAAAAAAAACACTTTTAACGTCCGTTGTTGAATACAACTGACGTTAAAAGTGTTGTGTCTCTGTATAAAGTAACATTCTTCTGTAACAGTCTGTAATACTGCCTCTTCTTTTCCTCTATATTTCTATTCCTTCACAAAATGGCTCTGAGACCTGTGTTAATTGAGTGACAACAGGGCATTTCAGATAGCTAGGGATATAGGATTATTTACGTCAGCTATTTATTTAACTGAAGTAAAAAATCACACTTTTAACGTCAATTGTATAAACAACAGACGTTAAAAATAAATATTTTTTATTTTAAAAACACTTTTAACTTCAGTTTTATTCAACAACTGACGTTAATAGACCTGTGTTAAGAGTGACAACAGGGCATTTCAGATAGGGATATAGGATTATTTACGTCAGCTGTTTATTTAATCGAAGTAAAAATCACACTTTTAACATCGATTGTATAAACAACGACGCGTTAAAAATAAATATTTTTATTTTAAAAACACTTTTAACGTCGCTTTTATTCAACAACTGACGTTAAAAGTGTATAAGTTTCTTCCTATTCCTTCGGGCGTTTTCTTTTCTGCACGTTTATAATATATGACTGCCAACTCCCAATGCGCCTTGGAACCTAATGCTCTTAATGATCAATTTAATTTTTTAGCAACTTACGACGCCTAGTAACTTCATCCCCTACTCCTATAAATAGCTTCCTTCCTTCCTTTAATTTTTCTGCTTCACAATATGGCTCTGCCATGGAGATTAACTTCATCACTCTTTCTTCCTATACCTAGACTTAAAGGTCTCTGTCTTAATGGTCAAACAACTTCTGAGGTTGTGTAAATCGCATTACATGGGTGATAAGGGTGTGTAAATCGCATTATGTGAATTGCACACACCATCATCCTTCTGGAGAATCATCAGCTACAGTTCCAAAACCTCGGCTTTGGAACCAAGTGGTTGTTCCAAGAATATTGCTGAAACAGATCGAGTGCACCCTTCACTCTGCCACGGCTCCAAAGTGACTGTGGATTCTGATGGAGCATCGGCTTCAAATGAGGGAGGGGATGCATTCAATGTTGGAGATTCTGAGGACAGGATCGAGAAGAAAATGACGTTGAAGCGAAACTTTTTTATATTTTAGTGCTATCTTGCGGAATTTTTTTATCTTTTAAACATGTAATTGTAACTTATGAATCGCTTCAATGAGATACGATTTGATTATACATATATAACTTGTTTTATGTTAAGTGTTTATTTATTTTAATTTGCACAAGAATTTGTTAATTTACTAATTCAAGCTAATTAATTAAGATTAAAAATAAACTTTTTTTTAAAAAAAGATTAGAAATAAACTGCACTATATGGAGTGATGATCTGCGTTAAGAGTGACAACAGGGAGATGACAACGAAAGAAAGATAGGAATGAGTTGATTATTTACGTCAGTTATTTATTTAACTGAAGTAAAAATCACACTTCTAACGTCAGTTTTATAAACAACTGACGTTAAAAGTTTTAATAATTTCTTGCAAAACACTTTTAACGCCGGTTCATTAAACAACTCGACGCAAATAGTGATTTCATATTTACAAAACTGCCACCGCCTCACTTTTAACGCCGGTTCTTAAAACAACCGACGCGTTAACGATGGAATTAATGAAGTCTGATATTTACAAAACTGCCACCGCCCCCTTTTTAACTTCTAGTTTTTGGTTAACCGACGTAAACCTTTACCGTCTAATGTATATTTTCCACTAGTGTTGTAATCAGCTGCGGAAGTTTGTCAAACGTGCCGTTGATGGGTCCCAGAGGTTGTGTATCGTACTCACCTGCTTTGGTAATGCGTCAACTCAAGTGGATGCAGGATGAACCCCCAAAGAACTGCTCGATGGGATATTCTTCCTATACCAAGAAGGTGAAGGCATCAAGAGCCAAACGATAGCAGTAAGGTCAGCATGGAATGACATTCGTATAAAAGGACCGGACGAATTAGGAAGGCGAGTCATAGCTCACACGATAAGATATGAAGTATGGAGGGAAACAAGAAAAGGTCTCTTTCCAAGACCCGCATCCCCTCTCCGTAAAGAAAATAATCCTCTATCCAAAGATCAAATGTTGAAAGAGATCGAAGTTTTAAAAGCTCAAATGAGGGTTTTTGATGAGAAAGACCAAGCTGCCGAAGTAACCATTACCACGCTCCAAAGGCAAGTACAGAAGCTGAATGTACAGATTGAGCATTTGAAGGATGAATGCGCCGATGCCCACGAAGCCCCAAGTCGTGCAAAAAGGGCAAGAAAAGACAAAGAAGCGGAAATTCAAGAGATGTTGGCAAAAATAGGATGTCAAGAGAAGATGCTTGTCAAACTTCAAAAGAAGAAAAAAGAGCTCGAGACAAGTGTAGGGGATCACGTTGAAACAATACATATACTAGAAGAGAGGGTTGAATCCCTGCAGGAATCCTTAGCCCAAACAGAAGTGTACTCTGATCAAGGATGGAATGAAGCGGCCAAGTATCACGAGCTACTGGCAGAAGCTAACATGAGAGAAAATTGGCTCCAAAACAAGGTAAAAGACTCTGAAAGGGTTGAAGCTCAACGTCACGCAGAATGGGTAAAAGGATGGAAATTCGTGGTGGAGGATGTAATGAATGAAAAGGAAGCATGGAAGAGAAAATACGAGGACGTGATGGATAAGCTCCAATATCACACTTCCCAGCTGGTGGAGCGGTTTGAAGAGGCATCCGTCCACATGCGTATAAACCATTTCCTTCAGCTACCACCAAAGGTGACTGAGTTCTTCAATCATTTTGGGAGACTTGCCAGAGAGTTCAGAAAAAAGAAGATGAGGCTCTTAACATAGAACCTTGTGGACCTTGGAGAAGGATGGAAACCATCAATGTGTTTCTTTTATTTTGGTCAAAGACTCATGATTTGTATCAGAATATTTATAATGAAATAGAAGTTTTCATCCATGTCTATCGAGCGTTTTTAGATGATATCTATCGAGGAGTGCATTCTCCCTTAGATACGTCATCAACTGTATTTTTACCCTAAAAACAACGAGTTTTCTGTGTAAAAATAAGGACGTTGCTAGTACGGGTGTGGTCTATCGAGGAGTAGATTCTCCCTTGGACTTGACACCAGCTGCATTCAAGCTAGAGGGAACCATACCACTAGGTTTGATTGCAGGATGAGTCTTCTTGCTATTAGTGAATACCCTCACGATCGAATAAAGGATGATAACTTGCACATGCATGCATGCACACACACAAAATTATTGATTGACTAATGAGTTGTTCTTATTCACTCCCGTTCAACTCTAATCCTTCTGAGGATTCAGGAACCATTGCGCGACCTAGGAAAGGTAATACCAACCAAACCCGAGTTCATGATACCAGATCTCGGACCAGGATGGCTGCCAATGCGCTTGAGGAAGGAAGAAACTTAAACTCTGAAGTAGATTAAGTTCTCAGCAATTGGCAATCGGAACCATTTGTTGATGTTATTTCCATAAAGTAATTATCTTATTGTACTAATTATGAACTGATGTTTACTCTCTTTGAGACATGAATGAAAATGTAACACTTTGTCTGGTGTTTTCCTTTTGATTCCATCGTTTCTTTTCTCTTTCTTTCATTTATTTATTTTGTCTAAGCTTTTTGTCATAAATAAGACCCTTGCCTATACTTCTCCTATTCCTGACTTTTTCTTCTAGGAATACTTCTCCCACTAAAGATTTACCTCGGGAAAGGAACTTTGAAAACTCATTTATTGATTCCCTCGCAGCCGCTGATGAATACGACCTTGAATCCGATGAGGAAGAAGAAGACATTGAAGGATTCATAAAAGTGGTGAAACAGTCAGAGGAAGGGATTAGCTCGAATGATGAGGTTGCAGAAGTGATCAATATGGTAACCGAGGAAGATAAGAAGGAGTTGAAAATAGTGGATAACCCAGAGCGTGAAGAAATGGTTGCACTATTCAAAGAGTATCTGGATGTTTTGGCATGGTCCTACAGAGATATGCCGGGTTTAGATCCTGAGATAGCATCGCATAAAATTCCCTTATACCCAGATGTGGCTCCAAAGAAGCAAAAATTAAGGAGAATGCACCCCGAGATGTCGCTGAAGATCAAGGAAGAAGTGACCAAGCAGCTGGAGGCTGGCTTTCTGGAAGTAGCTAGACACCCGGAATGGGTAGCTAATATTGTTCCGGTACCAAAGAAGGATGGGAGGGTCAGAATGTGCGTGGACTACCGAGACCTGAATAAAGCCAGTCCAGAGGATGATTTCCCCCTACCTCATATTGATGTCCTTGTAGACAGTACAGCCAGAAGTCACAGGTTTTCTTTCATGGACGGGTATTCTGGGTACAATCAGATCCTCATGGACAATGACGATAAAGAAAAGACAACTTTTATCACTCCTTGGGGAACTTTTTGTTACAAAGTGATGCCTTTGGTATTAAAGAACGCTGGGGCCACTTACCAACGTGCTATGGTGGCATTGTTCCATGATATGATGCACAAGGAGGTAGAGGTATACGTTGATGATATAGTGGCCAAGTCCAAGGAAGGGGAAAGCCATGTGGCAGTTTTGAGAAAGTTGTTCGAGCGGCTAAGAAAGTACAAGTTACGCCTCAACCCTGCAAAATGTACTTTCGATGCATCCGCAGGGAACTTACTTGGCTTTTTTATCAGTAGAGAAGGGATAAAGGTGGACCGTAACAAGGTGGAAGCAATACGCGATATGCCAGCACCTAAGAACGAGCGAGAAGTAAGGGGTTTTCTTGGAAGATTGAACTACATTGCACGCTTCATCGCAAATCTGACTAGCACATGTGAACCAATCTTCAAACTCCTCAGGAAGAATAATCCAGGAAGATGGGATGATGACTGTCAAGAAGCCTTTGATAAGATAAAGACATATCTAATTAATCCCCCAGTGTTGGTACCACCTACCCAAGGTCGTCCATTATTACTCTACCTCACCGTATTGCCAACCTCAATGGGGGCAATGCTAGGACAACATGATGAATCTGGCAGGAAGGAGCAGGCAATTTATTATCTGAGCAAGAAGTTTAACGCCTGTGAGGCTCGTTATATGGCAATCGAGAAGACTTGTTGTGCACTAGTATGGGCCTCCAGAAAACTCAGACAGTACATGTTATATCACACCACTTGGCTAATTTCTCGAATGGATCCTTTGAAGTATATCTTTGAAAGTCCTTATATCTCCTTAAGGGTTTCGAAGTGGCAAGTGATATTGTCAGAATTTGACATCAAATATGTGACCCAGAAGTCCATCAAAGGAAGTGTGATTGCTGATCATTTAGCAGAGAATCCTCTTGAGGATAGATGGCCTGTCAATTCTGAGTTTTCGAATGGAGAAGTAATGTCCCTTGAGGAAGACGAAGAACAGGAAGATGTGTGGAAAATGTATTTTGATGGAGCAGTCAATATGCATGGCAGTGGTATAGGAGTAGTGGTTATCTCACCAAGTGGCAGGCAATACCCGATGGCCGTAAAACTGAAATTCGAAAGTACAAATAATATTGCAGAATACGAAGCATGTGCTGGTGGATTGCAAATGGCACTTGAACTGGGTATAAAGCAGTTGAAAGTCTTCAGGGATTCAGCTTTAATCATTTATCAAGTCAATGGTGAGTGGCAGACCAAGGACTCCAAGGTGATCTCGTATCAGAAATACTTTACTCAGTTGATTGCAAAGTTCGATGAGATTACTTTCTCGCATTTAAGTCGAGACAAGAATCAATTTGCTGATGCTTTGGCCACACTAGCTGCCATGACCAAGTTGGATATCCGTATCGATGTCCAACCCATCCAAGTTAGAGTGCAAGATGAACCAACGTACTGTGCTCATGTGGAAGGAGAACCCGATGGTAAGCCCTGGTATCATGATATCAAGCAATATATTCAGAACAAGGAATACCCGGTAGGGGCGAGCGAAGTAAATAAAAAGACCATCCGAAGACTGGCTATGGCCTTTTTCTTGAACAAGGAAGTCTTGTAAAAAAGTGGATATGATGGTACCCTACTCAGATGTGTGGATGCTCGTGAAGCTAAGTGGATCATGATTGAAGTTCATGAAGGAATCTGTGGGACTCATGCCAATGGCCACATGATGGCTAAGAAGATCTTGAGAAGTGGCTATTATTGGTCTACTATGGAGTCAGATTCCATGGAGCATGTTCGTAAATGCCAAAAATGCCAGATACATGCAGACCGAGTTAATGCACCTGCGTTTCCATTGCACAGTTTAGAATCCCCATGGCCTTTTTCGATGTGGGGAATAGATGTCATCGGTCCCATTAATCCCAAGGCTTCCAATGGTCATTGTTTCATTTTGGTGGCAATAGACTATTTCACTAAATGGGTAGAAGCTACTTCATATGCCAGCATAACTCAAAGGGTGTTCCTCAAATTCCTCAGAAAGGACATTGTCTGTAGATACGGGATCCCAGAGAGGATAATCACAGATAATGCTGCTAATCTTAATAGTACCGAGATTCAAAAGTTTTGCGACAGTCTCAAAATCAAACACCACAACTCGGCTCCTTATAGACCTCAAATGAATGGTGCAGTCGAGGCAGCAAACAAAAATGTCAAGAAGATCGTTGCCAAGATGGTTGTAAACTATAAGGATTGGCACGAAATGCTGCCATATGCTCTACATGCTTATCGGACTAACATACGATCAAGCACTGGGGCAACTCCTTTCTCTCTGGTGTACGGGATGGAGGTTGTCTCACCTATCGAAGTGGAACTCCCTTCTCTAAGAGTCTTGATGGAAGCAGACTTAGAAGAGTCTGAGTGGGTGAAGACTCGATATGAGCAGTTGAACATGATAGAAGAGAAAAGGTTGGCAGCTATCTGTCACGGGCAATTGTATCAAAACAGAATGGCAAGAGCTTTCAATAAAAAGGTTCATCCTAGAGAGTTTCGTACGGGAGACCTGGTCTTAAAGAAAATCCTCCCTAGCCAAGAGGATGCCCGAGGAAAATGGGCACCAAATTATGAAGGCCCCTACATTGTCAAACAAGCGTTCTCAGGAGGTGCTTTGATTCTGCAAAACATGGATGACGAAGAGCTACCAAGGCCAGTAAACTCTGATGCTGTGAAAAAATTCTACGCTTGAAGGCCCGCTAGGTTGAAAACCCGAAAGGGCAGCCTAGGCAAAAGTTAGGGCAAAACAATAATAGAAAAACAAAGGCCCGCTAGGTTGAAAACCCGAAATGGCAACCTAGGCAAAAGTTAGGGTAAAAGAATAATAGAAAAGCAAAGGCCCTCTAGGTTGAAAACCCGAAATGGTAACCTAGGTAAAATTTAGGGCAAATAAACCTTAGACTGAAAACCTGCAAGGGCAGCCTAGGAGAAGAATAGGGTCCAACACTTCTGCAAGCACCCACTGGGGCAATTTTATCCGGCTGAGTACACTGGGGCAAAATTATTAAGGAAAGATCGAAGAAGGTGTGTTTGAGGAATCAGAAACAGGAGCCAAGATCTGTATCATCAAAAGACTGAGGGGAATCAATTAAATGAAAATCAAGGGACCAACACTGGGGCAAATTTTATATGATTTTCGTAATTTTCTTTGCTTATCTTTGTTTTTTTCATCCCTTTTTTAACCTTGTTCCCATTGTTATTGTCTTTTAACAACCTAAATTCTCATATTAAGGCAAGAGGTTTTCTTCCAACACTCCCCTGTCGTGTTCACTCTCGTGTCTCAATAAAAGTAAATATAAGTTTAATGGTATGATTTGATAACTCTAATGGTAGCACCAATGAATGGTTTAAACCAAGAGGGCTCAATACTTCAGATTCAGTGGAAGAGGTAGCATGCACTGGATGACAAAAGAATGAGGCGAATAAGCTTACATAACATCCGGAGTTTATCAGATTCTTGGGTGACCAATGTTGTTAAAAGAATGAGTGATGCCTCGTCCCAGAGTGGCCGATGAACAAGGGTTTGGTTGGTCGAAGCTTTTCCAGGGAGCAATTGATTTCGTTGTCCTCAAAAGGAAGGGATTCTCATTTGTTTTAGCTCACTAATAGTTTATTTTCGAGCTCCGAGGCTCACTACACAGTTATTTTCGAGCTCTAAGGCTCATTGCATATTTACTTTCTGTTGGACGAGGAGGTTCCGTCCATTGCATGTTTATTTTCTGTTGGACGAGGAGGTTCCATCCATTGCATCTAATTTTCTGTTGGACGAAGAGGTTCCGTCCACTGCAATCTCATTTTCGAGCTCTGAGGCTCACTGTATTTTTATTTTTTCGAGTTGAGGCTCACTGCAAGTTTATTTTCGAGCTCTGAGGCTCGCTGCATTTCTTTATTCTCGAGATCTGAGGCTCACTGCAAGTTTATTTTCGAGCTCTGAGGCTCGCTGCATTTTTATTTTTTAGAGCTTTAAGGCTCACTGCAAGTTTATTTTCGAGCTCTGAGGCTCGCTGCATTTCTTTTTTCTCGAGTTCTGAGGCTCACTGCAAATTTATTTTTGAGCTCTGAGGCTCGCTGCAAGTTTATTATCGAGCTCTGAGGCTCATTGCAATTTTATTTTCGAGCTCTGAGGCTTATTGCAAGTTATTTTCGAGCTCTGAGGCTCACTGTACTTTTCATTTCCGATCTCTGAGGCTCACTGCAATTTTATTTTCGAGCTCTGAGGCTCATTGCAAGTTATTTTCGATCTCTGAGGCTCGGTGCATATTTACTTTCTTGTTGGACGAGGAGGTTCCGTCCACTGCATTTTTATTTTCGAGATCTGAGGCTCACTGCATTTTTACTTTCGAGCTCTGAGGCTCACTGCAAGTTTATTTTTGAGCTCTGAGGCTCACTGCATTTTTATTTCAGAGCTCTGAGGCTCACTGCATTTTTATTCTGAGGCTCACTGTAATTTTATTTTAGAGCTCTGAGGCTCATTGCAAGTTATTTTCGAGATCTGAGGCTCGCTGCATATTTACTTTCCTGTTGGACAAGGAGGTTCCGTCCATTGCATCTTTACTTTCGAGCTCCGAGGCTCACTGCAATTTCATTTCCAAACTGTAAGGTCTTCTTCTGAGCTCCTCATGTTTTTCGGACAAAATATGTGTTCATTTTCTTTACTTGTTCATTACTACAATACATGAGAAGTCACGGCTAATCATGTCTTCTAGTACGTAACAAGTACAGGGGGGCAACTGTGAACACCCATTTTGTCGGTCTTTTATTGTAACATTACGCTTCGATGAGACTAATAGTAATAAAAAGAAAAAAAATGAAGAAAGGAGGGGGTGCTCCAGTCCATTACATTTGTACTTGTTGTTGGACGGGGAAGTCCCGTCCATCACATTTGCACTTACTGTGGTCGGGGAAGTCCCGTCCATCACATTTGCACTTATTGTGGACGGGGAAGTCCCGTCCATCATGTGGGACTTGCTGTTGGGCCCGTCCAGTCCATTGCTTTGCATTTGCTGTTGGCCCCGTCCATTCCACTGCACCTGCCAATGGACGGGGTGGTCCCGTCCAGTCATTACACTTGCTGGTGGACGAGGTGGTCCCGTCCATTGCTTTGCACTTGCTGTTGGGCCGGTCCAGTCCATTGCTTTGCATTTACTGTTGGCCCCGTCCAGTCCACTGCACTCGCCAATGGACGGGGTGGTCCCATCCAGTCATTACACTTGCTGGTGGATGGGGTGGTCCCGTCCATTGCTTTGCACTTGTTGTTGGGCCCGTCCAGTCCATTGCTTTGCACTTGCTGTCGGCCCCGTCCAGTCCGCCGCACCTGCCAATGGACGGGGTGGTCCCGTCCAGTCATTACACTTGCTGGAGGACGGGGTAGTCCCGTCCAGTCCTGTCCCTCTTATTTCTGTTGGACAAGGGGGTTTCGTCCACTTCAATTATTTTAATTTCTATTGGACGAGGAGGTTCCGTCCACTGCAATTATCTTTTCTTGTTGGACGAGGACGTCCGTCCAGTGTTTATCTACTTTTGCATATCTAAGTTTCTGTTGGGATGAAGTGATTCCGTCCACTGTAATTTTATTTTCATGCTGAAGGCTAAAGAATAAGGAAAGAAGAAAGACTGATAAGGAAGAAAGGACGAAGAAAACAAGGAGAAAAAGACAATCAACGAAAATGAAAGGAAGCTGAGTTACGCCTCCTACCCACTTTACATACCAGGCAAGACCTGTTTTCCTCCTCTACCCATTGGTCCTCCTTCTTCCTTACCTCCGCCCTTGTTTTAACCCGGTAACCCTACTCTTAACCCTAAAAAGCCATCATGCACATCAGACAAAAACCCCCATCTCCTTTCTCTTTTCAAGCGTGCAACCCTCACATCAAATCACCACCTTTCTGCTACTCATGCCACCCCGTATGGGCACACGCTATTTTTCTCAAAACCCCCATCTCCTTTCTCTTTTCAAGCTTGCAACCCTCACATCAAATCACCACCTTTCTGCCACTCATGCCACCCCATCTGGGCACACGCTATTTTTGCTCGGAACCCCCCTTTTTGCACCTCCTCTACCCATTGGTCTTTTCTTTTTTCTTCCATCTCCCCCCTCGCCTTAACCTAGCAGCCTCACTCCTATTCCTAAAAAGCCTTCATACCCATCAGACAAAAACCCCCATCTCCTTCCCTTTTCAAGCGTGCAACCTTCACATCAAATTCCCTCCTTTTTGCTGTTCAGAATGGCCCAAGCCTTGGGTATTCGTGCAAGACGACCTTGAAGTCAACGGAGAAGAAGCAAGAAGCCCTCTCCTCCGCCTATAAAAGGAGAGGAAAAAGAGAGGAAAAAGGGGAGAACATTTTTCGGAGAAGGACTACTTATGATATGATATTTTCTTAGTGAGAAAAGAGAAAGGAGGGGAGAACACTGTTCTTGAGAGAAAACGAAAGATCAGAAAGGGGATAGAGAGGAAAGATACAAAGAAAAGAGAAAAGAATGAGAGATTTTTGTTGTGAGGAAGAGAGATCAGAAATCTGGGCTTCCTTTTCTCTTCCCTATTATTAGAAGTGGTTAAGAAGGAAGAGCTGAAGGGGCCAGGGAGATTGAATTTAAAGATTTCGAGCTTAAAATCTTACCACTATGAGTGAACAAAGTGATTCTTATTCTACTCCCGGTCGGTAAACTTTGTTCTTTTCATTGATATTGTTAATAAATTTCTCTTGACACTCTTACTTTTCTATGCTCCTGTTCTCTGAGTAAGTTGGTAAAAAGTTTCATTTCTACGTTTTTGTCCCATCTTCAAGAGATAAAAATTATTTATTTTACATAAAAATAGAGGATGATCACTTGATTAAAACAACCTTTTTTTGGTTGCCCTATGACAAGTGTCTTGTTTAACCCCTCAGATTTAGAGGTTGCTCTGTGGACTTACGTGCCATGTTCAACCTCATGTAGTTTTAATAAAGAGGTTCATAACGGGTAAAACAAATATCTCAAAGTTACTAATAATTTACACAACTAATTTTGGGTAACCATTTTATGGATGTTCCAGGGTGCCGTGGGGTTAAGTCTCCATGCCTTCCCTATACATAATCGACTCACGAACCCAAAGCTTTTCTTAAAAGGTTTTCCAACTTCCTTGAAGCAAAATAAAGTTGGTGGCGACTCCATGTTTTCCCTCTAAGAGGAAAAGCTATTCTTTTCCCATAACTCTATTTTATTACCTTTCTCATACCTTCTTGCAAATATTTATTATTATTATTTTTCTTTAAATGAATAATTTTTAACTTTGACCATCAGCATTAAATTTTTTTTTTGTGGGTATTACATTTAATCCATTGAAAAAAAATCCACAATTGCTTACCTGTATTTGCCATAATCAAATATCGGAACAAATGAAAAAAAAATCATCACTAATGAACAACTATAATGATAGAGTTACCTTGTAATTTGAGCACCCAATAAATCTCCTTCCAGTGTTCTTGTTTGTGTTAGAGATATAATAATATGGTATAATAATACCACCGGATCACCACAATGGCAAAGACCTACAAGTTGTCTCCTTCTACTAATTGTTTCGGTGGAGGATGAACCTCGGGACATGTCAAGCTAGTTGATGTGCGTAGAACATGAAGTGATATGCAGAAAGTTGCAGGCAGGGGAGCTATTTTGGACGAATCTATTTCGGGCAATGTTATTAAAACCGAATCGGTGATCGACTCGGTCATGGCACTGGATTAATAGGTCACTGATTCATCCAGGGGTCACCGATTGACTCGGTTTGAACCGGCATACATTAAAATTTTTTAAAATATTCATATATATGACAACATAATTCAACATGTCCATACTCTAAATTCAAAATAACAATAACAAACATTAACCCATTGTATATATATAATATTTGTTAAAAACAATAACCAACATCATTGCGATGCAGTTGTAGAATGCCATCCCAATAAGCATTTGACCTGGGTTCGATCCCCCAATTTGCCAACTTTTGCTAATTAACTTTGAAATTGCTGTGAGTGGGGAAGTAGCGCCTGCAGCATCATCCACGCATGGCATCGAGTAAGAGCGTGCTTGACAGGGAGTGTGTGCTATTTCATGAAACAGGGATTGGGGACAAAGGTAGGAGAAACACAGTATGGAGGAGAATCAGTTGCAAGTCACATAATGATCATCCCTTTCACCATTTGGGTCTCATGAAACCCTAAATACATTTTTTTTTTTGGGTTGGGGGGGGTGGGTGGGTATTATAGGTGATGTTCCACATCAGCAAGGTTAACAGTCACTTATAAGAAATCTACTTTAGGGACCTAATTGAAAATTTGATATAAATTTAGGGACCCAATTGGAAACATTTTTTTAGTACAAACACCTACTTAAAAATTACCAAATAATTTAGGAACCAACTAAATAATTAATGGTGCAACACATTCAAGAAATCTTGATTAAATCAATTATATGGAAAATAGAGAAGCACTTTTCAAGATCTTGGAATTTATTCTTTGACTCTTGAAGACATCACATTCATCTTAGAAAAGTGAAGATAGCATTTTCAAGGGTTCTTGAAAATATGAGAATTAATTAGCCTCCATTTATTACTCTTGGAAGAAGCTACACTACTCCACTATAAATAGGAGGACTTGTGAAGAGTTGAAGCAATCCATCCAAGTGAGAGAGATCATCTCCAAGAGTGAGAGAGTTCTTGTAATCCTCTTTGAGAGAAAGAGAGAGTTGTCATTCCACCATACTTAGTGAGAGTTGAGAGATATTGTATACCATCCTAATTGGGTGAGATTGAGAGAGATCCTCTTATACAAGAGAGACATTGTATTCCTACTTTTTCAATAGTGGAGATATTTTGCTGGATTAAGTCCCGTGGTTTTTACCTTTCACGTTGAAGGGGTTTTCCACGTTAAAAATTCTTGGTGTTATTCTTCTACCCTTACTTTCTTTACTTTTATTTATTGTCCATCTTAAATCATATAAAGAGGGAAATTGTACTTGTATTTCCCAACAGTTTGCTAAAAAAAAAATGATTTACCCTATGCAGTTACTGATAAAGAAGTAAAGTTTTGTTGTCATTGTCATTGGTTTGAATTACACTCTCTGATTAGAATGCCGTGATTGCATGAGGAAAGGTCATATTGCCTCCATTTATTGTTGATATTGCAAGAAACCATGATAAATGTTTTAGAATATCCATACACATCCTCAGAGGTCTTATTAGATAGAATAAGTCTTAACATTGTCCCAACCCTTGAACTGTTGTTGTTGTCTACTCTTCCAACCAAACATCCATGTCATGGTTAGTACAACATTTTAAAACCTGCTCGTTACTTCTGAGAATTGATGAATGAATATTGACCACATTTACTCTAATGACATTGACAGGGTAATGAAGACAAATTTAGGATGAGGCTGGCAATGGACATGTTATTGGGTGACCACAATGAGGAAAATGAAACTCCGGAGAGAAATGTTGAGTATGTTTGACAAACAAGGAACTATGCATGAACAACATAAACAACATTTTTTGGGACATGGGTGACGTGTACAGATTAATACTACATTACCCATTATTTTGCTCACGTGGATATCCGTTGTATCATCTCTAGTTATGCATGTTTCGATCTCACTTTGTAGCTAGGACTAATATTTAGGAAGTGTTCTTTTTTGTAAATGGTGATAACAATATGCTTTGAGGAACATTATGCATCATGTCTTGATATATTATTCAATTTAAGGTCCAATTATCTTGTTTTGGCATTATGACAAAATCTTTAACAATCCTTTGATGGTTTGATTTCATACAATTTTAGATGCAAATGTCTTTGCGGTTTAGATTTCATACATGCACGTTTTCTTTATCGGGCATTTATTACAACAGCTTCAACAATGAATCAAGATTGAACTAGTGCTAGACCACCATGCCTTACCTTGCACAGGGTGTAACTTTTGTATCTTGCACTTGATCAAAGGTTTAATGTAACTACATTTATGTAGAACACACGATGCTTCAAACTCTTGTGATATTGGAGTGGAGTGAAGACTTGGTGAGTCATACAAATGTGAGCTTGGTTTGGTGTAAAACACTAGTGAGAGTGATGTGGAGTGACATTTGATCCTTGGGTTTTGCAGTGGTCTTATGTGTTGTCTATAAGTGTTTTCGGTGGTCCATTGGATCCTTGGGTTATGTTGGTCTTGGGCACTTTCTTCTAAATCTCAAGTTTTGCTCTCCATTTGGTGTTGCTGTTTTGGGTGTCTACTCCTCGAGTTCTGCTCTACTTGTGTGGTCGCTGGTTGTCCTCAGCTTACGGTGGTTGATGGTTGGCTTCAGTGTTGCTACTTAATTCCTCTGGTGGACTCTCTCGGGCTATCTCATCTATCTTATGGATTTTGTACTAACTTGTCCTTGCTGGTTGATTTTTTTTGGTGTTGTTGGGATGGTCTATTTGGTTTTTAGGATCGTTTTTACTATTGGGGCTTCCTGTCAGGCTTTTTGCAATGCATGGAGGTCTCCTTTTTAGTGATAAGATATATAAGATATATGAATGATCGGTTCACGATGTTTGTTTGAGGTCTCCTTTTTAATAAGAATTGTTATTAATTGGTTACAAAGGGGTTACCCTACCCATACTTACTACAAGCAAAGAGGAACAAGAAACAAGAAACAAGAAACATAAAAGCCCGAACCCAAAAACACTATCATGCTAAACAACACAGCAGGCACCAAAAAATTAGCCCAACTAAGAGAAACAAAGTCCATTCTTGAAGCCCAACTAATTAGGCAAATACCCGCAATGCAAAAGAAGACTATGGAGGTATTCAGGTCTTCAAATATTTATTGTTGAGCTTTCTTCAGGTCTTCAAAACGATGGAATTGAAATACAAAAACTTGACTCCATTAGCAAACTTCCCAATCATGCTCCTCGATTTGATAATTATCATCCCCCAAGGACACAACTTTATCATCTGATTTATGGGGGACCACCTATTTCATCATCGCCTCTTCCACCTTGGAAAGCAAGGCTGTAATGGGGCATATTAGGGGAGGCAAATGAATGGATTGGATAAATTTTTATGCGGATTATAATTGATGGATTGAAAACGATCCATTAATCCATTATGATCCATTAAAAATTCATTAAAAAAAATACAATCCATCCACGATCCATTTAATAAAATCCATCAAATCCATCCATTAACAACTTTTTTATGGATGGATATCCAATCCATCCATAAAAATTATTTTAAAGAATAATTTTTTTTACAATTAAATAATTTTATTAGTTTTAAAATATCATCTCCTAATAAATTTTTTTGTACAATTAAATAATTTTATTAATTTTAAATATCCTCTCCTAATAATTTTTTTTGTACAATTAAATAATTTTATTAGTTTTAAAATATCCTCTCCTCTCTCTCTTTCCCCTCTCTCTCCTCTATCTCTCTCTCTTTCCCATCTCTACTGTCTCTCTCCTACTTGCGAAATTATTTCCATTTAACTCATTATGAAATGAGTTAACCACTAAAATATATAATTCATTTCTGCGATTTTTTATTTATTTACGTAGTTACATATTAAAATAGGAAAATGTTCTTTTGAAATGAACTTGTATTTAAATTTATAGTCTATTTACCATTAATTTGATAAAATGCATTAAGATCTCAACTCTACTAAATAATTTCTAGATACATACATCTTTAACTACTCATTTTAAAACAGTAATGAAAACAACTACATCTTATCAAAGATATTCAATTCCAATTCCAATTCCAATTCCAAAAATTCCCATTACATTACAGACAAGTCCATAGATACAAAGAGAATATGTGAAAGTAACGTGCTGCAGGATGGGATAATTGGTGAATGCTCTTTTCTCGTCGGGTCTCTCCATCATGAAAGTGAACAAGCTTCACAAAATTTGCATAAAAAATGCTTCACCTGCAAAGCATTCATTAGAAGGATTTTCAAGGTCTCTCAAAACAAACTAAACATACACTTTCGGGAAAAACTTACAATCATTCATTTCTGGATATAAGTAAGGGTGAAAGGTCCTCAACAAGTTTTTCAGCATCAAGATCCAACATAGCTACAAATGAGAGTCAAAGTAGAAAATAATTAAACATACAATAATTTAAAAAGACTTAAATTAAATAAAAAGATTAAAAATAGTAAGCTAGTAGATACTAACCTGGAGTTCCACAAAGCCAATCATTTGTACACAATAATGCTTCAACATTTTCAGGCAAAAGAGAACTCCGATACTTGTCAAGTATACGCCCACCAATGCTAAATGCCGATTCTGATGCAAAATCATTAGACATATTACCTGTAAACACATCAACGTAGAAAACCACATGTTAGCTAGTCATGAACAAAATCTGTTCCCTAACTACTAGGAAAATACTTGGTTATTGTTAATATTATTCAAATTTCAAAGCCTAAAACATCCACAAAATCATACTAGATAAAGTTGATGCACTACCATATCTTATAGAAATGGTGATTGTTTTGAACAATGGAGATTAACAGCTAAATTTAAATGTCAACAGGAGAGCTATCATGTGTAGACTTGCAGCAAGAGTAAATCACAATGCACACATATTTTCCTTCTGTTTCTTCCTTATTCTTTTTCAGATGACAAAAACCTGCTAGTGCACACGTTTTCTACAGAGATAAAAAAAATCATAATTTGTATTTTATCATATACAAAGATGAATAATGCTTGGTGCACATCAGCACCAAACACATCACTTCACATTATGTGAGATGGCAAAATAAGAGTAAGTGCAAAAAATGAAGACTAGCTACAGTCAGATTGTGAAAACCATATAAATATAAGATGATGTGCACGTAATTTTGTGAGTTTAACATTATTCTACAAATGATTGATGTAAGTAATAGTCAATCATAAAATTTGGATCCCACCACTTCACAGCAATTTAACATCGTGAATGAAACTTTGATGCATAACACATTATCAATCTTTTCCAGGATCCATCTCACCAGCAAATTATCAGAAGTTTTCTAACATACACCTGGATATCTGTATTTAACGTGTATTAGCCAGAGAAAGAGAAGTAGAGTCTTGAAATTACAGTGGACAAACTTGTCACAAAACACTCACATGCATTCTTCACATCTAGTGGACCAGTTAATAGATGTATCTGCATGTGAACCCAGAGGGTTCCTTTTGAAATGCAATGACAACCGCTTCCAACAATTTTACCTCAAGAAATTTCTAACAAGGTTTCAACAAAGTTGCTCAAGGACAAATATAAGATTTTTTCAAGTAAGTTCATCACCATTAAAAAATTATAGTGACACAGAGAGATCAAGACTACTTAGTGTGGCACAGATTGAACATGCCATGCATCATATTAGATGTTGCAGTTTGTTAGTGTTCATGCAACACTGCACCAAAATTAGACTATCATGTAACACTTTTGTGTAGTTTGCTGGCTGCACTAGACTGCAAAATAAAGTGCCATTAATAACAATGATCCTGACATAACAAGTTAATGTTTCATTCAGCACCTTAATTTCAAGAAATAATTTCCCTTTATAATTCCTTAAATTAATACTCTATTCGTTGTTCCTTTTTCAATAGCTAAATGCCTGAAAACCTATACTCCATAAATCAATCATGGACATGGTCCAACTTGAACCTTCCAAGTTTCTACAATATTGAAATTCTGGTTGATAGGCATTATAGATATATATTGATGTTCCACATATTAAACAAAGTTGTCAAATGTCAATCAGGTTTCTTCCTAGCTATAATAGATAATTTGAAATATTGCAAAGTGATCCTAGGAGGTTGCTTGCCATTCATCCAAGCATTCTCACATTATATTGCTTCATGCATTAGTTTTAATTTTTTATGCCCTTTTTGTCTGAACTCTGAAAAGCAGGAAGCAAAATCTGCATAATGATGTTTATTTTATTTGGAAGCCAGTCTTCATGTAACTCTTCAAAATGATGAAATTTCTTAATATTGCTATAGGTATCTCCATTACTGGAATATCTAGAAGAAGAATAAATAGAAGTTGTCTACTCACTCACAAGTCACAAGTCACAACACATGTTCAAATATACCATTTTATCTACCCTTTTAAAAAAAGTAGCTTAATACGAAAGAAGTGAAAACATGTTGAGGACTTTGTTATCCAAAGTCATTCATCAAAGTCAGTAAGACACATCATAAGAAAAAATAAAACAAGTTTGTTAAGCTCCTAATCCAATTTTGAAACTCCCATTTGCATATACTTGTTTCCAAAGAAGAACATATAGTTTAAAACAGAATTGAAACAAAACAGAACAAAATAAATGGATGCAAGACCTTGGAGCAGAGGACGATTCCAAGCAGATACAAGAAACCGAATGCACTAATTGGGGACAGAGATGCATAGAACAGAGCAATAAACAAGATCTTCTGGTTGTGAATTTCATTATAGATATGCTTCACCAAATGGCTTACTTTCATGATTTAATGAGAATTTCATTCAGAAAATGATAACTCAGTTGAGAAATTTTCATTTCGCTCAATACCTAGAAAGCAAATTCTACACATATTGATAACTCAGAAGCAAAAACTCAGATGCAAAAAATTCAAGCAAACACGTCGAATTAGAGATGGTGAACCTGAAGCCTTCGGTTAAACTCTGTTTTCCGATCGCGACCTTCACCGAAGCTTTGAATGGCAGAAGCTTTGAGATTGCGACCTTCACCGAAGAGCAGTGTTATCGATGGCGGATGGCGGCCGGCCAAAAATCCGCCATACATTATAGCGGATGGCGATGCGGCCAAATGGCGGATGCCATGGCGGACAAAAAAAAATATATATATATATATATATATATATATATATATATATATATATATATCTACATAACAAAAATTACAGAAATAAATATAAAATCTAAAACACTATCAACATAAGTCAAGAACCATAAACTAAATTGATAGAAAAGTCATACAAGTCTCATAATTCAAATAGAAAATGTCATAAACCATCAAGTTCAAGACTTCATAATTCAAAATAACAACAAAATGATAAAAACAACATGACAAACACAAAGTAAATGGCTATTCCTCTTCCTCAACCCCAACATAATCAATTTCTTGGTTATATAATGGGGCATATCCCTCTTCCTCTTCTCCATCAGATTTCTCAAAAACAAGTAACTCTTGTTCATCTTCAGATGCCTCAGAATCATCCTCAAATTCCAATTCTTCACTTGGATCAACTACTATCTCTTTCCCCTTGCCCTTACTCCCCTTAGAGGTTGAACTTGCACCTGGACCTTTCTTAGAAGCTTTGGCAGCAGCTGCAACACTTGATTCTCCCTTTCTTTTCCTTGTTTTCTGCCTAGTAAGTGTTGTAGGCTCTCCAACCCCCGAAGCCTCATAAACAGTTCCCCAATTTAGTGTGTCATCATCATCAAAAACCAACTCATTCCCAACATCATCATTATTATCATCCATCTCTCCAACTAACCACTCATTACACTCATCAATGTCATTGAGTGTAATTGGGTCAATTTCATCTTTAATACTATGTCTATGATGGAGTTGTTGGTTATATTTGACATAAACCAAATCATGCAACTTCTTATGGTCAAGCCTAATACACTGTTTTGAGTGAATCTGAAACACAAATATAATTGAAGAAGTGTTAATACTTAATTAGGCTTGACCACACTTATAAAATAAACTCAAGATACTTACTTGCTCGAATACACTCCAATTGCGCTCACATCCAGATGCGCTACATGTCAAGCTCAAAATCTTGATAGCCAATTGTTGCAAATTTGGAGCCGAGAAGCCATACATTCGCCATCATTGAGCTACAAAATCAGAGTGTATGACTTAGAATTTAAACATTAAACTTAAAAGAATTGAAATAGTGAAATTATTAGAAGATGGGGTCTTAGTTTCTCACCAGGAGCGACGACTTTTCTTTGTGTTATTGCAAATTCAGAACCAAAGAGACCGCTAGCAGTCTTATAAATAGGCAACTCGGCTAGTATCTTAGCTTGCACATCCTTACTTGGCACCAACCTAGAGATGCAAGCATACAACCCATTGTGAACCTCCAAATCAAACTCCAAGCCGGGATTGGAATAGAAGAACTCCGGATTTAAATAGTGACCAACTGCGTGCAATGGACGATGAAGCTGACAATTCCATCTATTGTCAATGATTTCAAAAACATCTTTGTATTTGCTTTCATTGTTGTTGAAAGACTTCATAATTGCTTCTTTGGCCTTGTCCATTGCTTCATAAATATATCCCAAGGCTGGTTTTCTTTCACCATCAACAAGTCGAAGCACTCGTACAAGAGGAGCCATGACTTTAAGAATATAAACCACATTTTTCCAAAATGAAGGCATAAGAACAACCTTCGATGCTTGCCTCCCCTTAGCTTCCTTGGATAGCTTGTTTTTGCTCCACTCATCGGAAGTAAACATTTTTCTAAGATTGGCTTTTTCTCCATAAAGTCTCTCCAATGATAAAAATGAGGTAGCAAATCGAGTAACCCCATGCCTTACCAATTCCCTCTTGTTTGTGAATTGTCTCAACAAACTCAAGGTACTTGAATGACTGTAGATAAAACCAACAAGACCAATTCCCCTTTGAATTGTCTTCTTTATCAAAGGAATCTTTCCAATGTCTTCAAGCATTAAGTCCAGGCAATGGGCTACACAAGGAGTCCAGTAAAGATTTGGTCTCTTTTCTTCTAACATCTTTCCAGCTAGAACATAGTTGCTTCCATTATCTGTAATGATCTGAACAACTTTCTCCTCTCCAATCTCCTCTACAATAGAATCAAGCAACTCAAACAGTTTCTCACCGGTCTTCACAAATGTTGAGCCATCAATTGACTTCACAAACATCATCCCAGCTGGAGAGTTCACCAAGAAATTAATAATGCATCTTTGCTTTCTATCAGTCCATGCATCCGACATAATAAAGCAACCATGTTTTCTCCACTGCTCCTTGTGATTTTTCAACAAATCTTCAGTGTATTCCATCTCCATGTGTAAGAGTGGAACTCTAATAGCATGATAAGTAGGAGCTGGTAGATGTTTACCAAAGGCACCAACTGCTTCAAGCATTTCTTGAAAGCTTTCCAACTTAATATAGTTAAATGATAAACCAGCTTGATACCAAAAACGAGCAATTTTTTGATGGACCAGAAGAACTGCTTTCTTTTCACATGCCTCTCTAATGTTAGCTTGCCTCATTTCCTCCTTCTTCCTTTTACCAATTGCAGCTGGTGCAGCTGGTTTCCTGACAAAGAGATCAATAGGCCCCTTTTTAGCAACTTTTTTCTTACCTGTAGAAGCAGAACTTGCAGCAGCAACACTAGTAGGTGTCATTTCCATCTCATCTTCACTACTCTCCACATAGAGTAGACTCTCAATTTCAGCTCCAGCACTTGGAACATAAACATAGTTGCTGCCTAGATTCTTCCTCTCTTTGAAAAGTGTCCAAAGCTCTTCTCTAACTTCTTTTGGACACTTGGTACAGGCAGCTACATTCCCCTTCTTGCCCATTAAGTGCTGTTTGGCTCTAGTGATCCCTCCCTTCATGACTTTTGAACAGAAAGTACACACAACCGAGTTTGTGTCTCCTTCTTGCAATGGAAAGCAGTATTTCCATCCAACATAAGCTCTGGAGGAGGCCCTTGAAGCATCAGAAGAAGCTGGTTCGCCTGCCATTTTCGAAAATGACTGAAAAAAGGAGAAAGGAAGAGATGCTTGCTGGTCGCCGGTCCAAGGGTGGTCGCCGGAGGTCGGTGGTCGCCGGACGGTGGTCGGCCGATAGTGGGTGTCGCCGGAGAGTGGGTGGACGGTGGTGGGAGAAGAGCGAAATGGGAGGAAGGGAAGGGTCTGCGATTCTGTGATTTCTGTTTGGAAGGGAAGGGTCTGCGATATCGATTTTAGGGTGTTTTTGCCATTTGGCCGGGTCGGGCCGGCTAAATGGGTCGGGTTTGCCACCAAAAACCCAAACCGCCCGCCATTTCCGCCATGCGGCCGCCATGACCCGCCACGCCACCGCCTCGGAATGGCGGTTCCTTCAAATTCCGCCACCGCTTTCCGCCATGGCGCCGTGGCGGTTTTTTGACAACACTGCCGAAGAGAGAGAGAGAGAGAGAATCAAACACGTTGTTGGTGCGAGAAAGAGAAGGAAAATGGCAGAAAATTGAACGAAAGTGTGAGTAGCGAGTGAGAAATCGAAGGAAAATATATGGAAAATGGAAGAAATTTGAACGAAACTGTGAGTTGGAAGCGAGAAAGCAAAGGAAAATGGAAGAAAGTGACGTTTAGGGTTCGTCCGAACGAAGGGGAAGAAAAATGAGTTTCAGATTTTCATGATTTATTTTTTTATTAAACTTTATCCAATGGTTTTTTTTTTTTTTAAAGATGTGATCCATTGGATTTTAAAAGATAGTGGATGGATCATTATCCATCCTAAAATAATATGATCCAATTTGATCCAATCCATTAACTTTTTTTTTTTTGTAATGGATGGATTGGATGGATTAAGCTTTGGATGGATTGGATGGATGGTGGATAATTGGATAATTTTGCCGCATATCACAGAAATGCATATCACATTTAGTACAATAGGTTATTCAAAAAATAGGAGAATAGCAAAAGGGTCCAATAAAGATAATGGCCACAGGAGAAGGAAACAAATGACTCAAGGGAAGATTGAGTTTTTTTTTTTTATAAGCAAAAAATATTATTTTCATGGGTCTTGTACAAGGGATACCCAAATCCATATACAAAAAAGAAATAAACAAAAAGAACCAAGAGCACCCAACAAAACAAGGCAAGGTCCTGAAAAAGGAGAATACTTCCAGGTTGAACCACTACATTGCACCAAAACCCACAAAAAAAACTGAAACCTGTAAAGCCACACTAGAAGCACAATAGCACCCATCCATCCCCAAAGCAAAAACACTACTCGGACCAAATAGAGGTACCACCACACGCATATAGCCAGATCAGCAAGGTCGTCAATAAATTCTACACCAATTCTCAATTGAACCAACTTCGAATAACAAGCCACTCATTTGAAAGGCTATACTGACGAAAGATGAGAAAAGCAGCAAAGGCAAATTCAAAGGCACTAAAACTGATGCCAAAGCTTAAGTCACCAAAAGTATTCGACTCCATGGCAGTATAAATTTTAGATGCATCATGCCACACGGCTAGACCACCCAGATGAGATACTTGAATTTGAGGCAAGAACCACCACCAAATCACTCTAGAAAAAATAGCTACAGCAAAAAGATGAGATAATGTAGCTGTATTCAAAAGCACAAGCCAGACACCAACCATTGAACTGGAACATTAGAGCACAATTCGCAAAAACCTTCAGGCAGAGAGAAATAACAGTAGAAAAACAACCAGCAAGATTCATCACAGAATTTTCAGGTTTGAAAAGAACTAAACTTGACACGAAAGTTAATGTGCAATGTAAATTCCTCCAATCTGTAGAGATTAATGCTGATATCAATTCAGCTATTCTCATTATCAAGCTTTCAAAGTAAGAAACACTAATTACTTTACCATATATATGAATATATGAATTCCACAATCGCTACCGCTAATCAAAGAGACAAAGGCGATAATTTTTTCCATCTGAAATCTGCTTCAGAAAAAAAAAATACCTAAGAACTTTGCACTTTTCAGATTTGAACTTTGACAGATTTTATTATTGAAGCATCTCTGATTGCAAAATTCCAAAGGAAAACATCAGTAAATCAATTCAAAGAGTGAGCTACATGTTTGGAAGGGACTCCATGTGCCTCTAAACCCCTAACCTAGGGTTATCAAATTAACCCAACATTCAATCAAAGAATTAGAAATTTACCAGATGGAGTGTATCGACGAGGAATGCGCGCTTTTCCGTTGGAATTCATGGCCTGCGAGACATACCTGCTACCGTGCGACATGGTGATAGAAGGAAACAGAGAAACGAGGTCGCGGTACATATTGAAGCAGGGTTGTGGATTGGAACCCAAATCAAAAGCGCGTTTGCACAACGCCATCGAAGAGAAGTCGATAAATGAAAATACCAAAAGCGGGAAAGTTGAGAAATGAGAAGAGAGAAAACGAATTTGGTTCTCAAATCACTGATATAAGAAACATGTATGGTTGATCTGTCAAATGGAAGAATTTGGGCATGGGGTAAGACAAGGTTAAACTAGAACCACGAAAGAATCAGGTTTTGTTGGAGGGTCTAGGGCGCGAGATAAAGTGGAAGACCATGAGTGTCTGAAGGTGGCAAGATGAAGACCAAGAACACGATTTTGTTTTATATGTTGCATTTTTCTGGAAATATTGGAGTCATTTTGAAAAACTTGTAGATATGACCTAGGGGTGAGCATCGGGCGGGTTCGGGCGGGTTCGGGTGGGGACCATCGGGTTCGGGCGGGTTCGAGGTAAAAAAAATAGAAACCGAACCCGCCCATCTATACCATCGGGTTGGGCGGTTCGGGTTAGGGCGGGTTCGGTCGGGTTCGGGCGGGTTGAAACGGGTTTAGGCTTTTAAATTATTTAATTTTATTCCAAAAAATTAAAAAAAAAACCCAACGAGCCTAATTAAAATTTAAGGCTTTCAACCCAATTAAGTACAAAAAAAAAAAATATAACAGAAGAGGGGAAAAAAAAAATATAAGATCCAGTCTTGGCAGTCCATTCTCCATTATTTTATTTTATTTTTTGTTATGAGCGGGTCGGGTCGGGTTCCGATGGGTGACATAACCCAGACCCGAACCCGCCCGCTCTTATCCATCTAAAACCGCCGTTTCAACCCGCCCAACCCGCCAACCCGTTTCAACCCGCCCGAAGCGCAAAAATTAGTAGCGGGTCGGGCGGTTTCGGGCGGGTTGGAAAAATTTGCTCACCCCTAATATGACCGGAACAACACGTTAGGTAGATGTAGATCTATATATTATACTTCCTCACTCACGAGGGATCTATTTAATCCTTGGTGTTAGTAGCCACCCTTATAAATATAAAAAATTTCAAAAAACTAAATTGAAAAAAAAATTTAAACTTTAAAGTTGTGTTTGGTTTAGCAATGGTGTCAGTGGAATCATGTTCTTGGTGATAAAAATGTAAATATTTTGACGTCAAACTTTAAAGATAAATTTCACTGCTATATTTGAGAGTTTTTAAAGAGATATAGTGGAGTTGTTAATAATGGAATAGAATGAAAAGGTTAAAACAACACTCTATTGTTTAAATGTTTAATGAGGAAATGAAAGAAAATCTCAAAACCCCTATTTTGGAAGGTATGAAAATGAGAAGGTTTGGATTACTATTCTAAATCACTCCACATCCCACTCTATTAATGAAAAAACTATCAAACAATGATTCAATGAACTTTCACCCCTCCATTATATTATTAACCACCCTCCCAATTCCATCCTCCCAAACATAGCCTACAGGAGTTCGGCACAATATATTTTTAAACCAGTTAAATTCAATCTTTCAATTTGGCTCGTGTCAAAATTTCTATATCACCGGATTAACTGCAAATTTGATACCAAATGACAAGTTCAGCATCAGATCACAAAGTTTGCCAATCCTTGCAGTATCAGTGGATGAACGTACTAACTTCAAGAATAGGTTAATGACAACATCAAAGATCATCCATGTTAATTACATTGTCATTGTACCAATGAATATCACAACATTTTCTTTCTGAACCAATCTCTACATCACAACTAGAACTCTCCAAGGTTCTTTCTAGGGACTCCGCAAGATCCATCTCCCACAAACCTACCCTACACATTGTATTGTAGGTCTCATAACATGTTACCCTCAGGCCATCTGATACCAATTCCTTCAAGTCTCCACTAATTTCTTCACTATTCAATACTTCTAGAAATTTTTTTGACAACCCATGTTGCCAGAAAACAACAATGGCACAGCTCTTATCCACAAATTTAACATCAAACTCTCCAGAAAAGATATCATGCGATGCGTGAAGTAAACTCTTCAGCATGCCGGCTGTCATCCCGAATTTAAATCCCCATAAGAACACCACATTTTCACAGCTGACTTTTCTTGCATTTTTGGTCCACACACTGATATCCCCATTACACGACTCTTGGATATTGGCTGAGCATGGATGGAATACATTGGTGAAGTCCTCCAGCTCAGGGGCCAAATGCTTATTGCCAGATTCAGTAACATTGGGGGAAATTTTCAATATAGAGCAGAGCTTCACAAATAAATAGCATAGCCTTAATGCGTTAAGTCCATGAATCTTGCCTTCATTTACTGTATCTGTAAAAACCCAAAAATGAAAAAGAAATTTTTTTTGTTTTAATCATGAGATTAAAACTAACCTTTTCACTAAGCATGCAAGTTGTGTAGATGTAAAGGGATGATGAAACGTTCCACATAAATAACAAGATAAAATGGATGTCTAATCAGCATGGCTGTGTATTTTGCATGTGAGACTAAAGCTAGTGACATCAAGAAGTAGAGTGTGACTGACCTTGGTCAGGAATTTCCATATCAACAGGTGCAAAGAAATGATTATTCAAGTAGGATATGGCAGAAGGTAGGTTGGTCACTTTTCTCATTGTTCCAATTTCCTTCATCAGATAATTCATGTCAAGTACTTTGGGGAAAACCATGTACATGGAGCTCACAAATTCATCTACTTCTCGCGGAAGTGGCGCGATGAATTTTGATTGGATAAGTGTACAATCTACACAAACCAATAACAGGTTAATAAAAGGGAGAAAGTAGAACAAGCTAGTACACTAGAACTAAGTTGACAAAATTCCATCTAAGAGATACACCATTAAGGCAATTGTGGGAGATAACAGGTTTCTGTGAAGCAGAGATCAAATCGATCACCTCTCGAAATCCACAGAATTTCTTGTTCTCCTTGTCTTCAAGACTTTGTAGTTCTCTCTGCAGTTAAAGCCATAGTTATTTCCAAAGAAAAACTTTACCAGGAACAAGCAAAGAACAGGAGTTTCCCTTTACCTCTAAAAAATCCTTATCTTCTTTTGAATTAGCCAAAACAATACGTACAGCCTGAGAGTTTCCACCCTTTCCAGGGACTAGTAAAGGAAGAAGGTCATCTGAGGAGTCTACCAACATCTACAAGACAACCCAAAGTACCAAAAAAAAGGGGGGAAAGTTGGCCCAATTTTACCAATAGCGAGGTGATCAAGATTGTATCATTCAAATTAGAAGAATTAAGACTTCATTAAATCATTATACCTCCAGAATTAGCTGCACCTGACGTTCACTGCAAACATCTATAGTCAAGCAAGGTCTTGATCTGAACTGTTCACTGCCCAGGAGAATATTCCTAAGGGAGTTGATAAGTTCTTCTGCACAAAATAAGATTTAAAGAACAGAAGAAGGACCAAAGAAGAACCCTATTGAGCAAAGAACCTGCTAAAGATTTTCTTACCATCTTTGCTTGTGCTTGTGCCATTGTTTTCACAAGTCTTTCTCCAATGTTTAATCCGTGATCTAATCCTCTCAACAAACACTGTATCAGCAACAGTAGGGGTTGAAGAAGATTTCATCACGCGAAGAGAAGGGAAAGCAGTCCCAAGGCGAATTTTAGCTACCGACTCTTGTGCTTTGGAAAGATATGATATGCCTGTCGCACAAATGAAATGGCTTATAGGTTATTAGGATATCTAAGTAACAGAGCCATAGATCTTAAATTCACATAGCATAGCATAAGCTTTCTTTATTTACATCTTTAACAGAGTTCACATTCTGGTATGCAGGTGAAGAGACTACCTGCTCGGGTGACCAACAATTACTAAAACCTTAGTGTCCAAACAAACAGAACTCCTTTTTCCAAAGTGTCCATACTTCACATATAAATAACAAAGGAAAACTCATGAACAAGAATTTCATTGTTTTGCACACTAAATTAAAAAGTAAACTGTAAAAAAAAAAAAGGGTAGGGGACAATTGTCACTTTGTCAATAATTAAAAAGCATTACCAAGCAGAAGGAAGAAATGTTTGCAGAATTTTCTTAACAATTCAACCCTTACTGTGTGGTGCAAAATAAAGCATTGCATTTGTATAAACCAACCTTGCATAAACAACAAAACACAATTTAAACTACACCAATTAAGGTAAACAAACAACCCCAGATCCAAATTACTAGTGTACCGTTCAAGAAAATGTGATTCAAATTACCCTCAATAAGAGCAACATTTTGCAGTCCCATTAAAAATCCTCAAAGGAGAACAAAAACATAAGAACTAGAACAAAACCTCACCATCGTAAATGCAAGCATTGAAATCAAAACCTTGGCGAGCCATGGATGCCAGATATGACGTCTGGCAAGAAAAACTGTAAGAGGGCATCCCTATTTTCAGCTCATCTCTGGGAAACAATAGGAAATTATACCTGCAACCATATCCAAAACTTAAATCTTTTTTTCTCTTTTCATCAAAACACAACCTTGGGTAAAAAACAAAGTAAACTAACATTTTTCGATCCAGGAAATATAACTAACACACAATTCCTTCCTTTTCTGAACTAGAATATCAAGCCTACACCCACTCTGGCCGGGCTCACCAGATCCCACAGATTGCTACCTCTGCCCCATGAGGCAGTTATCATACCTTGCCATATCTTTTAGAAGGAATTAAGGAAACTAAAAGAGGATCATATCTACTTGGATCTGTCATTAAGGAAGATATCCTCTAATCCAAATGAGGATGGCTCACCCCAAGTAAGGAACCACCATCACTATAATACAAGGGAAACCCCTCACCTATGTGATCTTTTCCCACACAGTACTTACTAATGCAAACCCTAACTTGAGGGTTCGAGTGCCTTTTCCGGTACACCACCCTGCATTTCACAGGCTGCATTTGGATGCAGCACTGGAAGTATCATCAATGTCACCAGCAACATACTGTACTAGAATCTGGCAGAATAATTCCTCATTAAAATTAATGAAGGAATGAGCCCTTAAATCCTTTGACTATCTCTGGTCCTGAGTATGTTTGGATTTTGAAGGGAAAGTGAAGGGATGACACATTCTTTCTGATCTATATGCGGATCTATATTTAAAGTTTTTAAAAAATAAGGGAAAAAATGAAAAATAATCATATAACCTTTCAATCACCCTTTATTAATCTTTGTAAATATTAATCTTTGTAAGCTCCTTGCCACTTAAAACATCATAGTTTAGTAAATTCTATCAAAATTCTGAATTTTTTTTTCACGAGTATGTAGCAGTAGAAATATTCTTCACAGTAGAAATAACCAACATAACATTTTAATCTTTTTAAAAAAACTATAAAAAAACGCAAAAGGGACTGTTGTTGGAACAGGCACTTACGGATGAGCAACGAGGTTGTTAGAGTCCGCAACAGAAAACGGGCAGACAGCAAACTGCAGAAGCTGGAACCGCTCGGCGGAGCGCCTGGCCTTGAAGTAGGCGGTTTCCGCCGTATCGAAAGGCAGGACGCGGTGCCACGAGGAGGAGGAGGAGGAAGAGCCGGTCTTCTCCATCGATATGGCAACGAAGTCGGAGTCGGAGATATGGGTCTTTATCTCCTCCAACGATTCTTGGAAGTTAGATTTTTGACTTGCTTCACCCTCCATTTCGAGGAGGAGACCATGGTGCAGAGGGAACGCTTCTGCTTCAGCCATAGCAACTGGGAGAGTGAAACCGCCATGGGAATGTCGTTTATGGGTTCTGTCATTTGGATTTCGCCATGTATAATAAACAGGAGGACCGGGTCATGGTGGGTCGGGCCCCAAGCATATCATACGACCCAATTTTTTTTTAAAGAAAAAAGAAATATAGAAGAATAAGATGATTATGTTTACAAGTGTTGTTGATACAAGTGGTAATGAGCTTGGATCCTTTAAACAAGTGATTAGAGGTTCGATCTCTAATTCTTGCATATAGAGAAAAGCTGATTGAGATTTGGGAGAGATCAACCTTACGATGTGGAGATATCCTGAAAAATCAAAAATAAAATAAAATAATAGGATGATTATGTTTGAAGAAATAAAAGCATTTGTTTTGAAAAAAAAATACTAATAAATTTTCTTTAAGAAATATGTTCGACTAACAGGAAGGGCTTGAATCGCTTAAGAATATAGTTCTGTGCTTGATTCGAAATATATTGTCATGACAAATATTTAAATTAAAAAAATATTTTTAACTTATTTTGGAAAATTTAAATAAGAGTAATTTAAAAAAAAATGCATTATAAAAAAGTAAAATAAGTAGGAAGATGAATCTTGGAGTGACGCTACTCCCAACCTGTATTTGGATGCTATGATTCTTTTTTTAAAAGTTTGATTAAATTAATCATTTTGTCCATATTGTTAATATTGATTTCAAATTTGATTATTATATGTGAATTTTTTTTAAATAAACCTTATATATACAATCTTTTTTAATTTGGTCATCATTGTTATTGATGTTATAATGTTGTTATTTGTCCGGGTTATCAAAGTATAGGATTGAAATGATAATGATTATCAAAGTAAAAATGATTATAACCAAATTTTTTTGAATTAAGTCCATACATGACAATCATTTACAATTTGATCCCTTTATTTGTTTATTTAATTTTTTTTTTGATAAGCGAAAGATTAATTAAACAAGGTACAAGATATACCCAAAAACAAATATAAAGTGACCATAATTAAAAAAAAAAACAGAACATCTAAAGCTATTATAACAATCAAAAGCAAAAAAAGGAAAGCCCATAGGTTGCAAAATAGCCAAAGAACCACACCCAAAAACCAGCTATGACACATAAAGGCCCCTGGCACCATAAAATACCTACTGATTGGCATTGCAAAAATAACATGCACAAACCAAGACTCAAAAAAAAAAAAAAAATGAAATCATAAGAAATAGTGCACCAAAGACCTGCACACGAAAAACAACAAAACAGAAGCAGCAATCCTCATTCCCAGAAGCATAACAGAGCACAAACCCACCAAGTTCATGAAGGCACCACACCCACTATCAGTGTAACAATACATTACGGTTTAGATTACAGTTAATAGAGTCAGAAGTTAGTTACAAGTGTAACTAACTCAACTGAGTAATTAGCAAGTATATAAACCTTGCACTGTGTAATAGCAAAATCAGAAATGAAAATATCAATCTCTTTCTCTATCAAGATTCTCTCTACGCTCCCTGCTCTAGCTCAGTCTCTGGGTTCTATGGTTTTGTCATGGTATCATCGTGAGCAAGTTCCAGGGCTCAATTGCTATTCACTTGGTTACTTTCTACTTTATCTGGTTCTGTGTTACCACGCGTTTTTGGATGCAAACACTCATTTCAAGTTTGGGACAAAATTCATAAGCATTTTCACTCACATCTCAAAGCTAAAGTTAGAGAGTTTCGATCTGAATTGAAAAGCATCAAGAAAGAAAATCATTCAATTTCAGAGTATGTTCTTCGAATTAAAGCTATTTCAGACTCCTTGTTCGCGATTGGCGATCCAATCTCAGAACAGGATCAAATTGACACTATTCTTGATGGCTTACCAGAGGAATACAATTCCTTTGTAATGATGGTGTATGGTAGACCTGATACTCCCTCTGTTTCTGACATTGAGGCTCTTCTTCTAGTTCAAGAAGCACAATTGGATAAATTCCGCCAAGAACTTACAGTTTCGAATGTATCTGTCAATGTGGCTCAAGCCCCTACAACTCAGAATGCTGATTTTCAGAATCAGGATGACTCGGGGAATTTTCAGTACAGTACAAGAGGAAGAGGAGGCCGTGGTAAAGGCCGTGGTGGCCATGGTAGAGGAGGAAATCGCCCAACGTGTCAGCTGTGCAACAAATATGGGCATGACTCCTTTAATTGTTGGCATCGTTTTGATCAGGGATTTGTGCAGCCACAATCTTTTCAACAGCAAGTTAATTCTGTTAATCATAACCCTCCTTACCACAATCTTGGTCTGGTTCATGGCTCTCAACATCAGAACAATGGTTCTCACTTCTCAGTATTCAAATAATGGCTCTCACTACCATAACAACAGCACTCAGTCACAACAATACAACTCTCAGTACCAATACAGAAACAATTCAGCTCCCATCTCTCAGCCTAGTGCTTATATGGCAACTCAATTTCCACCACCAACTCAAGAGTTTCATGGTCCTATCAGTGCTGATAATCAGCCTTGGTATCCGGATTCAGGAGCCTCCCATCATCTCACATCTGATTTTCAAAACATGACTCAAAGCATTCCCTACACCGGTCAAGACCAGGTTCATATGGGGAATGGCCAAGGTCTTGCTATACAGTCTATTGGTTCAACACTTCTTTTCCCCTAGCTCTAACTCAAACATCACTCTTTCATTACATAATTTGTTACATGTGCCTTCAATTACAAAGAACTTAATCTCAGTAGCTAAATTTGCTAAAGACAATAGTGTTCTTTGAATTTCACCCAACCTCTTGTCTTGTAAAATCACAGGACTCTAAACAAGTGCTACTTGAAGGTTCACTTGGAGCTGATGGCCTCTATTGCTTCAAGCACCTTCATCTTCTCAAGTCCTCCAGCTCAACACCAAATCTGTTTGCTCAAATAAACTCCTTTTCTCCCACTGTAAACTCTAATACTGTACTTTCTTCAGTTGATAATGCTTCTTCTTCAACTGCTAGTAGTAGCTCACACTTTACTTCCACTCTCACTACTTGGCACTATAGACTTGGTCATGCACACACTAGAGCTATCAAACAAGTAATGTCTCTCTGTAATATACCTTGTTCAAACAAGGAAATAAATGAGTTTTGTGTAGCCTGTTGTCAAGGAAAATCACATAGGATTCATGCACCTTCTTCACAAACTAATCATGAGATTCCCTTTGAGTTGATCCATACTGATCTATGGGGACCTGCCCCTATTACATCACATAATGGCTATACATATTACATCACCTTTGTAGATGCATGTACAAAATTTACTTGGATATATTTTCTTACAAACAAATCTGGTGCATTGATGGCTTTTCAACAATTTCTTAAGCTGGTTCAAACTCAGTTCTCAGCAAATGTCAAAGCTGTGCAATCAGATTGGGGAGGTGAGTTTAGGCCTTTCACAAAGGTTCTAACCGATCTTGGCATTGTTCACAGGCTAACATGCCCTCATACCTCTCATCAAAATGGTACTGTGGAGAGGAAACACAGGCAGATTGTGGAAATGGGACTGACTTTATTGGCACAGGCCTCCATGCCCCTAAGTTTTTGGGATCATAGCTTCACCACAGCTGTGCAGCTTATCAATAAATTGCCATCATCTGCCTTACCTCATCAGTCATCTCCACATTTTACTCTGTACAAGCAGCTTCCTGATTACACAGCTCTGAGGATATTTGGTTGTGCTTGTTTTTCGTTTATCCGACCCTACAATCAACACAAGCTTCAGTATAGATCACTTGAGTGTGTCTATCTTGGACCCTCTCCTCTCCATAAAGGACACAAATGTCTCTCACCCACAAGAAGAATCTACATATCAAAAGATGTCCTTTTCAATGAATTATCATCTCCCTATCCAAAACTTTTTTCCTCTACGCAACAACCTGCCATTCAAGTACCTACCTACTCCTCATCTATACCACTTATTCACCAAACTCTATAAGGCTCATATTGAACCAAACTCTGTTAAACAAGCACTCTCTCAACCTAAGTGGCTAGCTGCTATGAAAGATGAATACATGGCGCTCTTGAACAACACCACCTGGACCCTAGTCCCTCTACCACCCCACAGAAAGCCTATAGGCTGCAAATGGGTGTTCTGGGTAAAAGAAATCCTGATGGCAGCATTAATAAATACAAGGAAAGGTTGGTTGCCAAAGGGTTTAACCAACAACATGGATTTGATTATAGAGAAACCTTCTCTCCAGTAGTGAAACTTGTCACTATCAGAGTTATCCTTACCTTAGCCCTCACATATAAATGGGAAATCCAGCAGATTGATGTAAATAATGCATTTCTCAATGGCATCCTAACTGAAGAGGTATACATGTCCCAACCACCAGGTTTTGAAGCCTCTGACAAATCTCTGGTTTGCAAGCTTAACTGGGCACTGTATGGCCTTAAACAGGTACCTAGGGCCTGGTATCAACGGCTGACTTCTGCACTAATTCAGTATGGGTTTGTACCAAGCAAGTATGATCCATCTTTGCTCACATACACACGGCAAAGCATATGTCTTTATGTGTTAATTTATGTTGATGATATTTTGATTACAGGGTCCTCTTCCACCCTCATTCATGATCTCATAACCAAGCTCAATCTGCAGTTTGCACTTAAACAAATGGGAAGACCGGACTACTTCTTTGGTATTGAAGTAAAGTACCAACCAAATGGTTCAATGCTGCTAACTCAATCAAAATATATCAGGGATCTGCTTCACAAGGCTAATATGAGTGACTCCAAGGGCATATCATCTCCTATGATTACCAACTGCAAACTAAGTAGATATGGCACAGGCACACTATCAGACCCTCATACTTACAGATCACTTGTGGGGGCCCTACAATATGTGACCTTAACTAGCCTGAGATTTCCCACTGTGTTAATAAAGTCTGTCAATTCATGTCTAATCCCTTGGATTCACACTGGAGAGCTGTAAAACGAATCTTAAGATACCTCAAAGGCACCTCTCACTATGGCCTCTCATTGCAGCCTGCTCATCCTGACACCAAGTTCACCTTGAGGGCCTATTGCGACTCAGATTGGGCCAGTGATCCTGATGATCGAAGATCTACAGCAGGGTCTTGTATCTTCTTTGGCCCAAATCTTATCTCTTGGGGCTCCAAAAAGCAGACTCTTGTAGTCCGATCGAGTGCTGAAGCCGAATACCGAAGTATGGCAAATGCAACAACAGAACTGCTTTGGATCCAATCCCTTCTACAAGAGCTGCATATACCATTTCACACACCTACACTACTGTGTGATGATTTGAGTGCTGTTCTACTGTCTCATAACCCCATTTTGCATGCTCGCACAAAACATTTAGAATTGGACATTCACTTTGTCAGGGAAAGAGTTGTTTCCAAGTCTCTGATAGTGCAACATGTTCCTGCCACTGCTCAATTAGCTGATTCTTTTGCCAAGCCGCTTCCATCCACTCAATTTGAAGAGCTTCGACACAAAGCCAAGGTGTTGGCCTCTCATCCACCACCTTGACTTTGCGGGGGGATATCATTGTAATAATACATTACGGTTTAGATTACAGTTAATAGAGTCAGAAGTTAGTTACAAGTGTAACAAACTCAACTGTGTAATTAGGAAGTATATAAACCTTGCACTGTGTAATAGCAAAATCAGAAATGAAAATATCAATCTCTTTCTCTATCAAGATTCTCTCTACGCTCTCTGCTCTAGCTCAGTCTCTAGGGTTCTATGGTTTTGTCACCCACTAGCACAAGCCCAAAGACCACCGAATGTAGGGAAGATCAGAGAACCTAATGGGTTTCCACTCCAACCAGAAGAAAACCAACGCCCAGGCCACATGAGAGCATCCAAGCCAAATGAACCTGTGTACTAGATAATGAAAACACTGAAAAAGCATCACAAATCCAAGGCTGAACAGCACCCAAGAGCAAAAACTTAGCCAAGAGATTGCCCCGCGTCTCATAATCTGCCGAAAGGAAACGTGACAACCCAGGCGCATGCCAACAACACATAACCTGCCAAATAATTGGATGACAGGCCCCAGAAGACAAATACCAACACCAAACAGAGTAAGAATTGAAACCATTGTCACACTTGTTGGGTGTTGGGTGGGTCACTCTTAAGTGGGCCTACATTATTTTAAAAAAATAGAATTGTTAATAAGTCAAGTTTATTTAAAAAAGGGTTTGAATAAAATAAAAGAAAAAAAAGCAAGTGTGTGTGATTTCACTGTGCGTGACAAAAAGACAAAAAGAGTGACAGAGAGAATACCAGCCGGCGTCGAACAGAGAGGAGAAGAAGAAATCGGTCTTATCTGATCTTCGTCAAATAAGTAAATTATTTTCATTATTTATGAAATTTTAGTATGTTGTTTCTAGTTTTAAGAGCAATATTTTGATATCATTATATAGTTGATTTGTCTTCTCTTTTGAGCTGAGTTGTTATACTCATTCTTCTGAAGTTTCTATTTTATTACTTGCTTGTATCCACCTTTTAGGTAAAATATTGTTGATTTGGTGTTCCCTAGTATTAATACTAGGAAGACTTGGTGTACCCATCATTATTTATAGTGAAAGTTTTTGCTGGACTTGGTCCCGTGATTTTTATCCCTATATTGGGAGTTTTCTACGTTAAAAATTATGGTGTCATTGTTCTTTATTTTTCTGCCGTTGATATTATCCCGTGGAATAATATTTTTGTTGTGCCTATTTATTTGCACAGGTGAAGTGAAAAAATATTTGCAGATTGTTATCTCTGGTTTTTCCCAACAAAGTGATATCAGAGCTTAGGTTTTGTATACTGTGCATTTAAATGGAGGAAAATCAAGGGCCAAATATGATTAAGTTGAACTCTACAAATTATACACTTTAGAAGATGGCAGAACATATGAGTATTTTTCAGAATACCGTGATTCAGTTGACAGCAACAGATATTAAATTAGATGATGAGTTGCAAGCTTTGTTGTTACTTAGTTCCTTGCATGACAGTTGGGAAGTTCTGGTTGTGACATTGACTCCTAATGGGAAGTTGACAATGTCGATGATAAAAGAGAGCATGTTGAATGAAGAAGCTAGAAGAAAGGAGCGTGGTTTGATTGTAACCTCCACTCAGTCAGAAGCATTAGTTGCAAAGTCACGAGGGAGAAGCCAAACCAAACATTTTCATAAGCGTGAAAAATCTTACAGTCGTAGCAAGTCCAAGACTAGAAAAGAAATGACATGTTATCAGTGGGCATATCAAAAGACAATGCAGGTTTCTCTAGACAGAGAAGTCTAGGGAAATGTGAAGCAACGATATTTTTGTTGATCAACATAAGCTTCCTTGGCAGAGGATGCATGGAACAGCCTTAGACCCGAGAACCATTTTGCTAGTTGACACTCTGAATCCTTTATCTACTCAGGTATCTCCGCTTTAGTCTCTGCAGTGAGCAACACCATGTTGCCACCCATGGGTGCAGCATTTAAGGAGAACATCTCCTCATCGTGTAGGAGCTGTTGAATATTGAATGCTATCTCAGGAGAATATGCAGTTGCTACGAAACTGCCAACCAGCCAGCTCATAAGACCTTCATCCACATAAATTTCCATCCCTTTCCAGTTATCAATGACAACGTTATGATTGTTGTCCCTCCCAACCACTTTTAATGTTCCATTCTTTGTTTCCTTGCCATTTACTGTTGCCCCAGCAGCAACATTTGCAAAAGAAGAATCCTTTCTCACATAGTAGTTCCTGACATGCCTTTGAGCCCTAGGTTGTCTATTTTCATTACCCCCCCCCCCACCCAATTTTGGTCAAACAAAGGGATGTTCACCCTCAGTTTGTATGAGCCAATCCAAATATCATCAAGTTTTCTCTCCAGCAAACTCACATCCCTTACCTCTCTAAACCTAACAAAGCCAAATCTCATTCCATGACTATTCTTCTTGGTTGGGATATGAACTTCCCACACACTCACCCACTTTTTGAAAACACCCCACATTTCCACCCTTCCATAGTTTTCTGGAAAATTTGTGAAATAGTAGGAAGTTGAGTTAAAAAGAATCTTTGGAGCATCCCTTACAGGAGAGTTCCAGTTTGTTGGTTGGTTGATGGTGCCGATCTTTTTCCCCTGAAACCAGACCTAAACTTTCTCCAGGGCTCTCTCTCTCATTGCGACTTCTTTCTATGTAAACAAATGTTGACTCCTTGGCCCCCTTACTTTAATCCCAACCTAAGGCATTATGACAACAACAAACAACGATGACTAAATTAAAAGTAATTATACGTATAAAACTGATTTAAATTTTTTTATGTACAGGGTCAAATTCAAAACTAACATCACATGTAACATGATAACATTAGTTTAACCTTAATATTTACTTGTAAATATGTGTTCACGAGTCATATCTACTTGTATGCTACGAGTTTAGATAATCCATATGAGTCTGACTGAACCTTGGAGAGTTTCGACGGTAGAGAGCACCGGACAACGAAGGAGGAATGCGTCATGGTGAGGTTGTGTCTTCTCCTATCCTCGCTCATATGAAGTCATGCAAATTATGGCTCATGTTTCTGTTACAACTCTCTTTCTTGCACTACCTATACTCTTTATTAAAGGAGCAACAAAGATGCCCAATTCACTGTCCAGAAAGTCACACCCTACAGATTCTCCACAGTCCCTCTATTTTTTTAGCTTTAATTATTTAATTGGTTCATGAATTATTTGATAATTTTTAAATAGGTGCCTGAACTAAAAAATGTTTCTAATTGGATCCTTAAATTTATATCAATTTTTCAATTAGGTCCTTACACCACATATTTTATATTAAATGGTTGTTAATTTTGCTGACGTGGAACATGACCTGAAATTTATTTTTTCTCAAATTTGTATTTAGGGCTTCATGATACCCAAATGGCGGAAGTGATGATATAATCACTAGTGCAATAAGTGTTTTTTACGTCAGTTAAAATTGATTTTATACGTCAGAATATTGTCTAGTAAATGGCAATTACATCAATAGTTAATATTTTAATGTCAGTTGTTTAAACAACTGACGTTAAATATCAAACTATTAACGTCAGTTCTTTAATACAACTGACGTTAATGTTGTTCAAACTAACGTCAGTTGTGTTAAAGAACTGACGTTAAAGGTTTTATTTTTAACGTCAGTTTTATAATACAATTGACGTTAATAGTGTACTGTATATTTTATAAAATACTATTAACGTCAGTTATTTTATACAACTGACGTTAATAGATTTTTTTTTAAATTCAGTTTTAAAATATCACTCCCCTCAGCTATCCCTACATTCAGTAAATATTCCAGTAACATAGAGAATATCACACACATTACAGAATTGCAAACACTACCCTTAAATTTCAATATCAACAAAAAGAAAAGAAATATACAAAGGAACAATGGGGGGACTTAAAACCAAAACCCATATGTATAGGAAAAACATAACTATCTACAAGTATATATATATATATATATATATATATATATATATATATATATATATATATATATATATAAATTTTAGTCTCTAATGTCTAAAAACAAAACTACCAATCTAAGTATATATATATATATACATGTTATTAATTAGTTTCTAAAGTCTAACAAAAAAACTATTCATCTAAGTATTACGGAGGTATCTTGTCAATTCCTTTTTCAGCCGCATACTTGAAGAAGAATTCTGCTAAGCACATCCTCAAGGCTCTAAACTCATCTTTTTGAAGAGGCGATTGGTCGTTAAATGCTTACACACGTTCAAATAATAACAATAACATTATCGCAAGTCATCACCAAAACTATAATATATAATTTAACAAGTTGTTTAAATATTACCTTCTTCCATCCATCCGTAATAGATGCGGAGACTATGTTCAGCATATGAAGCATCACATAATAGTCGCACGACCACCCGTCAGGTTGAAATCGAGACTACAAACAAAATTAATTTCAATGTCAGTTAAATATACATATAAATTAGTAATTATAATATTAATTATTTGATAAATAAACTACCAAACCTTGAGGATAGTCCATTCAGGATTTCCTTTAGCCTTAGAAGTCTTACTTCTCCCGTTGGCGCAACTTATGCTACTCGCCTTCAGCGCGCTATCATAAACAAATAATCATGTCAATTAACAAATTCATATATCATGTGTGTAATAAACTAAAAACAACTGATATTAAAACTTAAATTAAATTTAAGATTAGTTACTTACGTATTTACAGCTTCCACCACCTCCTGTGGCGGGTTTTGGTGGAGAGAGCATAAGAATATGACAGTATGCCTAGACGGGTGAAGTACGAACAACTGTCAATGTTTATTCATACAGTAAGGAGCCAGATATAATTCTTTCCAATTGTCTCCCAACAAGTTCCCTATGTATTTACTAAATGCATCACCAACAAAGAATTGGGGCACAAGGATTGACGGATCTAAGAAGCCGTAAAGCTGAAGATGATGGAGATACCTAAGATATGAAAAGGTGTGGATGTTAATTACATAATATATATATTGAAATTAAAATAAACTATTAAATGAAAAAATACCAAAAATAAATAAGTTCTAAAATTAAAATTAACTTACGTGCACCAGAGACTCAAAACCGTGCTGGCCATCCAGACGTTATCTCTGCAGGCATGCCCGAGATCTTCACCACAGAAGGAAAATATCCTCTGTTGATTTGGGCGTGCCACCCATCCATCGTGCTCCAATGGACATTCAAAAATCTCAAACGCATAATCCTCACCAAGTGAGAACAAACGAGTGACAGGTGACAGCGACACCGACATCGACTTGGCCTTCAATCTAGGAAAAATAAAATAGATTAGTTGTTGATAATTAAAAAAAACACAAGTAATTATTTGACTAATTTGGACATTAATAATGAATACATACCTTTGTTAACATTTCGAGCTCACGTCATTTGAAGTCCAACTCAAGCTCACGTCTTTTCATTTCCAACTCAAGCTCATGGCGTTGGACTTCCAACTCCCGCTCCCTAGCTGCCAACTCATCATCCTCCACACACTACAACAGTTTAGACTTTTAATAACGCACCTTTTATAGCATTTCCGTGTGGAAATGCTATTAAAAGTGATGGGGGGACTTTTAATAGTGTTTCCTTTAGGAAACGCTATCTTAGGTATCACCTAAGATAGCGTTTCCGTGTGGAACCGCTATTAAAAGTGCCACTTAGGAAAAGAGAGCGGTTCCACACGGAAACGCTATCTTAGGTGATACCTAAGATAGCGTTTCCTAAAGGAAACGCTATCTTAGGTATCCCTTTTCTTCAGAACAGTTAAACGCGGGACCTTGCAAGGTTTTCTTCCCTCTTTTTTCTTGCTCTCTTCATTCTACTGTAGCTCGTTGCCATCTCTTTTTTCTTCCCTCACCTTCGTTGCTCGCCGCCGCTGCTGTTGACCATCCCGCATGTTGTTGCTCGCCGCCGCCGCTTCTCAAATCTTTGTGAAACTCCGGTCCACGGAAGCAAGTAACTATCCATTTTCAAAGGTAACTCTATCTGTTGGAATCATTCACTATATATGCAGAAGATTTTTATTGAGTTAATGAAGGCATCTGTTAATGAAGATAAATGTCTCGTGTAGATAAAATGTAGATTTTATTAATGTTAATTATTCATTATCTCAAGTATCCAGTTATGTTGGGATTGTTAAGTCTTTGTTGGATAATAGCAACAACTATTGCATGCTGAGCTCTTTTGTTGCACATGACTTAAGGTTTTTTGTAGCTTTTTCTCATGTGTTATTTCCTCGAGATCATTGAGGATTTTGAAGTTTGCACTTAGTACTAAGACTTTGATATCAGATTAGGGTACAGACCACAAGCTGATAGATCTAATTGTTGAGGAAACTACATATGTTAATTAGAACCTGGTTTATGTTATAAATAAATCAAGTAATGAAAACAAGATAAATTCCATTTACTCTGAAGCTGAACTGAAATGAACATTCAATTACCATAACCATTGTTTCCTTTCCAGACCGATAGCCCATTAATGGTCAAGCCACAAATATGAGATTCTCGCTAATCTTGACATTGGCAAATTCTTAAACTATCTCTGAATCTATGCTCCTCTTCCCCAATGTGCCCAATACCAAACTCTAATCTTGACTCTTGTTACTTGGAATGACATATAGGCAGCCTCTTCTGCAGTTAAGTCTGGTTTTGTTTCATTTTGTAAATTTCCTAGAGGTAGGTGTGCATCTTCAGGTTGTGATTTATTAAAGTGTGTGACCCTTTTGTCACAGACCTTGTTTAAAAAAAGAAATAGCAAATCAAATATCAGGTATCTTAAGTAATTTAAGCATGCTAATGTCTTTGTTGTAGTTGTTATGGTGAGATAATACTATTAAAGCAATATTTAGTACTTCTCCATTGATATAGCATTTATGTTGCTAGGTTTAATGAATTTGATGCCAATGGTGGACCCATTGCGAAGGAGTTGATTCCCAAGCTCACTGTTTTGTAGAAAAGTCGGTCCTCTAGATTGGGGTTAGAACTAGCGAGATATTGATGTAAGGCCATCTTTTCTCTCACTATTGTTTTAGCTTAACGGATTTCATTTTTCACCTGTAGTTCCCTTCTAATTGATTTGCTTTGTTTTTTGATGATGGTTTCATCTTTGTGAGAACTATATATATATGGTGGAATCCACATAGGGACAAACTGCTAAATTGTGCTAATTACCAATACCAATGAATTTAACTTCTGATAGTAAGTTATATTGAGTTAAAAATTGATCCTGCTTGGATTATGGGCAAATAAGGTGTTTGCTTGTCTAGGTAATAGGTTTTGTTGTCATTTGTTAATTGTCATAGTATATACTACGGGTAAATCTAAGATTGATGGAAGAGAATCCAGTATTTCCATGAGGTTTGTGCTCCCATTAGTTGGTATTCTAAATTTTTCTTTAATACCATTAGTAACTTCAACAGTCTTAATTTACCTTTGGTTCAAATGGTTTCAGACTTCCCTTCACCTGCCCCAGCTCGTTCAACCTATCTAGTAGCTGCCTTGCCATTGGATGCTAAGATTGAAATCGAGTGCATAGCTGCACTATAAGCACTGGTTGGTTCCTTCAAAGAAACTCGGGTTAATAATGAACGTGGAAACTTAACCTAGTATTGGAGTTTAATTTTGGTTTGTCCTCCTTGAATCATGATGCTCTTGTCATTACTATTATTGCTCTAGTATCCTGATAGGAAGGAATTTAATCATCGGATTCTCTCTCAAGATTATGTGCCCCATTAAAAGGGAAAGAAACTAAGTCAGCGACAATGTGTTTTGTTTGCAGCTTTTGTAATGATCGAGTATGAATTCTGATTGTTCCAAACAGGATCTTTGTCTAAACTTCAAAGAAACCTCGTTTAACTATGGATATTGTTCCGTAAATACTTTGAGACAAGATTTTCAAGGAAATCCCTGTCTCTTTCTTTTATATTAGGAAAGGCAGATAAGGTTGGAAAACTGACATTTCCCATACCAGTACTTTGATATAGATCCCTAAAGAAATCTGAAACTAAGTTCTATAATTACAATAGTTTTCTACTTGTTTCACAATCCTCTCCTTGAACATAAAAGATACAACAGGTTCTTCAAGGGACCTGAAACTGCTACACTGATCCTTTCCTTTACCCAACTGAATACCCCCCCTCTCTCCCATCTTTCCCTTATGATGCTTCCCCACTAATACACAGCCCCTGTCCACACTCAATTTGCAATGCGGAAAAACGGTAAAAGTTTTCATTCCTTTCATTCCTTTAATCTGTATACATTGCATGTAGACCTCAACCACTCTAAACTCAAAGTAAATATGTTAATAAATATTTTTGTAGATCGGGAAAGCATGGATCGGAAATGGAAGTCTGCCAATCGTTTAACGAAGGAGTATGAGGATGGGGTGAAAGAGTTCATTAGTTTTGCAGTTCGGCATGCGGAAAACCCTAGTACAATCATATGTCCTTGTTTAGATTGTTGTTATGCAAGGCGAGTTAGTGCAGCCGATTTGGAAGAACATTTAGTGTGTAATGGAATCGATCAAAGTTATACATGTTGGACAAAACATGGTGAGACAAGAGCTGACTCTAGTGAAATGAGGAATCGTGTGAGATATCCATCATACGATACCGACACAAATACTTATGAGGGCGATCGTTTTGAAGACATTGCAAATGCTGTTGAAGAGGATCTTCGGGATTGTCCTCAAATGTTTGGGAGGTTGGTAAGTGATGCAGAGCAACCATTGTATGATGGTTGTACTAAATCCACAAGATTGTCGGCGATGTTAAAGTTGTATAACTTGAAATCGGGCAACGGATGGACTGATAAGAGCTTTACGGACTTACTCACACTATTGAAAGACATGTTGCCAGAGGATAATGTGCTTCCTAGTCGGACATATGAGGCTAAACAAATGTTACGCTCTATTGGCATGAGCTACGAGAGGATACATGTTACAGTTTATATATCAGGTACTAAATCAGGCTTAAAGTGTACAATATTTTTTTAGTCTTTCCATTTAAATATTGATGTCATTGGTGTAATCCATTTTTATATTTTAATTGAAGGTATTTGTATGAAGAATTGTTGCTTCCAAAGGAAAGAACGAGGAGGTTTCTGTTCTTGTCCCCACACCAAACAGATACATACGGCTTCTTCGGGAGGGATTCACAGACAAAGTATATAGCTGACCGCTTTGCAACTACAGAAAGAGAATATCAGCCCTTGTTTCTAGCGTCGTGCAATGTTGGGTGAGTCACTTATCCTATAGGACTTAATTCACAATAATGAATTACATAAAAGTTGAGGTGCTTAGGATTTGTTATCTCAACATTTTTGTAGGAATCATTGGGTGCTGTGCGCGATAAATATTGTTGAAGAGATTATTTACTATCTGGATCCCTTGAATGTTGATCCTAGGGGTCGCCCAGAATTAAAGAATCTGTTCGATAAGTAAGCATGCTTTTATATTTCTGATTTTCTATGATTTTGTCGAATGGCTTCCATGGTAGATACATGTTGCAAGTTGTCATGGTCCTAATGTGCTTTTGATTTTTGACATTAGAACATGTGTTGAATTGACATATACTGGGTTGTGGCTGTTGTGGTTCAAAATAAAAAAAAAAAGCATGCGTGTGTTTGTGATGATTGAAAATATGTTTCTTAATGAACTCTGTTTGATTTTGTGATTAGTGCTTTGCAAGTTTATCGTGCAAATATCAGAGCTAAGGTGCCGCGTTTAAAGGCAACCAACATTAAATGGATTCAGATAGAGGTACATTTGCAAAAACTTAATGCGCAATTAGATAAAAAAAACCTATATTGATTTACTATTTTATTTTTTATAGTGCCCAAGACAACCCAACAGTACAGATTGGGGGTACTATGTGATGCGTTTCATGAAGGAAACTATCTTGCAGAACCAAATTAAAATACCAATGGCGGTATGTTGTTTACTTAGCTTTTAACTGTGACTGTTCAAATGTTTTAGCAATTGTAACTTAATTTATTTAATTTTTATGTCACAGTACTTCCCTGACTTCAAATGCTCCACATACTCCACTGCTCAACTATCTGAAGTCAAGGAAGATTGGTGTCGCTATATTGTTGAGAAGTTCGTTTGATTATGTCAAATTGATCACAGTAGTTGCAGTAATACTCATTGGTATGCAAATAATGCTTTTGATCACAAATTAATGCATGTTACAAGTGTATGTTTTGGCTTCGTAGGATGCAGAAAGTGAATGGCAATTTATAAATATTACATGAAATTGTATATAGCACTTGCTTTCTTTGGTGATTGGGTTATTGATGCTAAATTTTAAAATCTTGTTCATAAAATGTTCATTATGGGAGTTTTCTATAACAACCAACAGGACGTATGGTTATACTTTTCTATTGGCAATCTTTAATTTATTTTATGCCTAATGAATCTGGAAATGGTGGTTGATATACACCTTTTTCAGCATATACATGCCTTCTCTTTAGCTCGGTGGATGTGTACTATCTTCTCTTGGTCCTGGTACACTTAGTTCAAACCATATTGATTTGGTGCTTGTGTTTGCTTACAGACCCGACAGGCTTTTACACCAAAACAAATAAATGAAGCATGCTATGTTGACATGAAGGCTAACAAAGATGTTTTCTAGAGGACATTGCTGTTATTGACCTTAAGGATGCTTACCCAACTGTGATGGAGGACTTTTATTAGTTTCTTGTTATTTGTTGAACATTTCTGACATTGATGGTTCAGTAACATTGTTCATTTGTTCATTGATATATGTTTGTTCTTATTTCTCACAGATTTCCCTCCTCTTTGCATAAATGAATTTTGGTGTAGTTCAATATGCAGGAATGGATTTAGTTAAGAAATATGTAAAAATTAAAAAAAAAGGGAATAGATAGCGTTTGTTATTAACAAACGCTATCTAAAGTGACTTTAGATAGCGTTTGTTAATACAAACGCTATCTAAAGTCAGACTTTAGATAGCGTTTCCGTGTACAAACGCTATCTAAAGTCACCTATTAATAGCGCTTCCTAAATGCTATCTTTGCTAACGAGTTTTAATAGCGGTAGCATAGATAGCGGTTACAAACGCTATTAAAAGGCATACGAAAACGCTATCTAAAGTCTAATCTGTTGTAGTGACATGTGCCCTACTATAACTCTCTTTTGTGCTCACATGTGAAGGGTTGGCATGCCCTGCGGTGTCCTGGGATGAACCGACGGAGGAAAGCTCTCTAGCAAGCACCTGCTTGAATTCTGGGTAGGATAGTAAGCTTTGCATCAGATGCGTTGTAATAGCAGGGTTGGAGATGAGCTGCTGAGTCATGTCATCCAAAATTGATGCTTCATCGACCACCCGCTTTCGTGAAGCAGACTTGCCATAATATTCTTTGATGGTCACGTTCCCAGGAACACCGATAACCCGACCAGGATGGTCTTTCTTGCCTAGAGCAGTCATCAAGACGTCCCGCCGTCCAGAAGGGACGAATGAGCCCTGGGAGGATTGTGCTTTAAGATCCATCTACAATGAACAAATGAAAAATCGTGCAAGTGAAAAATGTTAAAAATATCTATACAAATATCAATTGAAATGAAGTTAATTATTTACTTACAATCTTATCTGCCACTTCGCGAGTGGCATCAACTTTAAAAGATCCCGTCTTTGTCATGTGGCCGGCTAACCAGACATCCTCGCGGTCGATGTCCGACGAAGGACTTAATGGTGTGCCCTCAGGCACCTCTCCTCTTTCTATCCTAGCAGAGTGCTCTTCCTGCTTCACCCTCAGCCTATCCACCATCATCTCCTCGATCTGAGTCTCGTACCCACCCTGAGACATGGTGTGGCGGTGGACGTTCTTCACCTGATTATGCCGACCCTTCTCTGCCTTAGCATATTCAAACAAAAACACATAATTAAATACAGTTAAACGATCTATAAGAAGCATACAAAATTAACTTAATCAACCAACCTAAAATTCTCCATCCTGTCGACTCCTAGCAAACATATCCCAAGTATCCCGATCAATCCAGGGATAATCCGAGAACATCTTATCAAGCCGCTTCTTCCCAGATACATAATACCTGGTAAGATCATGCTTGAACCCATTCCAACGCTTTGATGCCATTTTCATACATTTCTTACGATGATCCTCGTCATTTGGCACAGTCCAAGCTACCTACACATTAAATACATAACAACTGGATGGATTATAACTCGGATAAGTATCTAATAATGTAAATCAAAAGAATGTAAAGGTAAAATACCGTGATAGCCTCCCAAATCTGATCCTTAACGTTCTGTGGAACGTCATTCCAGTGGTTGTAGTTGATGCTAACGTGCTGCTTCGCTTGTAGAAACACCAACTTTTTAAATTCTTTAGAACGGGGTCCCTGGGGATTTAGATTAGCATCGAAGGACACCTCAAGCTTCTGTCCGCTTTGCCTGGCCTTCTCTAGTTTCTTCAAAGTCGTGGCTCCTCTACCCCATTTCCTATGAGCCTGTGATGTCTGTATGGACAAAAAAATGATAAAATAGAGGGTTGTAACATTATAAACTTACATTAAAAAGAAGGACTAAAGATAGTATATAACATGTAAACTTACACTAGAATCAGGCGTAGGCGCGATCGGGTCCTGCGTAGGCCCCACAGTGTCCTCCCGTGCATGTGGGCCATCCGACTGATCCATATGTATGCCTGTTCAAAAACAATATATATTTATTAACATAGGTTATAACTAAAAATAAATACCGAAGTATAAATAAAAATAAATGTATACTAAGTTTAAACTACCTATATCAATATCCCTTCGTGATGATCATCACGAGTGGCATGTACATCGTCCACCTGTGTCTCCTTGATTATAGTAGGCATGTTTGTTGAAAAAGGAGGAGTCTTAGGAATATCAATATTTGAATCTTGATTTTCATCACTACCATTATACATGCTTTTTCCTTGGAGAACCACGGACAACCTTTTGTTAGAAGGATCAGTGATGTAGAACACTTGTTTTTCTTGAGAAGCCATTATGAAGGGCTCATTTATACGACTTAACTTGTTGAGGTCTACCAATGTGAACCCCAATTCGTCGGTTTGTACACCACCGTTACTATCAACCCACTTACATTTAAAAACCGGCACCATAAGCTTAGTGTAATTGAGCACCCAAATATCTTCAATATATCCAAAGTAAGGTGTCGGTGCTATAACGGGTTTTGTGTCCTTTTCACTAGAGAAGTGCATTGCTTCGGCCACGATCATAACCCTACTATTTTGCATGGTACTCTTGTTATCTTGTTCCTTTGTATAAAAGGAAAAGTTATTGATGTCGTATCCGCTCCAACATATGACGTTGAAGCTAGGCCCACTTGCTAGCCATCTTACATCATCAGAAGCAGTACTACCATCCTTAAGCATTTCTTCCTTGAACCATGGTAAGAAAGTCTTGTTATGCTTGTTCAACAACCACCTTTCGCTCATTCGAGGGTTTTCTTGATTGACTTTTCTTTTATGTTCAAATAAGAAAGGTTGAACAGAATCGATGTTGTTCAATGCATACAAATGTTCTTGAAGCACTTCCTCCCGACCCTTGCTATTAATTCTTAAGCCATGTGTACCCTTACCTTGACATCTTATCTCATCATGCCAAGGCTTAGGAACCCCTATAGGATCCGTGTTATGAAGGTAGTCCGAACAAAACTCAACAGCTTCTTCTGCAACATACCTTTGAACAATAGATGCTTCCAGACGATAAGGATTCTTCACGTACCCTTTCAAGATCTTCATGTAGCGCTCAACTGGGTACATCCATCTCATAAAAACCGGTCCACATAATCTAATCTCCCTCACCAAATGAACAATTAAGTGAACCATTATGTCGAAAAAGGAAGGAGGAAAATACATCTCCAAATGGCACAAGATTGTAGCAGCCTCAACTTCCAAGTCATCCAACATACGGGGGTCAACGACTTTGCTACATATAGAATTGAAGAATGAGCACAACCGAGTAATGGCATGTCTCACATTTTTTGGAGCAATACCACGAATAGCAACGGGCAGAAGTTGTTGCATCAAGATGTGACAATCATGAGACTTTAAGCCAACTAATTTAAGATCACTAGAGACAAGCCTCTTCATATTTGAAGAGTAACCATGTGGAACTTTGATGCCCTGAAGACACCCGCAGAAACTTTGTCTCTTTTTTTTTGACAAAGTATGACATGCTGGCGGCAAATAAGTCCGCTTACCATCCTCAACAACTGGAGCTAACTACTCTCGTATACCCATAGCAACGAGGTCGAGACGAGCATTCACACCATCCTTTGTCTTGCCCTGAATGTTGAGAAGCGTCCCGATCACACTATCACACACATTTTTCTCCACATGCATCACATCAATGCAGTGTCTGACATCAAGCTTGCGCTAGTATGGAAGATCAAAGAATATCGACCTCTTCTTCCATATGTTTTTCTCAGCAGCTTTACCTTTCTTTTTGGACTTGACGAATATAACATCGATGCCCTTTACCCTCTGATAAACCTGCTCTACAATTAAGGTCGCCAGAGCTTCTTCTGTCTCTTGGCATCCGTTAAAAGCTTTTTTCATCTTACGATATGGGTGATCACTAGAGGTGGGTAAACGGACCAGTCCAGTCCGCATAAGTCCACATTTAAACGGACCGGACTTTATAGTCCGCATAAAAAATGGACTCTGAAAAATAGAGTCCAAGTCCAGTCCGCATAGTTCGCGGACTAAACGGACTGTCCGCGGACTCTACACTTTTTTTTATAAGGCAAAAAAAAATATTACAAGTGATTGTATGCCTCTGGTGTCGTATGCCTCACGATGGTAAGAGAAATACACGAAGATTTTGGTCAAGTACTGAGCAAATTTTCCATTCGAACTTGCCAACTTTTCTCGATCAGAATCTATTCAAATTTTTTATGAGATTAGAGTAAACCAGAACAGTGGTGACAGAAGAAGATAAATTGTGTGAGACATAATTAAAATAGCAGCATGCTAGTCATGCTGTTCAATTGATGTCAACATCTCGTCAAAGCTAAGAGTCCAAATATGAGAGACAAAGATAACAGCAAGGACAGTGAGGACAGTGACGGTGGCTGCGTGCGTGAGTACTGAGTAGTTTACGGTTAGAGATGGGTGAGTGAGTAGTGAGTAGTTTTGGGTTGGGTTTCAACTTTTTTTGTTGGCCCAACAGGCATATGCTTTTTTTTTTTTAAACAGCTCCAGTCTGCGGACGGGTCCATGAATCCGCGGACCGAGTCCGTTAAGCCCGCGGGCTAAACGGACCGGACCCAAAAAGCCCGCATTTTTTTGGACTCGTATTTTAGGGTGTCCAAGTCCGCGCGGACGGCGGGTTTAACGGACTGTCCGTGGACCCGAGTCCAAATACCCACCTCTAGTGATCACGTCTAAGAAATCTCCGATGCCCAAGGTAAACCGTCTTCTTTCCATGATGCAACTGAGTGTAGCATGTGCCTTCTTCCATTATAGGGCATGCTTTATGCCCCTTGACACTGCACTTGACAAATTACCGTATCTTTGGAAAGTCGTTGATGGTGCAAAATAACATGGCACGAAGCTTGAAAGTCTCATGAGAATACCCATCAACTACATCAACACATTCCACCCATAGAATTTTCAAGTCTTCAATCAAGGGACTTAGATAAACATCTAAGTCATTTCCCGGTTGCTTTGGACCCGAAATCATCATAGACAACATCATGTATTTGCGCTTCATGCACAACCAAAGGGGCAGGTTGTAAATTATCAACAGAACAGGCCATGAACTATGAGTACTACTCATGTTACCATAAGGATTCATTCCATCCGTAGCAAGTCCAAGCCTTAGGTTTCTTGGCTCATCGGCGAAATTCGGAAACATAATATCAATATTCTTCCATTGCATAGAATCAGCAGGATGACGAACCTTTCCATCACGTTTCCTCTCATCATTATGCCATCTAAGATTCTTCGCATCTTTCGCATTGGCAAACAATCGCTTGAACCTTGGAATTATTGGAAGATACCACAACACCTTCGCAGGAGGACCATTTTTTCTCACATCATCAAGATCATCATCATCATCACCATCCTTCACTTTGTATCGTGATAACCCACATTTGGGGCAATCGTGATTGTCTTCATGAACACCGGTGTACAATATGCAATCATTGGGGCATGCGTGTATCTTCTTATACTCCATACCCATCGGACACAATACCTTCTTGGTCTCATAGTTACGGTCAGGTAACGTGTTGTCCTCCGGAAGCAAGTCTTTCAACACTTCAAGCAATTCCGTGAAGCTTTTATCGATCCAACCATTTCTCGCCTTCACACAAACTAATTTTAGCACCGCTGACAACCGTGTATGAGTAGTACACCCTGGATATAAAGGCTTATCCGCATCACCGCACAACCTATCATACACATGAGCTCGATGAAAAGATTCTTGTCCAATATCACGGATCATGTCCTCTACTCGATCATCCTCCATATCTACGTCAACGTCCTCACTTTGGGAGACACTTGCCGTACTACTCAACAACACATCACTATGCCATATCCATCTTGTATAACTCAAGCAAATCCCTTCACAAATCAAATGAGTACGTATATCCTTCACCGTACATTTCCTCGTATTCAAACACTTGACACAATGACAACAGAACATTCCATTACTATTAGGAACATTCCTTTGAGCAAATTCTATAAATTCTTCCACCCCCTTCAAATACTCGGTACTAGTGCGCTTACAAACCATCCAACTACGATCCATAACTAGATAGGTTCTGTAGATATACAAAACATATATCCAAGGCGTTTAAAAATTATTTCAAATTTACACTATTTTCAGGTTTCTTAAGACAGAAAAGAAATAAGCAGATGAAGATAAATTAACAAAACAGAATTCCAATGAGCAATATATTGTTGATGTCACATGCTACAAGCAACTCTAAATTTGTTCCCATTTTGAAATAGGTCATGATAGCAGAAGAAAAACAAGAGAAAACACAAAACCCACGACCAGAAATAGAGACATTCCAAACAACTCAAACTCACAGTTTCAAGTTTCAACTACAGAGACTACAGTTTCAACATACACTCAAAACCAAAAATAAAAAAATGTGCCCTAAAGACTCACCAGATATAGGTGCTCGCGTGGTGGTTGGGAGGGGAGCTCGAGTGGTGGCCAACGTTCGATGTGGTTACTGAGAGCAGAGGGACAAGGAGAGTTAGTGCGTGGGAAGGGGAAAGAGAGATGTCAAGTTATTGCAAAGAATGAGCGGGAAAGACAGAGTTAGGGTTAAGAGTGTACCTCACGGTGGTGGCGAAGAAGCCCTCGCGGTGGTTGTGGTGGAGATGAGCTCGCGTTTAGGGCAGAGTGAGAGTGAGAGTGAGTGTGATGAAAAGACAAGAACAGAGACGTACAGAGAGAAGTGAAGAAGGCGCGCGGGTGTAAACGTTATAATCAAAAACCAAAAATAAAACAACATTTTATGTCAGTTGTTACAAACAACTGACATTAAAGGTCATCTATTTAACGTCAGTTGTCTTAAACAACTGACGTTAAAAGTCATTGTTTAACGTCAGTTGTATTAAACAACTGACGTTAAAAATAAATATTTTTTTTATTTAAAAACACTTTTAACGTCAGTTGTTGAAGACAACTGACGTTAAAAGTGTATAAGTTTTTGCAAAAACATTCATTTCTTTGACTACTGTGCTACTTACCCATGACTACTGTGCTACTTACCCCTGCACATTGTAACTAAATCCTCTTAATGAGCATTAAGTTTATAGATCAGTTTTCAAGAAAATCAGGTAGTCTCTCTTCTCTATATAAAGAACCATTCTTCTCAGATCGATCAGTATTACACCCCCTCTTCTTTTTCTCTATATTTCGTGCGTTTTCTATTCCTTCACAATATGGCTCTATCATATTTGAGATTTTGTTATTTCTTCCTATACCTAGACTTAAAGGTCTCTGTCTTAATGGTCAAAAAACTTTTAAGGTTGAGTAAATCACGTAACATGGATGGTAAGGTTGGGTGAATCACGTAATGTGATTCCCTCACTTTATTTCATCCCCGTCATCCCTTTCACTCCGATTTGGCAGCAAGTGACTGTGGATTCAAGATGATGCATCAAGGAATTCAAGTGAGGGAGGAGATACATCCATTGGAGTTTCTGAGGACAAGATAGAAGAAAATGATGTTGAAGCAGAAACTTTTTTATATTTTAGGGCTATGTTGCAGAATTTTTTTATCTTTTAATCATGTAATTGTTACTTATGAATCGCTTCAATGAGATACGATTTGATTATACCTATATAACCTGTTTATGTTAAGTGTTTATTTATTTTAATTTGCACAAGAATTTTTTTACTAATTCAAGCTAATTAATTAAGATTTTTTTTGATAAAAGGCTGAGGTGTGCAGAGGCATCACAATAAAGAAAGTGATCCCAACTAGGTTGGCACCAAAGACCCTACCCATCATCTGCAGCACATCAAAAATTTATTAAAAAGAAAGAAAAGATAAATACATAAATACAAAGCATTGGGGGGGGGGGGTGCTAAAGCCAAGACCCATGAAAGAATCAAAAGGAATTTATGAATATGAAATTAAGAAATCCTAATTTATTCCTAAGAAGGTCCTCTGTAATAAAATTAGGAGGCAAGTCCCACCAGAAATGACCCTGGTTCTTCACTCCAAAAGCTGCTAGCTTGTCTGCACAAGTGTTTCCCTCTCCAAAGACATGGGAGACCCTAAATTGCATTTTGGAGACCGACACCAAACTGTTTTTCCATCTATTTCTTAGAGTCCAAGGCACAATACTAGGGGAAGAGAAGGCTTGCACAACTAATTGAGAGTCACACTCTAGCCATAGTCTGGTCCATCCCCACTCAAAAGCAGCTTCAATAGCAATCATTGCAGCCATTAGTTCAGCATGAAGAGCAAAAGAGAGGCCAATGTACCTAGAGAAACATCCCAGAAAAGCACATCTATAATCTCTAAAAATCCCAGCACTAGTAGCATGGCCTGGCAGTCCTCTAGAAGCCCCATCCGTGTTGCATTTGATCCAGTGGTAAAGAGGAGGGGACCAATCTACCTGCTTGATAGAGGGGGCCTTATTCAGATGAGCATCTATACCAAAGGCTTTTAAGATCATGAACTCTTCCAGAGAAGAGGACACAAAGCCCTTAGAATGCATACCCGAAATCCTGACTGAGCTGCTTATGAGGCTAATGGCTCTTAAAACTGGGACTCTGACATTATTAAACCTGGTTTGATTCCTACAATGCCAGATGAAGTAAATCATAAAAACCAAAGCTGCTGTGACAATATCCTTCACCTGACCACCTTTGAAGCTCTGCACGATATTGAAAACCGAAGTAGTGGAAGTTAGATCAATAGACAGATTCAAGATAGATGGCAGCCAGGACCAAATTGTTTCTGCAAATTTACACCTGAAAAAGAGGTGATCAGAAGATTCAAAAGCTGAACAACAGAGATCACACATTGAGACTGTAATGCAGCCTTTAGCTTTAAGGCAGTCATCCACAGGGAGCTTATTGTGATTGAGCCTCCAAGTAACCAGAGCTTTTGAGGGAGGGATGAAGGAGTTCCATATGACTCTGATCCACTGACTAGCAGTAGGGGTAGGAGAAACATGCTTGTAGGCCAGTTTGAAGGACAGGTTGCCATCATTAGAGGATGTCCAAACTAAAGTATCCACAGGGTTTTCAAATGCAGGGAGGATAGTCCTTCTAATGTCTGCTGCTAACCCAGGGACTGCTACACAGAAGTTAGAAGGGATGTTCCAACCATCAGTGTCAATGAAGTCCGAGACAGATGCCTTTAGAAAATGATGCATAGTCTCAGGTAATTCCAACGAGTCATCTACTGTTTTGTCCATCCATTTATCCAACCAGAAGTTTATCATTTGACCGTTACCAATCACCCAAGTAGCATTAGAGATCACTTGATGATAGTATGTTTTAAAGCCTGACCATAAAGAGGACTTAACATAGGAGACGGGATGCCTATTTTTAATAAATCTTGCCTTTAAGAAACAGGCCCAATTATCAGAGGAAGACATTACCTCCCAGCACAGCTTTAAGGTGGCAGCAACATTTAACTGCCTCATTGATTTTAGGCCCAGACCACCCTCTTTTAGAGCCAAACAAACCTTCTTCCAGGATACTGTCACCAATTTCCTTTTGTAGATGTCACCAGACCAAACAAAATTTCTTATGTAGGAGTCTAGCAATTTGAGCAAAGCAACTGGCCATTGGTAGACATGAAAGCTATATAAAACCATACCATTGACTATTGAGTTAACTAATTGGACTCTCCCCATGATTGACAAAAGGGATCCCTTCTAAGAGCACAATTTCTCCTTTAGTCTATCTACAATTGGCTGAAGATGGCGAGCTTTAGGCTTTCCCTTGAAAATTGGGACTCCAAGGTAGCAAAAAGGTAGACAGCCATTAGAGAAGCCAAGAGTCTGTCTGAGTACCTGCATTCTTCGAGCAGAAACTGAGCCCACAAAGAACTTACATTTATCATGACTTAGCAGTTTGCCAGAAACCTCTCCATAGAGTCTAAAGATCCTCATCAAGGTCGTGAGACTCCTCTTGGTTCCCTTAGAAAAGACCATGATATCATCTGCATATAAACAGTGGGAGGGAGTCTGGAATCCTCTAGGGCCTGCCATAGGCTGCATTGCATTGAAGTCAATCACGAAGGAGATTACCCTGCTCAAAACATCCTCTGCCAGGCAGAATAATAGAGGGGAGAGCGGATCCCCTTGTCTCACACCTCTGCTACAAGAAATATAGCCAGCAGGGTGGCCATTTACCAGAAAAGACAATCTAGCTGATTTCAATATGGTACTGTTCCAGCTGCAAAACAAAGGACTGAAACCAAATGCTACTAGGACTTTCTGCAGAAAATTCCAATCAAGGGTGTCAAAGGCCTTTTTTATATCAAACTTCAGGGCCACATTACCTCCAAAAGACTTGCTGTCCAGCAGGTTAATAGCCTCTGAGGTTGTAAGGATGCATTCTGAGATTTTTCTACCATGAATGAATCCTCTTTGCTGCCTAGAGATGATCCTGGGAGCAATCTTAGTAAGCCTGTCAGCAAGCACCTTGGTGATGACTTTGAATTGGAAGTTAGCAACATCTATTGGCCTGTAATCTTCTATCTTTTCTGCTTCAGGAAATTTAGGGATTAACACCACTGTATTGGAGTTTAAACCAAGAAGGATCCAATTGTGCTTGAAAAACTGAAGCGTTGAGTTACACATATCTTCTCCCACTATTTCCCAGAATGTTTGGAAGAAACACCCTCCAAAGCCATCTGGCCTTGGAGATCCATCACCATTCACGGAGAACACAACAGCCTTGATTCCCTCTTTAGTAGGAAGATCAGACAGCATGCAGTTATCTTCCATTGTCACTAAGTTAGGAATTACTTGCTGCACTAGATCATTCTCAGTGCAATGATTCTCTGAGCCGTACAGGTTTGTAAAGTATTGGACCACATGTTGCTCTATATCATATTGGGAGTCCAAGATAACATCTCCTAGCTTGAGAGTCGACATATGCTGGGTTGATTGCCTAACCTTAGCCATTCTATGGAAGAAGGATGTATTTCTGTCTCCATCAGAAAACCAGTGCAAGTTAGTCTTCTGCTTCCAGAAGGATTCCTCAACATCTAAAGCTTTTTGCAAAGAGAACTGGGCCAAAGTCTCTTTAGCCTTTAACTCATCCGATTAACCATCATCTGAGATCTCCTGTTGGATGGCATCTAAATCACAGATGGCAGTGTCCACCCTTAGTTTAACATCTCCAAACACCTGTTTATTCCATACTTTTAGATCAGCTTTTAACCACTTCAGCTTCTGCATGAGAACAAACATAGGACAGCCACTGACTGGCCTGGACCATGCCTGCCTTACCACTCTTACACAGTCACTATGATCACTCCACATTTTAAAGTACTTGAACATTGAAGGCTTTAAAGCTATCCCTTTCTGCAGGGACAGAAGGATAGGGAAGTGATCTGATTTATGTCTAGGGATAGTGCAGCAACCAATCTTATCCCAGAAGGAAATTTCCTCTTCATTCACAATTGCCCTGTCTAGTCTCAGTTCTGTATGATGTCTGCCAATCCTCCCATTAGACCAGGTAAATTGGGCTCCCATTAAACTTGTTTAAAAAAAAAGTTTAGAAATAAATTGCACTATATGGAGTGATCTGTGTTAAGAGTGACAACAGGGAGATGACAACGAAAGAAAGATAGGAATGAGTTAGGGATATAGGATTATATACGTCAGTTATTTATTTAACTGAAGTAAAAATCACACTTTTAATGTCAGTCGTATAAACAACTGACGTTAAAAGTGTTAATAATTCTTGTAAATCACTTTTAACGTCAGTTCATTAAACAACTGATGCAAATAGTGATTTAATATTTACAAAACTGCCACCGCCTTATTTTTAACGTCAAACATATGGTCAACTGTTGTAAAACGTTCCCGTATATTACATTATTTCCACTAGTGAATGTGACATACGGCTGCTTCTCCTTCATCCTGGGTTGCTCCTACCTTCTGCCCCCAATCTTTGTTTCACGAAATAGCTCACACTCCCTCGAAACAGGTTTGTCCAAAATAGCTCTCCCGCCTGCAACTTCATGTTGCTGCACAGCAACTATCTTGACATGTCTCGATGTTCATCCTCCACTAAAACAACTAGTAGAAGGAGACAACTTGCAAGCCTTTGCTAATATGGTGATCCGGAGGTATTATACCTCTAAGACAGACAAGAACCTTGGAAGGAGATTTATTGGGTGCTCAAATTATAAGGTAACCTGCCTTTATAGTTGTTCATTAATGATATATTTTTTTCATTTGTTCCAATATTTGATTATGGCAAATGTAATAGCTCTCCCGCCAGCAACTTCATGTTGCTGCATAGCAACTATCTTGACATGTCTCGAGGTTCATTCTCCACTGAAACAGCTAGTAGAAGAAGACAACTTGAAAGTCTTTGCTATTGTGGTGATCCGGAGGAATTATACCTCTAAGAAAGACAAGAACCTTGGAAGGAGATTTATTGGGCGCTCAAATTATAAGGTAACTTTGCGTTTATAGTTGTTCATTAATGATGATTTGTTTTTTCATTTGTTCCGATATTTGATTATGGCAAATGTAGTAAGCAATTGTGGATTTTTTTTCAATGGATTAAAGAACCATTGGACCAAAGAGGCAGGATACTGTGGTTAGTGAATGCAACAAGAACAAAGAATAAAAATATTAAAAGTTGAGAATGGAAAGCTAAAAATGTACAAGATGTTGTTTTGGTGTTTAATTTTGTGTATTCACTATAATGACTTTGCTATTTGCATTGGTCAATTATGTTAAGGATGGACTTTGGAGGTGTGTTAGGGTTGTACTAGATATGGGTTAGAGTTAATGTTGTTAAATTTAGAGACCCAATTGAAATTTTGGTATAAGTTTAGAGATTAAATTAGAAACTTTTTTAGTTTACGAATCTACTTCAAAGTTCTCAAATAGTTCAGCAACCGGCCAACTGAATAAATAAACCTTTTGTTTATAATAATTGTTTTTATAAAGCATTGTTTGCTTGCATTATGGATTAAATATTGAAATTATTACTTTTAAAAAGTTATATTTTTCGTATGAAATATTATATATATATATATATGAACTTAAGTCTAAAGATTTTTTATTTTGTCAATCAATCATAAATTGACTCATCACTAAAAATACTTGATTCTTATTATAACTACCTTAAAAGTCATATATGATTTTTGATTAGTCGGCGATGTAAAAAACTTTACACTATCATGATTAAGTTCATATTATATTTTCCTGCATAACTCTTTTTAAATCCATTTATTCACTAACAAAAAGAAAACAAAATGTTAAATAGTAAAGGTTGATTAATGTCTCTTGGATACAACATTTGGCATGTGTAAATTTTAAGAAGTTAAGAGAATTTGTAGAAAAATTTATAAAAGAATATATCATCATTTCTCATTTTTCATTAACAGTGACATTTTCAGCATTTATATCCTAGAAACGTGAAACGTCAAGGATACTATTTTTTAAGATTTTCATTGCTTGTATTTTAGGATCATATTTCAAGAAGAGAGGGTATGCTAAAGAAGAATCAAAGTGGACTCCTGAAAAATTTATACGAAAGATTTTATTAATATGATAATAAGTAAGGGGGCTAAATACAGATAACTTCAATACTTCATAGACTTTTTGATATGCTTAATGAAGCATATAAATGTATAAGAATGTCCAAAGCAATGTGACTCCTCCCTTTGTCTCTGTATTTGTTTCTTATATAGGTAATCCATCCCAAAATTGTTTATAGAAATACAAAGACTCTTGGGGTTTATATTCTGGAACAGTATGCCCAGCTCCCTGTACCAATATAATCAAATAGTATCAATATCAACCAACCTAACATAGTTTTCTTAAAAATAATTTTTTTTTATGTACAAACCTTTATGGTCATAAAAGTAAGATTATAGTCCTATCCTTGTGTAAACCTGCAACCAATAAAGAAAATTAACTCAGCCTATAGTCAAAATTAGTCCTTCATACATTGTTTCAAGACATTTCTAGAGTGTATATTTGCTTTTTAATGCTTACTTATATATTTTAATATCTTTTAGTTGGATTCATAAACCTTTTAAGGAAAGCTATTGAAACTCAAACAAACATATCCATTTAATGGACTAAAATATTTAAAAATTCAATGAGATATGATAAGAAGGGAACAACAATATAAGTACCCTGCAACTTGACCAAAGGTTAGCCAAGGCCTCCATGGATCAACTATCTTGTATCCAATTGAACTAGTCCATGATTGAGACCCAGTAAATGGAACACTTAAGTCATGATCACCACTGCCAAAAACATGAAGCTTTTAGGCAATTAAGTCTTCTAATCAAACAATCATAAACAAGGTAACATAACTTGAAGTGTGTGAATCACATAGACTATAGCAATTGAAGTAACAAATTACTGTGAATAGATCTTGAGATAAGGATGCTAACACTTTCGATGTGTGTGTTATTGAATAAAAGAGATAAGAAGGTACTATAAGGTTATATAGACTATTAGTTATTTAGTATAGGACCAAGACTAGGTAAACCTGTTATTTAGTATCATATATAGTATGTTTTACTAGGCTGTTGAGACAACCAACTTTGAAAATTACATTATTTGTAAGCAACGATCATGCAAACTTTTGGAAGAAAAAACAACTTTAATTGGAAAGATCCTTGTAGCATGTTCAATAATTGGGTGGTCAAGTCCTTAAAATATACTTGAATCCTACAGTTTTGAAATGACATGAAATTCAAACTGTGAAACTATGTAACAAAGAACTATTATTGACATAGTCGACAACATAAGAATTTCTCCTCAAATTGAATCAAAAGCTCAAGAGAAGAATATACTTAGTGGAACATGTTAAAAGTCAACATCATCTTTTGCCTCAACTATTTTTAGTATGCTTTTTTTTACGTTGAATGGTTAAGTTTTTTTTTTTTTGTTTTTCTAAATATGTTGCATGGTTTAATTTCGTTTTACTATTTAAGATGTGTGGTTTGTTTTGCTTCTTTGTAATGTATAAATACCCCCTCACCCCAACGTATTGTAATATCGAAGCATGTTACATAAATAAGAGAGTTGTTATTTGTTAATACTTTTTCCATTGAGGTTCTTCTGTGTGTTCTATAACATAGTAATGGGTTTATCTTCATCAATTGTTTCAACATTTGGTATTAGAGCTTGATGATCTGGGACCATAATTTTTTGTGAGCTTACTTAAGTTTTGAGTAGATTGATTCTCAACAAATTTATTAAACAATCTGTTTGTTGATAAAGTTGAAGGAATGGGTGACCTTCAAGTAGTCGGGGGAATCAAGAAGCTCAATAATCAAAACTACAACACGTGGGTAACGTGTATAGAGTCTTACCTACAAGGTCAAGACTTATGGGAAATTGTTGGTGGTAGTGAAGTCACACCACCGACAGAAGAAGATGCTAATGGCACCCTACGGAAATGGAAAATTAAAGCAGGCAAAGCAATGTTTGCTTTGAAGGCAACAATTGAAGAAGAAATGTTGGAGCACATTCGGAACACCAAAACACCAAAAGAAGCATGGGATGCTTTTGCTACACTTTTCTCAAAGAATAATGATACAAAGTTGCAATTTCTTGAAAATGAATTGCTTTCGATAACACAACGTGACATGCCGATCGCCCATTATTTTCACAAAGTAAAGTCCATATGTCGTGAGATTTCAAATCTAGATTCGACAGCTGCTATTGGAGATAATAGGATAAAAAGAATTATTATTCAGGCTTAAGACCTGAATATCGAAGTTTTGTTACCGCAGTAGGTTGGCAGACACGGCCATCACTTGTTGAGTTTGAGAAGTTGCTTGCTAGCTAAGAAGCAATGACTAAGCAAATGGGAGGAGTCCCATTGAAGGGTGAAGAGGAAGCACTCTACACCAACAAAAGCAAAGGAATCTCCAAGCAGTATAATAAAGGTGGGTATAAGAGAAATGGCGATAAAGCAAAATGTTACCAGAAAGAAGGCGGCTCTAGTATAGGGGGAGCTTCAAAGAATCCTAACAATAGTAGGAAGTTTGACGGTCAATGTTATAACTGTGGGAAGATGGACCATATTGCAAAAGACTGTTGGTTCAAGAAAAAACACAGTTGAAAATAATAATGTTACTTCTAGTTCTAAGGAGACATATGAAGACGAGTGGGATATTGAAGCATCTTTTGCAGTAGAAGAAGAAGAGTCAGCTTTCATAGTCACAGAAGCTGAACGAATTGACTATGAGAATGATTCGATTGTCGATTCGGGTTGTTCAAATCATATGACAGGTGACAAACAGAAGCTACATGATCTAAATGAATACAAAGGAAGCCGTGCGGTGGTGACAGCCAATAATTCAAGGTTACCAATAGCACACATTGGTCAAACGGTCATTACACCTCGATATAGTCCTAACCAAGAACCATTGAAAGATGTCTACCATGTTCCAGGTATGAAGAAAAACTTGCTATCTGTGGCTCAACCGACATCATCGGGTCATTATGTTTTATTTAGTCCACAAGATGTCAAAGTATATCGTAATGTTATGATATCTCAAAATCCAATAATGGAGGGACGACGTTTAGAGTCAGTTTATGTGATGTCAGCAGAATCTGCATATGTGGAAAAGACAAGATCAAATGAGTCGTGATTTGTGGCACATGCGGTTAGGCCATGTTAGCTACTCCAAGCTAAATATGATGATGAAGAAGTCTACACTTAAAGGTCTTCCTCGGCTTAATGTGAGAACAGATACGATCTCATGCGGGATGCCAATATGGTAAAGCACATCAATTGCCATATGAGGAATCAAAGTTTCAAGCGAAGGAACCATTGCAGTTGGTTCATTCAGATGTGTTCGGACCTGTGAAGCAACCATCAATTAGTGGAAATCGATATATGGTAACATTCATTGATGATTTCTCAAGGTACGTATAGGTTTTCTTTATGAAGGATAAATCTGAGTCATTCTCAAAGTTTACAGAGTTCAAAGAGCTTGTTGAAGCAGAAGTAAGAAAGAAGATACACTATCTACGCATAGACAATGGGGGAGAATATACCTCAGGTGAGTTTGCTCGGTATCTGCAGGAACACAAAATATGTCGTCAATTTACTTGCGCCAATACACCACAACAAAATGGTGTAGCAGAAATAAAGAATCGCCATCTTGCTGAAGTTTAGGGTTTAGGGTGTGATCAATAAGCTACCCCAACCGAGGTTAGAATTTATTTCACCATTTGAAAAATTATGGGATATAAAACCAACTGTTAGCCACTTTAGAGTATTTGGGTGTATATGCTATGTATTTATCCCTGGTCATTTACGCAGCAAATTTGATAAGAAATCAATCAGATGTATCTTTGTGGGGTATGACAATCAGAGGAAAGGATGGAAATGTTGCGATACTGTGAAAGGAAGATGTTATACATCACGTGATGTTGTATTTGATGAATCATCATCTTGGTGGTCATTAGAAAAAGAGGTGTTACCAGACTCTAAAGAAATTGAGAATAAGATACAACAAAAAGTTGAAGAACATACTGTGCAAATCCAACCAAGTATAAATGAAGACTACAATGCCGAACAAGAAGTGGCTCGAAATCCTTGGCAAATAGGTGTGTATCAACAATTAGAAGATGAAGGTGGGTCTAATGAGATGGAAGTGCCAACTCAACAACTACAACTTAGAAGGTCGACAAGGATACGTAAGCCAAATCCAAAGTACATGGATAATGCAAGCTATGCAGCTATTAAAGAGATGATCATAAAAGAACCCGAAACATTTGAAGAAGCATCAAAAAGTATTAGCTGGATTAAAGCTATGGAAGAGGAGATCACTGCACTTAACCAAAATCAAACTTGGGATTTAGTGCCAAAACCAAAAGATGTTAAACCCATATCATGTAAATGGGTTTATAAAATAAAACGTCGCCCAGATGGATCAATCGAGAGATATAAAGCTCGATTTGTAGCTCGTGGTTTCTCTCAAAAATATGGATTGGACTATGATGAAACATTTAGTCCAGTGGCAAAACTTACTACTGTACGAGTTCTACTTGCACTTGCAGCCAACAAAGGTTGGGATTTATGGCAGATGGATGTGAAGAATGCTTTTCTACATGGAGAATTAGATCGAGAGATTTACATGATTCAACCAATAGGATTTGAGAATAAAACTCATCCCGAGTTTGTATGTAAACTAAAAAAAGTACTTTATGGGTTAAAACAAGCACCAAGAGCTTGGTATGGCAAGATTGCCGAATTTTTGATGCAAAGTGGCTATTCTGTAGCACCTGCAGATTCAAGCTTCTTTATAAAAGTAAATGGAGGAAAGCTAGCCATTGTGTTAGTGTATGTGGATGATCTCATCATTACTGGAGATGATATTAAAGAAATTGAGTAAATAGCCAAAATGGTCCCTGAAACTGTGAGGTCGTGTCAAGTTGGTCCCTCAAATTAATGAAATATCAAAAAGGTCCCTGAAAATGTCAAACGTGGATCAAGTTAGTCCCTTCGTTAGTCAGGGTTCATTGATGCCGTTAACGACGCTTATGTGGTATGTTACACGCATATTTGAGGGACCAAATTGATACAGGGACCAAATTGACACTCAATATTTTTTCAAAAACCCTAACTTCATCTTCTTCTTCTTCTCCATCAATGGGATACAATACTTATCCATTGCTGCCTTTCATATTATCAATAAGTTCTTCAACATAAATGAAAGAAGACCCACCGCTAAGGACAACTTTTCTGGCCCTCTCCTTCATCTCTTGCACCTTCTTGTGCTCCATATTATCTCTGTCCATCAAGTATTTCAGCCCTTTCTCTATCTCCCCTGCCATTATAAGATCACTACCAAGTCTATAATCCAGTCTCAGCTCCATTGCTAATCCCAATTCCCTCACCATCCTAAAAGCATTCAGCTGTTGTTCTGCATAGATTGGCCATGTCAATATTGGTACCCCAAACCACAAACTTTCCAAAACAGAGTTCCACCCACAGTGTGATACAAACCCACCAATGGCCTTGTGGGACATAACCTCCACCTGGGGTGCCCAACCACATAGCATTCCCCTACCTTCCACTTCCATCCACTCTAAGAACCCTTCTGGTAAGGTTTTCTCTGCATTGACTGTGGTTGGTGGAGAACGCATAGCCCACAAGAACCTAACTCCACTATGCTGGAGTCCTAGTGCTATTTCAATATACTGTCATGCTGTGATTGGTCCAAGTTTGGGTTAGGTTGACCTTTGAGGTCAATCAAAGGACCCACAACATAGATATGAGGGGTTTGGCCATCAGATAATGCATCAATAGCATACTGCTCCAACTCTGAAAACGTATTAACAATAATCCCTTTGGTGTCTCTAAACCTCTCAGCAAGCTTGTAATATGCAACATATCCACCATCTTTGCTAAAACAAGCATTAGGTAAAACACTTGAAGGAACTAGATTGGAAAAACCTGGAATGGACAACTGATGAGGATCAGGATCAGAATCATTGAACACATCCTCATTTTGGCATTTTTGAAGGGATAACATGAGACCCAAAAACCCAACATTTGATGTCATGAACAAGTAGGAAGGGATACCCAGTTCATTTCCCATATTAATCATGGGAACACAGAAGAAATCAAGGACCAATCCAACAACTGGGTTTGAATCAGTGTTAGGATAAGATGATAAGATGTTTTGCATAGTGGCTTTGACATGGGGTTTGAGGCTCTCCATGAAGGTTAAGATGAAGTATTCTGGAGATTTCAACAGCTCCTGTGGGGGTGGTTCTACTTCAGGGAGATCAATGAGTTGGATTTGAGGTTGTGAGGCTAAACCTGATTTGATGTATGAATCTGAAAAGGGAGTGAAAGAGCACTTGATGCAGATGATTGTGATGGACGTTGGGGGAGAAGAAGAAGATGAAGTTAGGGTTTTTGAAAAAATATTGAGTGTCAATTTGGTCCCTCAAATATACGTGTAACGTGTCATATAAGCGCCATTAACGACGTCAACGAACCCTGACTAATGGAGGGACTAACTTGATCAACGTTTGACAGTTTCAGGGACCTTTTTGATATTTCGTTAATTTGAGGGACCAACTTTACACGACCTCACAGTTTCAGGGACCATTTTGGCTATTTACTCTAAAGAAATTCATCAAACAAAAGAAAATTTGTCAGTTCGTTTTCAAATGAAAGAACTTGGACAACTCAGGCATTTTCTTGGGCTGGAGGTTGATCGGAGACAAGAAGGTATATTTCTTTGTCAACAAAAATATGCTAAAGATTTATTAGAGAAATTCGGGATGTCAAACTGTAAGCCAATTTCAACTCCGATGGAGCCAAATGTCAAGATATGAGCTCATGATGGGAAAGACTTGGAAGACACAAGCATGTATCGAAGTTTGGTAGGTAGTTTGATCTACTTGACTTTGACTCGACCTGATATTTCTTATGCAGTTGGTATAATGAGTTGATATATGCAAAATCCAAAGAAACATCATTTAGAAACTGTTCGGTGAATATTAAGATATGTGAAGGGTACACTGAACTATGGTCTCATGTACAAGAAAGGAGAAGATTGCAAGTTAGTTGGCTATTATGATGCTGACTATGCAGGAGATCACGACACTCGTCGATCAACTACGGGATACATATTTATGTTGGGTTCAGGAACAATTTTTTGGTGTAGTAAAAGACAATCAACTATATCTTTATCAACCACAGAGAAGGTAATATAGAGCAAAGAACAATGGCAGCTCAAGAAAGCACATGACTAATACAACTGATGAATGATTTACATCAGTAAGTAAATTATGCAGTTCCTTTATATTGTGACAATCAATCTGCAATACGATTGGCAGAGAATCCAGTTTTTCATGCAAGAACTAAGCATGTCGAAGTGCACTATCATTTTGTCAGGGAGAAAGTTTTGCAAGAAGAGATTGACATGAAACAGATCCAAACAGATGATCAAGTTACAGATTTATTCACGAAAATTTTAAATGCCAATAAATTTGAAAAGTTTCGCTCTCAATTAAATGAAGTAAGAAGAATGGGAGATGATGTTGAGGGGGAGTGTTAAAAGTCAACATCATCTTTTGCCTCAACTATTTTTAGTATGCTTTTTTTTACGTTGCATGGTTAAGTTTTTTTTTGTTTTTCTAAATATGTTGCATGGTTTAATTTCGTTTTACTATTTAAAATGTGTGGTTTGTTTTGCTTCTTTGTAATGTATAAATACCCCTTCACCCCAACGTATTGTAATATCGAAGCATGTTACATAAATAAGAGAGTTGTTATTTGTTAATACTTTTTCCATTGAGGTTCTTCTGGGTGTTATGTAACATAGTAATGTGTTTATCTTCATCAATTGTTTCAACAGAATATACATATAGCATTGTAAAATAAATTAGAAGTACAAGTGTTGAAACTCGTAATGTTTGTAACCCAAAAAGTATATATATAAATAACTGAACATTTCATAGTTTCCGTAGCTATATTACAACATCTTCCCGTAATGTTTTTGCTTTTAGTTGTTAGGTTACCAACAAGATCAAGGACTTCTGATTAAAATAATGGTAGATTGTGCCTTCTCAAATTTTTCTTAACAAAGGAAATTAAGGTAAGAAAATCCTTTCCAATTTCATATTCTATATAATCAAATAGAGCAATCACTAGTGCAGAAAACACTTTTCACGTCAGGTAAAAGTGCTTTATAACGCTTGAAAAATGTATGACGTTATTCGAGCAGTCGTTAAAAGCGTAACTTTTAACGTCTGTCTAAACTGACGTAAAAGTTCACATTTAACATCAGTTATTTAATATAACTGATGTTAAATGTGCTACTTATAACGTCTGTTGTTTTAAACTACAGACGTTATAAGTATTTTTTTTAAAAAAAAATTTACTTTAAACGTCAGTTTGTGGCCTCGGTTTTGAACTAACCAAAATTTTTTTTTAACAGAAAGCACCTAGAGGAGAAGAGAGGCGTTTTTGCAAAGAATAAATCCATAAAAAAAAAAGAACCCAGAAAGTTTCAATAACAGAGAGAATCAAAGGTACTAACCATAAACAAAAACAAACCATGAACAAAAAGCAAGAAAGTTTGGAACTTTCAAGAAAAAGCAGGAAGTTTCTTCACAAATCTTCATTCACATGTCTTCTTCTTAGCAGATCTAGTCCTTTCTTCAAAGATCTGATCCCTTCACTCGTAGATCTGGCCCCTTTGTTCCCAATCTTCTTTTTCGTAGATCCGGTCACTCCTTCGAAGCTGCCAGTCTTTGGTTGTCAACGATGGTGGATCAGAGATAGGGGGTTTGGAACGAGACATTGAGGAAGGGGCAGAGATACTAAGGAAGAGACTTGAGGGTTTTTAGAATGAAATGAATAAGGTTTGAGACTTGAATAAGGGAGGATTAGGAAGAGAAGGAACTAAAGAGGGAGAGAGGCGCTGCTACGGCTGCCCTAGGGTTTTGGAAGTGAAGGGTGAAACTTGAATGAAATGAGAGTGAGTTGGTTGGGCCGATTTTAAAACAACTTAAAAGTCACTTTTTATTAAAAGATACACTTTTAACGTCAGTTGTTTAAACAACTGAAGTAAAAAGTGACTTTTAAGATGTTTTAAAATCGACCCAACCAATTCACTCTCATTTCATTCAAGTTTCACCCTTCAAATTTAGACAAATTGAATACGATTTATTATGTTAACGAAAATTTTCTTTATTTTAATTTGATTAAAAACAAATCAATGGTTTTAATTTGATCAAGTTAATGCCTTTTAATGGGAATATTCTTCCTATGTTATTGTGCACGTGCTTTATGGTTTTGTGAAGCTGGAGATGAGATTCATTTTCTCAACATGCACATCTTATGGCATTAAACATATTTTAATTACTTTTATTGCTACATTCATTTGATCAAGAGGATAAACATATTTGTAATTTTATTTGTGGGCGGAATAATCCTTAAGGATAGTGTCCCTTGACACGTCTCAGGCTATTTCTTGTACTCAACATTGTTATTTTATCAATATTATACAACAAAAAGTGACTCTTTTAACGCCAGTTGTTTAAACAACTATTGAACTAAAAAAATGTCTCCCATCACTTTTAACTTCAGTTGTTTAAACAACTGACGTTAAAAGTGATTTAAGTGAACCTGATAATTACGGTTCTTCCACCGCCTCTTTTGTTACGTGTCATTTTTGTTTAACAGACGTGTATCCTTCTCGTTTAATGTATATTTTCCACTAGTTGAATGAATTGCAGTATTGCTCCTCAATGTGTGGCAATGAAATACTTTTATCTACCAAATTGTAACAACAACTAAGCCTTCCCCTATTAGGTAGGGTCATATGAGGAGTTTCTAGGAAGTTATGTCCTAGTATTAATTTTGTTAGTTTTAATGCATCAATTGCATTTGGCTATCACAAATGTAAAGAAATGTTATTTTGAAACTCACCTGTATATAAGTGCTCGATATCCTTTAGAAGTTAGGTCCTTGTGGTACTTGATCATGCTCCCAGCATCATAATTGTATTGAATTTTGCCAGTGCATAAATCCCACTCACTGACCACACTTTTCTGTTTCATCCCAAAGACCACAATTTAATGCTTTGTACCACAACACTGACAATCTTACTAACAAAACTCACCTCTGCAGTGTGAATTGCTTTCCTGACTTCTACATTGTTTAAGCATTCGGTTGCAACCTCTTCATCCTAAATATAAAATTAGAACTTGTTACTTGTTATACAGGCAACACAACTAGAACTTGTTACTTGTTATACAGGCAACACAACAATAAGAATGTTAGGAATTATATCATGTATAAATCATCACTTCATGAAAGTAAATAAGGTGCAATGAGAGCATTGGTATTGATTAACAAGAAGAATTTCAATATATAAGCTTTAGAAGAGGTCAAAGATATTTAAGTATTTTCAACTTTATTTCATTTTAAGAGTTAGTTTCTCTCACTAAGTTGAGCAGAATCTCAGTTTCAACTTTCAAGATTGTTTTCTTCATTTTAAAATTTAGCTATAAGCTTCTGTATTTGCACTGAAGATAAATGGATAATTAGTAGTTACGAAGTGTATATAAGTAGACATCAAAGTTATATCCAGTAATCAAGCCTCAAAAATCAATTGAAATATGGGAAGTAAATATGAAATAGTACAAAACTAAAGTAGCAAAGAAACCTACAGTGCATGGAATAGCATGGTTAGCGCTAAGTTGTGGCCAAGTTGGTACAATTCCATCCTTCACAACAGCTCCTAAGGGCCAAGCACGACCAAACATTCTTTTTCTTACAGGCAGAGGTCTCAGTCTCACCCAACGCCTAAAGCTGAATGGCAACCTATTATAAGATGTTGAGTTCATCTGTGTCTAGCTCTGAGACATGATAACATGGTTCCAAGATGTCATAGATGTTTAACCTTCTAAACACCTATGGTAGAAAAAAATGTTGGAATATTTTATTCCAATATATCATAATGTGGGCGGATATCGGTAATTAATTATATTAGCTATTTATCTCTTAGGGGCCTTAATTGATATGTGATCAAATTAATAGATAAGGTCAATCAGATTTCTTATTTGATAATTAATTATATCATTAATTATATGATATGGGCAAAATATGAGTGGATGTCACCGTCATCACCCTACATATAGGCTATGGTCCCCAATACACTGGACACAACGCACACCGCTTCTTCTCCCCATCTGAAGAGCAACTAAGGCATAAGGAGTCCAGGTTGAGGAAGAACCACAAGCCAACGGGTGTTCATTACCCGTCTATCTCTTTCTCCATTCTCTCTCTCGTGTTTCAAATCCTAAGACTATCAAGCTATGTTTGTTCGTGATTGATTGTCGTAGAGATTTCGTAATACTTGGCGATCAAATCTATTACCATTGAAGAACACTTATGATCAGGAACACGACATTGATCCATGTATTTATTCAAGTTTATGAATCCTTAGTAATCTGGCATGATGTAGACCCTAGGCTTTGTGGTGTTTTGCTCTAGGGTATATGCATATATTTATGTATGCTTTAAAGAAAAAAAGAAAATTCAAGAATCTAAAGGATTAGGTTCAACAAGTAGTATCAGAGCGGTCATCATTGTTAGATTATTAGGATATGGTTTTCTCAAAAACCGTTTAACGTGAAAGATGGAAATTCATGTTTTCAGTACCAAGTGTTCGGATGATATGTTTACACTTACCGGCACCATTTTTATTTTTTTTTCTTCTTTCCTGTGTGTGCCTGGTGTTTTTTTGACTTTTGTCTCATAATAATGAATGAAGAATTGCCTCCACCTATAAGTTCACGTACAAAGCATTCAACATGCTTTTGAGCCTATGATTGTTTTATATTTATATATTTATATATAAAAATTAATAAATTAAAGTGAAAGGAAGGTCACGGCACTGTTGGTCGTGGTTTTCTTATAGTTAATTATTTTAGAATTTTAGAATTATTTTATATATAAAGTTAAATAAAATTGATCCAGTGATGGTTTTATGGAGACGTGAATCACTTTTGATGGCATTATATATATTGAAATTGGATTTGCGAGATCAGGATGCAAAATTATAGGGGTTTCTTATTATATATTATTCATATATAATTATTATTGGCTAGATTTGCTTCCTGCAAGTAATTGTTTATCATGTATTAAATGTATACATGAATTGTTCTTTCATTTCGGCCGAAATGGCTCGCTAGCCTGTACGTGATGGATTTGGAATTTGGTTTTACACTTAATTATTAAATGAGTTTCTTTTATATATGATATGTATAATTTTCATGGCAACCGAGAACTGCTTCCAGTAAGTACATGTCTAAATATATGTCGTGTGACCTAGATCTAGAAAAGATTTTGGCCGCTGCACCCTGCACATGTTTTTTTGTAGCTTGTAATTAGGAGGGAATCCGCACAGACTTCCGTCAGCGAGAAGAAAAGAAGGAAGCACGCCTCGTGCTTAAGGAGAGCACACCCATGCTCCACAGCAAATTCATTTTCTTTTAAGGTACTTTTCACACTAAACATTAATGTTTTCATGTTTATCGTGAAAAGGGCAAATTAAGACCCTTCCTTTTTTTTTTTTAAATTGTCTAGTAATTTTGGTTGAGTTGGTTGAAACAACACGTTGCCGAAGTAACCTCTGTTGCGTAGATTTGATTCAATTGAATTTACAAAAGATGTAGTATGGAATTATTCATGCGAGCTGTTGTCGGCCCGAAGAAAGGCGCAGTTTGGCCAGATAATTACATGCTTGTAATGATAAATGTGTGGTGATTATAAAGGTACTTTCCATGTGGATAATGGGATGCCTGAAGGTGACCATTATTTGACATGACTTATCACCAATATTTGATCATTATGTTGAGAGTACCGCTAGCAGTTAATTCTTACAATCCGAAGATTGGGAATTAATGGTGCGTTTGGTATCTTGTTTGGGTCTTTAATTTGCCAATTTGGATTTCGAGTGAGCCAATTGAAGTATGAAGTCACCAATGTGACTTCTCTTGTGGAAATTGCTCATAAGAGATATTGAATGTTGTGTGGGTATATATCCATGCGGGTATTAATCGGCCCAAAGGAAGGTTAATATTTGGTCAGGTTACATTCACACTTGTGATGGTAAACACGTAGTGATTATAAAGATTATTTTCATGTGAATAACAGAACTTCTAAAGATGACTGTTGTTTGACAGAAATTATCATTAGTGTTTGATCATTACCTCAAAATACCTCTAGCAATTAATATTATTGTCTCAAGACTTGATATTAATGATGCATTAAGTATTTTTGGTGAGTATGAGACACCCCGTTGTGTCCCTTTGTGCCATTAAATTAAAGCCTTATTATTTAACTATTTAATCACACGCTTATCGTGAAAACACGTAAAAACAAATTAGTTCGATGAAAAATTAAAACTTAAATTAGAAGTATACGACGGATGAAAAATTCAAAGCAATACACCATATATATATATATATAACATACATACTATAGGTTTATGCATAAGAATATTTAAAACACTGTTTAGGGAGTCCCATCAGTAGGATCCCTAACAAGTATATAATTACATAACTAACTTAGGCGGAAAATATAAAACGTCTCACAAGACGTACTGGCCTTAACTATCTAGACTCTACCACTCAGGTCCACAGCTCTTCCTCCAGCTTCTGGCTAATAAGGAGTTCCATACAACTTCTCAGCAATAGGCTCCTCCATAGGGTCTTCTCGTACGATCACATAAGAAATAAAATACAACATACATAAAGATGTAGGGGATAAGAAACATTTCTATCATCAAAAGCGGAAAACAGTCGTAGCATATCATACAATAAATGTCACATACAATCAACATACATAACTAACAAGTCATCCTCAAATTAATGTATCATCCTCTACCCCAATCTCATACAACTAAACTTTTATACTGAAGTGGCCATCTCTATTCCTATCACGTTAGTCAGTAGTCCAGAACGGTCCAGTATCAATAACTTTTGAACGCATCAAAGACTAAAAAAGTATTAGTCTAAAATGGTCCAGTGCCAAGAATATGCGAACGAGTCAAGGAGTATCAATCCAGAATGATCCAGTGCCAAGAACATGTGAACTCGTCAAGGAATATCATCCCATAACGGTCCAGTGCCAAGAACATTCGAACGCGTCAAGAACTAAAGAGTATTACGGTAGTCTACCTCGTCATCCACATCCCTAGGGTACTCACCCGTAATATCCGATATCCCAAAATAGGATATCCTGACCTCATGTGTTCCACTCACACGGCTGTGAATAACAATACAAACACATGAATATCACTAACCCATATTAATAACATCCTAGTGCCCTAACCTTCCATCAAAGCCATAACACATATTCTATGTCACACTTCCTCTTTAAAATAACTCATTTAGGTTAGGCACCTGTAAGTCACCATTATCCTCACACCCAAACCAACAATTATCTCTCGAACAATATATGTCTTTGCTTAAATCCACTAAGCACAAATATTAAAACCAGGAAGATCATGCATAACACAGACAATCATAAATATTCAAATACCACAAAATATCACATAAGCAATTCAATAATAATAATAAATTCAATCAACCTCAGATAAGATAAAATCATCCGAACGTCGATAAACCTACAATCCCAGAATCACCATTGGTTTTACAGAAAAGGTTTCCAATGTGATTTTGGTCTTGTCGATTACTCAATTACTAGTACGGTTTAGGTCGCCCTACACAATTATTATATAATATACTACTTATCGTTTCCGACGGTAGATTGGTTTTTTCCCCCACCCGAGTTAGAACCGAAATCCCAAACTCGACGTTCCTCGCTATCACACCACAGCTTAATAGTTTCACCTAAGTTAAGAAGATGGAGGAAGAATAGATGATGATCTTGGAAAGTTTCACTTGAAAGCACTTGGAGCTTTTGAAGATTGAAAATGGAGTTTTAGTGTTTTTAGTGAAGAACATGAAGAAAATGAAGAAGATGAGTGAAAAGAGGGGGAGGCCACGGTTTTGAGGGGTATTTATAGGCTAGATCTTAAGCTTTGTTTGGTTTTTAGGTTTTAGATTAATGGTTTTTGTGAATATTTAATTAATATAAGCTTAACCATAGTTAATAGTTAACTTAACTAGGGTTATGTTACTAACTAGGGTTAAAATTCACGTGGCTCATAATTAATGTAGGTGTGACTGATTTTGGGCCACATCTTATGAGTCATCCATGACTCATCGATCCAATCCCTTAGCGGTTCTCGAAAATCCCGTAAGCAGCTCCGTCAGTTACCCGATTTCGGTTTTTGAGAGGAAAATGATGGAATGAAAGCAAAATGAAATAGGTATGGTTTATTGGAGGTGGATGCACGAAATTGAAGAGAGGTGGGAGGTTTACAACCATGTAAAATGAGTGGTTAAGAGTGCGTAGATGTGTCTTGTTAATAACCGCGAAAGCTTGGGGTATTTTGGTCATTTTACCTAAAAGTCATTATTACTAGCATTTAATGATCATAAATGCTTGGTGACTCATCCTCCATGAGTCATCATGTATGACTCGTTGTCGCGATCTCTTGACGGGTCTCTGCAGTTCCGTTTTCGACTCCATCGGTTTCATGATTAGGGTTTCTGTCTGTTTTTCGATCGAAAATTTTCAAAATAATCAAACTCGTTGGAAATATGTTTTAAACATAAACAATTTTGTTCACGAGTCAAAATTAAGTTTTCTGATCATTAAAATCGTACTGTCAGTTAAAACACCGACTGTTTTTCATCCGAACTTTTACCAAAATTCCTTCGAATAAACATAATATTTTATTTCTGATCAGAAATTTGGAATGTAGGATTACCCACGGACATAATATAAAAAACCTACAAATTTCAGTTTCCGGGTCAAATTAGGGTTTTCTATCAGTATAAAATTATACTGTCAGTTAAAAAACGCAGACCAGTTTCCGTCTGAGTTTTAAACACAAATTTTAACTAGATCTTCCTACCATAGAGTAGGTTCTAGATATGATTTTGTTTTCTCCAAAATCATTTTCTAAGTCTCAGATAAGAATATAAATTAATAAATATATATTTACCGTTAATACAGCTTATCCGAAAATCGGGCTGTTACAGAGTATCTTTATGATACTTTTGTATTAAAGTTAATATTGCTTATGTATTTTCTAATTTAATCCTCAAAAGTTCTGATTTTTAGGATTGAAAGAAAACAATAAAGTTTTTTGATCTAGACCTAGCATAAAGATAGAGAAACCCACCTTCTCTCACTCAATCCAGTACCTCTGAAGAGAGAATCAAGTATAACCGCTCCAATCACTTGGGTCTTATGATAATAAAGCATAGTATTCCATAAATATTTTGGGGTGTTATTTCGGATGGCATAATTAATGTCAGATTTCCTTGCTAAAGTTGAAAAGTGCTTTCTAAAAGCAATAAAGGTGAAACAAACACTCATTGGAGAGCTAGTTTTTTCATTAAGAATAAAAGCAAAGGAAATTTAAGGAGCACTTTATTGGAATGTCCAATCTTGCTCATAAACTTAAGGCGTTAAAGCTTGGGTTGTCTAACGACTTGTCCATGCATTTAGCATCTAGTATTCCTTCATGCACAATTCAGTTAGTTTAAGGCAGCTTATAGCTGTTATGAAGATAAATGATATCTTAAGGGATTCATTTTGTAAGGTGTGCAAGAAAGGAAAGAATGAAGTAAGAGAAGACAAATAGTGCTCATTTGGCAAATACCTCTAAGGGCTCATCTTAAAAGAAACAACCGAGGTCACAATTGTTTCTTTATATGTACATTGGGAATCTAAAGAAGAAATGTCCCAAATATCATGTTTGGCATACCTATAAAGAATTGTCTGAACTTATGAATGTTAAGTGGTTCCAAAAGATGCATCTATATTGGAATTAGCCAAGTCAGTAAAGGATAAGGCTATTGACGTTTCAGATTGTTGTTACTGGCTAATATTTGGAATTTAGAGACATTTTGGTTTAGTAATCATTTAGATGAAATTTGGTTTTGGCTTCTTATTGAACAAATCAAGAATAAGTTTTGTTCATTTAGAAACGATGGATTCAATTTTTCTCTTAAATTCAAATATTGTTGGTACCATTTAAGCTATTGATTGTGATGATCTATAATTGCTTGGTATTGAAACCTCTTGTGGTAAAACATTGAGTGAGGAATCATACGGCACTAAGCGTAAAGTTAATAGTAATTAAAATTAAGGACTATTATGATACACACATTCTGGGCACATCTCTATAAATAGAGTTGAGCGACTTGTATGAGGGAATCCAAGATTCCATTGTCCTTATACATTTTATTGTTTGTCTCAAATGTATTAAAGTTAAATGGATCAGAACATGGCTATCAAGAATACAGTTAAGTTCTAGTAATGACTCTTAAAGATATGGTGAGGAGTATGATTAGTCATTCTACCTTACCATAGTCACTATGGAAGTAACACTAAGGATTACAGCTTAAATGCTTGACAGAGAACCAACTAAAGTAACTGACCAATCACTTTTAAGTATAGGAATATCCAACTAAAGCAAGGCCTTGTAAGCCTCGCGAAGGAAATTGGAGTCCCAAACAGTAAGTGGCTACCTTATTGGTTACTTTGAAAGTTCAAAGGGGGTATTAAAATTTTTTTAAATCCCAAGTTAAAGATACCTTGAGACAGGAACTGAATAGTTCTTCGAGGATATTAAGTTTGGGGGAGATAAGGTTAGAGACATTATCTTTGAGGAAGAATTGGTTTTAATCCCTGAACCAATTCATATAGTTTCTATTTGTGTAGCAAATTTGGATCCTTGTGAGGATATTGTTGTTATTCTTCCTATTCAAGATAAGGAAATTATTCCTAAAGGTCAAACTCAACACCCTCAAGAACTAGAGCATCAAGAGTCATTACATTTTGCCATGATCCACTAAAGAAAGGATGAATACTATTTTGGATAATTATGTAGTATTTCTTCAGGAACATAAGGTAAATGGTGTAATGGAAGATGATTCTATCAACTTCCACTAAACCATATGAAGTTTCAATCTGGCCACTAAAGAAAGGATGAATACTATTTTGGATAATTATGTAGTATTTCTCCAGGAACATAAGGTAAATGGTGTAGTGGAAGATGATTCTATCAACTTCCACTAAACCATATGAAGTTTCAATTCGGAAAAGTGGATTGAAGGAATGAGTACAAGCTCAAGCTAGACAATAAGGTTAAAACCTATCCTATTACTTGAAAGTTTCAAAGGGTAATATGGAGAGGTATAAGGCTTGTCTAGTGTCAAAAGGCTATACTCAAAAGAAAGGATTGATTGTAAAGAGACCTTCTTTTTCAGTACCAACGAAGGACTCTTTTAGGACAATCATGGCTCTCGTTGCTCATTATAATTTGGAGCTTCATAAGATGGATGTCAAGATGGTGTTTCTCAATGACCACATTGATGAAACAAATGTATATAGTGCAACTTTAAAACCTTGAGTCGGAAGACCTAGATAAGGTGGTTTGCAAACTGATGGAATCTATCTATGGGCTAAAGAAGGTGTCTCATTAGTGATACCACAAGTCCCATCAGGTGATTGTCTCATTTAGTTTTGAGATCAATATCGTGGACAATCATGGGTTCACAATTTCAGTGGGAGCAAATTTATACTCTTGGTGTTATATGTTGACATTTTACTAGCCAGCGGGGATATAGGCTCATTGCACGAAACCAAGAAATTTCTAACGAAATTTTTTTCGAGATGAAAGATCTTGGGGACGCCTCTTTTGTCTTAGGAATTCAGGTACTTAGAGATCACTCTCGAGGTATCCATGGATTATCACAAAAGAGCTATATCGATACGATTTTGGATAGGTTCAACATGAGAGATAGTAAACCAGGGAATATCCTTATAACTAAGGGAGACTATTTTAGTCTCAATTCATGCTCAAAAGGAAATATGGAATTCGGGAAATACAGAAGATTCCCTATGCTTCAGTTGTGGGAAATCTGATGTATGCTCAGGTTTGTACGCATCCGGACATAGCATACATAATGCAGTGTTAGACAGATACTGAAGCAATCCAGAAAAGGATCATTGAAAAGCAGTCAAAATGATCATAAGGTATTTAAAGAGAACAAAAGAATATATGTTCATGGATCGAATATCTGATAGTTTAGAGATCATAAGGTATTCTGACTCCGATCTTATTGGGTACCAAGATAGAAGGCATCCAACCTCAGGATATGGCTGAAGAATTTTGTCACTAGGCTGCGTATAATAAAAGGAATTGAAATACCACTCAAGTTATATTGTGATAATAAGTCAGTTGTGTTGTACTCCAATAACAACAGGAGTTTAATGAAGTCGAAGGTTTTCGACATCAAATTTCCAATTATCTATAGAACATAAAGGAACAAACTTTATGCAAGCTAACCCACTAGCCAAAGGCTTGACACCTAAGGTCTTTCATGAGCATGTTGCTCACATGGGTGTTGGTTTTGAGGTTGCCTTAGATTAGTGGGAGTTTTCTTTTTGTTATCTTGTTCTATGTTCTATGTTTTGGATTTGGTACAAACTTTATGTTATGTTTGATTTTCTATAGAAATAAAGTTTATGATGTTATTATTATTATAACTATCTTAAGTTTTGGTTATGTGTAAATATTTAATTTTCACCTAGGAACTTTGGTATGATCTCACTAAAGACTTAAGTTGGACCAGTTGGAAATAGGCATGATTTAGAGATCATATTGCATGAAATTTCCATGTCACTCATCCATATCGATCTATGTCATCAAGTGCATTGATATGGTGGTCGTCGGGGTTTAGTCATGATATACGTTAGTGGCGACAGCCGCGGTGGTCCTATTATTGATGTATGAGGTGAACCGGATTGTAAAGTGGAAATCTAAGGATAAATAGCATTCGGATGCGCCCCTAAAGAACTATGATATAATTATTACGATATATTGCCCAAGTGGGAGATTGTTGGAATATTTTATTCCAATATATCATAATGTGGGCGGATATCGGTAATTAATTATATTAGCTATTTATCTCTTAGGGGCCTTAATTGATATGTGATCAAATTAAGAGATAAGGCCAATCTGATTTCTTATTTGATAATTAATTATATCATTAATTATTTGATATGGGCAAAATATGAGTGAATGTCACCGATGACCAATTTTGGAATAATGGGAACCCTAATTGGTCATCACCCTACATATAGGCTATGGTCCCCAATACACTGGACACAACGCACACCGCCTCTTCTCCCCATCTAAAGAGCGACTAAGGCATAAGGAGTCTAGGTTGAGGAAGAACCACAAGCCAACGGGTGTTCATTACCCTTCTATCTCTTTCCCTATTCTCTCTCGTGTTTCAGATCCTAAGGCTATCAAGTTATGTTTGTTCGTGATTGATTGCCGTAGAGATTCCGCAATAGTTGGAGATCAAATCTATTGCTATTAAAGAACGCTTAAGATCAAGAACACAACATTGATCCAGGTATTTATTCAAGTCTATGAATCCTTAGTAATCTGGCATGATGTAGGTCCTAGGCTTTGTGGTGTTTGGCTCTAGGGTATATGCATCTAGTTATGTATGCTTTAAAGAACAAAAGAAAAATCAAGAATCTAAAGGATTAGGTTCAACAAAAAAAAAATCATCAATGAGTGAAACATTCATCTTAAGCTCGTTTTATGCTAGGACCATTGTATATTTAAATCACCTAACCAACTTCTAAAAGTTTTTCTATGCAATTTTTGCTGGCTGGATCATAGAATTTTCCATTGCACTTTCTTCTGACTTCCTTGCATCATATACCATTGATAACATGAAACATGTGTAAAAGATTACAAATCTACACTAAAGTTTTAAACAAAAGTATGCCAAGACAAAATGAAAAGATAAAGTTCCAAACATGCTCCTAACTAATGCATATTTTCATGACACAATTCCTACAAAGTTATCAACATTGGTTCAAATTCAATAATGCTTCCATATTGAATAGGTCACCTCATTTTAACATCAAGCTAGAAAGAAAATAATTAATTATATAGCATAATGTCATGTGGATAAATCAATTTTGTTCAAAGATAAATGAAAACTAACTTGCCTGAAAATGAACAAAATGTGATTAGATTTTTAAATTGTCTGCATATAGATAAAAAAAATAAAATAAAGGGCAAGCTATTGATTTGTCTATTAAGATGATAATAATGATGGTGATTCACCAAGTGACCTTGCTATTTAGAGTATTATTTTTACCTCAAGTATCTGATCATTGATAAGACCCGTTCCATGTGCAAATGGAATACGAGCATTGCCATCAAATTCATCATCTGTAATACCATTTCTAATCATATAACCTTGTAAATTGAAATGACTTTAGATATATCCACATAATTGAAAGCATGATGTGATCACTTAAGAATTAGTGACCTTAAAATTCAGCTTGGGCTTTGTACCAGCATCAATTCCCGTGGAAGATCAAGAAACAACATCTTATTTTGTGATTCTAAGTTCCAACACATAATTTAACACTTTCATGCTGCAACATATTACCTTTCACTACTTCATGAGCAAGAGTAGGCACATAAATTCCAGCATACGACTCTCCAGCAATGAAGAATGGGTTAGGAAGGAACTCCGTATAGTTCAAACCACTGGTTTATTTCAAATTAAGGTACATACATAAGCAATATGGTAAGCATAAGGACTTATTAATTAAATATTTTGGCCCAATTTCACCACTTGTAATTCTTTAACCACCTTAAGGAGAAAGGTATGTGTATCAGAGGTTGTCTTTAAATCTCCTGTTTTGTAATATGATTCATTCTTTGAGTATGAAAACCCAACACCAGCAGGAGAATCCAAATATATAATATTGGAGATGTAACAGCCTGATTTTATGTTTTGTTTTACGTATAAGGATTAATTTTTAGGCTTGGATTATATGGTTAATATGTGGTTTAAGGCATAGAAAACTTTGCATGGAAAGTAATCGATCATCAAGAGTGAAACCGGACGTAAAAGTGATTTATGGTTTCCGTACATTGCTTAGAAAGAGCTTAAGAGTGTGAAATAAGAAAATTGGATTTAATAATGATATTAGGCACTTTTGAGGGTTTGGGATTGTTTATTAGGTCTTGATGAGCCTATATCTCAAATTTGGAATCAATCGGACGTCGAACGGACTCAGAATGCGACAAAAGAAGGCTCAAGCGTGGACTTCTCAGTGCTCAAGCGCTAGGATCAACCAGACCTGCTCTGGCAATGACTCCATGTGTCAAGAAGGGGCTTACGTGGCATCACCAGATTGGTTACATGGTGCGGTGGTGTACCTACCTTTAACGCTCAAGCATGGAAGATGTTAGACTCAATGACTTAGAGATTTTGATATATGACAAATACAACTTAATGTGTATGCAAGTGTTTTAGTATCAAATAGAAAAGACATGTATCAAGCAGTGATCAACAAGTTCAGTGAGCAATCAAAGGAGAATATTCAAGGAAGAACTTGGATGAATCAAAGAGCAACGATAGAGATCAAAGGATCATCAAGACAAGAGCTTAAAGGAGAAATTAGATTTAAGTCTTAGATGATTTGTAAGAGATGAAATCTCTTATTCACAAATAGCTCAATTAAAAATATGCATGAAGAAAATCAATTTTCATAACCTGCATTAAAAGGAATAAGTTTTCGTTAATGAAAATGATTTTTGGAAATAAGATTTTTTAAATCCAAAGTGGTAGTCCAACACTGAAGTAATAGAAGCGCTCGTCCAACACTGAAGTAATAGAAGCGCTCGTCCAACTGAAGTGATACAAGTACTCATCCAACACAAGTGACACAAGCACTCGTCCACTAAAGTGTTGCAAGCGCTCGTCCAACACAAGTGGCAGAAGCACTCGTCCACAAAAGTCTTTAGACCTGCTAAATCCTTAAATGAGAAGCTCTGTCCAATGACATGGCATATGGAGCTCGTCTACTAGTTGGAGCTTGTCCAATTACTTTGTGTTGTAGTAATCCCGTCTGCTGACATGGCATATGGAGCTCGTCTACTAAATGGAGCTCGTCTACTAGTTGGAACACATCCAATTACTTTGTGTTTTAGTACTCCCGTCTGCTGACGTGGCATATGGAGCTCGTCTACTAGCCCATCCGAATGTAAAATCTTAATGGCTAGATGGACGCGGTTATTTTCAATATGGACACGAATTCTATAAGAACTATTAGAATCTTATTTCAAGAATGAGAATAAAAAAAAAACAGATTGTGTTAAATTATATCTAAATCTGTTTTGATTGATCCCAACGACTATAACTTGTTTTCTATATAAAGAGGGATCAAAGGAACACTATTAGTATATACATAAGAATATCATAACATATCACAGTTTGACAAAATCAACTTGAGAAATCAATTGTGAAAATCATTCATCATCTTTCTTGAGCTTACTGTGAAAAGAGTGTTTCAATACTCATAAGTGCTTCAATTTGTTTATCTAACTGTTGAGAGTTAGGAATCAACTTTTGTTTTACTTTTGATTGTAAAGAGAGAGGGAGTCTCTCTGAGTGATTAGGGTGAGGTATCCCTAAAGTTGAACATTGAGGATCTTCACAAGAGTGTGGTATCTCGAGGTGAAGGAGTGCTCTGTGGTGTTAAGGTTTTTCAAGCTACCTGGTAAAGCTCGTGTGTTAGTGTGTGAAATCCCACAAGTGGAGTGGGGACTGGATGTAGGTCACAGTGGAGGTGACTGAACCAGGATAAATCTGGTTGTGTGGTATCTCTAAACTCAAACTCCTTTACTTTCTGTTTATGTTCAAGAACCTTCAACTTTGATGTTTAAAGTTCAATATAATTTCTGTTCTTGATCTGTATAAACTATATTGAAACCTGAGTTCGATTGTAATCAAGACTGTGTTATCTGCGTTTAAACTGAGTTGATCAAAACTATTCTTGATTACTAAAATTGAACTATTACTAAAACTGAAACCTGCAAGTTCATTCTTGATTGTTAATGCTTGTATCAGAAACTTGCATAACTTGTTCTTAATCTTTAAAGGTTTAATCAGTTTCTGTATTTTGTTATTACTGAGTTATTGAACCCGAACCTATTCTCTATTAATTCTGAATCAATCTTTCTTATCCTCATCACCTTCTATTCAAGATTTTATATAAACCCTTCATTGATCTTGTAAAAGACCCCGAGGCCATAAATCCGCAACTCTGATTTGAAAAGCTTTGTGAAAAAGTTTTAAGAGGTAAATATTTTAAAGAAAACTCAATTCACCCCCCTCTTGAGTCATTGAAGCCAAAACAACAATTGACATCAAAGCTAAACTCTGAAGTTTGGCTTAACAACTATAAGAGTATGGCTTACAATGACTGTTTAAATGAAGGGGCTTCCCTTGCACGCCCTCCTGCCTTCAATGGATCTTAGTATATCTATTGGAAGGAAAGAATGGTAATGTTTCTTGAGGCATCAGGTGTTGACATATGGGATGCAGTAGAAAATGGACCATTTGTCCCATCTACTGTAGATGCTAATGGTGCTCCAAGAAATAAGCCTAAAACTGAATGGAATGAGGATGATAAGAAAAGAGTTCAATATAATGCACGTGCTTTGAGCCGTGATGAGTATTTCAGGGTTTCAAATTGCAAATCAGCAACGGAGATGTGTGATACATTGCAAGTAACACATGAAGGAACCTCAGATGTCAAAAGAGCAAGAATGAACACCCTCACACGAGTATGAGCTGTTCAAAATGAATCGAGGAGAACCTATGACTGAAATGCAAAAGAGATTCACACACATCGTAAATCAATTGGCTGGTCTTGGAAAAGCTATATCAAATGAGGATCAAGTTAACAAAGTAATAAGATGCTTGAGCAGGGAATGGCAACCTAAAGTCACTGCAATCTCAGAATCTAGAGACCTCTCATCAATGACCATTGTCACATTGTTTGGAAAATTGCAAGAACATGAATTGGAGTTGAACAGACTGAATGAGAGTGAAGAAACTGATAAAAGAAAGAAGGGATTGGCTCTGAAAAATCACAAGTCAAAAATTAGAAGACGGTGATGGTGATTCAGAACAAGTGGCTGAATTTGAAGAAGAGATGAGAATGCTAGTTAGAAATTTCAAGAAGTTCCTAAAGAAGAAAGGAAACTTCAAAAGAAAGCCATCCACTTTTCAAATGAGAAGTTTCAGCAAAGGTGACAACTCTTCCAACAACATCACATGCTATGAATGTGGAAAGATTGTCCACATGAAGCTTGACTGTCCAAAACTGTAAAAGAAGGACAAAACTGAAAAGTTTGACTCAGAGGACAGGAAGTGTAGAAAGCCAAGAAAGGCCTACATTGGTTGGGATGATAATGATCTAGAATCCATTGAAGAATCTGAATCTGAGGAGGCAAACATGTGCTTGATGGCCAGCAATCATAATGATTCAGAAAGTGAGGTAAATTCTGATTCACAACCTACCTTTGATGAATTACAAGATGCATTTGATGAGTTACATACTGAATATCTTAAGATTGCTAAACAACTTGTCTCATCTAGAAAAATAATTGCTAAACAATGTGATGATTATGCATGCTTGAAAATGAAAGAAAGAGAACTAGAAGCTAGGAATAAGGTCTTGATTGCATCTAGCTCTAATTAATCTAAGTGTTGTACATTGACTAAAGAAGTTGAAAAACTGAAAAATGACTTAGCCAAGTTCACAAATGGTAGAGATAACTTGAATGCTTTGTTAGGACAACAAAAATGTGTTTATGATAAGGCTGGAATAGGCTATAAACCTAAGATACATGAGAAATCTTTCAAGAAATTTTTTGCTGCACCTAAGACATCAAACACACCATTTGTTAAATGCAATTTTTGTGCTAGAAAAGGTCACACAGCTTCTACATGTCAATACAGAAAATCAGCATACAATAAATCTAAGTATATGTGGGTTCCTAAAGGAACTATTGCTGCAACTAACCATGAAGGACCCAAACAGATTTGGGTACCTATAGCGAAAGCATGATTATGTTTTGTAGGTGTGTTGGAAAGCCAAGAATGTGAAATGGTATCTTGACAGTGGCTGTTCCAAGCACATGACTGGAGACAAAAGCAAGTTCATTTCCTTTACCCCTAAGTCGAGTGGTAGTGTTACCTATGGAGACAACAATAAAGGGAGAATACTTGGCATTGGCAACATTGGAAGTGACTCAACAACAATCATTGAGAATGTACTATATGTTGAGGGACTGAAACACAACCAATTAAGTATTAGTCAACTATGTGACAAAGGCCTCAAGGTAAAATTCAATTCCAATAGTTGCTTAATAGAAAATCAGCATGTTGAAAATTTGAAATTAATTGGACATAGGACAGATAACATCTATATGCTTGATTTAGATAATATCTCTTCAAATACTGCATGCTGTCTTATTTCAAAAGAAGAAGAGAATTGGCTTTGGCATAGAAGAATTGCACACATTCACATGAATCACTTGAGTAAACTGATTCGTAAAGATCATGTAGTTGGCTTTCCTAAACTGAAATTTGTGAAAGATGCACTATGTGATGCATGTCAAAAAGGGAAGCAAGTTAATGTCTCTTTCAAATCAAAGAACATTGTTTCAACAACTAGACCCTTGCAACTTTTACACATGGATTTATTTGGTCCATCTAGAACCAAAAGCTTTGGTGGTAACTCGTATGCATTGGTAATAGTAGATGATTACTCTAGATATACATGGACATATTTTATATCTCATAAGAGCGATTCATTTGCTGCATTTAAGAAAATGGCAAAAATTGTGTAAAATGAAAAGGACATGAAAATTGTTTTTATAAGAAGTGATCATGGGGGATAATTTCCAAATGAAGTGTTTGAAAACTTTTGTGATGACCATGGCATTCAACATAATTTTTCTGCTCCTAGAACTCCACAACAAAATGGAGTAGTGGAAAGAAATAATAGATCATTAGAGGAGATAGCAAGAACTATGTTGAACGACTCCAGCTTGCCAAAACATTTTTGGGCAGATGTTGTCAATACAACCTGCTATGTGCTAAATAGTGTCTTGATAAAACCAATCTTAAAGAAAACCCCTTATGAGCTTTACAAAGGAAGAAAACCAAATATAGCACATTTTCATGTTTTTGGTTGCAAATGATTTGTTCTTAACAATGGAAAGAATACTCTTGTAAAATTTGATGCAAAGGCTGATGAAGGAATTTTCCTAGGATACTCTCTATCTAGTAAATCATTTAGAATATATAATAAGAGAACACGAACTATTGAGGAATCTGTGCATGTCACATTTGATGAGTCTAACCCCAAAAGATTGGGAAATGATTCTGTTATTGATGATCTTGTAGATTCAATTGAGTAAAATTTCCTAGAAGAGAAACAGCATAATGAAGAAGATGAAAGCTTAAATAATGAATTCCTGCACCAGTAGCAAGAATAGAAGCTATAAGAATGCTACTTGCTTATGTTTGCATAATGGGATTTAAATTGTATCAAATGGATGTTAAGAGTGCTTTCTTAAATGGATTTATACAAGAGGAAGTGTATGTTGGTCAACCACTTGGTTTTGAGAATAATGAATTACCTAACCATGTTTATAAACTATCTAAAGCACTATATGGCTTAAAGCAAGCTCCTAGAGCTTGGTATGAAAGGTTAAGCAATTTACTCATTGAAAAAGGATTTAAAAGAGGTAAAGTTGACACAACTTTGTTCACTAAGAAAAAGGCACACAACATTTTACTTGTACAAATATATGTGGATGATATAATTTTTGGGGCCACTAATGAGCAGTTGTGCAATGAGTTTGCAAGTCTTATGCAGAGTGAGTTTGAAATATCAATGATGGGTGAGCTGAACTTTTTCCTTGGACTACAAATAAAGCAAACTGAAAATGGAATCTTTGTTAGCCAAACCAAGTACTGCAATGAGTTGATCAAGAAGTTTGGCATGGAAAATGCTAAGGAGATGGCTACTCTAATGAGTACCTCCTATTATCTGGACAAGGATGAGCAAGGTAAACCTGTTGATGTTTTTAAATTCAGAGGTATGATAGGCTCGCTACTTTATCTTACTGCTAGTAGGCCATATATCATGTTTAGTGTATGCGTGTGTGCTAGGTATCAAGCAAGTCCAAAAGAATCACACTTAACAACAGTTAAAAGGATAATTAAATATCTGTTAGGAACAAAAGACATGGGATTATGGTATCCCAAGGGAGCTACATGTACTTTAATTAGCTATTCAGACTATGATTTTGCTGGTTGTAAACTAGACAGAAAGAGTACTAGTGGAACTTTCCATTTACTAGGAAACTCATTAGTATCATGGTTCATTAAGAAACAATCTAGTGTGCCTTTATCCACTGCAGAGACTGAATATGTAGCAGTTGGTAGCTGTTGTGCACAAGTTTTATGGATGAAACAACAATTAGTTGATTATGGTGTGCAACTAAACCAAGTTCCTATTAGATGTGACAATACAAGTGCAATTAACTTAACTAAGAATCCCATAATGCACTCTAGAACTAAACACATATAAATCAGACATCATTTCATTAGAGATCATATAAAAAGTAGAGAAATTGAGATTAAATATGTTGATACAACTAAACAACTTGCATATATTTTTACCAAGCCCTTGAGCAAGGAAAGCTTCTTTTTCATTAGAAGAGAATTGGGCATAATTGATCAATCCTATATCTAATCTCCATCCCTCTATCATGATCAATTTTATATGCTATGTTTGAATGTTTAAATGCTTACCTTCTTTATCGCTTTAAATGTTTCTTTTCTTTACCTTTTTGTTAATGCCAAAAGGGGGAGGAAAAAGTATGATATAGAGAAAGGGGATAATAACAAATTATACATGGAGAAAGAAAAAAAGTATCATATAGATAATAACGAATCATACATGCATATGTTGAGGGGGAGCTTATAAGCTTACATGATTAAGGGGGAGTAAATCAAATTCTGATATGATAATATTTTTTTTGCTCTGATATACTTCTGCTCTGACTGCTCTGATACCATGATATAAATCTTCTAAAAACACTTAGCATCTGCTACACTTATACTCTGATCTTATAATTTGTTAAAAGGTTTGTCATAATCAAAAAGGGGGAGATTGTTAGACTCAATGACTTAGAGATTTTGATATATGACAAATATAACTTAATGTGTATGCAAGTGTTTTAGTATCAAATAGCAAAGACATGTATCAAGTATTGATCAGCAAGTTCAGTGAGCAATCAAAGGAGAATATTCAAGGAAGAACTTGGAGGAATCAAAGAGCAACGACAGAGATCAAAGGATCATCAAGACAAGAGCTTAAAGGAGAAATTAGATTTACGTCTTAGATGATTTGTAAGAGATGAAATCTCTTATTCACAAATAGCTCAATTAAAAAGATGTATGAAGAAAATCAATTTTCATAACCTGTATTATAAGGAATAAGTTTTTGTTAATGAAAATGATTTTTGGAAATAAGATTTTTTGAATCCAAAGCACTCGTCCAACACTGAAGTAATAGAAGCGCTCGTCCAACACTGAAGTAATAGAAGCGCTCGTCCAACTGAAGTAATACAAGCGCTCGTCCAACACAAGTGACAGAAGCGCTCGTCCACTAAAGTGATACAAGCGCTCGTCCAACACAAGTGACAGAAGCACTCGTCCACAAAAGTCTTTGGACCTGCTAAATCCTTAAATGAGAAGCTCCATCCAATGACATGGCATATGGAGCTCGTCTACTAGTTGGAGCATGTCCAATTACTTTGTGTTGTAGTACTCCCGTCTGCTGACGTGGCATATGGATCTCGTCTACCATATGGAGCTCGTCTACTAAATGGATCTCGTCTACTAGTTGGATCATGTCCAATTACTTTGTGTTTTAGTACTCTCGTCTGCTGACGTGTCATATGGAGCTCGTCTACTAGCCCATCCGAATGTAAAATATTAATGGCTAGATGGACGCGGTTATTTTCAAGATGGACGTGAATTCTATAAGAACTATCAGAATCTTATTTCAAGAATGAGAATCAAGAAAACAGATTCTGTTAAATTAGATCCAAATCTGTTTTGATTGATCCCAACGACTATAACTTGTTTTCTATATAAAGAGGGATCAAAGGAACACTTTTAATATATACATCAAAATATCATAACATATCACAGTTTTACGAAATCAATTTGAGAAATCAATTGTGAAAATCATTCATCATCTTTCTTGAGCTTATTGTGAAAAGAGTGTTTCAATACTCATAAGTGCTTCAATTTGTTTATCTGACTATTGAGAGTTAGGAATCAACTTTTGTTTTACATTTGATTGTAAAGAGAGGGGAGTCTCTCTGAGTGATTAGGGTGAGGCATCCCTAAGGTTGAACATTGAGGCTCTTCACAAGAGTGTGGTATCTCGAGGTGAAGGAGTGCTCTGTGGTGTAAATTTTTTTCAAGCTACCCGGTAAAGCTTGTGTGTTAGTGTGTGAAATTCCACAGGTGGAGTGGGGACTAGATGTAGGTCACAGTGGATGTGACTGAACCAGGATGAATCTGGTTGTGTGGTATCTCTAAACTCAAACTCCATTAATTTTTGTTTATGTTCAAGAACCTGCAACTTTGATGTTTAAAGTTCAATATAATTAATGTTCTTGATCTGTATAAACTGTATTGAAACCTGAGTTCGATTGTAATCAAGACTGTGTTATCTGTGTTTAAAATTGAGTTGATCAAAACTATTCTTGATTACTAAAACTGAACTATTACTTAAACTGAAACCTGCAAGTTCGTTCTTGATTGTTAATGCTTGTATTTGAAACTTGCATAACTTGTTCTTAATCTTTAAAGGTTTAATCAGTTTCTGTATTTTGTTATTACTGAGTTATTGAACCCGAACTTATTCTCTATTAATTCTGAATCAATTTTTCTTATCCTCATCACCTTCTATTCAAGATTTTATATAAACCCTTCATTGATCTTGTAACAAATCCGCAACTCTAATTTGAACAGCTTTGTGAAAAAGTTTTAAGAGGGAAATATTTTAAAGAAAAAGCAATTCACCCCCCTCTTGAGTCATTGAAGTAAAAACAACAGAAGACCCAACGATCAAGCATTGGAACGCTTGAGCGCTAGGTTTCCAACGCTCGAGCGTGATTCAGTAAAATAAAAAGGGACTCAAGTAACATAAGTCACTCAAGTCCCAAACACAAAAGGGCAGTGAGCAGAACGTAGGAAAGTAAGAAGGGAGAGTTATAGAGAGATAGAGTGGGATAATTAGAGAGAGAAAGAGTCTCAGCTTTGTTATTGACTCGATCAATCGTCCAGACGCGATTCCGAGTATGTGGTTGTGATCTTGGCAACAACGCCTTCATTATCCATCTTCTATTTTCTTCTCTAATGAAGGTAATCTTTATCCTTTTTATGTCTAATTGCCGTCAGTGTCGGTATTCGACTTATCTTTCGTTTCGATTATCGGATTTCAATTCCGACTTTATATTAGGGTTCCTTGTAACGTACGCTTCGCAATGTGATGTTTAGGTGAATTTTCGGAGGCCTAGGGACCCTAGAACTGCACATGGCATTATTGAGAGGAGTCGAGGGGAGTTTGTTTCATGACGTTCGAGTTATCGTACGACACTTCAGGTGGGGGAAAGAAGCCATCTAATATCGGAAACAACGAAGTAACATTTAATTCAATAACGGCGTAGAGCGACCTAAACCCTACTTGGGAGCGAGTAACGGACAATATCAATATCACGGTGGGACCTACTTAGTGGTACCCATGATGATATTGAATTGTAGGTTTATCGACGTTAGGTTAAATATATTATATTTGAGGTTGATTGATTTGACTGTTAGACTGTTTCTGGTATGCTGTTGAGATTTGATGAGTTTCCTGGAATTATTATATTTATTATTATTTAATTATTGATTATATTTATATATAATATATTAATATATATGTTAGAAATGATTGGATATGATGATATGATTGTGATGATTGTGCTTAGAGATTTTTCTAAGTGTTGATACATGATGAATTATGGAGTTGTATGTGGGGGTACATGATACAAGTGTTTCGGAAGTGCCCCTAACCGAGATAATTATTGTGATATTATGATGAGACTGATGAGATATAATTATTGTTGAGGTTATCTATGAGATAGTGATGAGAGGTTAAGACGCTAGGGGAAGACCCGAGAGATGGTCGGTGATATTTTCATATGCATCGGGATTTATTCCCAAGGAGTGTATACCCGTGTTTCAGAGGATTTGCAGGACCGTCCCAGACATTATTATTATTGAGTCGCAGCTATAGTTCATGCATTGCATGAGCACCCTCGCGATGGTACCAGGGTGTGCACCAACGTGTACTGTGCAACTATAGTGCCCTTTCTTTCCATGGGCATTCTCACCGCGGATGAGGATGTGCGCTGGGGATTCTGGAGATGTGTCGTTTGATTGATTGAGATGTGGATATCCGAATTGATGGTCATATCATTATCATACACATTGCATTGCATTGCATCATGGTGAAGGGTAGAGGAAAATAATATGTTTTCGAGGATGGTTGTATATATATTCAGAGATATCTGGTGATGCATGTTTTGTGTGTTGTATTGATTTAAATGTTACAGAACCCTTTCCATGTTGATGTTAAATGGGTTCTTATCCCCATTTTTCTTTCTTTTGTATTTTGTTTTCTTTACTGATGTACTTAGACCCGGATCACACTGATGGCGCATTGGGATCATCCTTTGATGATGTCGTCTGAGGGGTTCCCCTTGACGGGAACCTTTGAGTTTAAGTTTGTGGATGAGCAGGGGTGGCTCGTGGACCTAGTCACCCGCTTTGCTGTATATATGGGTCCCGTCTCGGTGACTACTTGGTTAGAAGAGGGAGCTCCATTCGGTTTGGTTAGGACCTTTAGGGCCAACCAAACATTTCCCTTTCCTATTGGATTTCCAGCAGCACCGAAACCGCCTCGGCCGCCGATGACATACTTGGTACCACTTCCCTTCTCGGTACCTTTTGAGGCACCTGTACCAGCACCAGCTCCCGCACCAGCACTCGCACCTGAGCCAGTACCCATGCTTGAGCGAGTCCACGAGAAGGATCAGGTAGTACCTGAAGTCGATCATATACTTGCCCCAGAGGTTCCATAGAGGCCGGATGTTAGACCAGTGGTTTCAGAGTCCTCCAGACTATCATGCAGAGACAACAGAGCTTACTGACGACTGTTCCAGAGGTCTTCTGAGAGGAGCGCTTCTAGCGATAGCAGAGGAGTAGTGGGACTGTCGCGACTCAGAGGTGCTAGCGAGGGTAGTTGTAACGCCCTTCGTTACATTAGTAACCCAAATTAATTTCAATAAAAATCCTTCAAAACAATTAATTAAAAAAACACAAGTCATAAAATTTTTCTCAAATAAATAAGTAGGAAAATACCTCATATTAAATAAAATAGTATTTACAAAGTATTGAAAAATATTATTAAATCCAATCATTTGAATAAAAACTAAAAGCCTCAAAACCGGGCGTCTAATTACAATCTGAGAAAAATAGTACGTAAATCAAAGAACGTCGTCCGCATAATACTCTAAACCATACTACATTACTAACCAACTAGCTAATCAAAGATAACTCTTCAGATCTCTGGATCCTCAGCAGTGATGTCCACGGGCTCTGAAAACAACACTTATAATGAGATATAAAATTCCAGTGCAGAACAATACAGTTATAAAATGTTTCGAAAATAGTGTTGTTCTCAGCCGGCGCGGTAACTGGGAAAAAAACTGTCCATGATATCCGCTAATTTTTGAAAAATAATATATATTAAAATTACACTTAATAACAACAGTAATATCAACAATTCAAAAACATATAGCATAAGAACAAATCACTTCAAGTCAAATGCATATAGCACAAGGTCAACTCGTTTCAATGCATCACATTCCACATACCATATAAATTCTAAATTAATCCAAGTAGCTCGAAGGCCTCATAACTAAACCGGTCTCTTGCCGGCATGCCATAAATCTCACATCACATGACAATGGCGTTACATTGCCCACCCCTACTCATGAGGAATGTTTCGATGTCACCCTTCTGTCGGGGACATTTCTATTTCGATACCTCTCATGTGCACATGGCGGTATTTCTCCCTTTTTGACATCCCAACGTGTGGCGGTGCTACTTTCGATACCCCTTTTTAGGCGGTATTACTCTTTTTCGACATCCCAATTATATGGCGATGTTACTTTTGATACCCCATTATGGTGGTATTACTTTTCGATACCCCTATCATAGGTGGTATTGCGGCAAACATCATACAACATATTATAACTCAAATATGTCATGTCTCATACATGGAACAAACTATTTCCATCAATTTTAAACATATAAACTCTCACCAATAACAAACAATCATGAATATCACAACATATCATACATGAATAAGCATGTTACAACATCAATTAATCAATTAATTCCCCTTTTAAACAAAACCCTAATTTTAGAATTTAGGTTACTAACAATATGCATCAAGTCAATTAAAGACTCCCAAAACCACATGGTAATCCCTTATCAACAAAAACAATCATATATACAATGTAAAGAGTTCATAAAAAGTATTGTTACTCACCTCTTGAAGACCTCCAAATAGCTCTAAGCATTTCCTACTGCGAATCCTAACGTTTGCCAAGAGTTATCATCATCTTCCTCTTCCTACACTACATGAAAATTTGTAATTTGCGTCAGTCATTTTGCGGCGGTTCTGTCCCAACCGTCGCCGGTCTTAATTTGCGGCGGTTATCACGACGGTTCTGATCAACCGTCGTAAACTTTTAAACATTGCGGCGGTTCAGTATATGTTTGCGGCGGTTGCTTCAGTTTCTTCTTATTTTCACTTCCCCACTATTTTTTTCCCGTTTCCCTCTGTTTTTTCACTTCACTCCGCCCCTGTTCAGTTCGTTAAACCCTAGTGGCGCCGCCCCTGTTCTTCGCAGCAAAGGTACGACCGCCTCCTCCTCCTTCTTCTTCTCTTCTTGCATGCATCCTGATATCTTCTCTTCGCAGCAAAGGTATTGTCTTTTGAAGATACCTGATATCTTCTCTTCTCGCCCCTATGTATGGACAACTTTGAATCATCAAATCTACTGATTTTGGCTTATGTGTGCTGCATTCATCAAAATCTGCGTTTATGAGTGTGATTATTGTAGAATGAGTTATGGTATGCTTGCCTATTTATGTTAATGTAAATAAGATGCCCATTTTGTGCATAATCATCATATTTTCTGTGCATGTCAGTTTTGGGTTCTAAATCCTTAAAAACGAAATTAATTTTGCATAACCTATTCTGTTTCGAGTGAAAACTAGTGAAGCCTGTATGTGTCATTGTTTTCTCCACTGGAATCTCGTTCCCCTTCTGGGCTATTGCAGGCGCAAAGGAGAGTTGCTTTTGGTTTATGACTATATGCCAAATGGAAGCCTAGACAAGTATCTCTATAACCAACCAAAAGTGACCCTGAATTGGAGCCAGAGGTTTAGGATCATAAAAGGGGTTGCTTCAGGTTTGTTTTATCTACATGAAGAATGGGAGCAAGTTGTGGTCCATAGAGACATTAAGGCCAGCAATGTACTACTAGATGTTGAATTGAATGGTAGATTAGGGGACTTTGGTCTTGCAAGGTTGTATGACCATGGTACTGATCCTCAAACTACTCATGTGGTTGGAACTCTTGGGTACTTGGCACCTGAGCATACTAGAACAGGTAAGGCCACAACAAGTTCTGATGTGTTTGCTTTTGGTGCATTTTTATTGGAGGTTACTTGTGGAAGAAGGCCCATAGAGCAAGTAGGGGAATGTGAGAGTGCAATTCTGGTTGATTTGGTGTTTGATTGCTGGAAAAGAGGTGAGATTATTGAGGCAAAAGATCCAAATTTGGGTGCAGATTATATGTCAGATGAGGTGGAGCTAGTGTTGAAACTTGGTTTGTTGTGCTCACATTCTGAGCCTTTGGCTAGGCCAAGCATGCGCCAAGTTGTGCAGTACTTGGAGAGGGAAGTGCCTTTGCCAGATTTGTCTTTGCTTAGCTTATCACATGGAGCTAGTGTATGTTGGAACTGAGATTACATATATGGTGAATCCATGATAGGTGAAAATAGTGTCTGGATTATAACTGGAATAAAAACAAGTGCAAACCTGCAAGAGTTGCTTGGTAAGGTCTATAGAGATAAGGCCAGCACTACAACCCATGCCACCTAGATTATAGCTTTGGATATTCCTTCTTAAATTGTAATTGTTCACAATCATTGCAGAGAGAGATGGTGTGGGATTGAACAAGCTGCAATTCACCACCAAAATCCCAATATCCTTAGCCTTCACCCCAGTTTTTGCAAGAAGCTGATCAATGGCCCCAAACATAACTTCCTCAGCTTCTTTCCTTGCTTCTTTCCTTTCTTTGCAGTACACTATGAAAACATTGACATATCTAGAATTCAAGTCCTTCAAATACTGCTCCAAAAGAGACAAAATCAAGTCTAGAAAATGAACTTTCTGCATCAAAATCCTGAAGAAAAGCATTTCTATTTACAGCACCCCATAAAACATTTTAACTTTCCCTCACTTATAACTATTTAATCATGTTATAAACCAAAACACAAAAATAACATTGTAGCAATAGTTGGAGAGGGAAACAAGTACTTGGCCCCAATTTATCCCAAATAACTATGATGTGGTTTTTTGGGTCCAGATGTGGTGTCAAATCCAGTTATATGATTTTCACTTGCAATAAGAAGGTTGAATGTTGTTTATGGTTCACATACTTGCATTTAGAAAATGTGATTTGAATGACTGAGTTGTACAACTTCTTGCGACACTTGATAGTTTTATGCACAAAGTATAGTTGTCTGAATAACTTGTTTAAGTAATCTCGAATCATGATATATTGCAATTGAAACTCCGTGTCACAATATGCAGAGAGGAGAGGAGAAAAGAGATGTACATTTGATATTTTAATTATCAAAGCAGGCTAGTTAACACATGTGATGTCACTATTTCCAGATCTGTATAAAAAAGATAGTAATCAGAAACCAAGCCTTGCTTAATTAATTCAATAACCTGTGTATAGCAACAAATTTGATTTGTAAGGAAATAAGGAACAAAATCAGAAATAATAAACAACTTATCTAATAGTCTGATCTTGACAAATTTAGTTCTGCTTCATCTGGAGGCTTTGTTACCATCTTGCTTGCATTGCACTGGTCTGAGGTGCTTTCTCTTATATGCAGGAGCTGATTATCCGGGAATTCTCCTTTCATCAACTGAATGCTAATTTACTCTGGCCGGGGACATTTGCATTTGCAGAGTGGTTAGTTCAGCATAGGTCATGCATTGAAGGACGGTGTGCCATTGAGTTGGGAAGGTATTTCAATTACTTGTACCTTAAGCTTTTTGTCTAAGCTTTAATTATTTGCAAAGTGTGGAAGTCTTGATCAGAAATTTCTTAGTGAAGTGATCTTACTTGATCATATGATGTTTGCATCAAACTGTACATCTATCAATCCTGAAGAAGAACAGTATCCCCAGGCATCCTTCCAACTCTTTGATGGGTTTTTTCAACTGGATTAAGTAGTGGTACCCAAGTTTCACATACTTGAGTCTAACGAGATAGCAGAAAGTTAGGAAGTTTCCTTTTTAAAAGATCCACTCCATATGTCAGATCCTTGGGAGATTATTGAAACATTTTTTTGATCTTTGGTTCAAAGCACTTCTACTTCATCATCTCCACAGATTACAACAGGACAATATTTGAAATTAGCCATTTCTATCTCTTCCTCAAACTAAATACACATTTTTTGCAAACCATTAGTGTAATGAACATCATCACATTAATCTGCTGAATGTGTAAAATTATTGACACATGCGATATGCACCTCGGACAATATATTTTATGATGGAAAAGCATCCAAAGGAACTTCATAACCATGTTTGAACATTAGAACAAGGACTAATAATCATCTTATAATCTATAGACTATAGCATTGCAATGATATAGGATGTTGAAGTATTTTTTCCATATTTATTTTTGGTCAAAAGTGGTTGTATATGGAATCATTTTGGTTGCATAAGATGAATTTTATAAGTATTCTTTTCTTTACTGCTCTTCCCATTAAGGGCATTGTCTCCCTCTATTTCCTATCACACTCTTATCATTATAGGAAGTAAGTTAGTTTATGATTATTTAACTATTGAGGATTATAGGACCAGATCCCAAAAGAGACTAGGGTAGCTGTGAATTGAGAAGATGTGGTCTTTGACTCTCATTTCATAACTTAGGTTAGATGCTTCTCCTTGTTCCCATTGTCACCTTTATTTGATTGAATTATGTATACTATCAAGGCTGTCAAATTGAGCATGGGAACCAGTGTTTTTATTTTTATGGGATTCTATATGACTATATCACTAATTCAGAAAATCTCTATCTCTTTTCCTCTAAAGTAGGTGATGATCATTTCACAAAATGATACATGAAAGTTGTGGCTTATGAGTTATGACAATGGCTATTTTTAAAAGAAACTTGTAAACTTTACAGTCAGAAGCATCTCTTTTCTTCTGGCACTATTGTATAAAAGAAGAGAATCTATATGTCAAAACAGTCCTGATATGTACTCACTGTGTTGTTCTATCTTCAAAATGTTCTTTTCTAATTTTCAATATAAAGTGATACTGTGATAGCATCCTCTATATAGAAGAGCTCTCCTTCCATTCTTCACATATATATTGTGTATATGAGAGTGAGCAATGCTGCCAAAATGGCAGCTTAACACGTTACCTCACTTTATGACACACTTTGGTAGGATGTGGCATATAAATCGCATCATAATAATTTAGGCATTATGTTAGTTGGCAATCAATTTGTGTCTTTATGCCCTGAAGAACAAAAGTATGTACAACTGTTTCAAGTTGAACTCAAACTGTTTCACCCTGGATATGCCAAAGGAATGGGACTTGGGATAACACCATCTCAACTCACTGGATTTAGGTCTCACTCTGAGAGGTTGGTATCTCCCTATGAGAAGATTGAAAAATTGGAATCTGAAGTCCTAGCGCTTAAGGAACAAGCTGCGAATTATGAAGTCTTGAAGGAACAAATTGCTTTCCTTATGCAGAATGTTAAGGGAAATCAGGTAAAATAATTGCTTTTAAAGTTAGTTTTTAACTTTTGATAGTTCGCTTGTTGAATTAGTGGTTGTTATCTAATTTTTGATTTTTTTGAATTACAGCCGGCTGACTTAGAGTCACCAAGAGATATGAGACGTTCCTCTGAGTCTAGTCATATGCCTGAAGACCACGGAGCATCGTCACGTAGGACCGTTTAGATAGTTGTAGTTTTCATTTTATGAACTTGATGGAGTTTAGTTGTATTACTTAATATTTGTGGAATTGTTGAACTCTATTTGGAATATATATATATCTTTTTGGTCGTAGTTTGTACGTAACTCAACATTTTATTTATGAATGAGTTTTACCTTTATTTATTTTAATAAAAATATATATATATATATTTAATAAGCAGGTTTTGTAGACTCAAAACGATGTGCTAAAAAAAAATTAATTACAAATTTTTTGCTATGTTTTGCGACGGTTTTGAAACTGTCGTAAAATTAACTTCAGGATTGGGGACACAAATAGCGGCGGTTCACTAACCGTCGCTACTTGTATTGGCAATTTTGCGGTACTAATCTGCGGCGGTTACAAACCATCGCAATAAATTTGCGGCGGTTGTGAAAAACCGCCTCAAATACTAATTTGCGGCGGTTTTCACAACCGCCGCAAATACTAATTTGCGGCGGTTTCTTATACAACCGCCGCAAATGCTAATTTGCGGTAGTTTGTGCGGCAGTTTTTATAACCGCCGCAAATGCTGCTCGCGACGCTCGACATTGCGACGGTTTTGGAACCGCCGCAAACACGAATCTGCGGCACATAAAACCGTCGCAATTTAACCTAATAACCGTCGCAAAATAGCGCCTTTTTTGTAGTGTAGACTCCCTCTTCCACAACTATCTCTTCTTAATCCTTGAATTTCTTCTCTTCTTTGCTGTTTGAGTTTCTAGGTGTAATTAGGGTTCAAAAACACACCCTAAGAGTGTTAAGATTCTATTTATAGAGCCCCAAATAGCGCAAAACGTGTAAAAACGTGCTAAGCCCGCTTACTTTGCATATGGTGCTGTATTTCTCACATATCTTGAGTTATAGACATTCAAAAATTATAAATTTTATATAGTTGAGAAGATAAACTAATTATCTACAACTGTTATGAAGACCATAAAATCTGAAACCAACGTTTAGATAGCCAAAACGTGGATAGAATTTAAAAAAACGGTTCTGGCGCTGGAACATCATGAATAGTGTGTACGAATTTGATCACAACTTGAGTTAAAATAATCCAATTTGGACGAATTTGGTGTCTATGGAAAGCTAAGAGACAGGGCTATATTTCTTATGCAGATCTCGAATTCAAACAAGTTCTCTTTGGTTACGAAATATCCATCTGAAGTTAGGTATCTAGTCATATTATGCGAAATTGAGCTTAAAACACTCAAACTATCTATTTATAATGGGTAACACAACATGGGCCTTGATATGCTTATGTTTCCTATCATTATTGCCGCAATAATTTAGTCCAGGGTAGGTTCTTTTCCTTCTTTTTTAAAAAAAAAAAAATCAATTTTACATTATTGTGGAACCCACTGGATTCTTATTATAAAGAAAACAATTATAATAAACTCTTATACTACCCTTTTTTTATTAAAATAATTATATTTGAATTTTTAGGATGTTAAATTTCTCCCCTCCTTAGAGAATTTCGTCCCCGAAATTCATCAGATACTCACACACATATTGTAACATATGCTAAAAACCAAACATAAAGGTTACCTTACCTTAAACAATAAGATCTGGGTATTGACATACGATGTCCTCTTCCATCTTTCAAGTAGTTTCCTTCGGAGTTAATCCTTTCCGATAACACTTTCACCAATGGAATTGTCTTGTTCTTTAGAGTCTTTGTGCCCTTGTCCAAGATTTGACTAGGCCTAGGCTTATAGATCAAATTATCCTTCAATTGTAAAGACTCAGGAGCTATCACATGAGACTCATCAGGTACATATTTTCTAAGTTGCGACACATGGAAAACATCATGAAGATTTGCCAATTGTGGCAGAAGAGCCAATTGGTAAGCAACGAGCACGACTCTTTTGAGAATTAGGAAAGGTCCTATGAAACAAAGAGTCAGTTTCTGAATGACATTGACCTCCCCATCCAAAACTTAAGAGTGCCTCTTAAGATTACATGTTCCTCTTCCTAAAATTCTAAATGCTTTCTTTTCTTGTCGACATAATTTTTTTTATCTATTCTGCGCAATGCGCATCTTTCCCTCAATTATTAATCCTAATTGCGATCTCTTTGATTAAATCTGATCTTAACAATATCTTCTCACCTACTTCGCACTATCATAAAAGGGGATCTACATTCCTAATCACATCATTAATATATATATATATATATATATATATATATATATATATATATATGTATGTATGTATGTATGTATGTATGTATGTATGTATGTATGTATGTATGTATGTATGTATAGTCATTAAATATTCCACCAGATAATAAATGTACAATTCATGGCCCCTTAACTTAAAAAATATATATTATTTTTTTAAAGAAAAAATATTTAATTTTAAAATGAAGTCAATAATAACATTTATATAGTAAAATCATGCACTTAAGCATTTGTTTCTATCCATCCGCCTATAATTAGAACACCTTCACTTGCATTTCATCTTTATAAGCATTCTCACAAATTAAATTTAACAAACAATCCATAAAAGAAATTGATGTAATATTTTATATCATCCATATATAGATAAAATATCTCTTACGAACTCTATACCAAATTTCTTATATTCTACACAGAACTGAGGAATTTTATAAATTTTATAAATAAAGAAATGTGAAGCAGTAGCAGTTCACATACTAATTTTTAGCTATCCCAAAATGATAATTTCAAAAGAAGAAGAAATAGTTTCACTTTATGTTGATAATAAGATCTTACTAAAAAAAAAATGTGATAACAAAATGGAGAATAATGTTTAACAAAATTACAATTAAACTGTGCAGACATTATGCAAAAACAACTGTAAAAATTAACACCACAATAGTATAAGAAACCAATTCAATCTCGATCTTTGAGTAGGCACAAACAAATAAGAAATAACATTTTTTCACCTTTTGTTAAGAAATATAAGTTTGTTAGGATGAGACATGCCATTAATCTATATGGAAAACAAATCATAGGGGAATATCAATTGCGATTAATACTTTGTCACTTGAGAAGCAATTTGAAATTTCAAGGAAAGTGATCCTCTAAAAATTATATAACAAAATTACAACATTATAATAAAATTTGAACATATATATAAAATTATGTATACCAGTTCCATTTTTATTCCCGTCCACTAATACTTCTTTAAATCTTGATGCTTCTTGGTTAGTCCTAGACACATGGTTAACTTCTTTTATGTGTCTCTTCTAACATTTTTTTTCTCCCTCTAAGGCTCCCCTCTTTAGGGATAATGATCCTATTCTTAAACAACACTACACCATTATTATGTAACACATAATTCTCTTGATCCAAAAGATATTTCAAATCCTTGTTTAAAAACTACACTCGCTTAATCTATTTTCCGAGGTCACTAAAAATTTTCAACCTATTCAATTTCAAGTTTAAAGCCTTAAAAAGATATCCAAATTCATGTCTCTAGACTCTTCTATTAGGTTCATCTCTTACAACTTCAAGTTAGACTTGTGCGGAAATTTCCTACTCCGAGTATCGACCACTACATTAGCCTTTCCCGGACTATACTTCAACTCAAAATTATAGTTCTTAAGAAAATTCATCCACCTTCTTTCCCTTATATTTAACTCTTCGTCTATGTCTCTGTCTCTATCTCTTAACAACCGTTTAAGGCTCTACTGATCATTAAAAACTTCAAGTTGTATCCCATACAAGAGATTTTCCTTTCCTAATCAGCTTGGTGAGAGGTAAGGCTAGTCTAGAGAACTCGTTTATAACTTCCTATAATACTTCTCCAATTATAGGAAACTTCTCACACTTGTCATTGTCTTAGGCTTCTCTCACCCTATCCCTGCATCTACTTTACTAGAATCAACCACTACTCTACTCCATTGATCTAAGTTCATCTATCCCAGATAAAAGATACTATCCATAATAGTTACTTTGTTCAATTGCATATTGCCCACATATAACCTCATACTCCCATCATCTTTTCCTACTAAAAGCACTAAAAACTTAATACAAAATCAAACATATTTTTAAAATTTATAAATTGAACCATAATTTAATTTAAATATTAAATATATAATTTGATTCAAACTAACAAAAAATAGAATTCATGCCACAATTAAATCCATGAGTTAGAGGAAGCTAGAAATATAGTTACAATTCAATAAACTGGCCTCGATGCGGTGGAGGTGAATGTTGGTAGTGGCTACGGACTCGAGAGGGGGGGGGGGGGGGGTGAATTGAGATATTGAAACCTTTTTGAATACTTTAAAATAAAACAGTGTTTCTTTAAATAAAATTGGTTTTCACTCAATTTTAATTCCCAAGAATTAGGTTATGGAACCAGTAATGATGACAAGAAGAATTATAAGTAGTAACAACAGATTTTAATATAGATAGCAGATTTAAAGATTCAAGTTTAAACAAGTATATGGAGTTTAGGGATTAGAAGAACACACAAACCGATTTATCCTGGTTCGGCTACCTCCTCTGGTAAGCCTACGTCCAGTCCCACACCACTGTGGATTTCTTTACTATAATCAGGAATTTACACAATTCTAATTACAGCAACACAAGGATACCCTCCTTGCTTAAAAATTCTCCAGAAAGCACACTAGCTTTCTTTACCCAAGGATCCCTTCTATCCTTGTTAAACCCTAAGAGATACCCTCTCTTAGTCACTCTAATTCACAAAAAAAGAATTGAGTTGAAGCAAGACTCTAAAAGCCTGATAAAACAAATTGAAGTTCTAACTATCACACTTTTCTCAGCGTTAAAGCACTTTGTTTCTCAATCAGTATGAGTTGCGTTGTTGTTGTTGTACGAGTTATTGTGTGTTGAAAAGTGTTCCTGGTCCCTCTTTATATAGAAGACAGATTATAGCCGTTGGGATCATTTAAGACAGATTTGGATCTGATTTGTAAAATCTGCTTTCTTGATTTTCTTGATCTCAAAATGTGATTATGTTTGATCTTTGTAGAGATTTCGTCCTTCTTGAAGTATAACTGTTTTCATCTGAAAGGATATCCAAGTCTCGAGTAATAAATCCGTGTTTAATTGAGTAAAATACCCGTGTCCAGTTGCCATGATAGTAGACGAAAGTATTAGCTCAAGTTTATTGGACGGGCTCAAGTTGGTAAACGAGAGTGCTAATACCAGGCAATTGGACGGGCTCCAAATGTTACTGTCAGTAGACAAGCTCTCCTTTTTATATCAGTAAAAGAGCTCTCCAAGTGTTACTATTAGTAGACGCGCGCTCTTGTTATATCAATAGATGCGAGCTTTTGTTTCATCGCGAGCTTCTGTTTCATCAGTGGACGCGTGCTTTTGTTTCATCAGTGGACGCGAGCTTCTGTTTCATCAGTGGATGCGAGCTTTTGTTTCATCAATGGACGCATTCTTTTGTTTCATCAGTGGACGCGTGCTTTTGTTTCATCAGTGGACGCGTACTTCTTTTACATCAGTAGACGATATCTTCTGTTTTCTTAGTGGACGGGCTTCATGTGCCACGTCAGCAGACGAGCTCTTCTGTTTCTTTCAGTGGACGCGCTTCATGTGCCACGTCAGCAGACGAGCTCTTCTGTTTCTTCCAGTGGACGCGTATTTGTTGTACTTCAATGGACGCCCTCCAAATGGTACTTTAGTGGACGATCTCTTTAGTTGGTCATTGGACGTCATCTCTTTTCTTTGTTATACTTTAGTGGACGCGCTTTCTTTGTTCTTTTATTTGTTGGACGTCATTCTTGGTTCACTTCATTGGACGGGCGCTTATATTTTCCCTGTGTTGGACGTGCGCTAGTTTTGCTTTGTTGGATGAGTGATCCTGCATGCAACTTAACACGTAATGAGTACGTAGTCAAAATTAAAGATCTTATGTAGAATACACTTTGTTTGTCATACATCAAAACATGAATGAGGGCTTAGTCTTACGGTGAACTTCACGCACATAAGGAATTAAAAAAAATTAATAGGACATTTCAATTAGGTATGGGAATGGGTTTTGACACTGTTGGCAGAAGTATAGATGATGAGAATAGTGTAAACAAGAAAAGACCATCATGAACGCACATACAAAACTGCCATTAGTAAAAATTCCTTATAGATTCAAGGTAAATAAATTTATTATAATCAATTCATCATCAACATTCAAAAATCTCATATAAAGAATCAAGTACCCTAAATTACAATTTTTTATTATTTTTTATTTTTATAGTAGACTAATCTACATGTAAAAATCCAAAATTAAACGTACCAAGGAAGGGTAAGCAAATTTTATTTTTACTCTCAGACTCCAGGTATTACTGCCACATCACTATAAATCTCTACCTTACAAAAAATAAGAGTATGTATCGATCATTGAGCTCTCTCAACTAAGCATTTATTACAAGTAACAACAAATGCAATATGGGTCGACACCAAAGGATCAATCGACGTTGGTTGTGAAGAAGCAAAAAAAAGAAGTTCTATCAGAGTGCTTTATGACAACAAGTCTCGACGACAATCAGTCCTTACCAATAATAACATCCAACCCAGACATAGATGACAAATAAGATCGATGGCATAAGGAACATCCCAATGCATAGGAAGACGATTTAAACAAGCACTAGAAGCAATAAGATTATCCCCATAGAAGTAGAAACACATGACTTAAAGGACAAACGAAAGATAGGCAACTCAAATTTCACACTTGAAGGATATATCAAAGAAAGTGCTGCTCCTGAATCAAACAATATAGTAACTTCTTCCCCTATACGAGTTAAAGAAATCAAGTCTCCTTCGGATTCTAAGCTGCCTCGAAATAATAGCGGATCATTCTTCTTGAATTCGAAAAGTACCACGTGCTAAGGGTCCTAGGTAGCCACCACTCCATCAGTGATTGGCCTCCATTCCCCTACAGTTGACGGAGAGTCTCTGTCTGCCCTTGCGTAGCTCTGATCATACAAACCAAAGCTGCTGCAAGTGCAATGTTCGTCCCTCGCCTATTAGTCCTATAAATCTGCTCACTACCTATGAAATATTCGGTTGATCATGTCCAATATCCCAAAGAATAACATGCAGTATTTATAACTCTAACAAGCATCCTATGCGCCCAAGTTTTGTTTTAGAAAAAGCCCCACTACCACAGTCCGATTTAGAATCGAACTGCTCTGATGCCAAAAATGTAACGCCCTTCGTTACATTAGTAACCCAAATTAATTTCAATAAAAATCCTTCAAAACAATTAATTAAAAAAAAACAAGTCATAAAATTTTTCTCAAATAACTAAGTAGGAAAATACCTCATATTAAATAAAATAGTATTTACAAAGTATTGAAAAATATTATTAAATCCACTCATTTGAATAAAAACTAAAAACCTCAAAACCGGGCGTCTAATTACAATCTGAGAAAAATAGTACGTAAACCAAAGACCGTCGTCCGCATAATACTCTAAACCATACTACATTACTAACCAACTAGCTAATCAAAGATAACTCTTCAGATCTCTGGATCCTCAACAGTGATGTCCTCGGGCTCTGAAAACAACACTTATAATGGGAAATAAAATCCTAGTTCACAACAATATAGTTATAAAATGTTTTGAAAATAGTGTTGTTCTCAGCCGGCACGGTAATCGGAAAAAAAAACTGTCCATGGTATCCGCTAATTTTTGAAAAATAATATATATTAAAATTACACTTAATAACAACAGTAATATCAACAATTCAAAAACATATAGCATAAGGACAAATCACTTCAAGTCAAATGCATATAGCACAAGGTCAACTCGTCTCAATGCATCACATTCCACATACCAAGTAAATTCTAAATTAATCCAAGTGGCTCGAAGGCCTCATAACTAAACCGGTCTCTTGCCGGCATGCCATAAATCTCACACATCACATGACAATGGCGTCCCATTGCCTACCCCTACTCATGAGGAATGTTTCGATTTCACCCTCCTGTCGGGGGCATTTCTAATTCGATACCTCCCATGTGCACATGACGGTATTTCTCCCTTTTCGACACCCCAACGTGTGGCGGTGTTACTTTCGATACCCCTTTTTAGGCGGTATTGCTCTTTTTCGACATCCCAATTATATGGCGATGTTACTTTCGATACCCCATTACGGTGGTATTACTTTTCGATACCCCTATCATAGGTGGTATTGCGACAAACATCATACAACATATTATAACTCAAATATGTCATGTCTCATACATGTAACAAACTATTTCCCTCAATTTTAAACATATAAACTCCCATCAATAACAAACAATCATGAATATCACAATATATCATACATGAATAAACACGTTACAACATCAATTAATCAATTAATTCCCCTTTTAAACAAAACCCCAATTTTAGAATTTAGGTTACTAACAATATGCATCAAGTCAATTAAAGACTCCCAAAACCACATGGTAATCCCTTATCAACAAAAACAATCATATATACCATGGAAATAGTTCATAAAAAGTATTGTTACTCACCTCTTGAAGACCTCCAAATAGCTCTAAGCGTTTCCTACTGCGAATCCTAACATTTGCCAAGAGTTATCATCATCTTCCTCTTCCTAGACTCCCTCTTCCACAACTATCTCTTTTTAATCCTTGAATTTATTCTCTTCTTAGCCGTTTGAGTTTCTAGGTGTAATTAGGGTTCAAAAACGAACCCTAAGAGTGTTAAGATTCTATTTATAGAGCCCCCAATAGCCCAAAACGTGTAAAACGCGCTAAGCCCGCTTACTCTGTGTTGTATTTCGCACATATCTTGAGTTATAGACATTCAAAAATTATAAATTTTATATCGTTGGAAAGATAAAAGAATTATCTACAACTGTTATGAAGACCACAAAATCTGAAACCAACGTTTAGATAGTAAAAACGTGGATTGAATTTTAAAAAACGGTTCTGGCGCTGGAACATGAATAGTGTGTACGAATTTGGTCATAACTTGAGTTACAATAATCCAATTTGAACGAATTTGGTGTCTATGGAAAGCTAAGAGACAGGGCTATATTTCTTATGCAGATCTCGAATTCAAACAAGTTCTCTTTGGTTACGAAATATCCATATGAAGTTAGGTATCTAGTCATATTATGCGAAATTGAGCTTAAAACACTCAAACTATCTATTTATAATGGGTAACACAGCATGGGCCTTGATATGCTTATGTTTCCTATCATTATTGCCGCAATAATTTAGTCCAGGGTAGGTTCTTATCCTTTTTTTTAAAAAAATCAATTTTACATTATTGCGGAACCCACTGGATTCTTATTATAAAGAAAACAATTATAATAAACTCTTATACTACCATTTTTTTATTAAAATAATTATATTTGAATTTTTAGGATGTTACCGTAGTGGTGTAGGATAGTATAGACCAGAGCTATCCAGTTAGGTACGTATAAGTATGTGTATGAGGATTTTTTGTATTTTGAGAGGGACTGGGGTCTTGAGAGATGGTGAGGCATCTTTCTTTTAGACTTTTGATGTATTTTTATACAGTCCTCAATTTGTACATATTTGGGGATCCTACTGATGGGATTCCCTCTAGAGTTCTTACATGATGAACATGTTTGTGTATATATATATATATATATATATATATGTATATGTGTATATATATATATATATATATATATATGTGTGTGTGTGTGTATATATATATATATATATATATATATATATGTGTGTGTGTGTGTGTGTGTGTGTGTGTGTGTGTGTGTGTGTGTGTGTGTGTGTGTGTGTGTGTGTGTGTGTGTGTGTGATAGTTGTTTTATTATAAGTTTTTCTTTTTCCCTATTTTTACAAATAACCGTTTAATGTTAATTTCACGATTAGGTTTTAATAATTTTGGGTTTTTCTTTAATGAGACGTTGGGATGTCTCAGGAGACCTATAATGCAAAGTAGAATCTTAAATACATTGATGACAACATGAAAAAAGTCATGAATTCATAAAGTACACAGATACTCATCCCAACACATCACTGATAGAATATGTGATTCTTCTCTTTCTCTAAAGATTAAAAATCCCTTTCTAGATTAAGATTTAATTAGTTCAAAACTTTGACCAGCTGTATTAACTGAGTTGCAACTTAGGTAGGCTTCCCTTAGTCTTTAGTTTTTCAAAATTAAAAGGACCCGATTAAAGTTGAAATACACGACAAATTAGACACATGATTTATAAATTAGATTATAAAATTAAAACAAATCACTAATCCTGTAAAAATTAAAGAAAACCCAGGATTAAAAAAAGTATTGAAGTTAGGTGCGGTTGGTGAATGATCATGAGAGCCAGCAAATCACAATTATTTTATTAATTAGACTAATGGAAAATGCACAGATAAGTTGTGTAGTGAATTTCAAATCATTAAAATGTATCAAAAGGAAAATAGCAAAGTAAAAACTGACTAGGTACCCTTACCATGCTCATATACAAAGCCATCAAAGCTAGAGCACCCTGGTCCACCATTAAGTCATAGAACCACTGGGTCCTTAGATCTATTACCTTCTGATACAACAAAATAGCAGTACAAGTTCCTTCCATGACTTTCATCTACTGTCACATACCTTCAATATCCCAAACCAAGGGCAGTGAATCAGACATTTTGTAAATCTTTCGTTAGTCAAATATGTAAATACTTATAAAACAAAAGAGAGTTAAAAGCAATGTTTTAAATTGCGGTTACATTGCCTTTTCCATTAAGAACAAAAGAACTGAATTTGTTTTTTTAGACTAGCTAGTACAAAAAATTATATATAGATAATATACCACATCATAGTTCTAGGATGGTTGAGTGCCATTGAAGCATGACATATACAATGTAAAAGAAAAGCTCAAATTTTGTTTTGAGACTATCTGAATATCCATCATAATTAATGCTTGGAAGGTAGAGTGACATTGAAGCATAACAAAAAAAAAAGTAAAAAGATAAATATAAAGAAGGCCAGAATTTGTCTAAAAACATTATAAATTGCTATTGACAATTAAAATAAAACCCTGATTGCACTTTTGATCCTCCAATTATTGGTCATATGCGATTTTAGTCCCTGTCCAATATCTGTCAATTTTTCAATGATCGGCAGAAAGAAATCACTACTCTAAGCATATAGAAGCTTTGATTGAGCTTCTGTCGCAAATGACCTTGTGCTTAAAGCAGTGGCTTTTGTTTGTCGATTATTGAAAAAATTGACAGCCATCAGACAGAATGACCAAATTTGCAACATTAAAATAATAATGGGACAAAAAATGTGCTTGAAAAAAAAGACCAAAATCGCACATGACCAATTGTTGAAGAACCAAAGGTGCAAATAACCTAAATAAAATTGGATATAAAAATAACATACCCAGCATAGTGCTTGGACGAGAGAGCTTTTTTTTTTTGAAAAATCAAAAAGTATCATTAGTTTGAGTACAAGGGGTACCCTTAAAAACCCATATACACAGTCTTGGAAATAATAACAGATTACAACCAGATCAAACAGAGTTCCTAGGCAAACTAACCAATACAATTTCCTGGGCTAATACACCAATCCGAAAAAGAACATGACACTCCTTTTGATCTAGCTATAAACTACCTCCAAGAACAAACTTTGATCCTATTCAATACAAAAATCATATCTATAGTCCCATTTTCAAAAATAACACTGTTTCTATGCTCCCAAATCCACCAAATTGCCACATGCTAAAATAGCATCCATCCTCCAATATGAGACCTGCCTGCTGCTACTCCATAATCAACCAGGAACGAGTACATAGATCCTGACAAGGACAATTCCTTTCCCAGCCATATGAATATATTCACCCACAAAGAAGAGGTGAATGGAAAAGAAAGGAACAAATGAGATGTGTCTTCTATATGTGCTTTACAAAATACACACAATAAATCATTATTTTCTTCAATGATCCTCCTGCGAAAACTTTATGTGTTTATCAATTTTTTAGAAAACTTTGAAAATATTTTCGCAGGTGCAACAAGAAAAAACTAAGGTAAAGAAAATTAGACGGTTTACTCGTCTAATTTTTAAACAGCACACACGCGCACATAGTGAAGGATTAAATGAAATTTGATATTCACAATCTTAACCCATCAAGTTAAAAGCTATAACAAATAAACTCTTAAATAAATTAAAGAGATTAGGGAAGAGGAATATCACTGAAGGAATTTATACTGGTTCACCCCAAAAGCAATAGGGCTACGTCCAGTTCTTGGCAGCACCAAGGTTATCCACTATAACTGATCAGATTACAGTACAAGTATTCTTTTCACACCTAGCCTCTCCAGTCACACACTCAAACACGTATTCTTTTCTCACCTGGTCTCTCTAGGCTCAACAGTAAAGGATAAAAAGGTTTTAAGTATTTAATACAACTTTGCAAGTCTTTCCGGTAACAGTCATAGAGTGAAGTAAATGTAAGAATGAAAGGCCGCGAAATTTATATCAAATGATTGAAGAGATAATCAATGAAGGAATGAAGAATAAATGAGTACAATAAATGCTTCTTTGAATTTGTTCAAGATCTCTTATCTTCATCTTCATGGTCACTATTTAAAGGCTTCAATCAATTTGATCCGTCAGACACAACTTCAGAAAGTGAGCTCCTTTAACTTGAACTTATGGGACACCATTAATGCCAAAGAGTCGTTCAAAGTAAGCATTAAATGTTTAGGGACGTTGAGCTTTGACATATGCGACTGAGAGTACACTTTCGTTTGAGTAGTTGTTGTTTCAGAGTTTGCAGCAGCAGTGCTTTTGTACTTGCAGTAGATGACTTTCCCATTTCAGTGCAACACTCTGTTCACCTTTTGGAAAGTACTTTTGCTTTGTACTTGAAATAGCTAAATGCCACTGACTTGGTACAGAGGTAGCGTGTTTATTCCTTAAAACCTTGAAAGAATGATTTCTTTATTCTTTGTGCTTGGGTCTTTTGTCCAGAGGTCTTCGAGGTCCTTAATAAAGGAATCTTTTTCAAATATGGTTGACTTGGATTTTCTTCTGACAATCTGACAATAAGACGGGTGCACTGATTCAGAATTAGACGAATGAGAGAGTCTTTTTCAAACGAGTGATCCACTGAAGCTTCTTCAGACTTTTGATCCTTGCCACATCATCAATTAGATCGGATCTCTGATTTGAGAGATGACTTGGTCTTTGACTGAGCTGAAAAACTACATTTCTGTAAAACTTAGACAAGTCAGTTTTAGACGAGTGATCTTAAAGACAAAATTTCTGCACACATAAACAGTCTTGTCATTAATTTCACATGGTTCAATATCACCATACTTAATATAATTGGAATCATCAAAACTTAGAGAATTTACACATTGAATGTGTTCCTGACTTATGAGGTCTCAGCATTCTCTCCCTTTTTTATGATGACAAGTAATTTTTGTGATTTTATTGGACATCAAAAGTAATAACAGAATATAAACTAGTATAGATAAATCTGAGAATATGCTTCCCCCTTAATTTGTGAATCAAAGCAACATCAGAGAAAAAGGTATTACGTCTAATTTGTCTCATTTTTACAAGTCTATATTTTCTCAGTTTTACTTTTACTTCCTCCCCCTTTTGGAATCAATCAAAAAGATAAAACTGTTTAGACAAAAAAGATAAACACAAATTGCCAAAAGAGAATCACTTTCCATATCATAAAGAGTTATAAACATACAGTTACAAAATTGATAAAATGATGTGAGGACATCATGAACAGTACATTGCATGACTCTAGACACAAAAAATAAACTTATTCCTAATTTCTAAGAGCTAGGTCCTCCTTGACCCTTGAAGAAGTATTTTTGCATCTTCTGCATTGCAGCTTGTTGGCCTAGCACAATTACTTGAAAGGAAGCTTGTTGTTCAAGGGCTTGATCTTGTTTCTGCATAACTGATTGCAGACAAGTAGCCATTTCATCTAGCCTTTGATGATCAATAGGGTCATGTACAACAACAGGAGCAGTGGAGTCTGTTGTAGCCAGAGAAGTTGCAGGATTGGCAGATGCAGATGGAGGAGGACTAGGAGGAGGGGTGGGACACATCTTTTCAACCAGAATTTCATCCTCAGATTGAGGGTCCATAAAAACATTGGTTGAGAGGGTAATGACAAAGTCAGTATTGGGAAAGAAATTATCCAGAAACTGCTGCACCCTTTCATGATGCAATGGAGACTCTATCTAAGTTAACATGAACTCATAGGATCTCCCGATGAGGTTTATGGGGGTTACTGGTGTAGACTTAAGGAAATTAAAAATAAAGAAGGGTAAGACAACAAAGAAATGAGGAAAATTACAGATAGAGGGTGATAAAGGATAGAGAGCATAAGCAGGTCTACCAGCTGCTGGAATTTTCTTCTTTTCTTCAACAGAGAGCCCTGATCAAGAGCCACATCTGAGATAAATATCTCCAACTTTCAGGTACTTAGAAGATGTTACAGTTGTAACTATCTTCTTTCTGAACTTTAGTCTGTCATCATCCGGATTAATTAGACAATCTATTTGTTTACCAAAGATGTAGACAACTTTCTATTTCCCCTTCAATACCATTGAGTCTGGTGATCAACCTCTGGCTCGACTAGTTTTTAACTAGTAAGACCATAGGTTTTATTCGAGTTTAATCTCGTTTTCTCCCAAATTTGGATGTAATTGTCCTCAAGCAGCATTTTGAGTCTCTTAAGTAATTTTAGGGTATTTTAGTCGATTTTGAGTCAAATAAAGCAATTACTGCTATTTCATGTTTTCAGGTTAATAAGAAGAGCAAAAAAGGAAGGACACCTAAAGCAGAGGCCATCACGCCCAGACCGTGACACTGGTCACGGCCGTGATGAGATACCCATGGAAGACAAAGGATCACGACCCAGCCGTGATACACATCACGGGCGTGATGAGAAGATCATGAAAGTCAGAGAGCATCACAGCCCACCCGTGATACCCATCACGGGCGTGATGAGAAGTCCCTGAAGGCCAGAAGACATCACGGCCCAGCCGTGATAACCATCATGGGCGTGATGAGGAGAACTTGAAAGATAGAATTGATCACGGCCCAGCCGTGATAGGCATCACGGCCGTGACCGGCTAGAATTTGAATGTGCGCCCTTGACAGAAGCGGTCACGGCCTGGCCGTGACGGCCATCACGGCCGTGACGCGCGGCCTCTCTATAAATAGGAGGGCAGCAGACACAGAAGGAGGATCCGGTTTTCACTGTTTACCCTATACTTTTAGGTTATTGTCATTTTTGTGATGGAGAACTAATTCCCTTGGATTAATCTGCTGTAATCGGGTTCCGCCGACACTTGAGATTCTGTAATTCCCAGATTATTTTGCTTCTTCCTTTCAATACTATGCTGTATGTTCTGTTTGCTTAATTCAGGATTGTATAGAATAGGTATTGATTTATTTCGATGATCTTATGTTCCTATACCTAATCGCGTTTGCTTAATTCGCGTGTGTTCAATCGTGTTTGCTTAATTCACGAGAGCTTCACCCCGTTTGCTTAATTCGGGAATTGGGAACATATATCTCGTAGTATCAATTTCGCTTGTTAATTGTTGCTACAATCGAAAAGGGATTAGAATCTACTTAGGGCTTGGAATTTATTTGAATCGATGATAGTGGGAAACCGAGAACAGTATATTAATCGTTTTGATCATTGACATTCACTTATTTCTTAATTGCATTGTTTTCTTAATTGAATTTCAAACCAATCATGTTGATAAGACCCCAGCCGCTGCCAAACAATTGATTGAGAACATGTCACTCAACTCCCAGTAGTTCACAACTAGAAGCAATTTTGCCGAGACAAGGGGAGTGAATGAGGTCCATGTTTCTTCTTCCAACAAGACCCTTGAAACCAGACTTAATGAGCTCACTTCTTTGGTGAAGCAGTTGGCAATGGATAAAGTTCAACCATCAAGGTTGTGTGGCATTTGCACTTCTCCTGAGCACCTGACCGATGCATGCCCCATTCTGAAAGATGAGTCAGTCACTGATTTGCCTCAAGCTTATGCAGCCAATCTTTACAATCAAGGCAATAATCAGAACCGGTACAACATTCCTGACCTTTCCACAAATAAGTACCATCCCAACTGGAGGAATCATCCAAACCTTCGGTATGGGAACTCATCTGCGCAACAGCAACAACCAATGTTACCGCTGGCACCACTACAGAATTCTCCCCAGGTGACCACCTCTGCACCTTCTGGACCTTCACTAGAGGACCTGGTCAAGCAAATGACTGCACAAAATCTACAGTTTCAGCAGCGAACGGATGCTAGTATTCATACTTTGCAGACACAGATTGGACAGCTTGCCACTTCGATGAATGCCATGCAACAAGCTCAAGGATCGAACCAACTACCTGCACAAACAGTGGTGAATCCTAATGCTCCAAATCCTAATGTGAGTGCGATTTCTTTGAGATCCGGGAAAGTTGTAGAGTCAGCCCCTGAAAAGGATAAAGAAACTGTTGAGGTAACACCTGAACCTTCTGTTGTTGTTGAAGTTGAGAAAGAGTATGTGCCACCGATCCCCTTCCCGCAAAAAGTGCTGAAAAATAAGAAGATTGATGGGGAAGACAAGGAGAGGGAGATTCTAGATGTGTTCAGAAAAGTGGCGGTAAACATTCCGCTCCTTGATGTGATTAAGCAGGTTCCAAAATATGCAAATTTTCTGAAGGATTTGTGCACACACAAGAGGAGGTTGAAAGGTAATGAGAGAGTCAATTTGGGGCAAAATGTTTCAGCCCTCATTCAACCTAAGCCTGCACCTGAAAAGGTTACTGTTTCATCCCTCACTCAGGCACTGCCATAAAAGTGCAAGGATCCAGGAACTTTTGATATTCCATTTACCGTTGGGGATAGTAAATTCGACAATTGCATGTTGGATTTGGGAGCCTCTATTAATGTCATGCTTACTTCTGTTTTCAACAGTCTTGATCTTGGTCCTTTGGAGCATATAGGTCTCACTATTCAGTTGGCAAACAGGACAAATGCTCGCCCCATTGGAGTAGTAGAAGATGTTCTTGTTCAAGTTGATGACCTGATTTTCCCTGCTGATTTTTACATTCTGGACATGGCAGGGGAAACAGATTCTAGCAGATCACAAATCATTCTGGGCAGGCCATTTATGAAAACGGCGAAGACAAATATTGATGTTCACGATGGAACCATGTCCATGGAGTTTGGTGACATTGTGGCAAAATTCAACATTTTCGATGCTATGAAGCATCCCTTGGAAGAGCACTCTGTTTTTCAAATAGAGCTGCTCTCCGAAATTGTTGATGAAACTTATGATGATTTGGTTGCAGCTGCTAATTTCCCATCCATTTCTGGTTTTGATGATGTCTACTCATGTGCTGATTGCACTCACACTGACCCTTGTGCTGTTTGTTCTGGGATTGATGCTGCTTTGGAAGGTGACAGTGTGGATGAAGCTATTTGTTCAGCTGAAGTTCTTGACAGTATGGCCGCCCCAAACATACCATCTATTGAGCAGCCACCCTCCTTGGAGCTTAAGCCACTTCCTGACAATATGAAATATGCTTACTTGGAGGGGAATGAAAAACTTTCGGTTATAATTTCCTTTAACCTTGATGTTGACCAGGAAGCTAAGATCTTGGAGGTTTTGAAGAAGCACAAGAAGGCGATTGGGTGGACCTTGACCGATATACCAGGTATTAGCCCCTCCAGGTGTATGCATAGGATTCTGTTGGAGGATGGGGCTAAAATAGTTAGGCAGCCCCAAAGGCGGCTCAATCCCTTGATCCTTGATGTTGTGAAGAAGGAGGTAACAAAACTCTTGCATGCGGGTATCATATATCCTATCTCTGACAGTAATTGGGTGAGCCCAGTGCAAGTTGTGCCTAAGAAGTCTGGACTCACAGTGGTGAAAAATGAAAACAATGAAATTGTTCCCACTAGAGTTTAGAATAGTTGGAGAGTCTGCATTGAATACAGGAGATTGAACCAGGCTACTAGAAAGGATCACTTTCCTTTGCCGTTCATTGATCAGATGCTTGAACGGCTAGCAGGTAAATCACATTACTGTTTTCTTGATGGTTTTTCAGGTTACTTCTAGATCCACATTGCACCAGAGGATTAGGAAAAGACTACCTTTACGTGCCCTTTCGGCACTTTTGCTTACAGGAGGATGCCATTTGGTCTTTGCAATGCTCCGGGCACATTCCAGAGATGCGTGATTAGAATTTTTACTGAATATATTGAAAACTGCATGGAAGTGTTCATGGATGACTTAACTGTTTATGGTTCCTCATTTGATGCATGCTTCCATAGTTTGAATTTGGTTTTAGAGAGATGCATTGAAACTGACCTTGTTTTGAACTATGAAAAATGCCATTTTATGGTTGAACAGGGGATTGTTTTGGGGCATATTATTTCTAAAAAAGGTATTTCAGTAGATCCTGCTAAGATTGAGGTGATTTCTACTTTGCCTTACCTATCTTGCGTTCGCGGGATTCGCTCTTTTCTTGGTCATGCAGGTTTTTACAGGCGCTTCATAAAGGATTTCAGCAAGATAGCTCTTCCTCTGTCAAACTTGTTGAAAAATGATGCCATTTTCAACTTTGATGACAACTGCAGAAAGGCGTTTGATTTCCTGAAAAGGGCACTGACCTCTACCCCCATCATCCAGCCCCCTGACTGGACCCTCCCTTTCGAGCTTATGTGTGACACTTCTAACTATGTTGTGGGGGCGGTCCTTGCACAAAGGGTGGGCAAGGTTGCCCATGTGATCTATTATGCTTCTAGAACTTTGGATGCTGCACAGGCTAATTATACCACTACTGAAGAGGCACTTCTAGCTATTGTTTTTGCTCTTGATAAATTTAGATCATATTTGCTAGGTTCCAAGGTTGTTGTTTTCACTGACCATGCAGCTTTGAAGTACTTGTTGAAGAAACCAGAAGCAAAATCGAGATTGATTCGGTGGATGTTGTTGCTCCAAGAATTTAATGTGGAGATTAAGGACAAGAGTGGAGCTGAGAACTTGGTGGCTGATCACTTGAGCAGAATAGAAAGGGATGAAAATCCTTCTCCCATCCAGGATGACTTTCCTGATGAGCAACTTTTACAGTTGCATGGGGTAACTCCTTGGTTTACTGATATTGTTAACTATCTTGTTGCTGGTGTTTTTCCGACAGGTACAACTAGGTCACAAATCCACAAACTCAAGAGTGACACCAAGTACTATGTTTGGGATGATCCATTTCTTTGGAAATTTGGCAGTGATCAGGTAATTAGGAGATGTGTCCCCGACTATGAGATTGAGTCTATTTTGCATTTTTCTCATGTCTCTCAAGTAGGGGGACACTTTGGGCCACAAAGGACTGCAAGGAAAGTCCTAGACTCAGGTTTTTATTGGCCCAACATTTTTAGAGATGCTTATAAGGTTTACCGGACTTGTAAAGAGTGTCAGACAGTAGGTACAGCCATCACTCGTAAGAGTGAAATGCCTCAGCAGCCTATGCTTTTCTGTGAGGTGTTTGATGTGTGGGGAATTGACTTTATGGGTCCTTTCCCTGCATCTTTTGGTTTTCTCTATATTTTACTGGCTGTTGACTATGTTTCAAAGTGGGTGGAAGCTATCCCCACTAGGACTAATGATTCTAGAGTAGTTGCAAATTTTGTCAGGTCTAATATTTTTTGCAGGTTTGGCATACCTCGTGCTATCATAAGTGACCAAGGCACTCATTTCTGCAACCGCTCCATGGAAGCTTTACTCCAGAAGTATGGAGTTGTGCACATGGTCTCCACTGCATACCATCCCCAAACTAATGGGCAGGTTGAGATCTCAAACAGGGAGATCAAACAAATCTTAGAGAAAGTGGTGCAGCCAAGTAGGAGGGACTGGAGCCGCCGTCTAGAAGACGCACTTTGGGCTCAAAGAACAGCTTTTAAGACACCAATAGGGATGTCCCCCTATAGACTTGTGTTCGGTAAGGCGTGTCATCTGCCTGTGGAAGTTGAGCACCGTGCTTATTGGGCGGTCTAAAGTCAGAATTTGGAAATGCAAAAAGCAGGCATTGAAAGGAAACTCCAATTGCAGCAGCTTGAAGAGCTTAGGCTGGAAGCCTATGAAAGCTCTCAAATTTATAAAGAGAAAACTAAGCACTTCCATGACAGGATGATTTCTAGGAAGGAATTCTCTGTGGGCCAACAGGTTTTATTGTTTAACTCCCGCCTGAAAGTGATGGCTGGGAAACTTCGATACAAGTGGGTTGGCCATTTGTTGTCACTAATGTTTTCCCTCATGGTGCAGTAGAAATAAAAAGTGCAGGTAGCAACAAAGTTTTCAAGGTTAACGGACAGCGCTTGAAACTATTCCATGAGAGCTCGATGCCTGAAGATGTTACTGTTGAAGAGCTCTCATTGGGAGAGCCCACCTACACTGCAACTTGATCAGGGAGCACCTTCTCCTTTCCCTCACTCTTTTCTATATTTATGTTCTTTCATTGAGGACAATGTATGTCTTAAGTGTGGGGGAGGGAACCAATTGTTTTGTTTGTTTTCCTTGTTTGTGTCGTATGTGTGTTGAGTCTTGTGTCGGCAAGCTTGAATGGGTTTTGTTAAAATTAGCATAGATGGATTGCATGATATGTGTTGACTGTTGATGATTTCCCCCTTGTGAAAAATTGAAAATTAAACTTTGAGATATTCTATTGTGATTGCATGATTTATGATAAGTTTGGGGTGAAGGGATGCATACACTAGGGGTTGAATCTCGGTCAAACAATTTGCAAAAAAAAAAAAAATTGTCCAGGTGAGGATTTGAGCCTCCAACATGTTTTTAATTGTGTGAATCAGTTTCAAGTTGCACTTTCCCGGATTTGCTTGAAGCTCTTCATGGTTTTCATGTTTATGTGTTGCATCAGATGATTTAGGCAATTTTCTTTGAAATAGCTACTTGGCTTAAAAAGAACCATCCCTAATGCATGTTCCCTAGTTAGCCACATTGAGCCTAATAAGCCTATTGTTTCTTGATGACCTTATGTTATAAGCCAAAAATCTGAAAAAAAAAATCATGTTAACCCAATCTTAGGATTAGGAGAGCATGGATGCTTAGCAAGACAATGGTTTGCAAGAAGCTAAGTTTGGGGTGGCTACGAGGATATGATGTGCTGTTTTGGATTGAGAAAAAGAAAAAATTAAAGGTTGGAGCCAAAGGGCAAAAAGAAAAAAAAAAGAGGAAAAAAAAGGAGAAAAGAACAAAATGTAAAAAAGGGGTATTAGAAGAAAAAGGCTGTAGTCACCCAAGGCAAAAAGAAAAATGGAAAAAGGAACTTGAGTGGAAATTCAATGTATCAAAATGCTCATGCTCTCTTAGTTCCTAGGGACTTAAGCCTAGTACCTTTGAATATCCTACCCTTAGCCAGGCCCCATTACAACCTTTAAAAGACCTTTTGATGTTGCATGCATATTTTCGTGGGAACCTTGATTGAGATGAAAATCAAATTCATGGGAAGTGCTCTTGAAATGTGAAATTGAGTGAAAGGTTCATAACCTAGACAAATTGAGCGAATGAGTGAAACATTAATTGCCCTTGTGAGGAAGGCAATTGTTTGAAATTGGTGATCCCCCTTTTGTGTGTAACTTGGATCCTCAACTCAGATTACTGATTGCATGAATGATGGAATTCTCAATGGTTTAAGGTAAATGAATGTGGGGGTTACATTGTTGCAAGGGGGAAAACATTGAAGCAAGGATGTTTTGTTGAAATTGCATGAAATTTAAGCGAAATTGATTGAATCCTTTGAGCTTGCCAAATTTGAGACTTTTTGAGTTTTAGTTTGCTTAGGGACAAGCAAAGTTTAAGTTTGGGGTATTTTGATCAACCTCTGGCTCGACTAGTTTTTAACTAGTAAGACCATAGGTTTTATTCGAGTTTAATCTCGTTTTCACCCAAATTTGGATGTAATTGTCCTCAAGCAGCATTTTGAGTCTCTTAAGTAATTTTAGGGTATTTTAGTCGATTTTGAGTCAAATAAAGCAATTACTGCTATTTCATGTTTTCAGGTTAATAAGAAGAGCAAAAAGGGAAGGACACCTGTTGTTACGCCGGCAAGTGTACCGGGTCGTCGCAAGTAATAAAATAAACACGGTAAGTAATTACCGAGGTCGAACTCAGGGATTGGGCTACCAATTCGACTAATCCGCGGGAAATTGGATACGTTCGGTCAAGTTACAGAAGGTGGTTGAGAGAGAGATTAATATCTAAAATTCAATTAACAAATCTAATAAATTAATTAACTAAAAATCAGAAATTAAAATGTCCAAGGTCACAAATCCACCTACCCAATATGTACACCCAAGTGATGATGAATTCCTCCCTAAGTTCAATTACAGTGTCAACCGGGACCCCTAAATTCTCCTAAATCCACTCTCGTGCTCATTATGACGTATTCGACGATTGGATTAATTACTTACTAGGTCTCATAATCCTAATCTCGAATTTGGTTAATTCTCGTTCCCTATAAGGTTGCACTAATCTCCTACTCACTCTCATGCAATATTCGATTAGCGATCCCGATTCAAGTTCTGAAACGCGAATCGCCGTTAGGCCTCAAACACGTTTAACTGATTAATCACACAAAACATATGATCAAACATTCAAATCAGAATCGGAAAACAAGAATTGAATAAAAGGAGAAAGACATACATCATATCGAATCTACACTGCCATGGGTGGCTTCATCGTTCCCTCGAACGAGGGGATTAGTTCCTCATGCTCATAGACAAACAATCGGACGTAATCTCCATAAGAAAAAGGGAGACGCAGCTCCAAAGAGAAAAGAAATTACCCTAAACGCTACTCTAAACAGTGGAAAACTACTAGGATTCACGGCCCTCCTAAAGCCCTACAGCCTCCTAAAGTTCCCTCCTCAATCTGATCTGCAACAGCCTTTAAATAGGATTCCTGATCTGCGCTCGTTCGCGAGGCGAGCAGCCTTTCGCGAGGCGAGAATTAAAATTGGCACGCTTTCAATTTGAACTCTCGCGAGGCGAAAGTGTGTTCGCGGGGTGAGTCTTCAATTCTAGGCTGTGACCTTCATCACGGCTGGGCCGTGATGGTCTCTGACTTCCAGGGTCTTCAAACTCTCGCGGGGCGAGACTTCAAACCTTAAACTGCCATGGGCGTGGTCTTCATCACGGCTTGGCCGTAATTGTCTCTGTCTTGCAGGTCGTCATGATCTCGCGAGGCGAGACACCTCTCGCGTGGCGAGACTAAAGTGATGACTTTTGCTGCTTTGTTGACCTTCAGTCTCGCGGGGCGAGCATACACTCGCGAGGCGAGTGTCTCCAGACTTGCAATTTCCACTTCTTTTCGACTTTCCTTGACTCCCGGAGCTTCACTTATTTAACCTGAAACAACAAAAGCACCCACAAGCGTAATTCTATTCAAAATAACCTAAAAACTACACAAAAGACGCAAAACGAGTCAAAGTCCAACTTAGGAACAAAACAAGGCAAATTTGGGCGAAAACGAGAGTGAACTCAAATAAATTGGCACATAAACCCTAGTTCATCTAGTCATAAAACTAGATAAGCCAGAGGCTTATCAAAATACCCCAAACTTAAACCTTGCTTGTCCCCAAGCAAGCTTAAAACTCAAAAACGACTCAAGACTTGGCAAGCCTAAAGGAATCAATCGATTTCGCACAAATTTAATGCAACTTTACAAAACAGTTTTTTTTCTCCAATGATCTCCCCCCTACATCAATGTAATCCCCACATTCATTTACTTTAAACCATTGAGAACTTCATCATTCATGCAATCATTAGTCAAAGTTGAGGATCAAGGATACACACAAAGGAAGATCACCAATTTCAAACAATTGCCTTCCTCACAAGGGTATGTAAAATTTCACTCATTCGCTCAAGTTTGTCTAGGCTATCAACTTTTCCCTCAATTTCACGTATCAAGAGCACTTCCCATGAATTTGATTTTCATCTCACAAATGGTCCCCACGAAAACATGCATGCAACATCAGAAGGTCTTTTAAAGGTTGTAATGGGGCCTGGCTGAGGGTAGGATAATGAAGGATATTTAGGCTTAAGTCCCTAGGAACTAAGAGAGCATGAACCTTTTTACACGTATTCCACTCAAATTCCTTTTTTCATTTTTCTTTTTGTCTCGGGTGACTACAGCCTTTTTCCTTGCTAATCTCTTTGTTTTGCCCCTTTTCTTTTGGCAAATTTTTTGTTTGTTTTCTTCTTTTCTTTTCTTTTCCTTTTACCTTGGGTCAACCTTTATTTTCTTTTTCTCACCCCAATATGGCACATCACCTTGTAGCCACCCCAAACTTAGTTTCTCACAACCTTTCTCTTGCTCATTTCCATGCTCTCCTAATCCTAAGATTGGGTTAACATGGTTTTTCAGATTTGGCTCGTAATGTAGGGTCATCAAGAAACAATAGGTCAATTGGGCTCAATTTGGCTAACTAGGGAACATGCATTAGGGATGGTTCTTTTCAGGCCAAGTAGTTATTCAAAGAAAATTGCCTAAATCATTTGATGCAACACATAAACATGCAAACCATATAGAGATTCAAGCAAATTCGGGAAAGTGCAACTTAACAGTGATTCACACATTCAAAAACAGAGTTGGAGGCTCAAATCCTCACCTGGACATTTTGCAAATTGTTTGACCGAGATACGATTCCTAGTGTGTGCACCCCCCTCACCCCAAACTTATCATAAATCAAGTAATCACAACAAAGTTCTCAAAGTTCAGTTTTCAATTTTTAAGTGGGGATAAACTTTTCTAATTTCAGAACCTAGGGGGAAATCATCAATGTCAAAATAATTCATGCAATCAATCTATGCTAAATTCAATCAAAATCCAACAAGCTTGCCGACACGACATTTCATACAAAAACTCTTGATCTTCTCAAATTATTCAAGAGTGACAAACAAAAACAAAACAAAAAGCAAAAACAAAACAAAAGTTAGGAGAAGAGAGGGATACCTAGCTTGGGTTGCCTCCCAAGAAGCGCTTGTTTAACGTCCCGAGCTTGACTTATTAAGAAGCATCCACCTGGATCCCATAGCCTGTGGTACAGGGGCCAAGAGATGCTCATCATGTGAGATCCTCCACCCGGATCCCATGGTTTATGAAGTGGCCCTCGTAGGAGCAATATGACTCTATCCATACTTCCTTCTAGTCTGAGTGTGAAAACTTCTTTGACCTCCGCAATGATGAACTCACTTCCTCTCGGGTCAAACTGTGTTTTCACGAGGAAGTGTGCCAGACAAGTGGGCGGGTCTAACTTACCAATGTTCACACATGCATGCAAGCCAACATATTTATTTAACGCATCAAAATCAGGTTGCTTGGCAAGCATGGTGAAGTCCTCTACCACTTTATCTTCAATTTGATCTCTACCCCCTTGCTCCATTGCCTTGTCCCTTGCCAACTCCTCTTCCTTAGGTTGCTCTTTCTCAACATGTGGCTGTTCCTGGGCCTTGTCGCTTGTCAATTCTGTTTCCTCCGGTTGTTCTTCCTCAACATGTGGTAGTTCTTCCTCAACTCCCTGAGAACTAGTTACATCCTAGTCATATCCCAACACCCCACTGCTTCTAGTTGTTGTGGCATTGCATTGGTTCTTAGGGTCGTTCTCGGTATCAACTGGAAGAGTCTCTGGGGGACACTCATTTAGTTGCTTTGTGAGCTGGGCAATCTGCATCTCTAGATTCTGAAGTGCCATCCCTGTCTGAGTTGCCAACTTGTCAATTGTCGCATTCATCTTCTCAAAAGATGTGGCTGTAAAAGTTGACAACTTCTCAAGAGCCAACTCCCAAGGTTGTGGTTCCCAATTCTGTTGAGGTTGTTGTTACCAATTTTGTTGAGGTTGTGGTTGCCAGGTTAGACCATCGTCAGCATTACTCCAAGCGACATCCGGATGGTCTCTACTCATATCACCCCAATACTGATTCTGACTCTGATAGTTGTTCTGGGGCACGCTGTCATTATGCCATGGTTCCACATATACTTGAGGGAAGTAGAACGGACAACTCCAAGTGTCATGGTTCCCATCACAATATTCGCAACCCGGAAGCATTCCTTCGTGTACCTCGCATACAAAACAAGGCAAGACCAAGTGGAATCAAAGAAGTAGAGAGATAATGGTAAATAAAAATAAAATTAAAAATAAAAGAAAAATAACTTAACCAAATAATCAAACTTCCCTAAAATCAGAAAAATTGGTTGTGCCAATCCCCGGCAACGGCGCCAAAAACTTGTTGTTACGCCGGCAAGTGTACCGGGTCGTCGCAAGTAATAAAATAAACACGGTAAGTAATTACCGAGGTCGAACTCAGGGATTGGGCTACCAATTCGACTAATCCGCGGGAAATCGGATACGTTCGGTCAAGTTACAGAAGGTGGTTGAGAGAGAGATTAATATCTAAAATTCAATTAACAAATCTAATAAATTAATTAACTAAAAATCAGAAATTAAAATGTCCAAGGTCACAAATCCACCTACCCAATATGTACACCCAAGTGATGATGAATTCCTCCCTAAGTTCAATTACAGTGTCAACCGGGACCCCTAAATTCTCCTAAATCCACTCTCGTGCTCATTAGGACGTATTCGACGATTGGATTAATTACTTACTAGGTCTCATAATCCTAATCTCGAATTTGGTTAATTCTCGTTCCCTATAAGGTTGCACTAATCTCCTACTCACTCTCATGCAATATTCGATTAGCGATCCCGATTCAAGTTCTGAAACGCGAATCGCCGTTAGGCCTCAAACACGTTTAACTGATTAATCACGCAAAACATATGATCAAACATTCAAATCAGAATCGGAAAACAAGAATTGAATAAAAGGAGAAAAAATACATCATATCGAATCTACACTGCCATGGGTGGCTTCATCGTTCCCTCGAACGAGTCGATTAGTTCCTCATGCTCATAGACAAACAATCGGACGTAATCTCCATAAGAAAAAGGGAGACACAGCTCCAAAGAGAAAAGAAATTACCCTAAACGCTACTCTAAACAGTGGAAAACTACTAGGATTCACGGCCCTCCTAAAGCCCTACAGCCTCCTAAAGTTCCCTCCTCAATCTGATCTGCAACAGCCTTTAAATAGGATTCCTGATCTGCGCTCGTTCGCGAGGCGAGCAGCCTTTCGCGAGGCGAGAATTAAAATTGGCGCGCTTTCAATTTGAACTCTCGCGAGGCGAAAGTGTGTTCGCGGGGCGAGTCTTCAATTCTAGGCTGTGACCTTCATCACGGCTGGGCCGTGATGGTCTCTGACTTCCAGGGTCTTCAAACTCTTGCGGGGCGAGAGGCTTCTTGCGGGGCGAGACTTCAAACCTTAAACTGCCACGGGCGTGGTCTTCATCACGGCTTGGCCGTAATGGTCTCTGTCTTGCAGGTCCTCATGATCTTGCGAGGCGAGACACCTCTCGCGTGGCGAGACTGAAGTGATGACTTTTGCTGCTTTGTTGACCTTCAGTCTCGCGGGGCGAGCATACACTCGCGAGGCGAGTGTCTCCAGACTTGCAATTTCCACTGCTTTTCGACTTTCCTTGACTCCCGGAGCTTCACTTATTTAACCTGAAACAACAAAAGCACCCACAAGCGTAATTCTATTCAAAATAACCTAAAAACTACACAAAAGACGCAAAACGAGTCAAAGTCCAACTTAGGAGCAAAACAAGGCAAATTTGGGCGAAAACGAGAGTGAACTCGAATAAATTGGCACATAAACCCTAGTTCATCTAGTCATAAAACTAGATAAGCCAGAGGCTTATCAACACCTGAAGCAGAGGCCATCACGCCCAGGTCGTGACACTGGTCACGGCCGTGATGAGCTACCCATGGAAGACAGAAAGGATCACGGCCCAGCCATGATACACATCACGGGCGTGATGAGAAGATCATGAAAGTCAGAGAGCATCACGGCCCACTCGTGATACCCATCACGGGCGTGATGGGAAGTCTCTGAAGTCCAGAAGACATCACGGCCCAGCCGTGATAACCATCACGGGCATGATGAAGAGAACCTGAAAGGCATAATTGATCACGGCCCAGCCGTGATAGGCATCACGGCCGTGACCGGTCAGAATTTGAATGCGCGCCCTTGACAGAAGCGGTCACGGCCTGGCCGTGACGGCCATCACGGTCGTGACGCGCGGCCTCTCTATAAATAGGAGCACAGCAGACACATAAGGAGGATCCAGTTTTCACTGTTTACACTATACTTTTAGGTTATTGTCATTTTTGTGATGGAGAACTAATTCCCTTGGATTAATCTGCTGTAATCGGGTTTCGCCGACACTTGAGATTCTATAATTCCCGGATTATTTTACTTCTTCCTTTCAATACTATGCTGTATGTTCTGTTTGCTTAATTCAGGATTGTATAGAATAGGTATTGATTTATTTCGATGATCTTATGTTACCATACCTAATCGCGTTTGCTTAATTCGCGTGTGTTCAATCGTGTTTGCTTAATTCACGAGAGCTTCACCCCGTTTTCTTAATTCGGGAATTGGGAACATATATCTCGTAGTATCAATTTCTCCTGTTAATTGTTACTACAATCGAAAAGGGATTAGAATCCGCTTAGGGCTTGGAATTTATATGAATCGATGATAGTGGGAAACCGAGAACAGTAGATTAATCGTTTTGCTCATTGACATTCACTTATTTCTTAATTGCATTGTTTTCTTAATTGAATTTCAACCCCCCCCCCCCCCCCCCCCCCCCCCCAAACTGATTTTTCTGCGAATAACAATCCAAGTGTCTTTGTGAGTCGATACTCGAGTTGTCGCACCTTCACTACAGTTTTTTACAATCCACTAGTTTTTTGACCCGTGCGTGACAGCGTGTCATCTGGCATGATCTTGATCACATTTGAGGACTTCATGATCAATGGAGGATTGGACTTCTATTTTGCAGAATGTTTTTGTTTCTCAGTCAACTGAACCATTTGACTTTCCACTTCGAAGGAGGCAACCACAGCCAAGTCCTTGCCAGAAAGCATGGCAGAACTGTAGTCATCATAAACTGAAAAAGGAGTGTATCTTGAATAGAGATGATAGCGAGGTAAAGATGATATGGGAATATGGTTGTGTCTGGTGTCAAAGAAGAGATCAGGAAAGATTATTCTCAAAGGGGAACAACACTAATTTTTCACATAATCAGGTGTAGGTGGTCTAGGTGGAGGTGATGGTGAATTGGGTGAGTCAAAGATGGCAAAATCATTGAGATGCTCGTATTGGTACGATTCAGAAGAGTGATGTGAGAGAGGTGTTGACGGTTCAGACATATGAGTTTCAGGTTCTAGTATAAGTGAAGTAGGTGTTGGTGTGGGAGCCTTTTGTGGTGAGTGAGATGTAGATGCAGGTGGTGGTGTGGGTGTTCTGTTCTTTGGTGAAGATGTTCTATTTTGGGTGTAGGTGAGGATGTTCTGGTTTTGGTAGGAGGTGTGGCTTGAGTTTTGGTAGGAGGTGATGTTGGCAGTTTGGTTTGAGATGGTGATGGGGGTGGTGTTTCTTGCAGAACCAGTTTTCTCTTAGTATAGTGGTTCTTTTATTCTTGGGGATCATAGTCTCATCAGCTTGAGACTCCCCCTCAGCCTGTCCAACAGTTTCAGCAACTCTCTTCCTTTTTGTAGGCAACTTCTGAGGTCTTGAGGCGAGAATGATGGTAGCTTCAAAGATGCAGCAAAAGCTGATGGCAAGATATAGATCCTTCACCAACATTGCCTTGTTGAAGTTCTTCCATAGCAGGTTCCTCAAAAGGTGTCAACTGTACCTTCATCAGAGACAAAGTTTTTGTAGTAATCTATGTGCAGAGATTGACACAGAAGACAATTTTCAAATTCATCAGAGTATTTGTCGTAAATACTCTGGTCATCAGCATTCCATAGGGATAACCCTTATTTTTTGCTTTTGTAGCTTTCTCCATGTGTCTAAAAATGAGATCAGGGATATCTATCTTAATCATTTGGACAAGATGATAGATAGCAAATTTCTCAATTTTACTCACATGATCCCTAGAACCAGTCTTAGGCAAAACACAGTTAATGATAAGAACATGCAAAAATCTTGCCTTAGGGGTCATGTACTTGGAGTCAAAATCTTCAGGTTTTGGGACTCCATAGAGAACAATGTTGACAACCTTTTCTCCAATAGGCTTAATCCAATCAGAAGCGTACCCAGCACCTTCCCTTGGACATTTGGTCACTTCAACAAGCGACTCGTGGGTAATGATTACATGATCATCCCCAACATCCCCAGAAATCATAGCGGTTTGGTTATCCTGATCTTGGCACTTCTCTAGAAAGCCCTAACCAAAGAAGGGTAGACAACTTCTCTGAGGTTGAAGAATGGTGTCCATCTAGCAGCAACAATCTCAGCTCGAACATCCATTCTCTTGATTTTCAGTTCCTCGAAGTTCAGAACTCGTCCTGGGTGAAACTTCTTCATCTCATTCACATAAATGTTCGCTTGTTTAGCAACGGTTTCGAGAAGGCTCTTGGGTGCCATTGTTGTTAGAAATGAAGAAACTTTTTGGGTTTGAAAAGAGGGGTTTTGAGGTTGAAGACGAAGAGATTTCAGAGAGATAGAGACAACAAAGATTTCAGAATGCGTAAGAGATTTTGAAACGACTTGGATAAATTTTAAGAGAAGAAAAGGAAACAATGAGTGCTTTTGCGTTAGGAACAAGGAGAGAAATTATGCCATAAAGGGTAATAAATTTGAAATGACAGTTGTGAAAAGACAGAACGTTTTTGAGAAAAAGGAGGGAACTTTTGCAATGTACACGTGTCTCAGTCAGGGTTAACACTTTGTGAGTGTTTTTAGTCACATCATCAGACGCTTGGCTAAAGTAGACTAGTGAAGCAGAAAATTCAAACAAGTAAATTTTCACACAAATAAGCATACAATCATTTAGACACGTTATGCATGTTAAGATTCCTTCTAATAAAAGCAAATCTATCTTCATTTAAAGGTTTAGTAAAAATGTCAGCCCATTGATTTTCAGTGTTGACAAACTTAATTTCAAAAACACCTTTTTGCACATAATCTCTAATAAAATGATGTTTTATTTCTATATGCTTTGCCCTAGAATGCTGTATGAGATTTTTAGACAAGTTAATAGCACTAGTATTATCACACCAAATAGGTATGTTATGCTCAAACATAGAATAATCCTCAAGTTGATATTTTACCCAAAGCAGTTATGAACAACGACTTGCTGCAGATATATATTCAGCTTTAGTTGTTGAGAGAGCAATTGTGCTTTGCCTTTTGCTTGACCAGGAAATCATGTTTGCTCCAATGAAGTGACATCCTCCACTGGTGCTTTTTTTGTCAATTCTGTCTCCAGTAAAATCAGCATCACAAAATCCAGCTAACTAGAAATCTTCAGATTTCTTATACAACAGACCAAGGATAGTAGTTCCAATGAGATATCTAAAAATTATTTTAACATCCTTATAGTGATATTCTTTAGGATATGATTGAAATCTAGCACAAAGACACATAATGAACTGAATGTCAGGTCTACTAGCAGTTAGATATAGTAGAGATCCAAACATACTTCGGTAGATAGTTTGATGTACCTTTTTACCTTCCTCATCCTTGTTTAGAACAATTGATGGATGCATAAGAGTACTTATAGGCTTTGAATTTTCCATCTTATATTTCTTCAGAAGTTCTTTGGTGTTTTTTTGCTGATGGATGTAGATTCCATCACTTGTCTATTTTATTTGCAGACCAAGAAAGAACTTCAATTCTCTCATCATGCTCATCTCAAACTCATTCTGCATCAACTTGGAGAACCTTTTACAGAGCTTTTCATTAGTAGCACTAAAGATAATATCATCCACATATATTTGTTCTACAATGAAATCTTTCTTTGACCATTTTTTTTGAAAAGTGTAGTGTCTATTTTTCCTCTAATGAAGTTATTTTCCATCAGGAAAGTGCTTAACCTATCATACCAAGCTCTAGGAGCTTGTTTAATTCCATATAAAGCTTTATTAACCTTATACGCATGGTGAGGATTTTCAGAATCCTCAAACCCAGGAGGTTGCTTAACATAAACTTCCTCCTCAATTATCCCATATAGAAATGAACTTTTAACATCCATTTGATAAAGAGTTATATCATGTTGTGCAACATAAGACCTGAGAATTCTAATTGATTCTAATCTAGATATAGGTGCAAAGGTTTAAGTGAAATCAATACCGTCCTATTGATTATACCCTTGAGCAACTAGTCTTGCTTTTTTCCTTACTACTTTTCCATCTTCATCTAGTTTGTTTCTAAATACCCATCTGGTTCCAATAATGGATTTGTTCTTGGGTTTAGAAACTAATGTCCACACATCATTTCTCTTGAACTGATTCAGTTCCTCTTGCATGGCTAGAATCCATCTTTCATCCTTTAGAGCTTATTCAATCCGTTTGGGCTCCAAATCTGATATGAAGGCCATGTTGTTGCTTTCTTTGAAGGCAGATCTGGTTCTAACACCTTGAGATGGACTTCCAATGATAGGATCTCCTGGATGATAGGTCATGAAATTCCAGTCTCTTTTCTCATTATGTTCTTCAGACATTTGAGTACCTTTCTGATTTTCTGGAATTTCAGACTTGTTTGCTTTTGACATGTCTAAAGGATTTTCATCTTAGATCAATACCTGCAATGTCTGATAGTTCTTTATCAGTTCTTAAACCATCATTAAATTTCGAATGAATTGATTCTTCTACTACAAAAGTCCTAGAATTGTAAATTCTAAAAGCTTTAGACATTTCAGAATATCCAATGAATATGCCCTTATCTACTTTAGAATCAAATTTTCCCAAATGATCCTTTGTATTCATAATATAACATTCATAGCCAAATGCATGAAAGTATGATATGTTGGGTTTTCTATCTTTCCACAATTCATAAGGAGTCTTATTTAGGATAGGTCTGACCAGTATCTTGTTCTGTACATAACAATCAGTGTTAATGGCTTCTGCCTAGAAGTACTTAGGGAGATTATTTTCATTGAGCATTATTCTACCCATCTCTTGAAGAGATCTGTTCCTTCTCTCAACCATTCCATTTTGCTGAGGAGTTCTAAGTGCAGAGAAATTGTGGGAAATACCATTTTCATCACAGAACAGCTTAAACTGCTCATTTTCAAATTCACCCCATGGTTACTTCTAATAGTAGAAATACAGAAACCCTGCTCATTCTGTACTTTCTTACTAAATACTGTAAAGACCTCATAGGACTCATCCTTGTGGGTTAAGAAAAGTACCCATGTGAATCTAGAATAGTTATCAACTACGACAAAACCATATTTCTTTCCACCTAGGCTAGCTACATTGACTGGTCCAAAAAGATCCATATGTAACAATTGTAAAGGTCTATAGAAGGTTACTTCCTTCTTAGATTTGAAACTTTATTTTACTTGTTTACCTCTCTGACATGCATCACATAAAACTTCTTTCTTAAAGGAAATATCAAGCAATCCTCTCACAAGGTTATGCTTTTTCTATTTAGAAATTTGTTTTATACTGACATGTCCTAGTTTCTTATGCCATAGCCACTTTTCATCATTTTTAGACATAAAACATGTTACATGTTGATCTGAGAGTTCAGACAGGTCAATCTTATAAAGATTGTGTTGCCTTTTGGCAGAAAAGAGGGTCTTTCGATTTTTGTCATTGACTATGCATGCATCCTTAGAAAAAGATACTGAGAACCCACTATCACGTAGTTGACTTATGCTAAGCAGATTATGTTTTAACCTTTTAACTAATAATACATCACAGATGATAGGTAAGGGAGGTTTACCACCAATTTTACCTATTCCAACAACCTTTCCTTTCTGGTTGCTACCAAAGGTTACATGTCCACCTTTCTTAGGTTGGAGTTTTAGAACATAGACCTTTCTCCTATCGTATGTCGCGAGCATCCACTGTCCAGGTACCATGACAGGTGTTTGTTTTGTTCTGTTGAGCATATCTGCAACAGGAATGATCATGGACTTAGGTACCCATATTTTCTTTGGTCCTTTTCTGTTAGTGTAAGGAGTCTGTGAAGACTTCTTTCTCTTTTTGAGAATACACTTAGACGTAATATGTCCAGCCTTTCCACAGTAAGTACATGTAGGTTTATTTGAACTAATTGAAACAGATTTAACAGTTATTTTGATAATTTTGTTGATCCATTATGATGGTCTTGATTGGAATATCCCAAACCTTCTTTGTTAAGGGAGTGTCTTTGACTTCCTAAAAGTTTAGTCAGGTTTTGTCTACCATTAACAAACTTGGCAAGATCTGAGGTGAGCTCATCTACTTTCCATTGAAGTTTAATTACTTCTTCAGAATGTAGAGTTTCAACTGAGATCTTAGCATTAGACTTTTCAGTCTTAAGCCTACTGTTTTCCTCAACCAACTTTTCACACTCTTGAGATTTTTGTGTATACTCATTTGAGAGCTTAACATATTGTCTCTTGTGGGATTTGAAAGCCTTGGATATACAGTTAGATTCTTCCAAGAGTTCATCATATTCATAACTAAATTTCTCTAGTTCAGATTGTACCTCAGTTTCAGAATCTGAATCTGTATCAGCCATGAGACAGATTAGCTTCATGCTCCTCTTCTTCACTTTCAGTGGAGCTTTCATCCAGGTCTTCTCAAGTAGCCATCATTCCATTCTTCGTTTTTTAAAGAACTTCTTGAGAGCTTGCTTCTTGAGTTAAGGAAATTCTGCTTTGATATGTCCTGGTTTCTTGCATTCATAACAAACAATTACATTTCTGTTATTTGATCCTCTATCGTTGTTGTATTTTTCTTTGTTGAAGCTCCTGGATGATTTGTCCTGCTTGAAGTTTCTTTTCTTCCAGAGCTTTTTCATGTTTATGGTAAGAGAAAGTTCATCATCAGAATCATCCTCATCTGATTCCTCAGATTCTTCTGAAGATTCATCAACCTCAAGAGCTTTAGATGTAGATCCCTTAGACGACTTTTTGTTAGCCTTGAGAGCAATGGATTTACTCTTCTTTCCATTGTTTTCTTCAATCAGTTCTTGTTCATGGATTTGAAGTGTTCCAAGAAGCTCATCCAGCTTCATTGTTGACAGATTCTTGGCTTGAGACACAACTGTTACTAAAGGTCTCTATTGCTTTGGAAGACTTCTGAGAATTTTGTGAATGTGTTCCTCAATCTTTTAAACTTTTCCTAGAGACTAAAACCAATTGGTAATAGTTTGAAATCTCCCATATATTTGGCCAATGGTTTCTCCTTCTTCCATTTTGAACAGTTCATATTTTCTAACCAACATGCTGACTTTGGTCTCCTTTATCTTGCTGGTTCCTTCATGAGCAACAACTAGTGATTCCCACATTTCTTTTACAGATTCACAAGCACACACTTTCTCAAACTCCTCTCTGCTCAAAGCACACATGATTGAATATCTAGCTTTGGCATTGAGTTGCCATTTTGTCTTTTGTTCTGAGGTCATGCTTGCTTTTGGAACTTCTGCTCCTTTGTCATCCTTGGGAATGTAGGGACCTTCTTCAATGATATCCCAAAGATCAGAGTTAGTGGATTGTAGAAACCACTACATCTTTTCCTTCCAGCAGATGTAATCCTCTCCATTGAAGTATAGAGGTCTGGACATTGAGGATCCTTCTCCTACATGATTTTTGCTTGAGCTGGCTTTTCTTGCCATTTCCAAGATCATTTCCTCTACACTGTTAAGTGCTCAACCAAGAGGCTGAGCTCTGATATCAATTGAAATAGCCAAAATTAACACAAGAAGGGGGGTTGAATTGTGTTTACCAACTTTTTAGAAAACTTTGAAAATATTTTCGCAGACACAACAAGCAAAAACTAAGGTAAAGAAAATTAGACATGTGACTCTTCTAATTTTTAAACAGCACACACCCGCACACATTGAAGGATTAAATGAAATTTGATATACACAATCTTAACTCCCCATGTTAAAAGCTATAACAAATAAACTATTGAATAAATTAAAGAGATTAGGGAAGAGGAACAACACTCAAGAAATTTATACTGGTTCACCCTAAAAACAATAGGGCTATGTGCGACACCCCTTCTAGGGTCATCACATAGTTACCCAAAAACGGAAAATAGAATTATACTTCGCTGGTTACTTTCGAAAAATAAACTTTTTATAAAAACATCTTATCGCGGAAATGGTGATAATGTTTTTTATTTCTAAAACCATCATGAACATAAACAAACGTATAGGTATACATATATGCATCATCAGTTAATACACACTATATCGCTACTAGGAGATCACAAAAGAGCCCTCATAAGGTTAGGCCATTCTCCACAAAACTAAGTCATGAAAAATAAAGACATATACATATATAGTAGCAAATAGTCTAGAACCATACAAAGACTCATGACTCTCCGTAGCCAGATCAAAAACTGATGAAACTCGCTACCCCAAGAAGAACTATACCTATAGCTGGTCAAGCTAATGAAGATCGTTAGAGAGATAATGATGATCAGCCCCACCTACCGCAGGAGGGTGTAACTCAGGATCATCCTCAAAGTACTCATCTGGGTCCTCCTTGACCTCATCCAAAACCACCTCGGCAGGAGGTGCTGCTGGTACTGCTACATGAAGAGGCCGAATCGATTGAGGTGGAATATCAAGCAACCCATGCTCAGCCAAGTACTGTAGATATAGCCAAACTGGAGGTAGAGGTACCTCGACAGTCTCCACGACACGCGTCCTCCGTTGTGGTCCAACAGCTATTGTGCCGGTGACCTCTCGACTAGGGCTAGAATAGGTGGCGCCGAGTGCCCCTGGGTTAATCTTCCAAGCACCACCGTGATGTGCGTGATAAAATGTTATCAAACGTAGCATCAAATGAGCCAGAGGCAAATTCGGGTCCATCTAGTCTCAGATGTAAATATATGCACAATTAGAGAAATCACAAATAAAACTTGCAAGAGTGAGAAACCAATACATAGATTTAACTCGACAACTACATGCATGACACAACATAAAATACATACACATATACATGTTATACCAACATAAGCATTCATATCAAATCAGATAGTTTATCAATGGGTTTCACACCCCAATCATCATCATTTGAAAAACTATGCATGAACATTTCATATACATCGTTTAAATTCGTACTTAATCTCATGAGATATCCCAACCGTGGTGAGTTGATCATGCTCGATTGCCATACATGGCAAAAAGGCACATAGCCAAAACCCATTGCACACTGTCCAAAACCAAGGCACAGTGATAAAACCGTAAATGGGGTTTCATTGTCCAACCAGGGCACAATGAAGAAAAACCGTAGCATGAAATACCCGACTCCGCAAGGTAATCACACATAACACCGTGGGCACGTCTGCCAAATGCATGCAAAAACACTTTGTTCTTGACACTTTTCTTTGAGTTCAATCTTTCCTTGCCGAAGCTAAAAAGCTTACGACCAAACATAGTTTTAACCATCTTTAAAACTTTCATTAATAATACATGACCTCAAAGTCCGAGTGCTCAATCACGAAACCTCTAGACCGATGCACCAGTCATAGGTTCGTGGTAATAGAAAACATCTCAAATGTTTTAACACCTTTAATACACCATAAAGTAGACACCACGTCTATAGGACCTCAAAGTCCAAAGGACACACTGTCTATAACACCGTAAGAACCTTAGTACCTCGACGTCTCGGTTACTAAGTTCCATAACACCTTTAACATCGTTAAGAAAACTTGATTTTGGAAAATCTTTTCAAATGGGAAATCCTTTCATAAAATCATCAGATACTAAAACTTAGTTTTCAGAAATATGAGTCACTTAAGGCTCAAATTTGTTTAAACTACGCACTACCATTTTAAAACACTTGCCGTCGATATTTTTCCAAATTGCCGTCGTTAAGCACTTTTAAAGTCATTTAAGCCAAAACTTAGCTTTTTCCACTAAAATAATTTTCTGAAATCAAAATTAAATTATTTTCGACAATTAATTTCATTAAATAAATTTTTATAATATTACGGAATTTCTCAACGTAAAAATTAGCAGTAAAAGAATAATTTCACGGTTACACCCTCACTGTGACTCATAATTCACTTTTACACCAGTAAATCATTAAAATAATGATATTTTCCAATATTCCTTATTTTTCCCAAATAAAATTTTCCATTAATATTATATTCCAATATTTTACCATTAAAACATTGAATATAATTTATAAAGCTTCTTAAAGCTTTTATTTGGTTAATTGATTGTGCACTAACCACTGTCAAGCTTCTCAAACAACAATCAACAACAACATCATAGCATTATTCCCAGGCAGATCATGCATCACAACATCAATATATATAACTGCAGATAAACAATTTAAATGCAGATAAACCATCACAGATAAAAATAACACAACTTAAACCAATTTAAAACAAACTAAACCAAACACCAAACACCAAACAACAGATAAATATACAGACCAACAACATATAGCACGTAGCCATCGGATAAATCCCACAGGCAATCCCCTCTCACTTCTCAAAGAATTAAGCTTCTGATTTAAAACTTTAACACGAATCCAGAAATCGGCAACACACATACAGCGTACAAGTCTTTAATCCTTCAACAAACCATAAGTCAACCAATCAAAAACAAGCAAATACATCACCTATATACCACATATAGGTCACGGTCTTGTATAGGTTTTGTGGCTAAAAAATTCTAAATTTGCTTAAGTCATTGGATTAATGATCCTAAGTACTTAAGACAATGGATTAATGATTAATCAACAAAGATTGAATTAAAATCCTCCAAGTTCCTCAAAGTATGAATTCAGCCAAGAGACAAAAAAATGGCAAGAGATTTTGGTTTGATATAAGAACTTGGATTCAATATCATTACATGCTAGAAGGATGAAATACAAGATCATTTTCTAAAAATTGAACAAAAGTACTTGCATCCATTTTTTTCTTGGGTTCGGCCTTGTCAAGGAATTAGGGGAGGAAAACTTTGTTTGCAACAAACTCTTGGTTTATGATTATAGAGATGATAATAGGAACATAGAAATTGGTTTCACATTTTTAGGATTTTTCTATGATTTTCTAGGAATTATCAAAGTCAAGAACATAATATAGGAACATGATGAATAAAGCTTTGAATCATGAAATGAATTGAAGAAACTATAGCTTAAAGATGACGAGGATCATAGATTATGTTGACGATTTCTAGGCAAGTATACCTAGTCGTACAAGTAATACGGTGGTGAGACCGGTTATCGTATCCACAGGGATCGGTTGCCAATTACCAATTCACAAATCAAACAACTATCTAGACTAAACTATAAATCAAGAGAAATCAAACAGAAAAATAAAAGCAATAAAATATTTTTGGTCTTTTTGGGAACTTTTAACAAACACTTGGAGTGCAGAAAGAGGTGTTGGGATTAAATTTCACCAAACCTTAGCCTCATGCAATACCAAGACTAGATACCTCCCATTCATGCTTCAAATATTAAAATCAACCCACGAAATTACTCAAGCCCTGATTCCTCAGATGACAATAGCCTAAATCCACTAATAGACCCTAATTCCTTAGGTGGCCTAGATTAATGAATTTGCTTTAAGATTAAGGATTACGCGATTACTAATAAACCAAACTCCATTCCTAGATGCAAGGTTTACTAGGTGATTAATTCCAGATCAAGAATTGATAAGAACGTCCCATTGCAAATCAATTCTCAAAATCAGTTTATGGGTAGCTAAACCACAAAAACCATTAAGCGTAGGAATTAAACACTAATACGAAGGCATGAACACAGATTAATCAATCATGGCAAATACATAATATTCAGTTTGGTTACATCTAATCCCAACAACAGGGATTTAGCTACTCATAGAGAATGCCAAAACTAAAACAGTAGGGACAAAGGAAAGAAGAAGTGAAAGAAGAAACTTCATTGAAAGCTTTTCCCCAGCCGTCGGCCTCCTTTGATTCTAGGGTTCCAGTCCTTCCTCAGCCGCAGCCTCCAAGGTCTTCCTAGGGTAAAAGTCCCTCTTTTCTGTGTGTCTCTGGTCTCCACTAGGATTCCCAGACTCTACTTTTTTTTTTTCTGTTCTGCGCTGGGCTCTGTATTTATAGAGTGGCCGCGCGTCACGGCCGTGATGGCCGTCACGACCAGGCCGTGACGTGTTCTGGAATGGGAGCGCATTCAAATTTGGAGCATCACGGCCGTGATCAGTTCTGCCTAGCCTGTCACGGCCGTGATAGGCATCACGGCTAGGCCGTGACAGCTTCTTACTTTTGCCTTCAATCTTCTCAGTTTTCTTGATCATGGCCGTGATGGCCATCACGGCCTAGCCGTGATGGCCTCTGCTTGGCTCATTTTCTTCCCTTTTCAAGCTCTATCTTCATCCAAGCTCCATCATGGCTAATTCTGAGCATTTTTTTTATTAATTCCTGCAAAACAACACCACAAGACCGCCTTACCCGTTCTAAAGCAAAAACTAACTAAAATCAAACTAATTATGCCCAAACTATATGAAAATGCATACAGAAATGTACATAAAAAATGATGTGAAATCACACTATCAAATTACCCCAAGCTTAAGACTTTGCTTGTCCTCAAGCAAACACTAAGGCCAAAAGATATAAATAATCAGAACATGGATAGTGAACCAAGAACCCGAGTAGTAACTAATCCAAGTAACGGGCATTTCAAATAATTCAACAAGAGACAATCAATTCAAGTCCAATTAGAAGCTTTAGGTTTCCTAGACTCATATTCTCACTGATTCGGGCACTCTTTCTCACCTGAAAATCACCCCAAGCTTAATATTTTGCTTGGCACTCTTTCTCACCTCACTCAAGTGTTTAGGGATATATGAAAGTTCGTTCCATATTCCTCAAGGAATGAATTCTACCATAAGCTTGACTATTAACCAAATCTCTACTTTATTAATGAAAACAACTAAGAATCAAGAGGTCTTTACTTTGGTTGTAACGGGGCCATGGGATTAATCGTTAGGTGGGGAAATCAAGAAAAGGAATTTTCAAAAGGCTACACAAAATATCAAGCATTGCAAAGCATGACACCTTCTAAAATACCTTTATGGGTTTTGATTCACTTTTCCACCTTTCTTTGTTTCTTTTCATTTTATTTCTCACTTTCTTTTGTCATCCTCTTCTCTATACTCTTTTTCTTTTTCTAATTTTTCTCTCTTCTTTTTTTTTCTTTTCATTTGGAGAAGGGGAGATTTTCAATCCAAGAGAAATATTTTTCTAGCTTTCTCATCCCATACTTTTTCAACTACCTTTTACCCTTTTTATAATACTTCAAAAGGTCTCCTATCAAACATCATTTATCAAAGCATTTCAAGGTACCAAGAAAATTATTTTATTCTTTCAGGCTCAAAATTGGGCAACTAAGGGGTAGCATTTAGTCATTCACTGCTCAGAAGGACGGAAAAATACCTAGTACCTCAATCATTTTCAAAAATGTTTTAAAAAATTTTTAAGCTTCAAAACGGTTTCAAGTCAAGTTCTAGAGAAATACAATCCAAGAGGAATAACACTCTATCAACAAAGAGTGGGGTAGATTTAGTGAGTACCCCTTTGGCTCAAAATTCTCACATTTAGTAGTTCAAAAATCAATGAGAAACACAAATCTACGGAACCACATGCAAATTATCAACTATCAAAGATCATCTCAAGAATTTTTTATTTGTAGCCTTATCACAAGAATAAAAAATTGGGTTCAACAATTCACTATCACAATATATTTGGCACTCAGTTCTCATAATTAGATGCATAATCTAAGCAAGGGGCAATCTAATCATGTGGTCATGCAAAACTATGCCTATATGAATGCAATATGAAAAATGCAAAAATACCCCTACCCCAAGCTTAAAAATTTAAATTGTCCCCAATGTAAATAATCAAGTCGGAGAGAGGAGAAAAATAAATAAAATAAAAAAAAATAAATTTTGAAACAACTCACCGAGGTGGTAGCGGGTGTTGGATCACATTCCAGTCAAAAGCTTGTTGGAAACTATATCACAGCCGTGATCTGTATCACGGGCAGGCCATGATCAATTCTGGTCCAAAGGAGTAGCCTGCCACGGCCGTGACCTCCATCACGGCTAGGCCGTGATGCTCTCTGATCTTCTGGGTTGGCTCATCATGCCCGTGAAGGGGATCACGGCTGGGCTGTGATCCTTTCTGATCTTCAATTCTGGCTCATCACGGCTGTGACCAGTGTCACGGCCTGGGCGTGATGGTTGCTGATTTTGTTTCTCCCTGCCCTTTTTGCTTCTTCTTCCTCTTGCCCTGAAAACACTTAACAAAATCTATTAATCTATGATTATTTACTCTTGATCTTCTCAAATTATTCAAGAGTGAAATTGAAAACAAAGGGAAAAGGAAAAGAAAACTTGGGTTGCCTCCCAATAAGCATTTCTTTAACGTCACTAGCTTGACTTATTAAGAAGCTTCCACCTGGATTCCATAGCCTGTGGTATAAGGACCAAGGTGTGCTCAAGATGTAAGATCCTCCACCCGGATCCCATGGTTTATGGAGTGGCAATTGCAGAAGTAATATGACTCTATTCACAATTCCACCTAGCCAGTGTGTGAAAACTCCATTGACCTCTACAATTATGAACTCACTTCCTCCTGGGTCAAATGGTAAGTCACCTACTACAAGAATGGTCTTTATGTAATTAGTTTCTCCATGAAGTACTAGAACCATAACTTCTTGAGGTGATCTTAGAGCCTTTGCCGCTATTGATGAAAACTCCCAATCCTCAGGCAATGACTTGAACTCCAAAGTTGGTATTTTCACAAAGTAATGCTGTAGACAAATTGTAGGCACCAACTTTGTAATATCCAAACATGCATGCAAACCAGCATACTTATCCAACTCATAATTTTTAGGCTCCTCAATAGGAACGGTGAGAGAGGCATTTTCCACATGAATGGTCTCTTTTGTCCCTTGCACAGGAACAATAGGAGATATTTCCTCTTTGAACTCATCTCTATGATCCTCTCCTCTTGAATCATCTTCCAACACCACTTCATCTTTATTCCCGTCCATGCTAGAAATTAGATTCTCTTCAATTTGAATTCCATGTTGCTTTTCTGCTAGTAATTTAAAAAATTCACATGCTTGTTCTTCCAACTTCTGAAAGTTGTCACTTAGCGATGCCACTATATTACTAGTATTTTTCCCTGCTCACATCTCAGCCCTCTGAATCATGGAACTAACTTCCTCCTGGCTACGCTCTATGCTCAAGCTCAAAGGATAAGCATCTATATCCCAGAGAATCTCTAGCAAATCAAGATCCAGCTCGAAGTGTGGTGGTGGTTGCAAAGATGACATATAGGATTTCCATTCCTCTTTGGAGTATATCTTCATGTGCTTAACAATGATACCATCAAACACGATCCAATCAAGTTGATATTCTCAAGTTGGATAGTGATGATAATCCATGTGTTTCATCAACCTCGCATGCACAAAAGCCTATAGACCAAGGATGTTAACACCAAATGACAGCAAAGAGAAACAGAAAGTAAAACAGAAAAAATATGACTGCAAAGAGAAACAGAAAATAAAACAGATATATACAGAAAATAAAAAAAATAAAAATGTCTAAATTAGTTGCCTCCTTTGTTACTAATGATATTGGCAAAACCGATCCCCAGCAACGGCACCAAAAACTTGTTGGACGAATCTAGGCAAGTATACCTAGTCATACAAGTAATACGGTGGTGAGACCGGTTATCGTATCCACAGGGATCGGTTGCCAATTACCAATTCACAAATCAAACAACTATCTAGACTAAACTATAAATCAAGATAAATCAAAACAGAAAAATAAAAGCAATAAAATATTTTTGGTCTTTTTGGGAACTTTTAACAAACACTTGGAGTGCAGAAAGAGGTGTTGGGATTAAATTTCACCAAACCTTAGCCTCATGCAATACCAAGACTAGATACCTCCCATTCATGCTTCAAATATTAAAATCAACCCACGAAATTACTCAAGCCTTGATTCCTCAGATGACAATAGCCTAAATCCACTAATAGACCCTAATTCCTTAGGTGGCCTAGATTAATGAATTTGCATTAAGATTAAGGATTACGCGATTACTAATAAACCAAACTCCATTCCTAGATGCAAGGTTTACTAGGTGATTAATTCCAGATCAAGAATTGATAAGAACGTCCCCATTGCAAATCAAATCTCAAAATCAGTTTATGGGTAGCTAAACCACAAAAACCATTAAGCGTAGGAATTAAACACTAATACGAAGGCATGAACACAGATTAATCAATCATGGCAAATATATAATTTTCAGTTTGGTTACATCTAATCCAAACAACAGGGATTTAGCTACTCATATAGAAAGCCAAAACTAAAACAGTAGGGACAAAGGAAAGAAGAAGGGAAAGAAGAAACTTCATTGAAAGCTTTTCCCCAGCCGTCGGCCTCCTTTGATTCTAGGGTTCCAGTCCTTCCTCAGCCGCAGCCTCCAAGGTCTTCCTAGGGTAAAAGTCCCTCTTTTCTGTGTGTCTCTGGTCTCCACTAGGATTCCCAGACTATAACTTTTTTTTTTCTGTTCTGCGCTGGGCTCTGTATTTATAGAGTGGCAGCGCGTCACGGCCGTGATGGCCGTCACGGCCAGGACGTGACGTGTTCTGGAATGGGCGCGCATTCAAATTTGGAGCATCACGGCCGTGATGCTCATCACGGCTAGGTCGTGATCAGTTCTGCCTGGCCTGTCACGGCCGTGATAGGCATCACGGCTAGGCCGTGACAACTTCTGACTTTTGCCTTCAATCTTCTCAGTTTTCTTGATCATGGCAGTGATGGCCATCACGGCTAGGCCATGATGGCCTCTGCTTGGCTCATTTTCTTCCCTTTTCAAGCTCTATCTTCATCCAAGCTCCATCATGGCTAATTCTGAGCATTTTTTCATTAATTCCAGCAAAACAACACCACAAGACCGCCTTACCAGTTCCAAAGCAAAAACTAACTAAAATCAAACTAATTATGCCTAAACTATATGAAAATGCATCCAGAAATGTACATAAAAAATGATGTGAAATCACATTATCAGATTACCTCTTGGATTTGAAGACATGTGCAAGAATCACCAAGTTCCTTCCCAAACTAAGGTTATGGAGTTTAAAGAGAAAGTAAGAATGAAGAAGATTGGACACTACTAGAAAACTTGAATTTTCGGACGGAGCACACCTTCCCACACGGATTTGTTATTTTTTTATATTTTTCTTTATTTATCTTGCATCCGTCTGAAATCCGTCCGAAAATTTCGGACGGATTTCAGACGGATTTGTTATTTTTTATTTTTTTCTTGATTTATCTTCCATCTGTCTGAAATACGTCTGAAAATTTCGGATGGATTTCAGACTGATTTGTTATTTTCTATATTTTGCTTGATTTAGCTTACATCCGTCTGAAATCCGTCCGAAAATTTCGGACGGATTTCAGACGGATTTGTTATTTTTTATATTTTGCTTGATTTATCTTACATCCGTCTAAAATCCGTCCTAAAATTTCGGACGGATTTCAGACGGATTTGTTAATTTTTATATTTTTCTTGAAAAAGATTAAATAATTTATCTTACAAATTAAATATGATTAAAAGATTCGATCTTAATAAATTTAAAAGTAAACAAGATTTATGAAAAAAATTAAAAAACATATTTAGACTAATAAAATGTAAAATGTAAAATTAAATTCAAAAATTAAATTTTAGAAATTAAATTGTTGTAAAAATTTATAACAATAGACTAATATACAACAACAAAAAACAGGCAACATGATTGAAAGAAACTTATCATATATTTTACTCTATGTAATTTTAGATTTGAAAATAAACATATTTAGAATTAATCGGAGGTTTATTTTAGGATCATTGATTTTCTGGGTTGATCAATTCAACTATCAAACTTTACCTTAATTCAAATTTTGAAATCATATTTTTGTCAAGATTTATTTTTAGATTCAACAACTAAAATCATATTTATTTTTAGACTTAATATTTATCACTCTTTTGTACTCACTAATACAAAAATCAGAGATTTCTCTCTCCTCCCAGTTATTTCACGCGATAGAACCCCTACCCCCTTTTACTCTCTCTGGCTCGTTTCTTTTCTCACGACACCCATACCCCTCCTTTCTTCTTCCTTTCTTTTCTTTCTTTTCTTCATTCTCCCTCAGCTTCATTTTTTTCCACCCTCTCCCTTGCTCTCAGCTGCACGCCGCCACCCCTTGGACGTCCGTCGCCGTCCAGCCGTGCTCCGACTGGGAGGTCACCGTCTGGTTGCGCCTGGTAGCGGAGAAGACGACGCGCGTTCTGCTTTGTTTCGCTCCTCCTGTTCACGTCGCGCCTCTGCCACGGGTTAGCCTTCCGGTGCTGTCCAAGGACGTTCGAGAGCCGTCCGACCACCGCGCCTAGTAGGGAGCCGCATGTAGGGTCGTTTGATTTCTTCCTGAACTGTTGTAGCAGCGTGAAAATGGAGCTCTGCCGCTGTCTCGGGTCGTCCGTCGTCATCACCACCTTGGGTCGTCGTCACAGTACCTCTTCCCTTCTCCCAGGGTAAGTGAAATCTCATCTATTTTGCTCAGATTCAGAAAAACTCCAAATTGATTTTAAAACCCAAAACCCTAGCTTTTCAATTCAGAGTTTAATTTTGAAATTGAACCTTGTTTTGTGCAATTGGGACTATTAATTAGTTATTCCCTAAACCAATTTCATCATTCTTTAACTAGATTGATTTCTCCCAAATTTCTCTATGAACCCTAAAGCACCAATCTGATTTTTATTTGAAATTGGTTATGTTTTGTGAAATTAATTATGTTGTTATATAATTGGAACTGTCAATTTATGTATAACAAACTGATTTTGTAATCTTATGATAAAATCTCATTTTGCCTAAATTGTGGTGATGAGCACTATTTTGCCCAAATCTGATTTCTGTTGAATGTTCATTTGCGCAGATTGAAATATGATTTCTGATGAATGTTCATTTGTGCAGATTGAACAAGGTACCAATAACTACTTTGACTTTTCATGAAACCATCTTTGAAGCTTCTATGTTATGAAATTATAAAATTTAGTGCTAATTATTTGTGTTACAGTCATATAGCTGAGATGCAGTTATTAGTTATTATTGTAATTTAGTTTGTGATAGTTTCAGTTGTGGCTACCCTTCTATGAAAAGAATGCAAATTTGTGAAAGTGTGTTTTTTGTTGTGGGGACTTTACATGAATGATATAAAAAAGTTTCCTTCTTCATGTTGTTGGTGTGGCCACTTGTACAAATTGCTTGCTTTCTTTGTTAGGAACATGGTTTTATTATACTATCTCTTGGTTTAGTCACTGAACCTTGTTTTGACAACACGGCTATATTAAGTGTCAGTGTTTGATGGCTTGGTGTTTTTATGAGGGGATTCAAGGAACTTGTAACTGTTTGCAGTATCGTTTGTCATGTTCTGCAACTCTAGTTATGGTGCATTGGATTTGCATCAATAATTGTCAGCAATAATGGTTCCTCTGCAATTATTTATTCCATCTAAATCACAAATTTACTCTCAAGTCTATGTGGAACTATGTGGCTCTCTGGTTACCATTGGAAGCCTTTAATAGTTTGCAGGTAGTTGGTGAGGGAAAATATAGAGCACAAATATTTTATTGAGAAAAGAAAAAGAAATAAGAATGGTCAATTTTTGTAAAGTGTATCTTTGTGTTTTCTATCCTTGTCTATCTTATGCATAAGGTTTAATAGTATATTACACTGGTTTACTTGGTTAATTGACATGCTTTTATTTTTTTCAATGTTTGATATCTAAATGTGAACTGTTTCCCTACAGTACATTCATGGTTTGGCTGCCAGAGGAGTTCATTATTTACATAGGCCTGCCCCTATTCTACAAGATGTGGGTTTTATTATTGTAATGTGGTTAATAGTTTCAGCTTTTTACTATATCTGTTATATTTACCCACATGAGAAATTGCATTAGGATTGAAGTTTCGATAGTAAAGACAGCCTCCGTTTGCTTATTTAAAACTTGATATTATTATCTCTTCAATATCAGGTTTAATTCAATGTTGTTTTACTCTCTATTTAGATGACAACGACGATGATATGATGATGAGGAGGAGATGATGGATGATGTGCTAGATGAAGATGATGAGTTTAGTGATCAAAGTAACAATGAGGAATAAATTTATGTCTTTGATGTTTGTAATGATATTTTAATGCTTTGAATCTTAATATATCATTCTTGTATTTCAAGATACTTTGTGTTTTTGTTTATTTTGAAGCTTGATACTTGTCTAGAGTGGTACCTTAATAATAATTATTTTTTATTATATTATATTAGATTCCAAGTCCAGGTACCTAATTTGGTATGCGTAATTATTTAAGTTTGGCCCTTTTTTATTAATAAACATGATTTGTTTATCAAAAAATATTATTTAAATATGATTATCTAATCCGTGGGAAATCTGTCCAAAATAATATCATAACATTAAATCCGAAATCCGTCCAGAATTTGCATGAATAGCAATATTGAATCCGTCTGAAATTCGTCCGAAATTAAGCCCAATATAACTAAAATTCAGATTTTTGTGTTTGTCCGAAATCTGTCCGAAATATGTCTGGAACTAATTTCGGACGGAATTTAGGACAGAATTTTCAATTTGCAACGAGGCTTTTTCGGACGGGGGATGTTCCGTCTGAAATCCGTCCGAAATTAATTGTCTGTCCCAAATCCGTGGGAAAAGTGTCCAAATTCCGTCTGAAATCCGTCCGTAAATCCGTCCGAAAATAACAATTTTCTAGTAGTGGGAGAAGATGATAGAAAGTGTAAGAATGAGCTAGAGTCCTCTTGAATCTTCAAGAGTTTATGAGCCAAGTATTTGGGCTTGGGCCTTGCCAAACGGGCTTGAGGAGTCCAAGTCCATTACTTGAATTTTCAAGCATAAAAATGCTTAAGTCTTAATGAATACATAGGAAAGTTAAGAGTAGGAAAATGGCTTCATGTGGAACAACATTTTGGCCATGAAATTGGGCCTCAAAACCGCAGCCCAACATGGTTTGAAAGAATAAAAAATTGATCCACTTCACTTAGTGTATCATGGAAACTAGTTTACGGACCAAAATGAAATTAAGATAAAGTTTAAGGATTAAAATGCAATTATTAAAAATTTCTAACATAATCTTATGCCACATTAATCCTCTCACATGGATGACTTATTCCTAATAAAACATAGGGTTTATCCACTTGTCGAGTCCCGAAACTCCGGTAATCGGCTCCGTCGTTTGCCCGATTGAACATAACGCCCGTAAAACATATATTATTTCACTTTTTAATGAAATAATTCTAAAAATACACAATCGTAGGAAATAAAATAAAAACATTAAGTTTTTTGTTCATGAATTAAAATTAGGTCTTCTAATCAGTATAAATATACTGTCAGTGAAATTCGTGGGCCGGGTTTCACCTGACTTTCCAACCTAAATTTTAATCATAGCTTTCTACATACAAGTAGAATTGAGTGATGAACTCCGTTTATTTAAAATAATTTTATAAAACTCAAATAAACATATAAACATATTCATATGCATTTTTGTTATTTAAGATAGTGAAAACCATGGTGTACATTATTACCCCACTAAAAAAAAATTCGTCCTCGAAATTTCGTGACTCAAAACTGGACAGTATTTTGTAATCACATCTTAATCCCAAGATCCTACATTGAACTTCTCGTATTCACTTTCCCTTAAATGACAATTCTAACTTAATAACTAAATTCATACTTATTCTTCGTTCTACTTATCCTCAATTCATACTTTCTGCCATTTACACTTTTATCTTAATCTTCTACACATAAAGATATAATTAAAACTTAATCTCTTCTTCATTCAATACTAATCAATTAGAAAAATTTCCCTCTACATCATTAACTCTCACTTTTGACACCAAGATTCAACTAAGATATACATTCCTCTCACATGAAGAGAAAAAATCAAACTTAATCACTTCTATTCTCAATTACTGATCCATTAGAAAACTGCTCTCCACACCTCTAATTCTCATATTTAACACCAAGGTCAAAACTAACTTTACCATAATATGCATTTCTTCCTACTCAAGGTATTTAGTCGTAGTTTCAGTCCTTTCGGGTGTAGCCTGCTCTTCTAGGTTATATCAAATTCATACATGTCAAGTCTCCAAATAAAACAACATAGTATTCCTTAAGGTAAAACTGAAATCAAAAGGAACCTCGTTGCATAGGATATCTAACTCATCAACTTTGAAATTCTTCTGAAACTTATTTTTCACGAGAGTTTATCCCTCTCGCTCGAATCCACTTAAGTGAAATTACGATTCACATTCCGTTCACAACACATATTTCAGTTCCTATCCAAGATATCTCATCGTAGTCTTAGTTTCCTTTGAAAACATTCCACTACTCCAACTCATATCATAATCATACATTTCAATCTTAACGAACATGATTACACTCCTTCAGACAACTACAACCAAAAAGAAATCACCTCAGTTTCAATTATCCGAAATTATAAATTTCGAACTTTTCTAACAACTGATTTTTCTCAAGAACTCATCTTTACCGCTTCCATTCAGCTTAGGGAAACTATTATAGACACTTTCTTGTAAATCTCCAACTCATGCAACCATTCTCAATTACCTACATTAATCATTAACCTACATTCCTTTAATGGCATTCTGTCTCGATCAACATTTGATTTATAATAATTACCTCACTTATTGTTATTGATCTTAAGGATTCAGGTCTTACTAGTCACAATTATTCCTCAACAAAACTCTTGTTACTTCTTATCCATCCTACTAAAAGGATGATCGTAGTTAGATACTACACTTACTCCCAATCAACTTTCTAAAGATCAGATTTTTTCTCACCCACTCAAGTCAAGGGTGATCCGTTGGGCTTAGCCTCAACTTAGTCTTCAACACTTAGAGCAGACTTTGCTGATAAACATTGGTAAACTTAGGGTCTTCATTTGAAACGAAACTTGAAGATACTTCGTGAAATTTGATCAGTCCTCTGATACATACTTCGGTTTAGCTTCTCCACTTCATGGTGGATCTTAACATCTAAGAAGGGTGTTGACTTCTTCAACCTGTCCACGATCACTCGAAACGAATTAAAACTCTTGAAGATACTCGGTAAACCCCCGATAACATTCATTTCGATGCTAACATCTTAACTAGGAATGCCTCAAATGTCAATGACATTCTTACTGTACTCAACTAACTTTGATATCGTGATATGAATCAAGTAACCATCCTCATAACCTATGAGATAGGTCACACGTCAATGACACATTGAAATGATATAGGATCAAATTAATCAAGAGAGAAAATTTCTTGATCTTGCCTTCACAAAATCTGACAAAAATTTCATCAACCAGAAAGACCTAAAACATCCAGTATGTAAAAAGATTCTTCAATAGGATCGTGAGAGTAAAAATTCCTTCTTACAAACATGACTTCTACTAATGTTCCTTATTCCATACGAACTTCCAGTGAATCAAGAAATCACAAGATTGATAATTCCTAACACTTAGAGGATTCCTTCATGATATAAGGAATTTACCAAATGACAATTTACAAAGAAAAAAGCCTGGTAAAAAATAAGACTGGATCACATCCACCAAAAGGAGAAGTGACTAGACTAAGTTTCATCAAGAAGCTTCTGTTACCATGAAGTTATCTGTGTTACAACTCAAGAAATAGTAATAACAAATTCTTTCAACGAAATGTGAAAATATTCAGGCTAATGAATATTACCAAATCAATCCACTTGAATGTCTAATACACTTAGGGTTATTCAGAAATGTAAGTACAAATTCTCACATACAAGAAAATCCCTTAGGGTAAATTAAAATTACTGACTAGCATGAATAATTTCTAAATCATGATAGACTTTAAATCGAGATAAAAAAAAATCAGTTTTACAGGTACAAAATTGACCATAGTGATTGTCTAATACAACCATCGGAATTTGAGGAACAATTGTCATTTTACACGTTCATAAAGGAATGAACAGTACAGATAAGAATTTCCTTAATCATGAGACACTCACCCAAGGTTGAAGATTCAAATCATCTTGCCTTGGTTCCAATAAGCACACAGGTCTTTCCAGACATGCTTAGTATGTCACTTTGAATCGGGCACGCTCAAAGACAACATAGTCAGTCTCTCAGATATGTGAAGAGTTGATATTTTCTCATAAGTTGAGTCAAGGATGCAAAAATCTTTGATAGGTCCTCAATCAACCTTCGATGGTAACTAGTTAAACCAACAAAACTACGGGTCTCTATCACAATCTTCGATCGTTCCCATAAAAGCATTTATTCCACTTTTGCAGGGGCAACACCAATACCTTCCTCTGTAATCTCTTATATCACAACTGTTTTTGTTCACGAATTAAAATTAGGTCTTTTGATCAGTATAAATATACTGTCAGTGAAATTCGCGGGCCGGGTTTCGCCTGACTTTCCAACCTAAATTTTAATCGTAGGTTTCTACATTCAAGTAGAATTGAGTGGTGAACTCCGTTTATTTAAAATAATTTTCTAAAACTCAAATAAACATATAAAATATTCATATGCATTTGTGTTATTTAAAACTGTGAAAAACAGGGTGTTACACTACGTCCAGTTCTTGGCAGAACCAAGGTTGTCCACTATAACTGATTAGATTACAATACAAGTTTCTTTTCACACCTAGCCTCTGTAGGCTCACACTTAAACAAGTATTATTTTCAAACCTAGCCTCTCTAGGATAACAATCAAACAAGTATTCTTTTCTCACCTAGCTTCTCCAGCCTCAACAGTAAAGGGTAAAAAGGTTTTGAGTATGTAACACAACTTTGCAAGTCTTTCTGGTAACACTCGGAGTGAAGTAAATGTAAGAATGAAAGACTGTGAAATTTATATAAAATGATGGAAGAGATCATCAACAAAGGAATGAAGAATAAATGAGCACAGTAAATGCTTCTTTGAATTTGCGCAGGATCTCTTATCTTCATCTTCATGGTTTGCACTATTTAAAGGCTTTAATCAATTTGATCCCACACACAGCTTCAGAAAGTGATCTCCTTTAACTTGAACTTCTTGGAAGCCATTTGAGACACCCCGTTGTTCCCCATTGTATTATTACATTAAAACCTTAATATTTACTTACTTCATCACGACTTATCGTTGAAAATACGTAAAAATTAAAACTTATTTAATTATCATATAACTTCTGTAAATATAAAACACACCAAAGTTGTAATATATATATTTACACACATGTTTATTTACTACATTACCAAAACACTGTTGAGGGTATCCTCTCAGTAGGATCCCTCACAGGCATAAACTTCACTACAGACATACTTAGAGGAATTATCAATACTCCTTAGACACACTGGCCATACTGTCTATACTCTAATCGCCATGAATCACAGCTCGACCTCCAGCATCTGGTTCGTAAGGAGTTCCATCTAACTCCTCAGCAATTGGTTCCTCCATCGGGTCTTCTCGTACGATCACCTCAGAAATAAAACACAACACACAGAAAGATATAGGGAATAAGAAACAGTTCTATCATCAAAAAGCGGAAAAGAATAATAGTAAATTATACGATGGATTGTCACAGACACGCATCACTCAAAATCAACAATCATCCTCAATTTACTATATCATCCTCTACCCTCAGCCCATGCAACTAAAACTTTATACTGATGTGGCCATCTTCACTCCTATCACATTAGTCAGTAGTCCAGAACTATTTAGGGTCAAAACTCGGTGCACCATTATTCCCTAATCTCTCCTAGGAAATAGTGCATCAGCACAATATGCATCACTATTGCCCCCATTGGAAATAGCACATAAGCACATAATAAATAATAACTCGGTGCGCCCCTATTCCCTTACCTCTCATAGAAAATAGTGCATAAGCACGATATGCGTCGCTATTGCCCCCATTGGAATAGCACATAAGCATAAAAGACCTTATAATTCGGTGCGCCACTATTCCCTAATCTCTCATAGGAAATAGTGCATAAGCACGGTATGATTCTCACTAACTTTTATCAATAGCAACCTAGTACCTCAAGATTTTCCTCACAACCTCCACTTACATTCTATATCACATCACTTCTATAAAATAATAGCGAGTCACCTCTAATTCATATTCAAAACTCTCACCCAAAACTTATCTCCCGAACAACATATATCTTTGCTTAAAATCATCTAAGCATAGGATTAAAAACCAGGCAGATCATGCATAACACATTAATCAACAGAATATTCAAATATCTCAATATCTTATACAACAATTTATCACAACCAACTCATAATAATCAAACCAAATAAATAACATAGTCAGACTCTGTCACAGCTAGGCCGTGATAGCCATCACGGCCGTGACAGACAACAAAGGCAAGAATTCTACAAAACAGAACCTGTCACGGCCTGGCCATAACAACCATCACGGCCGTGACAGACAACAAACATCCTCAATATCTTAAATATTCAAACACCGAAATAATACGTCAAATGCAGATGGAATACCTCAACCAGCGTATCACAGTAAATTGGATAACAATAAATCAAACATCCTCAAATATTTAAAATCAACTTAATGTCGATAAACCTACAATCCCCTAATCGCCATTGGTTTTACAGAAAAGGTTTCCAATGGGATTTTGGTCTTGTCGATTACTCGAGTACTAGTAGGGTTTAGGTCACCCTACACAATTATCATATAATCTACTACTTATCGATTCCGACGATAGGTTGATTCTTTTCCCCACCTGAGTTATCACCGGAAACACGTACACGACGATCCTCGTTATCCCGTCAAGAGTTAACACAACCGCCTTCAACCAAACAACATAACTATAATTAATCAACTAACAACCATCTATGACACTTTAGGGCTAGGTTCGGCCAAGACTTAGAAAATAGGTTTAGGGTTATCTTCTTAATGTCATCTTTTGGATCCTAGTTACTAGAGTCTTAAGTAACATAGATTACTTATTACAAGACTAAAATTGGAAACAAAATCCTCTAACCTTTAGCGTTAGGGTTTTGGCCAAGGGCTGACTTTTAGGGTTCAAAATCCTTAAAATTTCTAATCATGATTAAGTCATGGATTAATGGTCCTTAATTAGCCTAAATCATGGATTAGTGACTAAACAACTAAGGTTGAAACTCAAAACTTCCTAACTCTTTATACAAGGATTCGGTCTCAACATGTTCATAGGGTTAGGGTTCTTAGTTTAATAAACCAACTTGGATTTATTAAGCATACATACTAATAGCTTGATTACCAAGATCATTTATGAAAACTTTGAACAAAACTCATCAAATCTCATCCACCTAGGGTTCGGCCAACATAGAGATTTTAGGGTAAGGATTTTTCATTTTAATAAACTAATCATGGATTAGAGTGTGTAGGCATACATGTCATATGAAATACATGATCATACATGACAACACATGAACAAAACTCTACCAAACCTATTCTAATAGATTCGGCCAAGGCTAGGTTTTTAGGAAAGAAATTTTTGATTACATCATGCTTTTAGATTTAGATAATATGCATGATATCAAGAAGATAGAAAGTAGTTTCATCATCATAAGATTTTTCTAGAATTTATTATGAATTTTCAAAGTTCAAGACTTAGAAACTTGAAAATGATGAACATAGATGAAATAGACTTTGAATCATGAAAATTATTGAAGAACATATAGACATGATTAAGGAAGAAGAATAGGATTCACCTCTTGAAGATCAAAAACAAGTGAACATTCAAGGACTTGCTTCACAAGGTGATGCTAAAAGACTTATAACTTAAGAGTTTTTGAAAGAAAGGCAATAGGAACCAAATGAAATGTGAGGGGGGGTATTTATAGACATGTGGGCTGCGCCACTTTGGAGGATTTAGGAGAAAGGAGGTGTCTTTTCAAAGGATTAAAGTGCAAATAATTCATAGGGACCATTTTGCAAAGATTCCAAAAGTATAAGGACTATTTTGCAAATTTTCAATAGATTGAAATGATGACCATGTGCCACATTAAATGTGGTCTTATATTGACTATTTTTGGCTGATTTTGGTCATGAGATATTTTAATAAAACCCTAGAACACTTGAGAAGATTTGAGAATGTTGTAGAATAATGTAGAAGAATGTAGAATGGTGTGGAAGGTAGTAAAAAATTCTAGAACAATCTTGGCTCATCCAAAAATGATGAGGGCATCCTATTATCCCTCATGGGCTTGCACATGGGCCTACTCAATTTGGGCTTGAATTCATTTTTGTGGGGCCCACTTAAAGATTTAAGCATTAAGCTTGACTTAGGAAACTTGTATAGTTTCAAATAGGCTTTATGGAATCAAGCCATGAATTAGGAAATTTTGGGCTTCATAACCACGTCCATTAGAGATTGGTAACAAGGATTCTAGCCCAATGCACTTGAAAAAAACTTAGAAACTAATTTAGGGACAAAACGGTAATTAACAGAAAGTTCAGGGACTTAAGCGTAAAATTCCTAAATTTTCACTTTAACCCTGTAGAACCTTCTAGACTTAAAAATATGATCCATCCCCTTGAATCATATCAAAATCCTAAGATAAACCCTCTATCGGCTCTTAGAAACTCCAAAATCCCCTCCGTCGTCTACCCGATTACGTGTTTCGCCCGAAAAACATAATTTATTTTATTTATTTTCTGAAATAATTCTAAAAATACAAAATTGTAGGAAATAAAATACTAAACTTAAGTCTTTCATTCACGAATTAAAATTAGGTCTTTTGAGCAGTATTATTATAATGTCAATGGAATTCGCGGGCCGGGTTTCGCCTGACTTTCCAACCTAAATTTTAATCGTAGCTTCCTACATTCAAGTAGGATTGAGTAGTAAACTCCGTTTATTTAAAATAATTTTCTAATACTCATATAAATATATACAAATAATCGTTCACATTTCGATTATTTTGAAACAGTGAAAATCGGGGTGTTACACCATTAATGCCAACGAGTCATTCTGAGCAAGCATTAAATGTTCAGGAACGTTGAGCTTTGACATATGCGACCAAGAGTACACTTTCTTCTGAGCAGTTGTTGTTTCAAAGTTTGTAGCCACAATGCTTTTGTACTTGCAGCAGAGGACTTTCCTATTTCAGTGCAACACTCATTTCACCTTTTGGAAAGTACTTTTGCTTTTTACTTGAAATTGCTAAAAGCCACTGACTTGGTAAAGAGGTAGCATGTTTATTCATCAAAACCTTGAAAGAATGATTTCTTTATTGCTCAAGGAACGAGAATTATTGCACAAAGGTTTCAGTTCCCTCCTTCATGTTGTTCAGCAGTGATATTCTGTTGTCCTACTACGAACCTCAATGACATCATAAAGCAGTAAAGCTTTGCGGCTCTTTCTCTAGTTCTACAATAAACATTCAGGTTTAATGAAAACCCCTTGATTGTGTAATAAAACAATTTACAAAAATAAATGAGAAGTTGTGATTCACTTTGTTTTCAATTTCTATGGATTAGCTGGGTGGCTCGGTTAACTTGCAAATTTAATTGTCTTAGTCAGGCGATGCTTTAAGAAAGAGACTTAATTCCTTAGCTTTGGGTTCCTAGCTTACTTCATAAAGTGCATAGTTTAAAGATTGCTATTTTTTAAGTTTGTATAAAAGCAATAAATAAATAGAAATACGTAAAAGCTAAACAGAAACCTGTAAATAAAGCGGAAAATAAATCAACACATGATAAAATGATGGATAAATAGAAAGTCTGTTGTTTGATTATTTCGATGTTTTTAATAATATGATAATTTATGATTGGTTTATAGTATAATTTTTTTAAACATTGACAGTGCCTACCAATTAAAACTGTCAAATAATAGAAATCAACTTTAAGGATTTAATTAGTATGGATTTTTTTTTTTAAAAAAATTACATTGTCAACTAATTGTAATTATTACATGTTATAAATATTTAACTTTCATAACAATTATTTAAAGAATTACACCAATAATAATTTGTGATTGATTCAAAATTAAACACTAATTTTAAATTGAACTCATGTATTTAACTAAATAAAATAGCTTAATAAAATATTGGCAAAACTATTTGATTGGTCCCTTAAGTTTATTTTTTTTTTCGATTTGGTCCTTTTAGTTATATTGTGTCAAATAGGTCCTATAAGTTTGGTTCTGGTGATAAAGTTTGGTTTTTTTAATAATTTCTTCAAAATTTGTCATTTCCTTACCTGTGTGGTGCTCCCGAACCTAGTTGGCGTTGTTGACGTGGTAAACTCACCTGGATGACTCCCAAAACACCCCAAACGAAGTCATTTTGGGTGTGTTCTTTTTTTCCCCAATAGTCTCCCCATCTTCCCCAAAAATTGAGAAGTGGGAATACACAAGCACAAATCACCGGATCTCCTCTTTTCCATTCCTTAGACGGAACTACTACAATGGCTTAATTTCACAGCGTACGACAGGGGCTGAGACAAAATTTAAAGGAGGGGGGCCAAAATCTAATTTATATAACATGTTGAAATAGAAAAAAAATAACTAATATATAAATACAAATTTAATATATAATTAACAACTTAATATAATATAAATTACTCAAATAGATTTATAGTCAACTTTGATACATATTTAAAACTTTCTTCAATTGTGCACGACGACAATGGAGTAAAAATATCTATTATCAATATAAGTGCTATATGTTTTATCAATTTCTTTTTAATGTAAACAATCGTATCTATTCTATGATTCTAAAAAAAATAAAAATAGAAATGTTTCAAATTATACCTATTATAGTTGAATTTGAGTCAATCACTTTTTTATTATGAGAATATATATATATATATATATATATATATATATATATATATATATATATATATACACACACACACACACACACACAAACAAGATGAGAACCTGAGGGAGGGGGGCCATTATCCATATATATATATATATATATATATATATATACATACATACATACACACACAAAAAAACAAGATGAGAAGCTGAGGGAGGGGGGCCATGGCATCCCTACACCCCCTTCCCTCTGGCCCTGGCGTAAGGAAAGCTGTAGACGGTGGAGAGATCGCGGAGGGGAGGTTTGGGTTCCACAGCGCGCGATGGATCTGGTACAAGGTGGAGCTCCGACTTGGTTTTCTATTTGGAAGACAACGGTGCTGCCATTGGTTGAGGAACATTAGCAGCATGATGCTATTGCCATGATGGTTATGATTTTTGAGAGATAAATGAAAGAGTATAAATCTAAAAGGAAGGGTAACAATGGAAGATGAAGTGTTGAAGAGGAATGAGGCTTGTTAACTCTGAAAAAAGAAGAGATAGGAAGGTAGGTTGGGTTGGGTTGTTTATGGAGGTGGATTTGAAATGAAATAGAGAAGAGAATAAAGGCTGGAGAAAAGAATCAAGAACCTAACAGGCCCTTTGTTCCGGTAGAGGAGCAGTCGCCATCACCGCTGCCACTAGAGAAGAATTGCTAGTTGCCACCTGTGGATTCTTTAAGAAGATGGAAAAAATAACGAAAAAGACAAATAACATAAATTTTATTTATTTATTAATTAGTTTTTTTTAGAAATTATTAATTTATTATATTGATTGCCACTTCAGTGTCAGCTAGGCTCGGGAGCGCCACATAGATAAGGAGATGACAGATTTTGAAGGAATAATAAAAAAAAAGTCATACTTTGACATTGAACTGGACTCCCCTATCCACCTTCTTGTATGACCATTATCTTGCACTACCTTCATTTAAGTTTAGTTCAGGAAAATATGTCAAATGCCAAATTTGAAATTGCTTCCAGATCTAGAAATGAGCATATAAGACTCTACACTGTGGTGAAGGTATAATCATGAGCACACAACTTAGGAGTAGTTATTTAAAAAAAAATGTAGAAATGGGTTGTTGGACAATGAAATGGTGAAGGTATACTAAAAAAAGGAAAAAAAATACAACATACCTCATATCTCAGCACAAGGACAGCTCCATCTTCTCTTCAAAATCCGGAACTCTGCACTATAACAACACCGAACAGATGGCAGCTGGGGAATGAAATACTACTGCTGGAAACCATCATTATCCTCCTTTTTCCGGGGCAATGGAGCAAATGGCATTGCAACACTACTTCTAGTGAAGAACACTAGGTTTACGTTAAGGCATAGTGGTAGCATTTCAAATGAATTCAAGGTTCAAACTGTAAAATTAATATTTACAAGTTTCTCTATCTAAGACTTTAATTTTATGAAAACTGAGACACTCCCTTCTCAGGGTATCACATTTAAGTAACTTGTTGCAGAATTTGAAACAAAGAAATAAAATGTTGATGGTTACTTCTGGAAAAATAAGTTTTCTAATTACTTATTCCTTTCAAAGTTGGTGATAAAATTTTTTCTTTTTCCTTTATAAAATAAAATACAAAAAACACCATCACATAATATACAACTTTATATTCTACATATGCATCATGAGAGTTTTACACAAGACTTCATCCTACCAGGTCATTTGCTACATTCATAAAGACATAAAAACAAACTGAAACAAGCTAACTATAACATAGTGGGAGTCTGGAACCACTACTCAAAAAGATGGCTCTCCAAACCCAGAAATTCACACTATAAAATATCCCACAATTCCTAAAAATGGAACCACATCCTACAGTTGGTTGCTACTAATGAAACCCATTGGGGAGTCCAGAGTAGACATCCCCACCCCCAGGAGGTGTATCCGGAGAGGATACCTCAACCCCCTCTCCAACATCGGGACTAAACCATCCTCAAGAGGAATATAGTCCGGATCAGAAATCAGATCCTCCTCAAGATCCTCCTCCATCTTATCCTGCTCCTCCTCCGGGATCAACATAATAGGCACTGGAGGTGACCTTGGGGCTACCTACTATAAAGGCTGAACATGCGGGGGAGGATGATGCTCTAAGTCCCCCTACTATACCAAATGCTGTAGATCATCCGAATGGGAGGTAATGAGACCTCGATCGTCTCCATGATGTGAATACTTCGTTGTGGCCCAGCTGCCAATGTCCTAGAGAGAGTCCTAACAGGACTTGTGTAGATAGCACTTCGAGCCCCTGGGTTAACGACCAAAGCACCACCGTCATCTGCATTGTCAAACGTCAGGGATATGATCCCCGAGTAGTTCAGATCCACCCCGTCCGGACCCATCTATACTGAGATATATATATTCCACATAGTAGACGAAACAACAAACAAATATACAAAGGTGAGATACCAATATATGAGTTTTGATAAGACAACCACATACACGACACACAAAACAAACATATACTTGATATTCACAACATAATAATTATGTCAATGGGATTCATACCCGACAGTCATCGTGATTTTTATAAAAATACATGACACTTCAATATTCAGGATCTAGTTTGATATCTAATCTCCGGAGGTCCCACAACTTTCTGTTTCGTTTTTGTAACACCCCCTTTGGCCATTACCTCGTGAACACGTGCAGAAATAAATTAAAACGAAATTTGCTGGTTTCTTTTGGAAAATAATTCAATAATTTTTTATAAGTCTAAAAATGGGGGTAAAATTGTTTTCTTCGACGGAACACTTTGAAAATTTTCCACATAAATTACAACAGTAACACTATATAATACTCATCAACATAACATACATCTCTTTTTCATACATATGCATCATAAAGATTTTTACACCAAGTCCTTCATCATACTATGTCCCTTTCAAAAATCATAACATTATAAAAAAAAATACTAAAACAACATAACTATCACATAGAGGTAGTCTGAAACCACAACTCAACAAGGATGGCTTTGAGCAGCCAAAAATCCAGACCAACAAAAATACCACTACTTCAAAAAGATATCAAAATTCCTACAGCTGGTCAATACTAATGATTACCGTTGGGAAGACCACCATGGTATTCCCAACCTATCGGGATATCTGGTGAGGACACCTTTACTCCTGAAACTATGGAAGTATCATATCGTATAAGTTCCTGATCTACAAGAAAACTGGTAAGTAACCAGAGAGGTGGTAAAAGTATCACTACTGTCAAAGTCTGATACATACGTGATGTAGGCACTGAATTAGTACCCTCAATGATACAAACTGATCCGATGTAAGTGGCACCTCGAGCTCCCGTATTGATCACCCGATCCCTACCATCGTCGGCATTTACACAGGTCAAGGATTTGATCCTCGAGTACAACAGATTCGTCTCCTTGGAGTTCATCTATACTCATATCTATTCCACATAGTAGAGGAAACGACAAACAAATATGCAAGGGTGAGATACCAATATATGAGTTTTGATAAGATAACCACATGCGTGACACACAAAACAACATATACTTGATATTCACAACATATGTAAATTATCCAAACAGCATAATAATTTTCGTCAATGGGACTCAAACCCGACAGTCATCGCGATTTTATAAAAATGCAGGACACTTCAATATGCAAGCTCTAACTTGATATCTAATCTCTGGAGATCCCACAACTTTCTGTTTCGTTTTGAGCATATCAGACTCTTCCAATGTATCATTGTAAAAACGAAATAAAACAATGTCCAAAGAACATATAACACATTGGTCAACACTCAGTCCACCATGGTCATTGTTCAAAACTGTAACACATTGACCCACTCAGGAATCAATAGTTACTGCGATAAATGGAATTTATTGTCCATAACCCATTAGCCCACTCAGGACACAATGGTCATCGTATTAAATGGAAACATAGTCCATTAAAGATACATTGACCCATTCAGGACTCAATGATTAACAACACATGGCACGTCTGCCAACAAATGCATGAGAAAACTTTTATTCTTGTTTCGTTTTCTTTTTTGTCATAATCTTCCCTTGTCGAAGCTCAAACCTCACGACCATACTTAATTTTATATTAAGATTTTTTCCACTTTAAACAAACACAGGACACATCAGTCCAAGTGTTTTAAACTCAACACAGGACACATTGTCCGAGTGCTCAATCGCAAAGCCCTAAACTGATGCACCAGTCTTAGGCTCGCGGATATGGGATTCACATTCCACATATCAATTATAGGACACATAGTCCACAAAACTTCTACAGGACACACAGTCCACTAACACAGATCCATGATCTACGTGTCAACAGAACACTAGAATTCCGACGTCTCGGTTACTAGGTTCATTTTTCTTCTTTAAAACATTTTTCTCAGTGAAACAACAAATACAAAACCAAACCTCCGAAAACTTATCCAAGTTTAACTGAATTATTTTCACTGATCAAAACTCCTTTACATAAATTCTTTTATGTTAAAAACGTTTATAAAACGTGAAATCGTAGACAAATTCCTTTTCTTCCCAAATACTTCATTTCTGAAAATCGTTCTCATAAAAACTCCAACTTTTAAAATTCCTTTATAAATAAAATTAATAATAATAAAATGAAATCATTTTCTCAAAAATTTTCGTAAAAATCCTTTCATAACTCAAAATGACTTTTTTGTCATAAATAATTATTCCGACGTCAATATTATGTTATTTTAGTAACTTAATTACTTTAAATAACATTTTATAATATAGTTGAATTTATTTTGGAAAAACTAAAGCCCGTGAAAATTTTTCACAGTTCCGCCCTATCACTCATTAACTCATTTTCCACCGAAAATATTATTAAAATAATATTTTTCCACTATTCCTCAAATTTCCATAATTTAATCACTTTGATTAAATATTTAAGCTTATTAAGCTTTTATCCTCAAATTTATTTAAATACTGACCACTGTCAGGTTTCCCAATCCATAACTCAACAGTAGATAAATTCATCACAACACAATATAGCATACATCACAATTATTGCATGCATCACAATTATAACTTAACAATTCAGTTATAATCACACAAATCAACATATCAGATCCAAAACATATAGCAAATTAAACAACAAACAATTTAAAATCATAGGAAACCACAACAGATAGATTACATACAACTCTAAGATAGCATATGGCTATCTTAAACTCCTCAGATAAACTCCCCTTACCTCTTGAAGATTCAAGTGTTCGTTTCACGAACTGTTTTCCGATTCAATCTCCGTTTCCTTCGCACACCCAGGATAATCAGACTACGGTTTATCCTTCACAACAAATCATTACAAAATTAATATAAATCAAACAACAAAACTTCATAAACCATATGATAATGGTTTGGCCTACTCAAATTAATCAAGCTAGGGATGTTAAAATTTTACAAACTTTTGGATTTATGATCCTTAAGTATTAGAATGACAAAATCAATGATCATTCAACAAAGATTTGAATCAAAAATCACCTAACCAACAAGGTTAGGGTTTCGGCCCTTATGAATAAAATAGGCTAGGATTTGATTTGGTTCTCTAATCACTTAGATTCAATAATCATAAGGATTAAAGAGATGAAATCAAGTATCATATGATAAAATTTGAAGCAAAACCCATTTACACCAAAATCTAAGGTTTCGACCATCAATGGAGAAATAAGGAGCAAATTTCTTTTGTGTTCATGCTTCTAGATGATCAATATAGGTATTATGATGAGTTCATAGAAATTAATCTCATATCAAATGGATTTCTCTAAAATTTTCTAAAGATTTTTGAATCAAGCTTCATGAAATTGGATGATGATGATTCATGGCTTAATCTTACAAATTAAGTAAAAGAGAATACATGATTGACCATGGAGAGAATAGGTTACCTCTTGAATGATGAAGTGATGAAGAGAAATGATAAACCAAAGCTTTGTTAAAAAAAAATTGACAGCTTTGAGGATAGGGTGGTGTTATGAGTGTACCTCACGATCTACTCATCTAAAAATTACAAACTTTGGCTTGTTGGAAAGGTAAGAAGGAGAGTCACAAATTTGATGTTGAAGGTTTGGTTTGATTTGTAAGACATTTATATTGATCTAAACATGTTCCTGCTAACAAAACGAAACAAACAAGATCAATAGACTAAATGTGGAATAAATGGAACGGTGACGTACCTCCAGCCATTGTCAGTCTGCTGTACGTGAGTCTCCTCCATTTTTGGCTCTTCAAAACCTTAACTCTCACTCACAGATGATGTATTTCGTATAGAATTAGTAGAGAGCAGGCTAAGGGACCAAAAAAATTTCTTATAGCCATTCTACCATCAAGAATGATTCAACTGTTACCATTGCCAATAATGGTGATTCAAGGCCATTCATCACCAAAATATTTGTAACGTATGGACCACTTTAATGTGAATTATATGCCTAATGAAAGTGTAACTGGAAATCAAATTAAAGATAACGTTACATTCTCCCACTTGGTCCAATACGTTTGACTCATTAACTTAAGCAAGTCATCAAACAACTTTCTTAAGAAACAAACACATGAATCGTAGCGATAGTTCCTCTAAGAGCGATTATTATCGTCCATGTATTACAACGTATTTTATTTCTCAAGTGTTTACTTAATGTGGTATCAAAAACTTAATGAATAAACCCTATGTTTATTCTTGGTCCAAAATAAATATATTTTCTCAAATAAATTAAGTGCACATAAATATGAGAAAACATCAATGCATAAGAGTTTCATTCAAAAACTGAATGTATACAATCATAAAGTGGAACCAAGTCCCATTTTCTTCGTGTGATCCTTAAATTTTAGTGCTGGCATGTTCTTAGTCAAAGGATCAGCGATCATCAACTCAGTGCTAATGTGCTCAATGACCACTTTCTTATCTTTTACACGTTCTCTAATGGCTAAGTACTTAATGTCGATGTGTTTGCTTCGACTTCCACTTTTTTTATTCTTAGCCAAAAAGACAGCAGCTGAATTATCACAAAAAATTCTCAATGGTCTAGAAATAGAATCCATAACTCTAAGACCAGAAATGAAGCTCTTAAGCCATACACCATGTGAAGTTACCTCAAAAAAAGAGACAAACTCGGCTTCCATAGTAGACGTAGCAACCATTGTCTGCTTAACACTTCTCCAAGAAATAGCTCCACCAGCCATCAGGAAAATATATCCTGATGTTGATTTGCGAGAATCAACACAGCCAGCAAAGTCTAAATCAGAGTAGCCAATCACATCTAGATTGTCCGTCTGTCTATACATAATCATATAGTCTTTGGTTCCTTTAAGGTACCTCATCACCTTTTTAGCTGCTTTCCAATGGTCAATACCTGGATTACTCTGATATCTTCCTAACATCCCAACAGCAAATGCAATGTCGGGCCTTGTGCATACCTGAGCATACATAAGGCTTCCAACAACAGAAGCATAACACATGTTTTTCATTTGTTCCCGCTCAAAATTATTCTTTGGGCTTTGGTTCAAGTGGAACTTATCACCCTTCACAATGGGAGCAACACTTGGTGAACAATCCTTCTTCCGAAATCTCTCTAAAACCTTATTGATATAGGTTTCTTGTGATAGACCTAAAATACCTCGAGGTCTATCTCTATGGATCTTAATTCCAATGACATAAGATGCCTCATCCATATCCTTCATATCAAAATTCTTCGTGAGAAATTGTTTCACCTTATGCAACAAAACTTTATCATTGGTTGCAAGTAAAATATCATCCACATATAAAACAAGGAAACAAACTCTACTCCTACTGACCTTCTGGTATATACATTGGTCCATAGGATTTTCAATAAATCTAAACTAAGAAATTATCCCATGGAACTTGAGATACCATTGACGGGAGGCTTGCTTTAAACCATATATGGATTTCTTACACTTGCAAACCAAGTGCTCACCATCACTAGAGGAGAAACCTTTAGGTTGTTTCATATGAACCTCCTCCTCTAGATCACCATTAAGAAAGGTTGTTTTCACATCCATTTGTTGCAACTCAAGGTCAAAATGAGCAACTAATGCCAAGATGACACGAAGAGAATCTTTCTTAGATACCGGAGAGAAAGTCTCTGTGCAATCAATTCCTTCCTTTTGAGTAAATCCCTTAGCAACGAGTCTCACTTTGTATCTCTCAATGTTACCTAATGAATCCTTCTTGAAAGACTCATTTACAACCAATGGCCTTTGCTCCATTATGTAACTCTACAAGGTCCCAGACACCATTACTTTTCATGGAATTCATCACATATTTCATGGCACCGTACCAAAAATTTGACTCTTTGCAACTCATGGCTTGTGCAAAAGTTTCAGGATCATTCTCAGCTCCAATATTATAGTCAGATTCTTGTAGATACACTACATAATCACTAAGAATAGCCATTTTTCTTTCCCTAGCAGATCTCCTTAATGCTGGATCAACATTCTCTTGTGGATCATGTTGTTCAGCTGGTTGTTCATCAATTTCAGGCATTTGATGTTCAACTTGATCAACTGGATTATCAGCAGCTTGTGGAATCTCAATGACTAGTTGTTCAATATCCATTTGAACTTGAGGGGTGTTATGAACAATAACCAATCTATCACTCGAAGTGGAAGGTTGAGACTCTATATGATCATTTACATAAACTAAGTCCCTGAATTGATCACTCCCACTGAACAAGTTATTTTCAAGAAACTTGGCGTTTCTTGACTCCACAATCCTAGTAGTGTGAGATGGACAATAAAATTTGTAACCTTTAGATCTTTCGGCATATCCATGGAAATACCCACTAATTGTCCTCGGGTCCAATTTCTTCTCTCGTGGGTTATAAATCCTCACCTCAAATGGAGAACCCCAAACACGCATATGTCGCAAGCTCGGTTTCCAACCTTTCCATAATTCAAAGGGTGTCTTTGGAACAGCCTTGGTTGGAACCCGGTTTAATATATACACAGCCATATTTAGTGCTTCTGCCCACAAAGATTTAGGAAGATTGGAGTTGCTAAGGATACTCCGCACCATGTCCAATAATGTTCGATTTCTTCTTTCTGCAACACCGTTATAGTCCGGAGAACCAGGCATGGTGTATTGGGCAACAATCCCATGTTCTTGAAGAAACTTAGCAAAGGGACCGGGTCTTGTCCTCTCTCAATATATATACCATAAGGGCTCGTTTGGTGGTCAGGATAGGATAAGGACGGATAGGATAAGTGAACAGGATAGGAGTAAGATAGGATATGAGCAGGATAAGATGTTATCATATCCGACGTTTGGTGTCCACCAGATAACCAACTGGACAGCATTATAATTTAAGTATGAATTTTAAAATTTTTCGTTTTTATTATAAATGTTTTCATCTTTTATTATATTTACTTTTTTTTTATAATTTTCATTATTTAAATTTATATAAAAAAACAAAATTATCCTTGTGATAAAATTACATATGATGTTTTAAATTTTTTAAATATTGTCTAACTAATTTTTTTTTTATATTTTTAAATATTCATTTTTTTATTTTTACTTTAAATATAGTTAAATTATTAGAATAATTTTTTATATTTTATAGTTTTTAAAAATAATATAAAATAACAAACTTAACATTGTGATAAAATAAAAATAAATTTTAGAATTGATTATTAATATTTTTATAATTTTAAATATTTTATATTTTATTATACATTTTTTGGTAATCATGCTAAATTTTATTATACTTTAAATTACTATTTTATTATACTTTAATTAATTTATATATTATATATTTTTATATTTTATTATACTTTAAATCACCATATCCTACTTGTTACCGGGAAAAAAAAATCACCTTATCCTATCCTGTTGAGTTTTAACCCAGCCCTCCCCTCAGGATAGAATTTTAACTAGATTGACAGGATAGGATAAGTGACATGATTGACTTATCCTATCCTGTTGGCTCACCAAACAACAGTTTCAGACAGGATATGATAGCTTATCCTATCCTGTGTCTCTTATCCTGACCACCAAACGAGCCCTAATATTCCCCACCTCTATCCGATCTCACTATTTGTATTTGCTTTCCACATTGATTATCAACTTCAGCCTTAAAGACTTTGAAGGAATCCAATGCTTCGTTTTTATTATGAAGCAAATAAATATACATATATCGTGAGTAACCATGTTGATAAAAGCATCGATGGCTTGAGTATGTGAAAAGAATCATATTCAGATCCATCTAAGTGCACTATTATTAGTGGGCTTATTAGACAACAATTAAGTCCAATTTTTATACTTATATTTTTAATTTTGGTAATATTTTTAGGATGAATTTTCTAATTGAACCTGTATACTTGATTTGGTCATATCTTGAGCTACGAATCTCCGATTGATGCATTGTTTAGTGTGTTGGAAAGCTTAGGGAATTATCTACAAATCATATCTCAGGCCTCTTGACCAAATTCAGCTTCTATCATGGTGAAAAACGGGCTGGAAGTTTGGTACGAATATTTAGACGAGTTTGAGCTTCAAAGGAGTGTGTCTTTTGGCTTGCATGCCTAAATTAACTCCTTCTTTATTAGTTATGTTTCATTTTAAGTATTCTATTAAGTTTGGTAATAACTCCAATTATTGGAGAGTTATGTTTAAATAGTCACCTAATGGTTTATTACACCAATTAGTGGTATATTTATTAGGGGGTTATAGAATAACGGAATCTTATGAGGACTTTGTGTAAGCCAAGAGTTGGCAGCCCCACTACTATTTGTACATGCCCCAAACATGATGAATAAACAACTTTGAGTTCATTTTGGATTGATTCCAATTGTGAGAGTGTTTTCTCTCTTGGGTTCTTCATTGAGCCAACCCTTGTTCTTATCAAGAATCCAAGATTCTTGTGGCGAACCTCACATTGGCTTATCAAATCCCCTTGGATTTGTGGCGCCTACCTCCCATTTCTCATCTTATCCAATGTTGTATTCCATCTTCTTCTACAATTTTGCTTGGTCACTCAAGGATAGATCCGAAAATTTGCATGCTCCTTCTTATTTGGTATCATTTGGTATCTAGTGCCATCCTTCCTAGAGTGACTTATGATTTTGTTTTTTCAATTTTTTTCGGAAGTTTGAATTTTTCTTAGTGGGTTCTTCATGGAGTCACTAATGAAGAAAAACGATGCCAAGAAAATGGAGGATCTTTTCTATTCTAGATGCTATGTGAAGGGCAAGATATGTAGCTTGGTCATTGATAGAAAGGGTTACATCAACCTAGCTAGTACCACCATGGTGCAAAAGTTGGGACTTCCTCTTCTAGAGCATCCACAATCGTATGTCATTTGGAGCATCCCGGAGTTTAGTGATTTTGGTGACGTGATGGTGAACAAACAAGTACGAGTGCCATTCCGGATTGGGAGATATGAAGATGACGTTTTATGTGATGTGGTGCCCATGGAAACGAAGCACTTGTTACTTGGGCGTCCATGGAGGATTGAACGACAAGCGAGATATGATGCCGACAACAACAAGTACTCATTTGTATTTAATAATCGCAAAATTACTCTTGGACCATTGTCACCAAAACAAGTGTATGAAGATCAAATGTACTTGAAAGGAGAGAGTGAGAGAAGAAGAATGAGTCAGAAAAAAATAAAAGAAGAGGGTTCGATGGATGAGGAAAAAGAAGAAGTAAAGAGAAGGGAAACCCATGAGAGAAAGGAAGAGGGAAGGGAGAGTGGCGAAAGAAAAATAGAGAAAAAAGAAAACCATGGTATAAAAGTTGAAGGAAAAGAAAGCAATGAGGGATATCTCATGAAAAATGAGAGCTTTGAGAGAAAAAGAGATGGAAGAGCCAATTTTCAAGTAAAAGGTGGAAAGAACAAAAGAAAGATGTTATTAGATAATCCACTAACTTTTGATGTAGGTTTGGATTTGAGGACAAATCACTTTCAAGAGGAGGGGAATGATAGAAGCATGGATGGCTTGAGTATGTGGAAAGAATCATATCCAGATCCATCTAAGTGCACTATTATTAGTGGGCTTATTAGACCACAATCAAGTCCAATTTTTATACTTATATTTTTAATTTTGGTAATATTTTTAGGATGAATTTTCTAATTGAACCTGTATACTTGATTTGGTCATATCTTGAGCTACGAATCTCCGATTGATGCATTGTTTGGTGCGTTGGAAAGCTTAGGGAATTATCTACAAATCATATCTCGGGCTCTTGACCAAATTCGGCTTCTATCATGGTGAAAAACGGGCTGGAAGTTTGGTACGAATATTTAGACGAGTTTGAGCTTCAAGGGAGTGTGTCTTTTGGCTTGCATGCCTAAAGTAACTCCTTCTTTATTAGTTATGTTTCATTTTAAGTATTCTATTAAGTTTGGTAATAACTCCAATTATTGGAGAGTTATGTTTGAATAGTCACCTAATGGTTTATTACACCAATTAGTGGTATAGTTATTAGGGGGTTATAGAATAATGGAATTTTATGAGGACTTTGTGTAAGCCAAGAGTTGGCAGCCCCACTACTATTTGCACATGCACCAAACATGATGAATAAACAACTTTGAGTTCATTTTGGATTGATTCCAATTGTGAGAGTGTTTTCTCTCTTGGGTTCTTCATTGAGTCAACCCTTGTTCTTATCAAGAATCCAAGATTCTTGTGGCGAACCTCACATTGGCTTATCAAATCCCCTTAGATTTGTGGTGCCTACCTCCCATTTCTCATCTTATCCAATTTTGTATTTCATCTTCTTCTACAACTTTTCTTGGTCACTCAAGGATAGATCCGAAAATATATATGTTCCTTGTTAGGATCATATCACATGTGCATCCATGTCTGGACAACATATATATGTATGAATTATTTCTAATATGTTTGAACTCCTATTAGCACATTTATTATGTATGTTGGTCTGCTTTCCCTTAATGCAGTCCACACAAGTTTCAAAGTCTGTAAAATCAAGAGTACTAAGTACTCCATCATTCACTAATATTTTAATTCTCTCTATGGAGATATGTTCTAATCTCCGGTGCCATAGTATAGAGGAATTCTCATCAATATTACACCTCTCAGTACCGGTGTGAACATGCATAGAACAATTAGTGGCGTCATTTTCCAAATAAATTCGATAAAGACCATCAGACAAAATACCATTCCCGACACAATAAGAATTATGAAACAAAATAAATGGTGTGTCTTTGAAATTAAAGGAATATTCAAATGGTACGAGTCTGGAAACTGAAATCAAGTTTCGTGAGAAACTTGGAACATAAAAGGTCCTTTCTAATTTTAAAATAAATCCACTGCTTAAAGTTAAAATTCAAGTTCCAGTAGCCTCCACATGTGAGCCCGTCTTGTTTCTTGATAAGATGTTTTTCTTGGAACTTAAGGCATTGCTTCTTCATGTGTCCTCTCTTTTTACAGAAGAAACACTTTACTTCTTTCTTAATGCCAGCTTGGGATGGTATTCTACTAATCCCTTTCTGACTAGCTTGATACCCTAAACCAGAAGTGATGAATTGTTCGTCAATGGCTCTTAGAAGATCCTTTAATTTAGTATGTTGGTCAACTAAAACACGGATACCAGAAGATATGTTGGCCTTTATGAACGTCATGGAGACACGGTTAGATCTCTCCCATTTCTCATAAAGGTCATCGGCAATTGGAAGGCTGGTTTCAATAATACCCGGTGGTTCATCGTTCTTAATAGCATAATTAATGTCCATCAGGCCCAAATGGAGAAGAATTCTCTCCTTCCGATCCTTATAATTGTCACCCCTTAATGTGGGAATATCACATCGGATATCAGAAAAACTAGCAGGTTGAGAAACTGCATAAAATTGAAAGACTCGTGTCAAAAAATTGAGGCATATGAAACTAAATTGTATGTTTCACCAATGTAAACATGCAAAAAATGAATCTTGAGACATAAAAATAGCCTGTGGGCTAAACTTTTAATTCAAGTATATCCATTTGAACTTCATGATAGAATTATCAAATTATTTACTTAATTTCATACTTTATGAATACAAAATAATTTTATTTTCTATCCCTAATATTTTTCTTTATGATAAACTATCAAATTATGTACCAATTCATAATTCCTGTGGGCAAATTATGAAAATAATCTGACACTTTATCCTGATTAACTATATAAATATAATAAAAATTCCTGTGGGACAAAATTTATTATACCAAGTATAATTAATCATAATATTATGTCTAATTCCTTATGTGATCCTAAATAAAACTAAATATAAAATTTTAATTAATTAAAGATGTTGTGGCTATTCTATAATTAACTAAAATTATAAGGATCACTAGACAATAAAATTAAGTTTTATGAGGATAATCTTAATTATACACATTCTAACAATATCAAAACTGAATGATATAATTGTGCATAAAAAAAAGTCTCACAAAAATTGCATAATTAAAAAACATAATATTATGCACATAATTTAATCCTATGCACAAAATAAGCTCAGCACATAACATTTATTCATGCATAAAAGAGCACTTAATCCAGATTGCACATAGATTCACAAAATCATATAATATATATGAATTCATGTACACAATAAACATATTCCTAATAGCATGATAAAATAAACACAATATTTAATCATGCACAACATGTATATTTAATCTGGATTGCATATATAAAAATATGAACAGAAAAAAAGGAACGAAACTGCAATATATGAATATAGATCGACCATCTTATCTAAACATGTGCATTGGCGTAGTGGTCAAGCACTTTAGCCTGTGACACTAAGTCTATATTCACAAGTTTAACTCCCACTTCATGCAGAAATCATAATTTTGTTTTCCTTTTTTTATTGCAGTACTATTCATCATCTTCAACCTCTAGCTGGTCATTCCGACCCGTTTTCAACCCAGATAGCGACCCGACAGATTCTATACAAATTGGGCACCATTTTATGCGTTTTAATCATAGATAACATAGAAATCAAACATACTAATGATTCCTAATCATATTTTGCAACAAAAAATTCTAAAGCGCATAATGAAAACAAATCGTAAAAATACCGAAACCCGAAAAAATTGAAACCAGATAAGGCAGAGGCATTCCAAGGCCCTGATACCAAATGTAAGACATTTATATTGGTCTAAACATAATCCTGCTAACAAAAAGAAACAAACAAGATCAATAGACCAAATGCGGAAAAAATGGAACCATGATACCTCCCGCCATTGTCAGTCTGCTGTGCGTGAGTCTCCTCTGTTTTTGGCTCTTCCAAACCATAACTCTCACTCACAGATGGTGTATTTCATATAGAATTAGCAGAGAGTAGGCTTAGGGACCAAAAACAATTCTTATAGAAATTCTACCATCAAGAATGCTTCAACTGTTACCATTGCCAATAATGGTGATTCAAGGCCATTCATCACAAAAATATTTGTAACGTATGGACCACTTTAATGTGAATTATGTACCTAATGAAAGTGTAACTGAAATTCAAATTAAAGAAAATGTTACATGATTCAGATCAGAACAGGGGCGTAAAGGGCCTTCTTTCCACTGTTCTAGTGTGATGCTGTGGATTTTGAGTTGTTTTGGTAATTTGGGTATATCTCCCAAATTAAATACCCGTTTTCTATGATCTTTAGCTCGTTGGAAAGAAGAGATGAATAGGAACAACTTTCTTGTAGAAAGTTTTTCGAGTTTTAGAACATAAGAGGGCCAAAGTTTCGGTATAGTTTCGGTGAGTCAAGGGAGTTTTTCTTATTTCTCTTTGCGTTCTTGATGAATGATGAAGAGAAAATGGTTTAGTGTGGAGTATGAGGGCTGGCGCACAAGCAAGTGAGAAGAGGAGAATAAACAAAAGAACTTTTGTTTTAAATGAAATCAAAGATTTTGTGTGGTAGAGAAGTAAGCCATGTAGCCTTGTAAATTTTATGGTTGAAAAGAAAGATGACTAGATGGTTAAAAGTGGTGAAGGGTGGGCAGCCTAGGAGCCTTAGAAATTGTGTGGGTGAATGTCTTTAGGAGGTGTGGTCGTGTTACACACCACAAATAATAAAGGAGATATTTTAGTTTGAATCATGGTTGATTTAATCATGGTTGAAGTTAACTAAGTCTCGGTTAGGTTAAGGTCCAAAATATCTAGATATTTGTGGTTGTCATCATGACAATTGAGTGGCCATGAATGGATGAGACAATTATGTGGTGGAGATGATGTTGAGAAGGTGTGGCTAGTTGTGCACCATAAGGAGGAAGGAGAATCCTAATTGGCTTTGTCTTGATCTTGTTTGCAAATTAAAACAATGGAGTTTTAGTGTTTTTGGAGCAAAATGTGTTAAATGATGAAAGATGAGATAAATGAACTAAGTGACCAAGGGGAAGGAAAGGGTGTAGCCGTGTGGAGGTAGGCAAAATTGTCCAAAATTTGTGATGGCAAGCCTTACAATTTCCTTGGAAAACCAAGGGCGTTTTGATCATTTCCATTGCAAAATATCCTAAGGCATTTAGGTGCCATTATGGCCATTATGTCTCGGATAGGATCGCCATAAATGCACGTCACATCAATCACATCAGTAGACTCAGCTCCATATTTAGCTCCGTCGTTTTCCCGGTGAGACACCCCGTTGTGCCCCGGTGTTTTATTAAGCTTAAAACCTTATTAATTAATTCCTTAATCGCGCGCTTAGCGTGAAAAGTACGTAAAAATTAAAACTTTATTTAAACAATCATATAACTTCTGCAAATTAAACACACCAATGTTGTAATATATAAATACACACCTATTTATTTATTACATTACCAAAACACTGTTGAGGGAATCCTCTCAGTAGGATTCCTCACAGGCATAAACTTAAAATAAAATCCATACTTAGCGGAAACATATAAAAATATTCCTTCTTAGACACACTGGCCATACTATCTATACTCTACTCGCCATGGATCACAGCTCGACCTCCAGTGTCTGGTTCGTAAGGAGTTCCATCCAACTCCTCAGCAAACTCCATTCCATACAGAGCTCCTCCCAACTCCTCAGCAACATAATCCTCCATCGGGCCTTCTAATGTAAGTAAAGTAACCTATAAGAATACAGAAACAGGGGATAAGAAATAGTTCTATCATCATAAAGCGGAAAAGAGTCATAGTAAATCATACAGTAATTGTCACAGACAAACAACACACATAACTAATAGATCACCCTTAAGTTAATATATCATCCTCTACCCCCCAATCTCATCCTACTCAAAGACACCATAGTTGCACACCTATTTCCTAAGGTGGAAGTGGTCTCGCGAGAACTCTTGATTTTACGTGTATTATATTACCAATACACGGTGTATTATATTACCAATACACAGAAGTGTTTTACGTGTATTATATTACCAATACACAGAAGTGGTTTTACGTGTATTATATTACCAATACACGGGGTATTATATTACCAATACACAGATGTCCTTGTGTATTATATTACCAATACACTTTCGTCTTTGTGTATTATATTACCAATACACTTTTGTCCTTGTGTATTATATTACCAACACACTTTTGTCCTTGTGTATTATATTACCAATACACAGTTGTGGACAACAAAACCTATACTTGAATCTCTCCAACCCGTTTTAGCAACATCCTAGTGCCTTAACCTTCCATTAGAACTTGACACATATTCTATGCCATAAAACCTCTTTAACATACATCATCTATGTTATGCACTTCTAAATCATCACTATCCTCACACCCAAAACAATCATCTCTTAGACAACAAATATATCTTTACTTAAAAACCACTAAGCATAATAATACAAACCAGGCAGATCATGCATAACACAATATCAATCCAAATATTCCCATATCAACAATATAGCACAAAATCAATTCAATAAAGGTAATAAAATCAAATCAACCATCAACAATCTAAAATCAACCTAATATCGATAAACCTACAATCCCCGAATCGCCATTGGTTTTTCAGAAAAAGGTTTCCAATGTGATTTTGGTTTTGTCGATTAGTCGACTACTAGTAGGGTTTAGGTCGCCCTACACAATTATTATATAATCTACTACTTATCCATTCCGATGATAGGTTGGTTCTTTCCCCCACCTAGGTTGTCACCGGACTCCCGAACTCGAAGCTTCTCGTTGTCACACTACAAAGTACTAACTCCACCTTCTGTGAAGGTAAGGATATTAGATGCTCGAAGAGGTATACCATGAACGTCCTCGTTTCCTCCGCGATGGAAGTCTAAGGTTATGAACACAAAATCACAAGTTAAAATCAAATAAGAACACTAAACCACAAGGTATAGGTTCGGCCAAGACTAGTTCTTAGGGTTAGAGATTCCCGAAAATTATACAACTCATGGATTTATGATCCTTAAGTGTTAGGAGTTCATAAACAATGATCACTTAACAAAGTTGAATTAAAATCCCACTAAGTTATAAACTTAGGGTATTCGACCAAGGATAGGAAAATAGGCTAGCATTCACTAAACTTTCCAATATCTTAGGTTTAGCATCCATATGTATTAAGGAGCTCAAAACCATGATCATTTTGGAAAAATAAGAACAAAGTATCCTAGGTCCATAACCTTCTAGGTTCGGCCTTCATAGGATTTATAGGTTAGAAATCTTTAAACTTTCTAATCTCTTAGACTTAGCATCCAAATATCTTATGGAGCTCAAGTCCATGATCATCTTGGAAAAATGAAAGTAATACATCCTAGCTTTAATAACATAGAATAAACAAGTTAGAAATCCTTAAACTTTCCAATCTCTTAGACTTAGCATCCAAATATCTTATGGAGCTCAAGTCCATGATCATTTTGGAAAACAATGGAAACTTAAACATTCCAATCTCTTAGACTTAGAATCTAAATATCTTATGGAGCTCAAGTCCATGATCATCTTGGAAAAATGAAAGTAATACATCCTAGCTTTAATAACATAGAATAAACAAGTTAGAAATCCTTAAACTTTCCAATCTCTTAGACTTAGCATCCAAATATCTTATGGAGCTTAAGTCCATGATCATTTTGGAAAAATAAAAACTCAAACATCCTAGTCCTAAACACTAAATTTCGGCCATCATAGGATGATGAGGAAAAATATTCTTTGTTTAACAATAACTCTTAGGTTTAGAATCACAAGGTATTAAGAGTTCTAAATCCATGATCATACTTGGAAAGTTGAAACATAGTATCCTAGGCTTACTTATTCATATTTTCAGCCATCATAGGAACAAGCTATCAAAACTTCTAAGATTTGTAGATTTAAGATCAATGGGTAGTTAGAAACTCAATCACACGATCATATTCCAAAAGTTGAAATAAAAACTTCCTAGGCCACAAATGCAAGTATTCGGCCTTCATTGGAAGAGATAGGTAGAGATTTTTATTTTACATAACCTCTTAGTATGTGAAAATATAAGTTAATACAAGACTATAGAAAGTGGTTTCAACTCGAAAGGAGTTTTCTACCATTTTAGAGAGATTTTAGAAGTTTGAAGCATATAAAGAACACATAAAGTAAACTAAGAAATAAAAGATGAAACTTGCAAAAAGATTCATATGAGAGCATTGCCCTTAGTATAAGGAATAAATTTAATGAAGAACTTAAGTAGAAAATATGAATAAAAACTAAAGCTTTAAGAGCTTGAACTTTTAGAAGAAAGAAGAAGATAAAGGTTTAATGGAGGTTGAAGGAGGAAGATGATGAAGTGAAAATGAAAGGGGTATATATAGAGAGGGGAGAGAGTGGCACGAAATTGAGGTGAGAGGAATGAGCTTGGAGAGCAAGATTTGACCTTGTGCCTTGTTTGGTTGAAGAGGAAAGAGAAAAATAGGTTTTTAGAATATAATATGATATATTTCAAAAAGTCCATCATGACCATTTTTAAGAGGTAGCTTAGGCCATACCTCTAGTGAGTCACCTCGCTCCCTCATCTCATCTCAAGCCTTTTATGTCTACTATTCTGCTCCATTTTGTACCCAGTTGCATTTTCGATCGTAATTCTTCCGACGATTTCGCCCGAATAAAATAGTATATTTTATTTTTGAACGAAAATTTTCAAAATAACCAAAGTTGAAGGAAATATAATAAAAACACTAACTATCTCGCTCACGGGTCAAAATTAGGTTTTCTGCACAGTAAACTTGTACCGGCAGTGAAAACGCAGACTGACTTTCGTCTGAATTTTCAACCGAAAATTTTACCGTAACCCTCCACCATAAAGTAGACTATGAATATGATTTTATTTTAATCAAAAACACTTTCTAAATCTCAAATTTAAAATATAATTTAATTATATTTTAACCGGTTGAACAACATAATTAAAATCAGGCTGTTACACCCGGCTTAGGTTTCCCGCAAGATGTTTTGAAGTTTTCGCCCGTATAAAATATAATGTTTTATTTTTACGCGAAAATTTTCAAAAAGACTAATATCGTAGAAAATACGATATAAACACTAACCATCTCGTTCACGAATTAAAATTAGATTTTCTGATCAGTAAACTTTTACTGTCAATGAAAACGCAAACCGGGTCCCGTCTGAATTTTCAACCAAAATTTTAACCATAACCTTATAAGAATAAGTATAATATAAATATGACTTTGGTTTTCCCAAAATAATTTTCTAAGTCTCGGATAAAAATATAAACATTTATATCTTTATTACCGATATTAGAAAGTAGAAAAATCGGGGTGTTACAGATTTGAGCAGATCAGGCTCTTTACATGGAGCATTGTAAAAAACGAAATAAAACAATGTCCAACTAACGTATAACACATTGGCCAACACTCAGGACACAATGGTTGTTGCTCAAGGATGTAACACATTGGTCAACACTCAGGACGCAATGGTCATCGCATTAAATGGAAACACAATCCATTAAAGATACATTGGCCAACACTGAGGACTCAATGATCTATAATATAATACATGGCATGTTTGCCAACTAATGCATGAGAAAAACTTTCGTTCTCACTTCATTTTCTTTTTCGTCATATTCATCCCTTGTTGAAGCTCAAAGGCTCACGATCATGCTTAATTTTATATTAAGATTTTTCCACTTTAAACAAACACAGGACACATCAGTCCAAGTGTTTTAAACTCAACATAGGACATAAAAGTCCGAGTGCTCAATCGCAAAGCCCTAAACTGATGCACCAGTCTTAGGCTCGCGGATATGGAATTCACATTCCCCATATCAATTTTAGGACACTCAGTCGACAAAAACTTTTACAGGACACTCAGTCCACTAACACAGATCCATGATCTACGTGTCAACAGAACACTAGAATTCCGACGTCTCGGTTACTAGGTTCACTTTTCCTTTTCAAAACATTTCGCTCAGTGAAATAGTAACTACAAAACCAAATCTCCGAAAACTTATCCAAGTTTACCGGAATTGTTTTCACTGAATAAAATTCCTTTACAGAAATTCTTTTCCGACACAATCGTTTATCAAACGTTAAATCGTAGATAAATTCTTTTTTCTCCCAATGACTTCATTCTTGAAAATCATTCTCATTAAAAAAAATCAACTTTTTGAAAGTCTTTTCTCAATAAATTTGTAACAAAATAAAAACTGTTTTTACAAAACTTATGTTGTAAAAATCCTTTCATAACTCAAAATGACTTTTCTGTTGTATATAATTATTCCGACGTCAATATTACACTGTTTTAATAACTTAATTAATTTAAGGTTTAATGAACTTTTTGGTCCCTAAAAAGTAGGTGTGTTTTGATTTTAGTCCCTGCACTTTTTTTCTTTTGGTTATGGTCTCTATAAATTTAAAACTTTTGGTTTTATTCCCTGCCGTCAGTTATCCTCTATTAAGTCCTGACGTGGCTAACGAAGTACCACGCCAGTACCGGCACGTCAGCAAATATGTCACGTCAGCTACCACGTATGAAAATGAACTTTGGTTTTAGTCCCAGAAAAGTGAGTAAATTTTGGTTTTAGTCCCTGTACTTTTTTTTTTCATAGCTTTTGATCCCTGGAAATTTAAAACTTTTTATTTTAGTCCCTGCCCTCAGTGACTCCCTGCTAAGTGTTGATATGGCTAAGAGAGCGCCATGTCAGCATTGTCACGACAACAATCATTATGCAGAAGTCTTGCTTCCTCCTTCATTCTACAACAATCTTGCTTCCTCCTTCCGCATCAATTTTTATACTCTTTTGTGTTGAGGGCATTATGGCCGCAACTTTGAAAATTCATTGTAGAGAGCGAAAGTGGACAACATTAGTAAAGGAAGAAATAAAGCGCATGTCTGAATGGACGTAGAAAAAACGTATTAGATGGTATGAAGAAAGGGTTCAAAAGGAGGAAGCAAGATTACTGCAGAATGAAGGAGGAACGATGGAGAAAGAGGAAGAAGAAATAACAGTCATGTTTCGTAAGAAAAAATAGTTATAATATTATAATAATAAAAATTAAAATAATATAATGGTTAAATATAATAATAATTAATGTTAATATATTTTAAAAATTAATACTATGACGTGGTAGCCTGCGTGACTTAAAATAATAATAACTAAACCGTCGTGACAATGCTAATGTGATGCTCTGTTAGCCATGTCATAATTTAATAACTGACAATGGGGACTTATATCAACAGTTTTAAATTTGCAGGGATCAAAACTAATGAAAAAAGTACAAGGACTAAAACCAAATTTTGTTTTCGTACCTGGCAGCCAACATGGCATAAAATATTAATATTTTTGATGACATGGCTGTGCTGACGTGGCACTTCGTTAGCCACGTCAGCTCTTAACGGAGGGTGACTGACAGCAGGGACTAAAACCAAAAGTTTTAAATTTACAGGGACCAAAACCAAAGGAAAAAAAGTGAAGGGACTAAATTCAAAACACATACTTTTCAAGGACCAAAAATTTCATTAAACCTTAATTTAAATAACATTTTATAATATAATTGAATTTATTTTGGAAAAACTAACGCTTGTGAAATTTTTCACAGTTCCGCCCTTACTATCACTCATTGACCCATTTTTCACTGAAAATATTATTAAAATAATATTTTTTTTACACTTTTCCTCCAATTTCCACAACTTAATCCATTTGATTAAATATTTAAGCCTATCAAGCTTTTATCCTCAAATTAATTTGAACACTGACCAGTGTCAGGTTTCTCAATCCATCACTCAACAGCATATAATTTCATCACAACACAGTATAGCATACGTTAAAATTATTGCATGCATCACAGTTATAACTCAACAATTCAGTTATAATCATACCAACCAACGAATCACATCCAAAACATATAAAAAATTATATCGAAATTAATTTCAAAGCTATAGTAAAGTTACAACAGATGAATTACAGACAACTCTAAGATAGCATATGGCTATCTTAAACTCCTCAGGTAAACTCCCATTACCTCTTGAAGATTCAATTTTTGGTTTCATGAACGATTTTCCGATTTGGATCCAGTTTCCTTCGTACAGCTCAGATCAACTAAACACATATTGATCTTTCACATAAATCATAACCAAAAATTAACAAAATCAAACAAAACTTGTTTAGTTCATGTTGAAAGATGCCTCAAAATCAGCAAAGTTGGGTTTTCAGCAGGGATAATCGATTATGGTATCTGCATAATCGATTATGGGACTGCCAGAGAACTGGTAATCGATTAGCATAATCGATTGCGTGCTATTGCAGAATCAGGGAACGTGGACAGTGAAGGCATAATCGATTAGCATAATCGATTATGTGGTTTTCCAGAAATAACAGTGAAGGCGTAATCAATTTGCACAATCTATTATGAGAATTTCCAGAATAGATAGAGAGGTGGTAATCGATTAGCATAATCGGTTACGGGGAATTCCAGAAACATGGATCATGGTCCGAGAAGGCATAATCGATTATGGGAATTAAATAATCGATTATGACGCGACTTAAAAGCTGTTATGATCAGATTTCTGCAAAACAAGAAGTTGTGTGATTTTGTGCAATATTCTAGGGTTCTTAGAGCTCTGATTTCGTCCTGATACATTGAGTGTATTCATTGTAATTGATTCATAGAGATTGAGAGAAATTCAAGTGAGAATAGATTGATCTTGGGTTTGTGTGAAAATAGAGAGATAAGCTTGGGGTTTGTTCATGTTCTTGTGAACAGAGGAGTGACAAATTCAAGGACTTCTCTATTATAAATGTGATCATTGATTCTTAGTGGTGCTGCTCTCTCCCATGGATGTAGATCACATTGATCGAACCACGTAAATCTTGTGTGTGCTTTCTTATATCCCTTTCTTGTTTAATTTTCTGAATTTTACTGTGCCTACCAAGTGTTTGTAGTATTTCCTGTGTGGCTATTGTTTTCTTTGTGTGTTTGTATTATGCTCGGGGACTTTGTGGTCTTCATCTGAGTCATCAGGTCCAACAAGTGGCGCCATCTGTGGGAACTCGGAAGAAGAACTAAGAGGCTGAATCATGGGTACCAAATACGACATCGAAAAGTTCTCCGAAAATAGTTATTTCAGGTTATGGAGAATCAAGATAGAAGCAATCTTGATACAACTGGGATGTGTAGACGCTTTGAAGGGTGAGGCAAGAATGCCCTCCATGCTTTCTCAAAAGGAGAAGGAAGATATGATAGACAAGGCAAGAAGTGTTATCATATTGTGTCTTGGTGATAAGGCACTAAGGGAGGTTGTAAGGGAGAAGACAGTTGCGGCAATGTAGGTCAAATTGGAGTCCTTGTACATGAATAAGTCTATAGCAAATAGGCTATTGTTGAAGCAACAACTATACTCTTTCAAGATGGTCGAATCAAGAACGATATCGGAGCAGCTCGCGGAGTTCAACAAGATTCTTGATGATTTGGAAAACATTGAGGTGAAACTTGATGATGAGGACAAGGCTTTGCTCTTAATCAATTCTCTACCAAAGTCTTTTGAGAATTCCAAAGATGCTATATTGTATGGCAAAGACCAAACCATTACTTTAGATAAGGTTCAAACGTCGGTTAGAACCAAGGAGCTTCAAAAACAGCAGGAGCTTAGATCCGAAGATAATGGAGAGGGTTCGAATGTCTCAAAGGGCAGAAATGAGAAGAAAGGATCGAAGGGGAATAAGTCCAAGGTGAAGTCAAGGTTTCAACCAAAGTCGAAGTCCAAATGTCACAGTTGTGGCAAATATCGGTCATTGGAAGAAGGATTGTCCTGACAACAAGGGCAAGGAGTCAAGAAAGCCTCGTGACTCAGCGGATATAGCGGTTGTTTCAGATGGCTATAAGATTACGGGAGTGTTGGTGGCATCTACCTCAGAAACGCAGAGGAATTGGGTTATGGATTCCGGATGTACATATCACACGTGTCCCTTGAAAGACTACTTCGAGTCTTTGGAGATCAAAGAAGGTGGAGTGGTGCTTCTAGGCAACAACAAATCATGCAAAGTGCAAGGTATGGGTACTATCCAGTTGAAAATGTATGATAACCGTGAAATCCTTTTGCAAGATGTGAGGTATGTTCCTGAACTTAACAGAAATATGTTATCTATAAGCATGTTTGATGTGTTAGGATATTCAACTAAAATTGAACGTGGCATGATAAAGATTTCTAATGGTTCATTAATAGTTGCTAAGGGAACTAAGAGGAATGGATTGTATATTCTTGATGTTTCTATTGTTATTGCTCATGCATCTATTGCTAGCCAAACTCTACATGATAATAATATGTTATGGCACTTGAGACTAGGGCATGTTAGTGAAAAATGTTTAGTTGAGCTAAGTATATAAACAAAACTTGCTAAATGGTGATTAATTGGATAAGCTAGAATTTTGTGACCATTGCATACTAGGTAAATCACATAGAGTGAAATTCGGTTCGGGTATGCATGTTTCTAGTAGACCTTTTGAGTATGTTCACTCGGATCTTTGGGGTCCTTCAACAGTGAAAACTCATGGAGGGGGTTCCTATTTTCTCACCATTATTGATGACTTTTCTAGAAGAGTGTGGATTTATATTTTGAAAAATAAATCTGAAACATTTGAAAAGTTTAAGGAATGGCACACTCTTGTAGAAAATCAGTTAGGAACTAAACTGAAAGTTTTAAGGACTGCCAATGGCCTGGAGTTGGTTTCAGACAATTTAATGAGTTTTGTAGGAAATAGGGCATTAAAAAGCATAAAACTGTAGCATGGACACCTCAGCAGAATAGCCTAGCCGAAAGGTTGAATAGGACTATTCTGGAGCATGTGAGATGCATGCTTTTGGGAGCTGGGCTGCCCAAGAGCTTCTGGGGAGAAGCTGCAAGTATAGCAGTGTATTTAATTAACAGATGTCCATCGTTAGCTATATACTTCAAGACACCTATGGAAGTGTGGAGTGGTAAACCGGTTGACTACTCTAACTTGGAGCATATTCGGGGCTCTAGCGTTTGCCCATGTTAGGCAAGACAAACTTGATGCTCGTGCAGTGAAATGTGTTTTCATTGGTTATCCAGAGGGTGTGAAGGGCTACAAGCTGTGGAGGTTGGAACCTGGGGAATCAAGGTGCTTCATTAGCAGAGATGTCACATTTGATGAGACTGGAATGGCTATGATATGCAGAAACCTAGAAGAAATCAACTCAGATATGGCAAAGGAGAATACTTAGTTTGAGATGGAGACTCCTACATGTGCTACTAGAGATGAGAGTCCTCAACCAGCAGAGGTTGTAAATCAACAACCACCGGAGGAATCTGACTATCAGTTGACCAGAGATAGAGCTAGGAGAAATATTGTACCTTCTAGGAGATTCCGGTATGCGGACCTTATATGTTATGCTCTTAATGCGGCTGAGGAGATTCAAGACTCAGAACCAAGGAATTTCAAAAAGGCTATGGAAAGCAAGGAAGGTCAAAATTGGTTGGAAGCAATCAATGAGGAAATGGATTCTTTGAACAAGAATCAAACCTGGACACATGTGGATCTACCCAAGAATAAGAGGGTAGTGGGATGCAAGTGGATCTTCAAGAAAAAGGAAGGTATTCCGGGAGTTGAGAAGACAAGGTACGAGGCAAGGCTCGTGGCGAAGAGTTTTACACATGTGGAGGGGATAGATTGACTACAATGAGATCTTCTCACCTATGGTAAAACATTGTTCTATAAGAATTTTGATGTCGATTGTCAGTCAATATGATCTTGAGTTGGAACAATTGGATGTCAAGACAGCTTTTCTACATGGGAATCTATAGGAGACTATCTACATGCACTCAATTTAGGCGTAGTGTAATTATTCCCATCAAGACTTACCAAGAAGACTCTAAGACACTAAATATATATATATATATATATATATATATAAAATTAGTATTGACCAATTATTCAAATGCAACCAACATGATTCAAAATAGAAGGAACAAAAACGAAAAGAGTTGAGTTTTAGAAAGATTTATCTCAATGGGTCCGAGTGGACCCCACGCTTTCATTAGCCTGTCTCGCCTCAGTAGGTTCCCAGATGTCCCCACCTCCCACTGGGCCCCCTGCCTCCAACATGTCTCCAATATCTCTGCAGCCAATACCTGTACTGCTGGCAACATCTCATACTGGCTCCTATCCTCCCACGTGATAGGGATGCCCAGACAAGTGTTAATCTCATCTGCTGTGAAAGTCACGGGCATCCTCTCACCATAGAAACACACCCTGGGTCATCAATATTGGGGTTGAGGGCGTTGGCATAAAATTCTTGCACCAGTTTGATATCAAACCGACAAGGAAGATCCACCAACATACCCCAGCCCCTAGTGTGAATCTGTCCAGAGATAGACGGATAGTTGTTCCCCACAAGGACCACCCCCTCTCTAGGACCATCTCCTTCTGCCTTACCAACTCCCAATGATTCTCATGAAGAGGAGTTCGGAAGCTGGGAGCAGAGGACATACCCCCAGAAGAGGAACCTGGTCCCTCGGAGAACAACAAGTCATCATCATAAACAGAGTGGCGCTTCTTGTGCTTAACTTGCTGTTTTTCAGCATTTTTAGGGGGAGCCATAACCTGAAAATCAGAAAAGTCCCAATACAGTTTATAACATTTCAATAGAGAACTATGAATACAGAATTCCATCTCTAGTTTCATCAATTTACCCTTACCCAATGTTTCCCTTTTCCTTGCTTTATTTAATCAATCCCCAATTTCATCTACTTTCAAACCACGAGAATCATATCAATCATACATTCATTACTCTAAGTAGGGGCTCTAAGTCACATACACAAAGGAGACCACCAACTTCAAATAATTACGTTCCTCACAAGGGTATTTAGTAATTCACTCATTCGCTCAATTTGTTAAGGATATCAACTTGTCACTCAATTTTCACATTTTAAGAGCACTTCCCATGAATTTGATTTTCGTCTCAACAAAGTTCCCACAAAAACATGTATGAAACATCAAAAGGTATTTTAAAGGTTGTAATGTGGCCTGGCTAAAGGTAGGATATTCAAAGGTACAAGGCTAAGACCCTAGGAATTAAGAGAGCATGAAACTTTTTATACTTTTATTTTCACTCTAATTCCTTTTTCTATTTTTCTTTCTTTTTCTTTGGGTGGATACAAACCTTTTTCCTTTGATAACCTTATTATTTGCTCTCTCTCTCTCTCTCTCTCTATGTTTTTATTTTTAATTTTTTTTAATAATATAGCCCTTTGGCTTCAACCTTTTTGCCTTTTCTCTTTCTCAACCAAAACAACATGATAAACTTTGTAGCCACCCCAAACTTAGGTTCCAAACAACACTTACATTGCTAAGTTTTCATGCTCTCCTAAATCCTAAGATTGGGTTAACATGGTTTTTCCGGATTTATGGCTTGTATTGTATGGTTATTAAGAACAATAGGCTATTAGGCTCAATGTGGCTAACTAGGGATCATGCATTAAGGTTGGTTCATATTTTGGCCAAGTAGTTATTTCAAAGAAAATTGCCTAAATCATTTGATGCAAACATATAAACATGCAAACCATAAAGAGATTCAAGCAAATTCGGGAAAGTGCAACATAAAAGTGATTCACACAATTCAAAAACAATGTTGGAGGCTCAAATTCCTCACCTGGACATTTTAGCAAATTATTTAACCGAGATACATCCCTAATGTGTGCACTCTTTCACCCCAAACTTGTCATAAATCATGCAATCGTAATAAAATTTCTCAAAGTTCGCTTTTCAATCTTTCATGGGGATCGATTTTTCAATTTTTCAAATCATAAGGGAACACACCGAGACTTTACCTTTTTTATCATATGCACTCAATTTAGGATTAGTGTAATTATTCCCATCAAGACTTACCAAGAAGACTCTAAGACACTAAAATCATATATATATATATATATATATATATATATATATATATATATATATATATATATATATTAGTATTGACCAATTATTCAAATGCAGCCAACATGATTCAAAATAGAAAGAACAAAAATGAAAAGAGTTGAGTTTTAGAAAGATTTATCTCAAGGGGTCCGAGCGGACCCTACACTCTCATTAGCCTATCTCGCCTCTTCCTTGTCTTTCCTTGGTTTCTTCCTTGGTCTAGTAGACTCGGCATCCTCGTCAAGATACTTAGCCCAAACTATGTCCGAGCTTTCGACAGTGCTTTCTTCTCTTGGTGCCTTTCCCTTTGGATCTCCTTCCTTTTCTTGCCTAATTCCTTCCATCTCCATCCATGCACAATCATTCGCGCTTTTGAAAATGAGTAGCCACACCGGGTCCCACTTGTCCTCTTCTTCCTTGCTAAAGAATTACACATCCGGGAATGGGATCCGGTTGTGCTCCACTGCTTCCTTTATCTTTTCATATAGAGTATGCTCAGGAGATATGTGCACTGCAAACTCACATTGCCTTTTTTCAACTTCACGATCAATTTCCCTCCGAACAAAGTCATTCACACCCCGATCAAAGCTTAAGTGAAACGGATCCATTTCCCCTTCTTTTTATTTAGTCAAGTTTTCCATGTGAGGGTTTGGGATCCGCTTTTTAGTTGAACATATTCATAATCGGGGTGGTTCGGAGTGATGTCTTTTTCATCAACGGTGACTCAAGTCAAGAATATATTTATTCACATTTCAAAAACCTTGGTCAATATCATAATCAAAATTTAAAATAAAAAAAAATATCAAAAGCAAAATCAGTGTCAATGAATCATAACAATATAATCATCAAAGAGTGCATCAGTATCAAAATAACTAAAAGAACTGAGTTTCTAGCTAGCCATCAAGATACAACCATACCGAATCAACAAAAATAGCTAGAACTCATAAAAAATGGGGTGTGGGTAGGGGAACTGATAATGATTGTGCTGGGTGCCAGCTCATAGATCAAAATCAATATGGTCTGTCAGGTCACCCTGCTACTGAGCTACTGCTGCATCATCCGCATGAGGTACCTCGGGCACCCCCCTGTGGCACGGCATCTTGGTCTCCAGGATAATCCTACCACCCTACCTGAGGTACCAAGTCCTCCTCGAAAAGGCAAATGGGTACCCGACCCTCTTGCTGAGCTAGGGACATCTCCCTGAAAAATATCTCAACACAGCATTATCCCTCCTCATAGCCTGCTGGTTCTGCAAAAGCAGAGCCATATCAGCTGATCGTGGCCTTGGAGGGGACTGTGGTCTCCTCGGTGGTGCGGGCTCAGTGAAGCAGAAGCGGCGTATGTACTCTCTGTCGATCAGCTGCCTGGGGATCTTCTCCACCAAGTCAGACACTGCTACACCCACCCTACGGATTAGCTCAGTAATCAGAAACCCGTGCCCCAGGAACTCCTTTGGTTCCCTCGAGTTTGCCTTATGCTGAATATCCTGTGCAATGTCTGCCCCAACATTAATGCTCTGTTCCTTCATAATACCATATATAAGATGGGCCCGGGCAGCTATAATGCTGGACTCGTGAGAGCTAACCATCAGGTTGCCGTGTACGAACGCCGAGCATACCCGGGCCAATGGTGATAGATCCTGCCTCCTCAGCCTCAGTAGGTTCCCAGAGGTCCCCACCTCCTACTGGGCCCCCTGCCTGCAACATGTCTCCAATATCTCTGCAGCCAATCCCGGTACTGCTGGCAACATCTCATACTGGCTCCTATCCTCCCAGGTGATAGGGATGCCCAGACAAGTGTTAATCTCATCTGCCCTGAAAGTCACAGGCACCCCTATCACCATAGAAACACACCCTGGGTCATCAATATCGGGGTTGAGGGCGTTGGCGTAAAATTCCTTCACCAGTTTGATATCAAACCGGCGAGGAAGATCAGTCAACATACCCCAACCCCTAGTGTGAATCTGTCCAGAGATAGACGGATAGTTGTTCCCCACAAGGACCACCCTCCTCTCTATGACCATCTTCTTCTACCTTACCAACTCCCAATGCTTCTCATGAAGAGGAGTTTGGAAGCTGGGAGCAGAAGAAATACCCCCAGAAGAGGAACTGGTCCCTCGGAGAACAACAAGTCATCATCATGAACAGATTGGCGCTTCTTGTGCTTAACTTGCTGTTTTTCAGCATTTTTCGGCGGAGCCATAACCTGAAAACCAGAAAAGTCCGAATACAGTTTATAACATTTCAATACAGAATTATGAATACAGAATTCCATCTCTAGTTTCTTACAGACCTATATTTGGCATCAAATTCTCCAAGAATAATACATAGCTTCATCTCTAAACATTTCAGAAAAATACTCGTAATGCCCCCCTTATCATGCATCATCTCTATCTAATACCCAAAATAACCCCAAACCAAGGTTTCTAAGCATAGCAATGCAGTTCAGTTCACCTTAGTTCAAAGCAACAGACATGCATAAAAACCATTCATGTTCATGTTCAAAAAATCTTAAAAATATCAAAACCCAATCTTACTATTCATGTACAATTCATCGTGAGGCATCTATCATCTAGGTTCATTGTATGTAGCACAATCAAGGATCAAAAGAGTATATTCAAACATAATCATAACCCATTCTCGAATTTCAAAATTTGACTTCTTGAGGTTTTTTCAACCAAAAATTAATCAAACTAGAGATTAGGTAGGATGATTGTTACCTTGCTACTGTGTTTTAACAGTGAGAGAGTGTGAAAAGTGAAGAGAATGAAGATCCCTTGGAAGCTCGCGTGAGAGAGAATGAGAGGAGTTTTTTTTTTAAATTCGCAAACAGTGGCTCGTTCTCGTCTCGCGGGGCTAAAAATTGTCCATGTTCGCGAGGCGAGCCCATTCCCGCGATGTGAAATGTTAAAAATTCCTAAATCAAAACACTAATTTTGGTTTTCGCGAGGTGAAACTGGGGTTTATGAGATTTTTCATATTCCCAAATTCACGAGGTGAAGAGAAATTCACGGGGTGAATCTGGGTTTTCTTTGCAGTTCTTATTATTATTTTTTCAGAATCCCAAGGCGAACATGATGTTCACGATGCGAGGAAGAACGAGGTGCCCACCTCTAAGATTCTGCCTTTCAGTCTCGCGAGGTGAATCCCGGTGTCGCGGGGCGAGCCAGAGACAGGATTTTGTGATCCTTCTGGCTCGCGGGGCGAAATCCTGCTCGCGAGGTGAGCCAGAACTGAATTCTTCCCTGCCTTTCCTAAATACAATTAAATCCTACATGCTTTCCTAATGCAAGTTTCTAACTAAGGACCTTATAGGAGGACTCTTTTTATTGTTTTTGGATTCTATAAATGCAGAAAAAAAGATATCTAGCTTGGGTTGCCTTCCAAGAAGCGCTTGTTTAATGTCTCGAGCCTAACGGAAATGGCCCCTATTAGGGCTCAATTAGCTGTAGCACTTGATTGCTTCTCCATGATAATTTTTGAGCCTCTGGCCATTCACCTTGAAATTCTTGCCCTTACCTTCCAATTCCACTGCTCCGTGTGGAGAAACATTAATAATGTTGAATGGTCCGGCCGGACCACCTTGACTTAAGTTTTCTTGGAAAAAGTCTCAACCATGAGTTGTAGAGAAGTTCCCATTGTCCCGATTCAAACTTCCTAGGCAAGATGTGCTTGTCATGCCATGTCTTAGTCTGCTCTTTATAAATTCTTGCATTCTCATAAGCTTGCATGCATATTTTCAGATAATTCATTCAAGTCTAGTAACCTTTTTTCTCCGGCCTCTTTAAATCATAGTTGAGTTCTTTGATTGCCCAATAAGATTTTTGTTCCAATTCTACCGGTAGATGACAAGCTTTTTCAAACACTAAGTTGTAAGGGGACCTTCCAATCGGGGTCTTGAAAGCAGTCCTATAGGTCCACAAATCGTCATCTAACTTTCTTGACCAATCCTTTCGTGAGGAGTTAATGATTTTCTTAAGAATGCTCTTCAACTCTCGGTTGGATATTTCTGTTTTCCCATTGGTTTGTGGATGGTAGGGTGTTGATACCCTATGCTTGACTCCATATCTTGATAGTAGATGGTTCATTTGTTTATTGCAAAAGTGAGATCCACCATCACTAATCAAGACTCTCGGAACCCCAAATCTAGTGAAGATATTGCGGCTTAAAAATTCCATGACTACCCGCGCATCATCCTTTGTTGTTGGGATTGCTTCCACCCACTTTGACACATATTCTACCGCTACTAAAACGTATTGATAGGAGAAGGAGGGTGGGAATGGTCCCATGAAATCAATACCCCAAACATCAAAAAGCTCTACTTCAAGCATGCAATTAAGAGGAAGTTCATGCCGCCTATAGATGTTTCCAACCCTTTGGCAACGATCACAATTCTCAACAAAAGTGTGGGCATCCTTGAAGAGTGTTGGCCAATAAAACCCGCTTTGGAGGACTTTTTCTGTGGCCTTCTTTCCCCCAAAATGCCCACCATAATATGAGTTGAGACAATGCCACAATACGTTTCTGATTTGATCATGAGGAATGCACCTCCTTAGGATCCCATCTGCGTATTGCTTGAAGAGATAAGGGTCCTCCCGGACATAGTACCTTGCGTCTGAGAAGAATTTTTTTCTTTGTTGATAAGTCCATCCTTGAGGAACTACATTTGAAGACTTAAAGTTGGCCATGTCCGCGAACCAAGGATAATATTTTCAAATAATGTGAATAATTTCTCATCAGGGAATTCTTCCTTGCTGTCTAGCAATTTCTCCTCGATGTCGAGATTGACCAATCTTGATAAGTGGTCCGCTACACCATTTTCTAACCCTTTCCGGTCCCTAATTTCAATATCAAACTCCTGTAAAAGAAGAATCCATCGAATTAATCTAGGTTTGGCCTCTTGTTTTGTCATTAAGTGTCTTATGGCCGCATGATTGGTGAATACAACAATTTTAGACCCCACAACGTAGGACCTAAATTTATCTAAAGCAAAAACCACAGCTAGGAGTTCTTTTTCAGTGGTGGAATAGTTAGCTTGTGCTCATTTAAAATTTTACTTGCATAGTAAATCACATGAGCTAACTTTTCCACCCTTTGACCCAAAACCGCCCCCACCGCATAATCACTAGCATCACACATGATTTCAAAGGGTAAATTCCAATCAGGTGCAATGATTATGGGTGTGGTGACAAGCATATTTTTTAAAGTATTGAAAGAATTTAAGCAAGAAGCATTAAAATCAAAGGATATGTCCTTCACGAGAAGGTCACATAGTGGTTTCGCGATCTTGGAGAAGTCTTTAATGAACCTTCGTTAGAAACCGGCATGGCCCAAGAAACTTCTCACCCCTTTCACATTGGTTGGTGGTGGTAGCTTCTCAATCAACTTAATCTTGACTCTATCAACCTCAATCCCCTGTTGGGAGATTATGTGCCCCAAAACTATACCTTCCTAGACCATGAAATGACATTTTTCTCAATTGAGCACTAGGTTGGTTTCTTGGCATCTCTCAAGAACCAAAGCCAAATTCTTCAAGCAATTATCAAAAGAGGTCCCAAAGACCGAGAAGTCGTCCATGAATATTTCAATGAATTTCTCCCCCATGTCTGAGAAAAGGGAAAGCATACACCTTTGGAAAGTGGCGGGAGCATTGCATAATTCGAAAGGCATCCTTCTATAAGCAAAAACTCCATATGGGCATGTGAAGGCCGTCTTATCTTGGTCTAGAGGATCCACAACAATTTGGTTTTAACCGGGGTAACCATCCAAAAAACAATAATATTCATATCCGGTCAACCTTTCAATCATTTGATCAATGAATGGAAGAGGGAAGTGATCTTTCCTTGTTGCATCATTTAACTTTCTATAGTCAATGAAAACCCTCCATCTTGTGATGGTCCTTGTTGGAATTATTTCGTTATTCTCATTGACCACCACGGTTGTTCCGCCTTTCTTCGGGACCACATGAATCGGGCTAACCCAATTGCTATCCGAGATTGGATAGATGATTTCGGCATCCAAAAGCTTAATCACTTCCTTACGCACCGCTTCTTTCATGATGGGATTTAACCACCTCTATGGTTGAACCACCGATTTGAAATCATCCTCCATCAAAATTTTGTGCATGCACAGGGAAGGACTTATACCTTTTAAATCTGAAATCTCCCATCCAATGGCGGATTTGTGTTCCCTAAGAACTCTCAAAAGCTTTTCTTCCTATCCTTTTTCAAAGCATTACTAATGATGACTGGATGTTTTCCCTTCTCACTCAAGAATGCATACCTTAAGTGAGCCGGGAATTGCTTTAATTCCGGTGTCTTGTTGTCTTCTTCCATCCCTTATTTGTTGAGCTTTTCTTTTTGACATTCATCCTTTGGGAGACTTGCAAGGCTTCCATGTTTTTTAAGCATTCAAGATAATCCTCATCCCCCAAAAGGTCTTCTTCTTCTTCCTCATTATGGGATTTTACCAACACTTTTGCAAGTGAAGAACCATGGGCTTCTCTTGTGGCCATAGATTTTACAATGGCCTCCACCACATTGACTCTATATACATCCGATTTCTCAACGGGATATTTCATTGCTTCAAAGACATTGAAGACTACGTTCTAATCTTGCACTCTTAGTCAGTGCTACCACTGGAAATCAAGAACTTCCAAGCCTTAGTGGAAAAGTGTAGAAAAGTAGAGCTAATGCGGAAAGGACGAGACACCAAAGGGAATGTTGGGGGACCCTCTTGTCCTAAGAGCCAATTTCAAGGGCAGAACCAGAAATGGAAGCAGAACCAGAGGAAGCCATACTACCGATCACCCAACAACAATCAAAGGCAACAACAACATCGTTCTGGTACTTCTGGGACTGGGACTGGAGGCCAGAGGAACCAAAATCAAGGCCAAGGGAGGAAGTGTTTTAAGTGTGGAGATCCTAACCACCTGGCTGACACTTGCCCGATGAGAGGGGGACGATGTTTCAACTGTGATCTTTTGGGTCACTTAGCTAAAGACTGCAGAGCACCAAAGCGTGAGCCAGCTGTCAACCACACCAGAGCCAACAAGCCGACTGCAAAAGAAAGGGTGTATACGATGAGTGGAGCTGAGGCATCAAACTCTGACGATCTCGTGCAGGGTACGTGTGACATAGATGGTAATATTTTAACTGTATTTTTGATTCGGGTGCAACACATTATTTTATTTCAATGGATCGTGTGAAACTTCTAAGTTTACCTATTTCTTCCTTGCCATATAACCTGATTGTTTCAACCCCAACTGCTGAGCCAGTTACTGTAAATTCTGTGTGTTTGAACTGTTCTATCATTGTCCAAGATATACATTTTCTTATAGACCTGATCTGTTTGCCTTTAATTCAGTTAGATGTAATTTTAGGCATGGATTGGCTATCTTCCAACCATATCTTAATAGATTGTGCTCAGAAAACCTTAGTTTTTAGGGATGAGATTTTTGGATTGTTATCTGCTGGTCAGGTAAGGGCTTCTTTGAAAGAGGGAGCACAAGGATACATGTTGCTGTTTTCCTTAGACGTTAAGAACGAGTTATACTTAGAGTCCATCCCTGTCGTCAATAAGTTTCCGGAAGTTTTTCTTGAAGATGTACCTGGACTACCACCTGTTTGAGATATCGAGTTCGCGATTGATCGGGTTCAAGGCACTGGGCCAATCTCTATGGCACCATACCGTATGTCGCCATCGAAGCTAGAAACCTTGAAGGACCAACTTGAGGAGCTGATGAGAAAGAAATTCATTAGACCCAGTGTGTCACCATGGGGAGCCCCAGTCTTGTTAGTGAAAAAGAAGGATGGAACCCCTCGATTATGTGTGGATTTCCATCAGTTGAACAAGGTAACGATCAAGGACAAGTATCCGCTTCCAAGGATAGATGATCTAACGGATCAGTTACGTGGAGCAACCGTTTTCTCAAAGATAGATTTATGGTCAGGCTACCATCAAATCCGTGTGAAGGCAGAGGATATTCCTAAGACAGCGTTTTGAACACGCTATGGGCATTATGAGTATCTGGTGATGCCGTTTGGAGTGACGAATGCTCATGCAATATTCATGGATTACATGAATAGGATCTTTCGTCCTTACTTAGATCAGTTTGTCGTTGTCTTCATCGATGACATTCTAATCTATTCCCCAAACATGGAAAAACATGCTGAACATATCAGCATCGTTCTTCAAACCTTGAGAGAGAAGCAACTTTATGCGAAACCGGGAAAGTGTGAATTTTGGTTGGACCAAGTTCAATTATTGGGTCATGTCATATCGAGTGAAGGAATTGCAGTGGACCTGTCGAAAGTGGAAGCTGTTTTGGTATGGGAAAGACCGACAACGGCAACAGAGATCCGTAGTTTTGTGGGTTTAGCTAGATACTACAGGAGATTCATTGAAGGATTTTCCAAGATAGCAGGACCCCTTATCAAGTTAACTCGGAAGGATAAACGTTTACCTGGACCGAAGCATGTGAAAAAAGTTTCCAAAAGCTGAAGAAAAGGTTGACAACTTCACCTGTGTTGATACTACCTGATCCCAATGAACGTTTTGGGGTTTATTATGACACTTCACATCACGGGTTAGGCTGTGTGCTGATGCAGAACCGGAAAGTTGTAGCGTATGCTTCGAGCCAGTTGAATATTCATGAAAGGAATTTCCCTACGCATGACTTGGAGTTAGCTGCTGTGGTCTTTGCATTGAAAATCTGGAGGCATTATTTGTAAGGAGCTACATTCAATGTCTTCAGTGATCACAAAAGTTTGAAGTATCTGTTCGACCAAAAGGATTTGAACATGCGGCAGAGGCGTTGGTTAGAATTCTTGAAGGATTATGATTTCCAACTACAGTATCACCCTGGGAAGGCAAATGTAGTGGCTGATGCTCTAAGAAGAAAGTCAATACAAGCACCAATGATGATGGTCAGAGAGCAGGAATTGTTGGGACAATTCCGGGATCTGAGTTTGTTAGTTGAGATGTTTCCAGGAAAGCATTGTTTAGGAAGGATCACGGTGTCCAATGGATTGATGGATCAAATAAGAGAAAAGAAAGGGAGCGATCAGTACCTACAAGGAGAAAGAGAACTAGTGCGACAAGGAGCATTGTCAGAGTTCAAGGAAGGAACAGATGGAATTTTGAGGTTCGGTGAAAGGATTTGTATGCCAGATGATGCTGAGCTTAGAAAGTTGATTCTGGAGGAGGCTCACAAGAGTAAGTTGAGTTTGCATCCAGGAGCCACGAAGATGTATCAAGACCTCAAGAAGTTATACTGGTGGTATGTAATGAAGAGGGACGTAATGGAATACGTTGCTTCGTGTCTAGTATGTCGGAAGGCTAAGATTGAACACGAAAGACCAGCCGGGATGCCACAATCTTTAGACATTCCAGAATGGAAATGGGATGGTATTTCAATGGCCCTTGTGACCAGCTTGCCAAGGACACGGAAGGGACATGAGGCTATATGGGTAATAGTGGATCGACTGACCAAGTCAGATCACTTCTTACCTAGTAGTATGAAGTACCCGATAAAAAGGTTGACTCGGTTGTACATTGATGAGATTTTCAGATTGCATGGTATACCTACGAGTATCATTTCGGATCATGATCCAAGGTTTACGTCAGAGTTCTGGAAAGGACTACAAAACTCATTGGGAACGAAACTCAAACTGAGTTCTGCCTATCATCCACAAACCAATCGATGGACAATCAGAAAGGACGATTCAATCACTGGAAGATTTGTTGAGAGCGGGTGTGATGGAAGACACTGGGAACTAGGATGAATTTCTACCACTGATAGAGTTCACTTACAACAACAGTTTCCATTCAAGCATAGGAATGGCACCTTACGAAGCTTTATATGGTAGACGGTGCAGAACACCTCTATGTTGGTACCAGGATGAAGAAAGTTTGTTGTTAGGACCAGATATTGTGCAGCAGACAACAGAAAAGGTGAAGATGATTCAGGAGAAAATACGGACAACTCAAAGTCAACAGAAGAGTTATGCTGTCAAGAGACGACGTCCTCTTGAGTTTGAGGAAGGCAAGCATGTGTTTTTGAGAGTCACGCCTATGACTGGGATTGGAAGAGTAATTAAATCCAGAAAGCTCACTCCCAAATTCATTGGACCCTACCAAATCCTTCGTCGTGTAGGTCCAGTAGCCTATAAAATTTCCTTGCCACCTTTTCTTTCCAATATTCACGATGTTTTCCATGTTTCACAACTGAGAAAATATGTTCATGAAAGGTTTTATAAAAAACTGCATCTGGTTGTTGGATTGAACTCTTTGATATAATTATGAAGTTATGTTCATGTTTATATGTTGTTGTTTGTGTGTTATGTATGTGGCTACCATACAATGCTCATATATTGGTATCTCACCTTTGTATTATCTTTGTCTGGTTCTCTTTTGTGGTATATTCTATTATGTCTATAGATGGATATGATGAACAACATGCCCCACTCGAGGTACCTAGGGCTGGATTTTGAGTGCAGAGATGAGGGTGGCGCGTGGGCCATACACCCGGGGGCTAGTAGCGCTGTATATACCGGGCCTTTACTTACTACAAAGGGAACAGAAGCTGGAACTACGGAGTGTACTCATAGTACAAAGACGGTAGAAGTGCCACTGCCTCCTATATGGCTTTTCTTGAGGACTTTGGTGGCGACCGACAACACTTATCATCAGCCTCCACCTCTTCAGTTCATCCTTGGGTCAGCACCTATCTCTCTGGCACCAGAGTCACCAGCACCCATTGTCCTAGTTGGAGAAGGGGACGATGATGATGAGGTGATGGTTGAAGAAAACCTTGAGGAAGAGGATCCTATTGAAGAGGATCCAGTGGAGGATGTTACGGAGGGGGTAGAGTATCACCCCCTAGATGATGATGTTACTGATCCCATCGCTGATGTGGATGTTGGAGTAGGCTCACCTGATCCTTCTCTAGTTACGGATGATCATGGTGGTCTCCCTAACGGGTTCCACTAGTTTGACTAGCTTATGAGTTTGACTGATAGGGGTAGTGTTTTGTTTCTCTTACTGTATATCAGGCTGTTTGAGAGCCATGTCTTTTTGAAATCCTTGTTCTCGATCTAACCCTTTGATATTTTGGTACTGTAATCATATGTATGTATTTACTTTCAAGTATTTGAAACCAAAGACAAATGACCCGTAATCACTAGGGTCCTGATGATGTGATTAAGTATGATGATGTATAAGTTGTGTGATCTCTGACTAAGACTTGTTTGAATTAATTCTTAGAAGTAATGTGTATTATTAAGCGAGTATATGTTTGGGTTTAGAGTTGCGATTTAACTGATTATGTCTTGTAGGTTAGTTATGGAATTAGAGGGTGGACGTGGACGTAGTCGCGACCGTGGAAGAGGTCGTAGAGGTGGTCTTATGCTCGGTCACGGTGATTTCGAGGAAAATTATGAGGATTATCGGGGAATAGACTACGCAGCACAAGCTATGGCAGATGTCGATGCTGCTATTGCTCTCCAGACAGCTGCGATGACTGCTCAAACTCAAAAGGAACAACTTCGTGCTGAGAAAACTACAGAAGGAAGAGGTCTGATCGCTTTTAGACGTCAGAATCCACCCCAATTTCATGGAGAGACTGACCCTGAAAAGGCAGATTTGTGAATACAATAACTTGAGAAGATCTTTGAAATGATTCACACCCCGGAGGGAGTCAAAGTTTCCTATGCTACCTTCCTACTCTTGGGAGATGCTGAGTACTGGTGGAAGGGCACCAGACAACTGCTAGTGGTCGACCATCAGGAAATCAATTGGGAGGTATTTGATCAGTGCATTTTAATATACTTTTTATAGCATTGCACTTGGTGTTTTTGGATGTGCTTTGTACCCAATATTGGATTCTTAGCATGTTTTCATATCTTTGGGTCTTAATTGGACTTTAATGAATTTCTTAGTCAATTTTTGGATTTTAGTGCATCCTGACCCATCTCCCTTCTTCAGGCCATAACTTGGTCTATACTTGTCCGATTTGAGTTCTATTGATGGCTTTGGAAAGATAAGAAGCAGAACTACAACTTTCATGTTGACCACTCAGCCCAGTACGGACGTTTTGATGGTCGAAAATTCTAATTACCGAAGCTGTCCAGATTAGTGCGGGAATTGGAATTATTGTTGTCATATCTCCATGTAATCAATCATTAATGGGCCAATTAATTCCCATTGGGCTCTCTAGGTCAGGCGTATTAGTTTACCCTAGGATTATAAGTAGGTGGTTTGGAGACCTTGTTTATCATTTTTGGAGTGACGGCAACATCTCCAAGTTTCTTCTCCATAGTTGATTTTCGTTCAAATCTCCCATGGAAGCCTAAACTTTTAGATTAATTCACTGGTTAGGGATCTTTACAAAATCCTTGAGGTTTGGTTTTCAATGTTAATTTCTTTCTAGTGATTCTACATCTTTTCCTTTTAATTCTTCATCTCTTGATCACTGTTTGTAATTTCGTTTTTGTGTTTTGATGCTTAATCACTCAAACTCGTTTTTACATTCCAATCTAATTATAAATTTGAATTGAGATTATTCGAAGCATTTCGAACGCTTGTTTTGATTTGTTATGAGTAGGGATTAATAGGATCTACAACGCTTAGTTTAGGTTTGATTGAATTCGGTTTTCAAATTGATTATGGTTTTGTGACGCTTGTTCCATTATTATAATTAATCAAATTTTGTGATGCTTAATCCAGTAGGAATTCGTACAGGATTAATTGATGCTTAATTGGTTAATTCTATGATCAAACAAGAATAGAATCATGAAAAGAGATTAAATCCTCTGAAACCAGTGATAGGTCCAAGTGAAATTACCTTAAACCAGTGGATTAGTTGATTTGATATATTGATTCTCATATCTCTTTTACAATCTATTTTCTTCTCTCACTGAATTCAAAAATCCCCTCTTTTTCTCATTACTTTGCATGATTATTGTATTTGGTTAATTGAATCCGAGATCCTTGTGTTAATGGAAGAATTTCAAATTCTTGACAGAAATAATTCCGACAGGATGACGGAAGAACTGAGGGAAGAATTGTCAAAGATATAACAAATACCGCCATGAAGGAGAAAGTCGAATTCAGAAGAATTGACAAATGGGAAGTTGACAAGAAGTTCTTCAGTTGACATGTCAGACAAACAAGGCCGTCGAAAAGCAAAACGTGGGATGCGTGTGTCAGGGGTAAAATTTCTTATTATTGACGGACACATTTGGTTGGCTGATGGAGAAATCAAAGTAATAACTAATATATTCTAGGTACTAAAGATATTTAGTAGACAAGAAAATATTGGTCGACAGAAAAGGATAAATCGACAACTCAGTTTTTTGACAAAGTATTAAGAAGAGTTGTCAAACGCACGGAAGTTTGAAAATGGCCAAGTCCTCAAGACCGACAAGGCATTAGAAAAATAAGTTGTCAAGCGGCCAGACCGTAAAAAACAATCAAGTTGACACGGAGCGGTTCAAGAAATTGAACGGTTAAGAAGTGTTTGACAGATAGTTTAAGTATAAAATTAAGAAAACTGCCAAAGACATATGGCAGTCTTATAGATAGGGAGTTATCTATAGGTAGTTATTTTATTTGCCTATAAATACTAGTAATCACAATGTAATAGAGGAGGTTACTTGATACACATCCTGCATATCTCGATCACACAGCAGATTGACGGATTACATTCAAGTATTTCCTCCGCCTTTTTCATTTTCAATTCAATTTAGTATTATAACCCAGTACAATACTGGTTTTTATCCTTCAAAATTCTTTACTCGTTCTTTAATACTGATTATGTTTTTTTTTCAAGTTCTTTACATGTTCTTCATTACTTTCGGCATTTCTTTCATGCTCTTTATTTAAGTTCTGCTATTTTATTACGTTTAATAGTCATTTAATCACGCTTTATACAGATTGCTTTTTAGATTAGTGTTATTTTCATTTCATAAAAAGTTATGCAATTAGGAAGTTACTTTTGTTTAAGAAACTGACTTTTCTTTTCAAATTAGAAATACATTTTCAAAATACAAAACCCAAGTCTTTGCCAGTATTTATTAGATTTGACTAATTTGTCAAATTCATACTTGGCAGACATATATACACATATCCTAACGAGATTACCGCATAACTCGTTCGCCCCACACTCGTCTGATCTTTAATTATTTGTAACAAAGGGATTTTGGACACCAACCAAAAACCAGCGTTAACAAATTGGCACGCCTGGTGGGACGAGTTTAGAGTAACTCTTACAGTATCACGAATTTGACATACAAATTTATTTATATGCGTTTACAGAGCGAGAAGGTGGTTCAAACATCATCTATTTCCCAAAACTCTGTGAATATGAGTAGTGCAGGTGATGCAGGCGTAGTAGGCACTAACGCCGCTGTGTCAACTGTAGATGCTATTGCACCAGTTGACGATATTCCAGCAACCGGGGCTAATACTACTAATGCATAGGTTAATGGAACTAATGGTTTAGGTGCAAGAAGAGGCGTTTCCTACGCTCAAGTTGTTAACAGATTTGATGAAGTTGGCCAAGGAACACTCCCGTCACCAACTTCCCCAGTCTTACAGCAAATAAATCCACCAACTACCGGATTGTCTCCACGAAGTGTTGTGAATTCAAACCCAAGAGGGACTACACAGCCTATCTCACAACCTTTGTATGGGATGCCTTATGGGTCGACAGCCGTCAATCCAAATACCCCATTTGCATACATACCATATCCAAATGGAATGACGATGGCTGCCCATACATCTGGACAGGCTGGGCCATCGACTGGGGGGCAAATTCCCAGTCATGTGAATGGGATAACAGGGTCAATGATAGTAACCCATTCTCGATAAGAACAACCAGTAGAAAGGCCACAAATATCCCCATTGAGACAACTCCCACAAAGTATTGTTGGTCTGTCGGAGGCTACATTAGCCAATGTCCGACAACATATTGACTCTAGTAACCATGACATGGTGAATACTATTACTCAACAAATGAGTACAGTAATTACGCCATTAATGGAAAGCACGAACAATGCATGTTTGGCATTGGAAACTGAGATACGTAGGTTAAATAGAGCCTTGGGTGTGGTAGCCCCAGATGATAATCAAAATACCAATGGAAATCTCAATAGAAATGCCAATAGGTATAACCCACCACAAGTTATACAACTTGACGGATTTGAGCAAGATGACGAGCGGCAACAACCCCATCGTCGAATTCCTTTGAGACGTGGAAATGTACATATTCTACGACCAGAGGAAGATGAAGATTTGGTTATAAACCAGGGTGCTGTTGGAGCATTTCGTCAAAACGTTCTAAATCAAAATATCAATCAAGTCGTCGAACAAGCATTGAATAGGTTTGATTTTAACATAGGTTATGTCAACCAACCATTTTTTGCTTCGGCATTTCCTGATTGGGTCCAACAGGCAGAAATGCCTCGAGGATATAAAATACCCAAATTGTCAAAATTCTCAGGAGAAAATGGGGAATCAACAGTCGAGCACATTGCCCAATATACAATCGAGTTGGGAGACTTGGCTTTAGAGGAGGGATTAAAAATGAAGTTCTTCCCTAGTTCGTTAACTAAGAATGCTTTTTCTTGGTTTTCAACCCTAAGGCCTAATTATATACACTCCTGGAATCAATTAGAGAGGAGTTTTCATGACCAATTCTTTAGGGGTGACTTGAAAATAGGGTTGACAGATTTATTTGGAATTAAAAGAATGAATAACGAATCTGTTGATGACTACCTTGCTCGATTCCGTCAAATGAGGAGTCGGTGCTTTACCCCTATCCCAGAGACAGAAATAGTAAAAATTGCTACTGGAGGTCTAGATTACCATATTTGAAAGAAATTGGTCAACCAACATCTGATAGATCTTGCCCAGTTAGGGGATAAGGTCCGTCAAATTGAACAATTAAAAGCTGAAAAGGTTTTCAAGCAGAAGAGATTCCTCAAGAGAGAAAAGATTAACTTTGTCAGATGTAATGAATCCGACGAGGAAGGGAATGAATCTGAGGAATATGAGGTAGATTATGTTGAATTAAGAAACGGTCCACCTTATACATGCCAAGCTTTGAAGCCTGCAAGGGCCAAAGAAAGAATCCCTTTTATTAATAAGAAAGTGTATACATTTGATGTGACCAAGGCCGATCAAATATTTGACATATTACTTAAAGATAAGTAGTCAAAATTGTTAGATGATCATAGGCTCTTGAAAGCCCATGAGATTAAAGATCGGATATACTGTAAGTATCATAACACTTTTGGTCATGTAACGAATGATTGTATGCATTTCAGGGATATCATTCAGAAAGGTTTGGCAGAGGGAAGATTGAAATTTTCAGACAAGAAACCAGAAATGAAGATTGACACAGAACCCTTTGGTCCTGAAGCTAACAAGGCAGACCGCCAAGTCCCTATGGGTGTAGGCATGGTCAACATCACGGCTGGACAGAATATCCAGATGGATCTGTCGGATCCATTCAATATTTATTTGAAGCCAGGAGAACCACTTGTCGACTACACGACACGCAAGAAATCTGACGGTATAATTAAGGTTTGCCCAAGATGTGAAGCATTTTATGATGAAGTAGCCGCCAAGAAAGCCAGGGGACAGAAACCACCATCGTATCAGCCACGAGGTAGAATTGAGCCTCATAATGGTGGCAACCAAAGCAGGTTTTCACACTCGAGTAACCATGATGGATCCAACAGTGTACACAGGAGTGCTGCATCTGTTGTTAACAGACAGGAAATAGCCGTCAGCAACACATGCACCAGTCAAGACCCAGACAACACTGCACTGGAGGTTGGCTTAAAGAGCCAACCAGAGGATCAGCAGGAGATAACTCTGTCGGTGATAGATTTAATCCTATCAAGACCAGGACACCCCCATCCAACGTAATGGTGGATCAATGGGTGAAGAATTCGGCCATGACACGATATCCATAATTGCAAAAGCAGACATGGACTAGGAAAAACAAGTTCAGTGATCGTGGTCCAACCTTTTGGAATGAGAATTACCGAAGGGGCCAATTGGCTCAAAATGCTCAAATGACAGGGCCTGGTCTGTCAGGACCCTCGACTCAATTGGCCATCTCTAAGAGCCAAAAGAGGAGGCTGCAGAGGCTCCGAGAGGCTCATAAGAAGAAGCTTGCCAGGCAAGGAGGTGTCATCATAAAAGAGATGCCTTCGCATGATATTGGTTGCTTGGTTGCTACAGCTGACAACAAAGCCGACAAGAAAGGGGATGCCAAAATGAAAAGCGTAATAGTGAACCATCCCACGGAAGCTGATGCGAAGGGACCCAGTAATCAAGCCAGGCAGAATAAGCCTACATCACAGGTTTTCATAGAAAAGAAGAAGGTTTCAGGCCAGGCATCCCCACCAGTAAGGCCAACTAGCAAATGGCCTGTCGGGCTGACAGAGGTGGAAAAGGTTGCAGGACTCGAGAAAAAGTTTAAGGCCAGAATAGAAAAACAACAACTGACAACGTTCAGGCCTGAGTGTGATTTAACCAAAGAAGAATTGTCATTTGATGCTGTCATTGAAGCACTGAATGATCCGAATGATGATATGAACATCAGCAGAGCCATAGACACGGACGACCAGAATGAAGATTGGGCCGACATCATCGAGGCATTAGACAACTGTGGCTCATGGATAGCCCGACCTCTGTCAGATAGGTCAGGATCAGATGACGAGAGTGATTTGAGAAGAAATCACGATAGAATGGTTGAAGGTGCGTTCTTGGATGAGGATCTAGACAATGGAGTTATACTAGAGCCTGGGGTGAGAATGAAGATAGGGTTGATTTCATTCATTCCAGCAGAATACGAGGGATATCTTGAGATCGATCTCTCTGACGACGATGATGATGCCATCAACAATGCAACGGACCCAGGCGATTGTTGGATGTGTGTTCAGGAGAACTTGGTTACCGTATTCGACAATGTAGCTCAGCTGGAGAAGCCCACCGATGAGCAGAGAAACCATTTGAGACCTTTACATGTAAAAGCCATGATAGATGGAAGACCTACCAGCAGGGTTTTAATTGACGGGGGAGCTGCTGTGAACCTGATGCCAAAAGTAATGTTCAAAAAGTTAGGGAAGGATCAGTCGGATTTAATTCCGACAGATATGGTTGTCACCGACTTCAGTGGCAAAACTTCTCCGTCAGATGGCGTTGTTTTGTTAAACATACAGGTTGGCACCGTTGAAAGGATGACATTGTTTGTAATAATTCCAGCCAAGTCAAGCTACAACATATTACTTGGCAGGGTTTGGATTCACGCTATAGGAGCGGTTCCGTCAACAGTGCATCAAAAGGTAATTTTATGGAATGAGCAAGATCGGGTAGAAATCGTGGAGGCAGATGATAGTGCTTGCTATGCTCAGCAATCACATGTTGATTTCATGATATATTCACCAAACGTCAGGCCTATAACTGCCAATGAAGGGGTCATTGACAAGGATACGTTGGAAGCAAGCCTTCTCAGCCAATTTGGAGTTAAGATAAAGGACGAGGCCGACAAGACTCGGCCAGAATCCGGCAATGAGCCTTGAAACCCACTTGAGAAGATTGTCGGCCTATCTGACCGACAGAGAAGTACACACTCCAGAGAGTGTGTTGACGGATTGTATCATTGACGACGGCCCTTTGGGTTTTGAGAAAGGAGCCGAAGCCAAATAAAATGTGGAAATAGAAGATCCTCTGGAAGAAATAAATTTAGGGACGGAAGAAAAGAAAAGGCCCATTTTTGTCAGTGCTTTTCTGCCAGAGGATTACAAACAAAAACTTGTCGGATTAATAGCAGAGTACAAAGATTGCTTTGCATGGGACTACGATGAAATGCCTGGTTTAAGCAGAGATCTTGTCGAACACCGGATGCCACTTAGGGAGGATTGCAAGCCTGTTAAGCAGGCAAGTAGAAGGATTGCTCCAGAGGTGGTGCATAAAATCAAAGAGGAGGTACAAAGACTGCTTAAAGCAAAGTTCATTCGAACAACCAGGTATGTCGATTGGCTTTCTAATGTAGTTCCTGTCATTAAAAAGAATGGCAAAATGAGGATATGCATAGACTTTAGAAATTTAAATATGGCTACCCCCAAAGATGAATATCCGATGCCAATAGCCAACATGCTTGTCGACTCAGCATCAGGAAATGAGATTTTAAGTTGTATGGATGGCCATGCAGGTTATAATCAAATCTTTATAGCCGAAGAAGATGTGTCAAAGACTGCCTTCAAGTGTCCAGGAGCAATTTAGACATATGAATGGATTGTCATGCCTTTCGGTTTAAAGAATGCAGGGGCCACCTATCAACGAGCAATGAATACAATTTTCCATGATGTTATTGGAAAATTCATAGAAGTATATATTGATGACATGGTTGTCAAGTCCAAAACCAAAGATGACCACTTGGAGCATCTGAAGCAAGGGTTTGAAAGGATGAGAGAGCATAACCTCAAAATGAACCCAGAGAAGTGTAGATTCGTAGTGTCGGCTGCCAAATTCCTAGGATTCTTAGTCCACAAAAAAGGAATTGAGGTAGACAAGAATAAAGCCAGAGCGATCATGGAAGCCTCGGCACCGACATATAAGAAGGAACTACAATCCTTCTTAGGAAAGGTTAACTTTCTAAGAAGATTCATATCAAATATGTCAGGAAGGACAAGAATATTTGCACCGTCGGTCAAGTTGAAATCAGAGCAAAGCTTCATATGGGAGCCTTGTCACCAAGAGGCTTTTGACCAGATCAAGCAATATCTAGTCAATCCACCTGTCATGATGCCCGCAGTGCCTCGTCGACTGCTGGAGTTGTACATATCGGCATCTGAAGACACTATAGGATGTCTATTGGCCCAAGATGATGATGACAATGTTGAAAGGGCCGTATATTATCTAAGCACAGTCCTAAATGATGCTGAAAGAAGATATAGTGCAATAGAGAAGTTATGTCAAGCATTATATTTTTCTTGTACAAAACTTAAATATTATATGATGCCATGTCATTGATAAGCCTCTGGCTTATCTAGTTTTATAACTAGATGGACTGTGGTTTCTGTGCTAATTATTCGAGTTCAATCTCGTTTTCGCCCAAATTTGGCCTTGTTTTGTTCCTAAGTTAGACTTTGACTCGTTTTATGTATTTTTAGTAGTTTTTAGTTTATTTTGAATAGAATTACGCTTTTTGTTTCTTTTTATTGTTTCAGGTTAGAAGTGAAGCTCCGAGAGTCAAGGAAAGTCAAGAAACAGTGGAAATTGCCATTCTGGAGATACTCGCCCCGCGAGTGGACGCTCGCCTCGCGAGCATGAAGATCAGCAAAACAGCAACAATCATCAATTCTGTCTCGCCACGCGAGAGGCTTCTCGCCTCGCGAGAGCCTGAAGACCCTGGAAGACAAAGACCATAACGGCCTAGCCGTGATGAAGGTCACGGCTGTGACAGATTAAGGTTTGAAGACCCGCCTAACGAACATACTCTCGCCTCGCGAGAGTCCAAATTGAAAGCGCGCCATTTTTAATATTAGCCTTGCGAGAGTCTGTTCGCCTCGCGAGCACGCGGAGAATCAGAACTCTATATATTGCTGTTCCAGAATCAGAAAAGGAGCTCTCTTCGGAATCCTAGTTTTTCCACTTGTTTAGATCAGTTTAGGGACGAATCCTTGTTACTCTGGAGCTGCCTCTCCCTATTTTCTTCTTTTATTTTACAATGGTGGTTAATTCTGATTGTTCGTTTGTCATTACGGGCATGAGGAGCTAATCCCCTCGTCTAGGGGATCAATGAAACCACCCATGGTGGTGTAGAATTCGATGTGATGTATGTTTCTCTCCCTTTTCTCAATTAATGTTTTCCAATTCTGATTTGATTGCGTTGATCATATGCATGCGTGATTGACTAGTTAAACGTGATGAGGCTTAGGAGGCAATTCGCGTTTTAGAACTTGAATTGGGATCATTGATCGACTATTGCACGAGAGTGAATAGAAGATCGGTGCAACCTTATAGGGAACAAGAATTAATAGAGTTTGATGATTAGGGTTATGAGACCTAGTAAGTAATTAACTCAATCATCGAATACGTCCTGTTGAGCACGACAGTGGATATAGGAGAATTTGGGGGTCCTGGTTGACATTGTAATTGAACTTAGGGAAGAATCATCATCACTTGGGTACTATGCATGATTGGGTAGGTGGATTTGAGACCCTAGATATTTTAATTCCATATTTTAATACCTTTAATTGATTTGTTAAATTGAATTGCAATCCTATTCTCTATCTCTCAACCATTTACTGTCACTTAACTAACATATCGAATTTCTCGCGAATTAGTTGAATTGGTAGCCCAATCCTTGTGTTCGACCTCGGTAAATTCTTACCGTGTTTATTTTATTACTTGCGACGACCCGGTACACTTGCCGGTGACTCAACAAGTTTTTGGCGCCGTTGCCGGGGATTGGCACAACCAATTTTCCTAATTTTAAGGAAGTTTGATTATTTGGTTAAAGCTATTTTTATTTCTTTTTTTTCTGTTATTTATTATTATTTCTCTCTACTTCTTTGATTCCACTTGGTCTTGCCTTGTTTTTGTATGCGAGGTACCCTTTCACAAGAGGACTTGCTATTTGATTCGGAGATCACCAAGACCTAGAAGCGCTTAAGGAAAGAAGCCAGGGAGCGAAAGAGGCTTGAAGCGAGTAATCTTGAGAGGATGGCCGAAGAAAACCCTCCTCCTCCTCCTCCTCCTCGTTACAAGCCTCTCTTCGAGTACAGTCTACCCAACTTGGGTGATTGTGATTCTTCCATCGTGAGAGGCAACCTCAATACAAACTCCTTCAAAGTGGAAGGATGTGTCACAAACTATATCCGTGAGAATCAGTTTGATGGGAGGGGCAGACAAGACCCTCACAGGCACATCACCCACTTCCTTGAAGCTTGTGACTTGCAGAGGACAAGAGGTGTTTCTTAGGATGAGTTTCGCTTGCGGCTATTCCCTCTCTCTCTTAGGGATGTCGCTCGCGATTGGTTTGACAGCTTGGATAGGAACAGTATCAGAACTTGGGAGCAAATGGCACAAAAGTTCCTAACTAAGTATTTTCCTCCTCAGAAAGCGGCACAAGCAAGAGTAGCCGTTACATCTTTCAGACAGACAGAGGATGAAACTTTTAATAAAGCTTGGGAGAGTTGCAATGTGCTCTTGAGAAGATGTCCTTCAGCTTTCTTTGACTCGGTCTCCAAAGTTCAACATTTCTTTAATGGGTTAAGGGGACGCTATCAGATGAATTGTGATGCCGCAGCTGGTGGTTCCTTTTCCTTTTTATCAGCCGAGGATGGATGGGCATTATTAGAGAATATGTCGTACAATGATTACAACCGTGGTAGGGAAACCTCAAGTGGAGTCAGTTCTGCAACAATGGAAGCCATTCTAGAGAAAGTTAAATCGTTGAAGATACAAGTTACGGCTTTGTCAGAGAACAAGAAGGTTAATGCGATACACGAGGGAATGCCTTCGGGTTGTGATAATTGTAATGGAAATCATGACATTCAGAGCTGTCCGTTCAACTTCTCTCGAGAACATGTGGACTCATGCCACAATTTCTATGACAGCGTGCCCCAGAACAACTATAAGAGGAACAGTCAGAATCAGAATAGGGGCTATATGAGGAGAGACCATCCGGGTTTCGCTTGGAGTAATGCTAGTGGTGGTCTAGCCGGGCAACAACATCCTCAACAGAACTGGCAACAACAACCTCAACCGGGTCTGAGGCCGAACATTGGAATTCAGCAGCGCAATACTCAGTAGGCTCTTTTGGGGACTAATCAATTGCAAATAACTGATGGTGGAAGGCAGCCTTAGGAGTTGGCTTTTGAGAAGATGAGCGCGACAGTTGAGAAGTTGTCAATCGATACAAGCACTGCCATTGACAAGTTGGCAACTCATACAGGGTCGGCAATTCAGAATCTAGAGACGCAGATAGCTCAGCTCGCAAGGCAACTTAATGAGCGTCTCCCAGGCACTTTCCCAGGTGATACCGAGAACAACCCTAAGAACCAATGCAATGCCATAACAATCAGGAGCGGTAAGGTGTTGGGATCTAACAGGGGTGCAACTAGTTCTCAGGAAGACAAGGCCCCGGAACAACCACATGTTGAGGAAGAACAACCTGAGAAAGAGGAGTTGGCAAGTGACAAGGCACCGGAGCAAGGGGGAAGGCTGAAACTTGTAGATGACGAGTTCCGAAAAAAGAAGTGGGTTGAACCCCAAGACCTCCCGCCCTACATGAAGGTACCATATCCTGAAAGATTGAAGAAGCCTCAACAAGATAAACAATTCAATAGATTCCTTGATGTCTTCCGCAAACTTCAAATTAACATTCAATTTGCGGAAGCCTTGGAACAAATGCCATCGTATGCCCGGTTTATGAAGGAGCTTCTCTCCAAGAAGCGGAGAATAGTGTATGAGGAAACGATTGCTTTGACCGAGGAGTGTAGTGCCATTCTTCAAAGAAAACTACCTCCAAAGTTGAAGGATTCCGGTTCTTTTTGGATACCATGCACCATTGGGGGGATGACTCTAGGGAAGGCATTATGTGATCTAGGGGCAAGCATCAACTTGATGCCCCTCTCTATGATGAAGAGGTTGGGGATCAAAGAAGTCAAAGATACGCGGATGTCACTCCAACTGGCCGATCGTTCTATAAAATATCCTTATGGAGTGGTCGAAGACTTGTTAGTGAAGGTGGACAAGTTCATATTTCCGGCGGACTTTGTGGTGCTTGATATGGATGAAGACGCCGAGATCCCTCTCATATTGGGTAGGCCCTTCTTGGCCACTGGGGGTGCCTTGATAGATGTGCGACAAGGGAAACTCACTCTTAGGGTGCAAGATGATGAGGTAGTCTTCAATGTCTTTGAAGCAATGAAGCACCCTGTTGAGAGGTCGGATGTGTGTCGAGTGGATGTGGTGGAATCAATTGTTAAGACAAAGGCAACTAGAGAAGCCCATGGTTCTTCACTAGCACAAGTGTTGGTAAAATTCCATGATGATGACAGAGAGGAAAAAGACCCTTTAGGGGATGAGGTCTATATTGAGTGGTTAAAAGACATGGAAGCCTTACCGAGTCTCGCAAGGGATGAATGTGCAAAGGAAGAGCTCAACAACAAAGGCATGGAAAGGGATGATAACGCACTGGAGTTGAAAGGTGGCACAACCGTGGTGGTCAATGAAAACAATGAGTTGATCCCAAAAAGGTCCATCACGGAGTGGAGAGTATGTGCCGATTATAGAGGGCTTTTGGATTTAAATGAGTTGTCCAGGATCCGCAAGCAAGCAATCTGCAAAAAGAGGACTAAGGAAAGGAATGACAAGCACATCTTGCCTAGGAAGTTTGAGCCCGGACAAATGGTACTTCTTGATAATTCAAGGTTGAAACTCTTTCCTGGAAAGCTAAGATCAAGGTGGTCGGGACCATTCAAGGTCCTCCAAGTTTGTCCACACGGAACAATAGAACTAGAAGGGGCCTCTGGTAACTTCAAGGTGAATGGGCAAGGGCTTAAGCATTATCATGGGGAGGCATGGCATGGCAAGCAAGATCTTCTTCCGGATTAACCCTTAGGGGTGACTTGAGTCAGGCTCGGGACGTTAAACAAGCGCTACTTGGGAGGCAACCCAAGCTAGGTATCCTTTATTTATAGTCTCTGTCATTTTCATATTAAAAAAAAAAAAAAGAAAAAAAAAACTTGATTCGCCACGCGAATCCCAGTGGCCACGCGAGACAGAATCCCTGAATCTCAGAGGCTTGCTCACACTTCTGTCTCGCGCCGCGAGGTCTACTTCGCCTCGCGATTCTAGGCTTCATCATCTGTTGGAATTCCAGATTCGCCTCGCGAGATACTACTCGCCGCGCGATTCTGGAAAGTGTGAAGAACAATTTTTCCAGATTCGCCTCACGAGTGACATCTCGCCTCGCGAATCTGCAATTAAGTTTTTGATTTGCAGGAATTCTTCTAGGAGAGGCCTTTGGCCCAGCATAGGGGTGCCCGAGAGACCAATTGGATGAGGATGCAACCATAGAAGAGCTTTGCGTGGAAGTGGCCACCTCCACTATAATTTGATCAGGGAGCACCCTCTCCTTTCCTCACTCTTATTTTATATATCTGTGTTCTTTCATTGAGGACAATATATGCTTTAAGTGTGGGGGAGGGAACCAATTGCTGTTTATGTTTTTGTTTTTGTTTTTTGTTTTTGTTTTTGTTTGTCGCTCTTGAATAATTTTAGAAGATCAAGAGTGTTGTGTATGAATGTGTGTCGGCAAGCTTGTTGGATTTTAATTAAATTTGGCATAGATTGATTGCATGAATTATTTTGACCATTGATGATTTCCCCCTAGGTTCTGAAAATAGAAAAGTTGATCCCCATGTGAAAAATTGAAATTTGAACCTTGAGAACTTTATTGTGATTTCTTGATTTATGACAAGTTTGGGGTGAGGGGGTGCACGCACTAGGAATTGTATCTCGGTCAAACAATTTGCAAAATGTCCAGGTGAGGATTTGAGCCTCCAACTTTGTTTTTGATTGTGTGGATCACTTTCAAGTTGCACTTTCCCGAATTTGCTTGAATCTCTTCATGGTTTGCATGTTTATGTGTTGCATCAAATGATTTAGGCAATTTTCTTTGAATAGCTACTTGGCCTGAAAAGAACCATCCCTAATGTATGTTCCCCAGTTACCCACATTGAGCCTAATTAGCCTATTGTTTCTTGATGACCTTATTTTATAAGCCAAAATCTGGAAAAACCATGTTAACCCAATCTTAGGATTAGGAGAGCATGGAGACTGAGCAAGAGAAGGGTTGTGAGAAACTAAGTTTGGGGTGGCTACAAGGTGATATGTCATTTTGGGTTGAGAAAAAGAAAAATAATGGTTGAAACCCAAGGCAATATAAAAAAAAAGAGAAAGAAAGAAAATAAAACAATTGCCAAAAGAAAAGGGGCAAAACAAAAAAATTAGCAAGGAAAAGGCTATAGTCACCCGAGGCAAAAAGAAAAATGGAAAAAGGAATTGAAAGGAGATTCAATGTGTCAAATGCTCATGCTCTCTTAGTTCCTAGGGACTTAAGCCTAGTATCCTTGAATATCCTACCCTTAGCCAGGCCCCATTTCAACCTTTAAAAGACCTTCTGATGTTGCATACATGTTTTCGTGGGAACTATTTTTGAGATGAAAATCAAATTCATGGGAAGGACTCTTGATATGTGAAATTGAGTGAAAAGTTGATAGCCTAGACGAATTTGAGCGAATGAGTGAAATTTTACATACCCTTGTGAGGAAGGCAATTGTTTGAAATTGGTGATCTTCCTTTTTGTGTGTAACTTTGATCCTCAACTTAGATTAATGAATGCATGAATGATGAAGTTCTCAATTGTTTAAAGTAAATGAATGTGGGGATTACATTGATGCAAGGGGGGAAATCATTGAAGGAAAAACTGTTTTGTTAAGATTGCGTGAAATTTGTGTGAAATCGATTGAATCCCTTAAGCTTGCCAAGTTTTGAGTCCTTAGCTTGCTTGGGGACAAGCAAGGTTTAAGTTTGGGGTGTTTTGATAAGCCTCTGGCTTATCTAGTTTTATAACTAGAAGGAATGTGGTTTCTATGCTAATTTTTCGAGTTCAATATCGTTTTCGCCCAAATTTGGCCTTGTTTTGTTCCTAAGTTAGACTTTGACTCGTTTTCAAGAAACAGTGGAAATTGCCATTCTGGAGATACTCGCCCCGCGAGTGGATGCTTGCCTCGCGAGCATGAAGATCAGCAAAACAGCAACAGTCATCAATTCTGTCTCGCCATGCGAGAGGCTTCTCGCCTCGCGAGAGCCTGAAGACCTTGGAAGACAGAGACCATCACGGCCTAGCCGTGATGAAGGTCACGGCTGTGACAGATTAAGGTTTGAAGACCCGCCTCGCGAACATACTCTCGCCTCGCGAGAGTCCAAATTGAAAGCGCGCCATTTTTAATATTAGCCTTGCGAGAGTCTGTTCGCCTCGCGAGCGCGCGCAGAATCAGAACTCTATATATTGCTGTTCCAGAATCAGAAAAGGAGCTCTCTTCGGAATCCTAGTTTTTCCACTTGTTTAGATCAGTTTAGGGATGAATCCTTGTTACTCTGGAGCTGCCTCTCCCTCTTTTCTTCTTTTATTTTACAATGGTGGTTAATTCTGATTGTTCGTTTGTCATTACGGGGATGAGGAGCTAATCCCCTCGTCTAGGGGATCAATGAAACCACCCATGGTGGTGTAGAATTCGATGTGATGTATGTTTCTCTCCCTTTTCTCAATTAATGTTTTCCAATTCTGATTTGATTGCGTTGATCATATGCATGCGTGATTGACTAGTTAAACGTGATGAGGCTTAGGAGGCAATTCGCATTTTAGAACTTGAATTGGGATCATTGATCGACTATTGCACGAGAGTGAATAGAAGATCGGTGCAACCTTATAGGGAACAAGAATTAATAGAGTTTGATGATTAGGGTTATGAGACCTAGTAAGTAATTAACTCAATCATCGAATACGTCCTATTGAGCACGACAGTGGATATAGGAGAATTTGGGGGTCCTGGTTGACATTGTAATTGAACTTAGGGAAGAATCATCATCACTTGGGTACTATGCATGATTGGGTAGGTGGATTTGAGACCCTAGATATTTTAATTCCAGATTTTAATACCTTTAATTGATTTGTTAAATTGAATTGCAATCATATTCTCTCTCTCTCAACCATTTACTGTCACTTAACCAACTTATCGAATTTCTCGCGAATTAGTTGAATTGGTAGCCCAATCCTTGTGTTTGACCTCGGTAAATTCTTACCGTGTTTATTTTATTACTTGCGACGATCCGGTACACTTGTCGGTGACTCAACAATCATGTAATGGTGATTTCCAAAACTGACGTTATAAAGTATATGTTATCAAAACCATTCCTTAATGGGCGTATTGGTAAATGGACCATCGCCTTGTCAGAGTATTCTTTACAATACGTACCAGCTAAAGCTGTCAAAGGACAGGCAGTGGCTGCCTTTTTGGTAGACCATCCAGGACTGGATGTGCCAGAAATAGATGTTGTCAGTTTACAACCCTGGAAACTCTATTTTGACGGATCAAGGCATCAAGGAGGTAGTGGAGTAGGAATTTTAATCGTGACTCCACAAGGAACTCCTACTAAGTTCATGTTTGAACTTAAGTATCCATGTTCCCACAATGAAGCTGAATATGAAGCTTTGATTGTCGGATTGGAAATACTGATAGAAATAAAAGCACGAAATGTGTATATTTTTGGGGATTCTCAATTAGTCATCAAACAACTTACTCAAGAATACAAGTGCGTCAGCTACAACTTGACAAAATACTGTATCATAGCTAGTAGGTTGATGAAAAAATTCGATGACGTAATTGTTGAATATATTCCCAGAAATTTGAATCAAGAGGCCAACGAGTTGGCTCAAATAGCCTCAAGATACAAGATATCTCAAAAGACTTTGTCAGGACTAATAGAAATCAGAGAACTGTTGTATCCATTAGAAGAAAGAGATATTTTGGTTAATGATGTAATTCTACCTAATGACTGGAGGTTACCAATAATCGAATATTTGGAAAATCCAAGTCAGAATGTATATAGGAAAACAAAATATAAAGCATTGAATTATACAATGCAAGGAGGACTGTTATATAGAAGATATGTTGACGGGACTCTAGACAAGTGCCTGAGTGAGCAAGATGCTTATTTGTCTCTATCGGAAGTCCATGAGGGCATATGTGGAGCCCATCAGGCAGGTGATAAAATGAAATGGATCCTTCGATGGAGTTTGTATTATTGGCCAACTGTGATTAAAGATTGCATTTCGTTTGCCAAATCCTGTGAACAATGTCAGAAACATGGCCATACACAAAATGTACCGGCTAGCGAATTACATTATATTGTCAAGCCTTGTCCTTTCCGAGGATGAGCTTTGGATTTAATTGGCCAGATACATCCCTCTTCATCAAAAGGACATCAATTCATCTTCGTTGGAGTTGACTATTTTACCAAATGGGTAGAAGCAGTTTGCCTCAAAGCAGTCACCCAACAAAGCATAATTGATTTAATTGAAAATCACATCATTTGTCGGTTTGGCATACCCCAGACTCTGACAATAGATCAAGGGTCAGTATTCGTCGGCAAGAAAGTTGTGGAATACGTTGGTTCTAGGCATATAAAAATGCTCACATCTACACCATATTATGCACAAGCAAATGGCCAAGTTGAGGCCATAAATAAGATCATTATTAGTCTTATTAAAAAGCATGTGGGTCGACAGCCTAAGAGTTGGCATAATACTCTTGATCAAATACTGTGGGCATATAGAAATTCACCCAGATAGTCAACAGGAACCTCACCATATCGGCTAACTTATGGGCACGATCCTATGCTGCCTGTCGAAATCAATCTCCAATCCACTCACATTTAAAGGCAAAATGGCTTGCCTACCGACCAATATTGGAATGCAATGCTGGACGAATTGGATGAGTTAAGTGATGAAAGATTGATTGCATTAGAAAATTTGATCCGGCAAAAAGAAAGAATTGCAAAATTCTATGATAGCCGAGTTAAATTCAAATCATTTAAGGTAGATGATCTGGTGTGGAAAGTCATATTGCCCATGGATAAAAGTTGTCGAGAATATGGCAAATGGTCACCTAAATGGGAAGGACCATTTAGAATTGATAAAGTATTTTCTGGAAATGCTTATGCACTTGTCAATGTTAATACTGGCTTGAAAATCAAGTCAATTAATGGTAAGTATTTGAAGGAATATAAACCGACAATGTTGGAAGTAAAAATTGACAACAAGTGAAAGAAATAAGAATATTCACTAAATTGGCAATACAATGAAATATTGTCAAAAGTATAGGTTGTCAATTCAAGCCATATAGAGATTGGCGAAATGACAATATGCTATTAGAAATCAAGTTGTCAATTAAAGTTAATCTAATCCTAAAATACAAGGCTATGCGTCAGTAACATTTTATTCTCCTTTGACAATGCAGAGGTATAACCCAATTTGTTGAGGCTTCAGTCCCCATTTGATGAGGTTTCATCTGCTCCATATGTTGAGGATGCGCAAAGAAGAAGATTTGCTACAAAAGACATAAGCACATAGCCAAAGAAACAAAAAGGCTACGTGCTCAGTATCCGTCACAGGTTCATGATCTCTGCCTCTAAAGTATGCTATATATTTAGAAAAAGAGCATTTTGGCACATAGACATCAATCTGATTCTCTACTTCGACATCGGAATGCATGGTGGGGCCATCTGGACGAAGGCCCGTAATAGCCGACATGTCAAATAAAGTCGGACCCATCATCCCATAAGGAAAGTGAAAATTATTTGTGGTTCTATTCCAAAAAAAGACTGATGCCCCTATTAAAGAAAAGTCTACTAGCTTAACATGGCGAGAAAGCTGAATAAACTCAAAAATTCCAGCTTACTTCCCACACGTTGTGTTTTGCAGCCTGAACTCGGTCAAGCCAACTAATGTAAGTATCGAACCGAGTGGCAGGGGCATCCTAAAAATCCTATTGCTCTTTTTAAAGACATGAATAGGGATAGGAGTTAAGGAGGATAAAAATAGCCTTATTCGAGTTAGCAGAAGGAAAGGAACCGCGTAAACTCTTAGAAATTTCATTTTGGGCTACGAAAGGACCCAAGAATGCAGCAGGAGGACTCAAAGCAATAGAAGAATCAGGAATAGGGTAAATTACCTTAGATTCCTGCCATAACTCGGATTCTTCCAAAAGTGGGTCTTGAACTACTGCCCTAGGAGGAACAACCGTGGTTTGAGGTACTGAAGTCGACATCTTGGAAGATGTTGCCATGGAGATTGAACGGAGTGAGGAAGAGGAAAGGGTTTTTTTCCTTTAGAAAAGAAGGGTTTTCACGAGGGAAGAAGAAAGATAAGAAGAGGAAAATCAACAGTGATGTGACTGCTATTTAAAGAAAAGTGAAGACCTTTGGTTCGAATTCCAAGAGACCTGCGGCGTTATGATTATCCCTATTAAGTAGGGATGAAATTAAAGCAAGGTTTAATTAACGGATAAGAACCCAAAATTAAGAAAATTTGTTATCAATTCAAAATTCAAATTTTGCTATTCTTTCGGGCAAAGCCGTCGAAAAGCAAAACTTGGGGGGCATCTGTTAATGGAAGAATTTCAAATTCTTGACAGAAATAATTCCGACAGGAAGACGGAAGAACTGAGGGAAGAATTGTCAAAGATATAACAAATACCGCCATGAAGGATAAAGTCGAATTCAGAAGAATTGACAAATGGGAAGTTGACAAGAAGTTCTTCAGTTGACATGTCAGACAAACAAGGCCGTCGAAAAGCAAAACGTGGGACGCGTCTGTCAGGGGTAAAATTTTTGATTATTGACAGACACATTTGGCTGGCTGACGGAGAAATAAAAGTAATAACTAATATATTCTAGGTACTAAAGATATTTAGTAGACAAGAAAATATTGGTCGACAGAAAAGGATAAATCGACAACTCAGTTTTTTGACAAAGTATTAAGAAGAGTTGTCAAACGCACGAAAGAGTGAAAATGACCAAGTCCTCGAGACCGACAAGGCATTAGAAAAATAAGCTGTCAAGCGGCCAGACCGTCAAAAACAATCAAGTTGACGCGGAGCGGTTCAAGAAATTGAACGGTTATTGGAAGTGTTTGACAGACAGTTTAAGTATAAAATTAAGAAAACTGCCAAAGACATGTGGCAGTCTTATAGATAGGGAGTTATCTCTAGATAGTTATTTTATTTGCCTATAAATACTAGTAATCACAATGTAATAGAGGAGGTTACTTGATACACATCCTACATATCTCGATCACACAGCAGATTGACGGATTACATTCAAGTATTTCCTCCGCCCTTTTCATTTTCAATTCAATTTAGTATTATAACCCAGTACAATACTGGTTTTTATCCTTCAAAATTCTTTACTCGTTCTTTAATACCGATTATGTTTTTTTTTCAAGTTCTTTACATGTTCTTCGTTACTTTCAGCATTTCTTTCATGCTCTTTATTTAAGTTCTGTTATTTTATTACGTTTAATAGTCATTTAATCACGCTTTATACAGATTGCTTTTCAGATTAGTGTTATTTCCATTTCATAAAAAGTTATGCAATTAGGAAGTTACTTTTGTTTAAGAAACTGACTTTTCTTTTCAAATTAGAAATACATTTTCAAAATACAAAACCCAAGTCTTTGCCAGTATTTATTAGATTTGACTAATTTGTCAAATTCATACTTGGCAGACATACATACACATATCCTGACGAGATTACCGCATAACTCGTTCGCCCCACACTCGTCTGATCTTTAATTATTTGTAACAAAGGGATTTTGGACACCAACCAAAAACCAGCGTTAACACCTTGCAAGACGACCAAGATTATCACCTTGTACCACAATTTTAAATTCTGATTTATTTGACCCGTGTGCGACAGCGGATCAAATCGGCACCGTTGCCGGGGATCTTTGATCTCCATTAGCCAATTCAAGAACCTTACTCACTTTAGTTTATAACTGACATTTTATTTTAGTGTTTTCTTTGTTTTTTCAGGTTGTGACTTTGGAATTGCATAGTGAGATTGGTCTTCTGACTAAGAAGTGACAATTTTTCCCTTGAACCGAAAATCGGTTTTCGGTCAACTTTGTCAGATTGCTCTGAAAATTTCAAAGAAAATCCAAAAAATCAATGACCAAGACCCACCTATTAGGGACTAATTACGTGGCTTTGGGTGTCAAATTCCAAAATTCCATCGTTTGGACCACTTTTCCAATTTTTTGAATTTTTTCGTATTTTTAAAAAAATACAAAAAAATTGTGTTTGCTTTGTTTTATTGTTAGAGATTTTCTGTGGTGTTTTTGATTTTTTTAGATTTTATTTGGTATGGTTTGTCAATTTATTTTTCATTTCAGCAATTAGGACATTGTTGGTATTTCCTAAATTGTTTTACTACCTTATTCTATTCTCATGATGCATGACTAGATCCAATCTTGAGGCTTTGCTTACTTTTGATCCTGAAATAGATAGAACTTTTCATGCACTTGATAGACTTAATAGGGCTGGTAATAACATAGGTAGTGATAGTGATAGTTATAGCATATTCAGTCATACTCTATTTGATTGAGTCTGTTGTTAGTATTGATACCATGGCTGGAAGGACACTAAGAGAACTTGATGCACCTGATATCACCAATAATGCTTTGTGTATTGATAATCCTGATGTTGAGATTCCCTTTGAACTTAAATTTGGCCTGATTCACTTACTGCCTAAATTTAATGGACATGCCGGTGAAGATCCTCACAAGCATTTGAAGGAGTTCCACATTGTATGCTCCACCATGAGACCCCAAGGAATTCCAGAGGAGCATATCAAGCTTAGAGCTTTCCCATTCTCTCTGCAGGATGCTGCCAAAGAATGGCTAGGAGAGCTGCTTCAATCAGGAAAGATATATGTGGCATTAGGCAGTTTGATAAGGAATCTTTGCATGAATACTAGGAGAGATTTAAGAAGTTGTGTGCAAGCTGGCCTCACCATCAGATTTATGAACAATTGCTCATCTAATATTCTTATGAAGGCCTGCTGCCTATGGATCGAAACATTGTAGATACTGCCAGTGGTGGAGCACTTGTGGATAAAACCCTAGCTAATGCAAGAAGCCTGATTGATAACATGTCCATCAATTCCCAACAGTTCACCACCAGAAACAACTCAGTGGTACTTACAAAGGGAGTGAATGAGATTCGAGCTACTGATAATAAACACTTGGAGACCAAGCTTGATGAACTTACTTCCTTGGTGAAACAGTTAGCAATGAATCAAGTTCAAACAACTAGAATTTGTAGCATTTGCACCTCAAAAGAGCATCCGACAGATGCATGCCCTTCATGGCAGGAGAGTAATAATGTTGATATCCCTCAGGCCTATGCAGCTAATATATTCAATGACAACAGTGCTACAACCATGATCTGTCCATTAACAAGTATAACCCCGACTGGAGAGACTATTCAAATCTGAAATGGGGAAATACTTCTGCACAGTCTAGGCAACAACCTGCCCCCACAGCCCGATTACAATGGTAACAACACAAAGACAGCTACCAAATCTGAGCCTTCATTGGAAGACCTTGTCAAGCAGATGGTAGTTCAGAATCTCCAATTCCAGTAAAGAACATATTCTACCATTCAAAATTTGGAGGCTAAGATTGGACAGCTGGCAACTTCAATTAATCAGATGCAGACTCAAGGATCTGACAAACTGCCTGCCTAATCGGGAGTAAATCCGAATCTCAGTGCAATTACTCTCAGATCAGGCAAGGATGTTGAGACCCCAGAAGTTCATGAGCCACATGCTGCAGCAGAAAACTCAAGTGCCAAAAAAAGTGAGAAATCAAATTCCATCACTCCTGATGATGTTGAACAGTCCATACCACTTCCCTTTCCTCAGAGAGCCGTGAAGACTAAGAAGATGGATGAGGCAGATAGGGACGAGGAAATCTTGGACACATTTAGGAAGGTTGAAGTGAACATCCCCCTCCTTGAGGCAATTAAGTAGATTCCGAGATATGCCAAGTTCCTTAAAGAGTTGTGCACACACAAGAGAAGACTGAAAGGAAATGAAAAGATCAACATAGGCGCAATGTTTCAGCACTCATACAGCCCATGATGCCCCAAAAGTGCAAGGATCCAGGAACTTTTACTATTCCATGCACCATAAACAATAGTAAATTTGAAAATGCCATGTTAGATCTAGGTGCCTCAATTAATGTTATGCCTACATCTGTTTTTAACTCTCTTGCTCTTGGACCTTTGAAGAATACAGGTGTTTGTAGAGGATGTACTTGTTAGTGTTAATGACCTGATTTTTCCTGCAGATTTTTACATTCTGGACATGGAGGGAGGGTCAAATTCTAGCAAGATTCCCATCATACTTGGCAGACCCTTCCTCAAGACAGCCAAAACCAAGATTGATGTTCATGCTAGAACACTTTCCATGGAATTTGGGGATAGTGTAGTCAGATTTAATATCTTTGATGCCATGAAACACCCCATGGAGGAGCATTCTGTTTTACAAATTGAATTACTTGCTAACTTAGTTGATGACACTTATCCTGATTTACTTACTGTAGATTTTCCTTCTTTGTCTGATTTTCGTGATACTTATACTTGCAATAATTGCACTGACTCTCAGTTGTGTTTTGTTTGTTTTGATGTTGCAGATTGCATGACTGAACCTGATAATATTTCTGCAGATATCATACAGATAGAAAATAAAGATTTACAAGCTGAGTTACAGGTTGCAAATGTAATTCTTTCCACCAGGATACTTCCATCCATTGAGCAGCCACATACTCTAGAGCTCAAACCACTCCCATAGCACTTGAAATATGCTTATTTAGAAGAGAGTGAGAAGCTACCTGTGATTATCTCCGCAGACCTTCATGCTGAACAAGAGGAAAAGCTGTTGCAGATTTTAAGGAAACATAAGAAAGCTATTGGGTGGACCTTGGCTGACATTCCTGGCATTAGCCCCTCCATGTGCATGTTTAGGATATTACTTGAGGATGGAGTGAAACCAGTGAGCCAGCCACAAAGGCGACTTAATCCCTTGATTCCGGATGTGGTGAAGAAGGAGGTGACCAAGCTTTTACAAGCGCGCATCATATATCCTATATCTGATAGTCATTGGGTGAGCCTTATCCAGGCAGTTCCCAAGAAGACTGGCCTCACAGTGGGTAAGAATGAGAATAATAAACTTATCCCCACTAGAGTACAAAACAGTTGGAGAGTGTGCGTTGACTATAGGAGACTCAACCAAGCGACTCGGAAGGATCACTTCCCTTTACCTTTTATTGATCAGATACTTGAGCGCTTGACTAGAAAATCTCACTATTGTTTTCTTGATGGTTTTTCAGGTTACTTCCGGATTCATATAGCACCAGAGGACCAAGAAAAGACCATATTCACTTGCCCTTTTGGCACTTTTTCTTATCGGAGGATGCCCTTCGGCCTATGCAATGTCCCTGCACTTTCCAGTGGTGCATGATTAGTATTTTTACTGACTTTTTAGAAAATTGCATAGAAGTGTTTATCGATGACTTTACTGTGTACGGTTCCTCATTTGATGTATGTTTGGACAGTTTGGATAGAGTTATGCATAGATGCATTGAAACTAACCTTGTTCTTAATTATGAGAAATGTCATTTTATGGAAGAACAGGGCATAGTTTTAGGACATGTGATATCTAAGAAAGGGATGGAAGTGGATCCTGCCAAGATTGATGTGATTTCTAATTTGCCTTATCCATGTTTCATACGTGAGATTCATTCTTTCCTTGGTCATGTAGGTTTCTACAGGCGCTTTATCAAGAATTTTAGCAAGATAGCCTTTCCATTGTCCAACTTGTTGCAAAAGGATGTGAACTTTACCTTTGATGATAAAAGCAGGGAGGCATTTGACTGCCTAAAGAAGGCCTTGACCTCCACTCCCATTATTCAGCCACCTGATTGGACTCTACCCTTTGAGATTATGTATGATGCATCTAATTATGCATTGGGAGCTGTCCTTGCACAAAGAGTTGGCAGAGCTGCCCATGTTATTTACTATGCTTCTAGGACTTTGGATTTTGCACAGGCTAATTATACCACCACTGAAAAAACTTTTAGATATTGTATTTTCACTTGATAAATTTAGATCATATTTGCTTGGTTCTAAAGTGGTTGCTTTTACTGACCATGCAGTTTTAAAGTTCCTATTGAAGAAACCTGAGGCGAAGCCAAGACTGATTCGGTGGATACTGTTGCTCCAGGAGTTTGATTTGGAGATTTAAGATAAGAGCGGAGCAGGGAACCTAGTAGAAGACTATTTGAGCAGGATAGATAGGGTTGAGGATCTTCTCCCCATTCATGATGATTTCCCTGATGAGCAGGTTTTACAGCTGTGAGATGTGACACCTTGGTTTGCTGATTTAGTTAACTATTTGGTTGCTAATGTTTTACCTACGCACGCATCTAAAGAATAAATATATAAACTTAAGAATGATGCCCAATATTATGTGTGGGATGACCCTTACTGGTGGAAATTTTTTAGTGACCAGGTGATTAGGAGATGTGTACCTGACTATGATATTCAGTCCATTCTTCACTTCTGTCATGCCTCTCAGGTGGGAGGACACTTTGGACCACAACGGACAACGAGGAAAGTACTGGACTCAGGTTTCTTTTGGCCCACCATCTTCAAGGATGCATTTGAGACATTCCGCACTTGTGAGCAGTGCCAGAGAGCAGGAACAACCATCACTCAAAGGAGTGAGATGCCCCAACAACCTATGCTTTTTTGTGAGATATTTGATGTGTGGGGTATCTATTTTATGGGCCCCTTTCCTGTCTCTTTTGGTTTTTCTTACATTTTGCTTGCTGTTGATTATGTCTCTAAGTGGGTTTAGGCCAAAGCCACTCGGACTAATGATTCTCGAGTTGTTGTGGATTTTGTCAGGTCTAATATTTTTTGTAGGTTTGGGATACCTAGAGTCATCATAAGCGACCAAGGCACTCACTTTTTCAATCACACCATGGAGTCCTTGCTTCAGAAGTATGGGGTTATGCATAGAGTATCTGCACCTTATCATCCTTAAACTAATGGACAAGCTGAAATCTCAAATAGGGAGATCAAATAGATTCCAAAAAAGATGGTGCAAACAAATAGGAAGGATTTGAGTCGCCGGCTAGAGGAAGGTCTTTGGGCTCATAGGACGACGTACAAAACACCCATAGGGATGTCCCCATGGTAAGGCATGCCATCTTCCGGTGGAAATAGAGCACCGTGCTTATTGGGCGGTAAAGAGTTGTAACTTTGAATTTGACCAAGTGGGCTTGGAAAGAAAGCTTCAATTGCAACAACTTGAGGAGCTTCGGTTAGAGGCTTGGGAGAACTCCAAGATTTATAAGGAAAAGACTAAACACTTTCATGATAAGATGATATCTAGAAAGGAATTTTCTGTTGGCCAAAAAGTGTTATTGCTCAACTCTCGCCTTAAAATCATGGCCGGTAAGCTTCGACCCAAATGGCTTGATCCTTTTGTTCTTACTAACACTTTTCCTTATGGTGCAGTGGAAATAAAATGTGAAGTGACCAATAAGATCTTCAAAGTCAATGGCCGCCGTCTCAAAATTTTCCATGAGAGCCCCACACTTGAGGACGAAGCTATAGAAGAGCTCTCTTTGGAAAAGCCTACCTACCCTCAAGCTTCAACTTCTCCAACTTGATAAGGGGGTGCTTTCTCTCCTTAGTCTTATTTTATGCTTGTCTTTCTTTTGCTATATACTTACATTGAGGACAATGTGTGAATTAAGTGTGTGTGTGGGTGGGGTGGGGGGGGGGGGGGGGGGGGATCTTTAGCATTTAGTTTTAAACTTTTGATTTTGCTTTGTTTTATTTTTAGTTTTGCATTTTTTTTATTTCAAAAAAAGAATTCCTTGAATTGCATGTTTTGTTTTCCATTGAATTTCGTGGTTTGTGTGAGTGATTTCACTATTCTTGGACTATAGGATTTGTGGCATGATATGGATGACTTTCTTGCATTCTTAGTATGATAAGTTGGATTGGAATACTAAATTGTGCATCATTTGTGATAGAAATTGGTCCTTTGTGAGATTTGAGCCTTAAAATGAATGGAATACACTTTGCCATTCTCTTTCCTTCTTGTATGATTTCGCTCATGATTGTTAGTTACTCTAGAACTTGACTTGACTCTTTTTGAAACTTCTTGTTCACATGCATGTATTGAAGTGATCTAGGCAATTTTTATTCTTCTTTTTTAAACCACTGGCCAAATAAGCCTATCTTAAAATTATTCCCTTGTTAGCCCCTTTGAGCCTATTTATCCCATTATTTGTTTTATAGCTCATTAATTACAAGCCTAAAAGTGAAAAACAATGATATGACCCAACCTTAGGGGATAAAGGAGCTTTGCTTTGAAATTATTTTGGAAATGAATTTTGCATAAGTGTGGGGGCTCAAAAGTTGGGATGTCATGTGCTAGAATATATAAATGTTGTTGCTTGATTGGAAATTTGGCAAGTACAAAAAAAGAAGGAAAAAAAATGAAATAAAAAAAAGGAAAGAAAAAGAAAAGAGAAGTTGGTTGTGATGCAAAAAGAGAAAAAGGTGAAAATAAAGAACAAAAGTGTAAAAATGGAGAAGGGATTGGAATTGTATTTTGTTGAAGTGCTTTCTCATTGCTCTCTCATGATTATTTAGTAATTAATTCCCATTGCTCCTCTATCCTCTTGGGTTTACAGCTTAGTTATCCTTTCATTTATCCCACCTTGACCTTGGCCCCATTACAACCTTAACAGAGTCCTTTTGATCTTTATGTGCATGTATTTCAAGTGTGGATGTTAAAGGCTTGTCAAGCTTATGGTAGTGTTAGCATTCATGATGTGCTTTGAGTGTAAACACTAGCCTAAACACTCGACAGGTTGAGAGAATTTTATATTGAGGATTCTATCACTTTTGATTCACTCTTGGTTATTCTATTCCCTTGATTACTTTGAATGTTGTAAGATGTTGTTCATGATTGTCATGGTTCCTTGAATCCTGGATGAGCTTTCACTTGCCACTTTGCATTAATGGAATTCATTGGAAGTGCATCTTTGCTTTCATTCATTTTGTTTTTTTTTCCAAAACTTGTATGTCTTGACCATGAGTTTTGCTCGGAGTGCAAAAGCTTAAGTGTGGGAGAATTTGATCAATGCATTTTAATATACTTTTTATAGCATTGCACTTGGTGTTTTTGGATGTTCTTTGTACCCAATATTGGATTCTTAGCATGTTTTCATATCTTTGGGTCTTAATTGGCCTTTAATGAATTTCTTTGTCAATTTTCGGATTTTAGTGCATCCTGACCCATCTCCCTTTTTCAGGCCATAACTTGGGCTATACTTGTCCGATTTGAGTGTTCTTGGCGGCGTTGGAAAGCTAAGAAGCAGAACTACAACTTTCATGTTGACCACTAAGCCCAGTTAGGACGTTTTGAGGTCGAAAATTCTAATTACCGAAGCTGTCTAAATTAGTGCGGGAATTGGAATTATTGTTGTCATATCTCCATGTAATCAATCATTAATGGGCCAATTAATTCCCATTGGACTCTCTAGGTCAGACGTATTAGTTTACCCTAGGATTATAAGTAGGTGGTTTGGAGACCTTGTTTATCATCTTTGGAGTGACGGCAACATCTCCTAGTTTCTTCTCCATAGTTGATTTTCGATCAAGCCTCCCATGGAAGGCTAAACTTTTAGATTAATTCACTGGTTTTGGATCTTTACAAAGACCTTGAGGTCTGGTTTTCAATGTTAATTTCGTTATAGTGATTCTACAACTTTTCCTTTTAATTCTTCATCTCTTGATCACTGTTTGCAATTTCGTTTTTGTGTTTTGATGCTTAATAACTCAAACTCGTTTTTGCATTCCAATCTAATTAAAAATCTGAATTGAGATTATTCGAAGCACTTCGAACTCTTGTTTTGATTTGTTATGAGTAGGGATTAATAGGATCTACAATGTTAGTGTAGGTTTGATTGAATTCGGTTTTCAAATTGATTATGGTTTTGTGATGCTTTTTCCATTATTATAATTAATCAAATTTTGTGATGCTTAATCCAGTAGGAATTCGTATAGGATTAATTGATGCTTAATTGGTTAATTTTATGATCAAACAAGAACATAATCATGAAAAGAGATTAAATCCTCTGAAACCAGTGATAGGTCCAAGTGAAATTACCTTAAACTAGTGTATTAGTCGATTTGATTGATTCTCATATCTCTTTTACAATCTATTTTCTTCTCTCATTGAATTCAAAAAGCCCCCCTTTTTCTCATTACTTTGCATGATTTTTGTATTTGGTTAATTGAATCAGAAATCCTTGCTAGATGACCAAGGTTATCACCTTGTACTACTGTTTTAAATTCTGATTTATTTGACCCGCGTGCGACAGCGGATCAGTATTCCGCAATGCCTTCTTGGATAAGTATTTTCCTCGAAGTGCTAGAGTTGAGAAAGAACGGGAATTCCTACATCTGCAACAAAGGGATCTATCAATTGGGGAATATGCAGCAAAATTTGAATCACTTGCTAAATATTTCCGTTTCTTCCAAGCTCGACCTGATGAGATTTGGAAATGCGAGAAGTTTGAAGGAGGACTGAGGCTTGAGATCAAAGAGTCAGTGTTACTACTACAGATTCGAAATTTTCAAGAGTTGGTGGAGATGTGCCAAAAGATAGAGTAAATGAAGAAAGGAAGGGATAACAGAGGCAATGTTGGAGGACCGTCTCGATCTACCAATCAATTCCAGAACCAGAAAAGAAAGCAGAACCAGACGAAGCCATACTACAGACCACCAGGAAACAACCAGAACCAATAACCATACCGTCCAGTTACTTCTACATCTGGTAGCGGAGGCCAGAGGAACCAAGATCAAGGCTATGTTCAGAGATGTTACAAGTGTGGAAGCGTGAACCATGCTACTGAAAACTGTTTGCTGAAGAGAGTGAAATGCTCAAGTGTGGACAAGTAGGACACATGGCCAAAGATTGCAATGCTCAGAGGTCTGCACCAGTTGGTAACAATTCAAGGACCAATAAACCAACGGCTAAGGGAAGGGTTTATACCATGAGCGATGCTGAAGCTTCACAGTCTGATGATCTCATACAAGATTATTGCGACATAGCTGGTAATCTTTTAACTGTACTTTTTGATTCGGGTGCAACACATTCTTTCATCTCGATGGATTGTGTGAGACATTTGAAATTACCTGTTTCTTCCATGACATATGATTTGATTGTTTCAACCCCTACTGTTGAACCCATTATGGTAAATAATATATGTCTGAATTGTCCTATTGTTATTCAGGATAGACATTTTCTTGTAAATCTGATATGCCTGCCTTTAATACAGTTAGATGTAATTTTAGGCATGGATTGGTTATTTTCCAACCATATTCTTTTAGACTGTGCCCATAAAACTTATGTTTTTCCTAATCCTGAGATTTCTGGATTTTTAACAGCCAACCAAGTAAGAACTTCTTCGAAAGTAGGAGACCAGGGATGCTTGTTTTTTTCTAGCTTAGAAGTCGAGGGGGAGATCGATCTGAGTACGGTATCAGTAGCAAACGAATTTTCGGACGTTTTTCCGAACAATGTTCCGGGTTTGCCTTCAATTAGGGATATTGAGTTCTCCATCGATCTAGTTCCTGGAATTGGTCCGATTTCAATCGCTCTGTACCGAATGGCACTTACAGAGCTGGTCGAGTTGAAAACTAAACTAAAGGGCCTTCTGTCCAAACAATTCATAAGACCGAGTGTATCCCCGTGGGGAGCACCAGTTCTATTAGTAAGAAAGAAGGTCGGAGGTTCAAGACTATAGATTTTCGACAACTCAACAAGGTGACGATCAAGAACAAATACCCTCTACCAAGAATTAACGATCTGATGGATCAATTGAGAGGAACTGTGGTATTCTCGAAGATAGACTTAAGGACGGGTTATTATCAAATAAGAGTGAAGACAGAAGGTATACCCAAAACTGCATTTAGAACTTGTTATGGACATTATGAGTATCTCGTAATGCCTTTTGGAGTAATGAATGCACCTGCAATCTTCATGGACTACATGAATCGGATTTTTCATCCGTTTCTTGATAGGTTCGTCATTGCGTTCATTGATGATATCCTCATTCACAAAGAAAGATCAACCTTTCATGTAGACTGCAAAATGAGAGGAAAACTTTCCAAGGATAAAGGAGCGTGTGACAACTTCGCCAGTGCTAATACTTCCCGAACCAAATGAACCCTCTGTAGTATATTGCGATGCATCACATCAAGGTTTGGGTTGTGTATTATTGCCATATCGAAAGGTTGTAGCGTACGCGTCACATCAGCTGAAGACTCATGAGAGGAATTATCCGACACAAGACCTAGAGTTAGCTGCCGTGGTTTTTGCATTAAGGATATGGATACACCACCTTTATGGAGCCAAATTTGATGTCTTTAGTGACCACAAGAGTCTAAAGCACCTGTTCGATCGAAAGGAGCTCAATATGAGACAAAGGCGATGGATGGAATTTTTAAAAGACTATGACTACACATTGCAATATCATCCTGGAAAAGTGAATGTAGTAGTAGATGCACTGAGCTGGAAAGCCATTCATATTTCAGCTATGATGGTAAAGGAACTTGAGTTGATTGAGAAGTTCCGAGATCTCAATTTAATTATGGAAGTAAGCCAAAAGAAAATCAGTTTGGGAATGATAAAGATTTCTAGTGGCTTAATGGAAGAGATCCGAGAGCAACAAGCTGTGGATGATTTAATTTAAGAAAAGAAAGATTTAATGGAGAAAAGAAAAGTTACCGAGTCTATCTTGGGATCGGATAACATCTTAAGGTGCAAAGGCAGAATTTGTGTACCTGATAATCCTGAGATGAAAAATATGATTCTGGAAGAATCATATAAGAGCAAGTTAAGTATTCATCCCGGATCAACTAAGATGTATCAAGATTTAAAGCAAAGGTTTTGGTGGCCAGGCATGAAAAAGTAAGTTGCTGAGTATGTAGCATCATCTCTGACTTGTCAGAAAGCAAAGGTAGAACACCAAAGACCTGGAGGAATGCTTAGCAAGCTACAGAAGGAAGAGGTCTAACCTCTTTTAGTCGTCAGAATCCACCCCAGTTTCATGGAGAGACCGACTCTGAAATGGCAGATTTGTGGATACAAGAACTTGAGAAGATCTTTGAACTGATCCACACCCCAGAGGGAGTCAAAGTTTCCTATGCTACCTTCCTACTCTTGGGAGATGTTGAATACTGGTGGAAGGGCACCAGACAACTGCTAGTGGCTGACCATCAGGAAATCACTTGTGAGGTATTCCACAATGCCTTCTTGGATAAGTATTTCCCTCCAAGTGCTAGAGTTGGGAAAGAATGGGAATTCTTACGTCTTCAACAAAGGGATCTATCAATTGGGGAATATGCAACGAAATTTGAATCGATTGCTAAATATTTTCGTTTCTTCCAAGCTCAACCTGATGAGAGTTAGAAATACGAGAAGTTTGAAGGAGGACTGAGGCTTAAGATCAAAGAGTCAGTGTTACCACTACAGATTCAAAATTTTCAAGAGTTGGTGGAGATGTACCAAAAAATAGAGAAAATGAAGAAAGGAAGGGATAACAGAGGCAATGTTGGAGGACCGTCTCGATCTACCAATCAATTTCAGAACCAGAAAGGAAAGCAGAACTAGAGGAAGTCATACTATAGACCACCAGAAAACAAACAGAACCGACAACCATACCGTCCAGTTACTTCTGCATCTGGTAGCGGAGGCCAGAGGAACTAAGATCAAGGCTATGTTTAGAGATGTTACAAGTGTGGAAGCATGAACCATGCTACTGACAAATGTTTCCTGAAAGGAGTGAAATGCTTCAAGTGTGGACAAGTAGGACACATGGCCAAAGATTGCAATGCTCCGAGGTCTGTACCAGCTGGTAACAATTCAAGGACCAATAAACCGACGGCTAAGGGAAGGGTTTATACCATGAGCAGTGCTGAAGCTTCACAGTCTGATGATCTCATGCAAGGTAATCGCGACATAGCTGATAATATTGTAACTGTACTTTTTGACTGTTTTGTATGATTCGGGTGCTACTCACTCGTTTATATCACTTGATAGAGTCAAGAGTCTTAACTTTCCTATTACCTTTATGAGTTATGATTTGATTGTTGCCACACCTACAAACAAGCCTCTTCTCACTTCACATGCATGCAAGAACTGTCATATTGTTATTGATGGTAGAACCTTTACTGTTGATCTTGTATGTTTACCCTTGAAAGATCTTGATATTATTCTTGGCATGGACTGGTTATCTTCCAACCATGTCCTTCTAAACTGTTTTGATAAGACCTTAGTTTTTGGCACTCCTGTGGAGTCTAAGGATTCGACCTTTCTATCTGTTAGCCAAGTCAAAGCTTCGATGAAAGACGAAGCCCAAGTATACATGATGTTAGCTTCCCTGGAAGTAGAGCGCAGCCCTCCTGATGTCGCCAGCGTGCCTGTTGTGCGGGAGTTTCCTGAAGTGTTCCCGAGGGATGTTTATAACTTGCCCCCAGAGAGGGACGTGGAGTTCACCATAGATTTAGTGCCTGGCACCGGGCCAATATCCATAGCACCTTATAGAATGTCTCCTCTAGAGCTAGCCAAGTTGAAGGAATAGATAGAGGACCTGATGATGAAGCAGTTCATTAGGCCTACTGTGTCTCGGTGGGGAGCACCGGTGTTGTTAGTAAAGAAGAAGGATCGTAGTATGAGGTTGTGTGTCGACTATCAGCAGCTCAACAAAGTGAAAATTAAGAATCGGTATCATCTTCCTAGGATTGATGACCTTATGGATCAGTTGAGAGGGGTCTGTGTCTTTTCTAAGATAGACTTGAGGTCAGGGTACCATCAGATTTGGGTTAAGTCTGAGGACATCCTGAATACAGCATTTAGGACGAGCTACGGTCAGTATGAGTACTTGGTTTTGCGCTTTGGTGTGACCAATGCTCCTGCTGTATTCATGGACTACATGAATAAGACCTTTCACCCTTACTTGGACAAGTTTGTGGTGGTGTTTATAGATGACATCTTAGTGTACTCCAAGACCAAGGAGGAACATAAGGAACACCTAAGGGTTGTCTTGCAGACCCATAAGGAGAAGCAGTTGTATGCTAAGTTGTCTAAATGCGAGTTTTGGTTAGAGGAGGTTAGTTTCTTAGGTCATGTGATCTCAAACCGCGGAATAGCCATTGACCCGGCTAAGGTTGAGATGGTGCTCCAATGGGAAGCACCAAAGTCAGTGACTGAGATTAGGAGTTTCTTGGGTTTAGTAGGGTACTATAGGAGGTTTATAGAAGGTTTCTCTAAGATAGCCTTAACCTTAACCCGTCTCACCAAGAAGGGACAACTGCTTGCATGGGACTCTAAGTGTGAAGAGAGTTTCCAAACCCTTAAGACTAGGTTGACATCAGCTCCAGTGTTAGTTTTACCAGACCCTAGTAGACCTTTCGTAGTTTACTGCGATGCTTCTAAGCAAGTTTAGGTGGAGTATTGATGCTTGGTAAGGTAGTGGCTTATGCTTCTTGGCAGTTGAAAATCCATGAGAAGAACTATCCTACCCATGACCTAGAACTAGGAGCTGTGGTATTCGCCTTAAAGATTTGGAGGCATTACCTTTATCGGGCGAGCTTTGAGGTCTTTAGTGATCATGAGAGTTTAAAATATTTGTTTGACTAGAATGAGCTGAATATGAGGCAGCGTAGGTGTATAAAGTTCCTTAAGGATTATGAGTTTGAATTAACCTACCGCCCAGGAAAGGCCAATGTAGTGGCCGATACCCTAAGTAGGAAAACCTTGCACGTCTCCGCTTTGATGGTTAGGGAGATGGATCTGATTGAAAAGTTCAGAGATCTTAGTCTAGCTTGCGAGTTTACCCCTAAGAGTATTAGGCTTGGTACCTTGAAGGTTACCAATAGCTTGATGGACTAGATTAGAGAGGGTCAGAAGTTAGATAAGTTTCTCTTAGACTAGCGAGAGTTGCTTGCTTAGGGTAGAAACCTTAGTTTCCAGGATGGAAGTGATGGGATCTTGAGATGCAAGGATAGAGTTTGTTTACCAGATGTTCCTGAGCTTAGAAAGTCGATCCTTGAGGAAGGACATATGAGCGGTTTGAGTGTGCACCCAGATGCCACCAAGATGTATTAGGATCTTAAGCGCATGTTTTGGTGGCCTAGGATGAAAAAGGATGTGGCTGAGTTTGTGCATGCTTGTTTAGTGTGCCAAAAGGCTAATATAGAACACCAGAAGCCATTAGGGAAGTTACAACCGTTAAGTATCCCAGAATGGAAGTGGGATAGTATTTCCATAGATTTTGTGTCTGGACTCCCTAGGACTCTAGCTGGTTTTGAGGCTATATGGGTTGTTGTGGATAGATTGGCTAAGTCCGCCCATTTCATCCCGGTGAACATGGAATACTCCTTGGAAAAGTTGGCTAAGTTGTACATCAGAGAGATAGTTAGGCTTCACGGTGTACCCTCTAGCATAGTATCAGATAGAGACATGAGGTTTACCTCTGGGTTCTGGAATAGTTTGCAGGACGCTTTAGGGACAAATCTTAGGCTTAGTTCAGCTTACCACCCACAGACTGATGGACAGTCTGAGAGAACTATCCAGTCCTTGGAGGAAATGTTGAGAGCTCGTGTGCTAGAGCAACCAGGTAGTTGGGACAAGTTTTTGCCCCCGATAGAGTTCACTTACAACAACATTTTCCATTCCAATATTGGGATGACACCTTATGAGGCTCTTTATGGGAGGAGATGTAGGACACCCTTGTGTTGGAATGAACCTGGTGATAATTTGGTGCTAGGACTTGAAATAGTGCAAGAAACAACTGAAAAGATAAGGATGATTCAGGAGAGGATGAAAGTGGCACAAAGTAGGCAAAAGAGCTACCATGACAAAAGGAGGAAGGCGCTCAAATTCCCGGAAGGTGATCATGTATTCTTGAGAGTTACCTCGACAACTGGGGTTGGTAGAGTGATGAAAGCTAAGAAACTTACTCCTAGATTCATTAGTCCTTACCCAATCAAAAGAGTCGGCGAAGTTTCCTACCAAATAGCCTTACCACCATTCTTGTCCAACCTTCATAGTGTTTTCCATGTGTCTCAACTTAGAAAGCATGTTCATGACCCTAGTCACGTGATAGTACCCGACGCAGTACAGTTAAAAGAGAACTTGACTTTTGAGGTGTTACCCCTTCGAGTTGAGGATAGGAAGGTGAAACAGCTAAGAGGGAAAGAGATCCCTTTAGTCAAAGTTGTTTGGAGTAGGACTACTGAAGAAAGTGTTAATTGGGAGCTGGAAGACAAGATGAAGGAAGCATACCTGCACCTTTTCGTTTGAGGCGTGTAGAAATTTCGAGGACGAAATTTTTATAAGGGGGTGGAATTGTATCACCCCGTTTTTCGTTAAGTGCTTTTTATAAGTTGTTTGGTTGGTTAAGGGCTTGGCGAGATTTTGGCTTAAAAGTCCCTTTCTGGCACATGAGCATGCCCGTGCTCATTAGCCAGCACGCCCATGCTTAAAGGCTAAAGCATGTTTCAACTTTTAAGTTTAGCATGACTGTGCTCAACAATGAGCACCCCCGTGCTCAATGTGCGGACCGCGTCTTGCAGACACTAGTCCAGCACGACCGTGCTTAGTGGGGAGCACGCCCGTGCTCAATGGTGGCAGCATATAAATAGGCACAATTACCGAGGGTTTCTGTTTGAACCCATCTCTTAAACCCTAGCAGCCACCCTACACGAATTCTTTTCCTTTTCTCTCTAAAACCATTGCTTGTTGGTGTTTGGAGGTTCTTTTGGGAAGCTTGGTTAGTGTTGGTTCATCCTAGCGAGGTAAGTGTTATACCTTTGTAAGTTTCCTCCTTTTAGTTTGAATTGGAAACTAATTGTTGTGTGTTCTATTAATCCAAGGCTCGGAGCGAACCGCTTGAGGTTTCGGGACTAGTTCGTTGTTGGCTTTGCGGTTAGGGCTACCTTCACTCCAGGTATGTGGAGAAGGATAGTATAATCTCTAGCCAAGGGGGTATCATAAGATGTGGGGTTCCCATGACCCCTTTATGTTGTTATATGATGAATGCCATGTCTTGTGTATGTTGCTTACTATCATTGATGCTATGATGAACTGTTTATATGTGTTATTGGTTATACTGTTATGTGGAATAGGTTCATGTTGAGATTGGCTTATGTCTATTTCGTTATTATAATGTTGTAATGTTATAATGTAGTTATGTTGGCTGCGTTGGTTGATATTATGCCATGAATATGTTGGTTGATGCTATGGATATCATGACTGTTTGACTGATTTATGTTGATTAAGGCAACACGTTGATAAAGGCCCTAATTGGTTAATTTAGGACCCCCAATTGATATAGTAATTAAGGATTAATTACTTAAGGTTGTTAACTAATTATGAATTGTTGGTGGGAGGTGAGTTTTGATGCCAATGGTTTAGTCCAAAGACCCTAGGTTCTGATTTGAGAGTGTTTAGAGAGTTTTTGCCCAAGAACTAGGCTCTGTTTCCTGCCCAGAACAGTACTGTCTTGCATTGAGCATGACCATGCTGAACAGGGAGCACGCCCGTGCTCCCAGTTTGAATTCTGGAAAATGGTCGCGCAGTTAGCACGACCGTGCATCAAAGGACCACGACCTTGCTGTATGAGCACGATCGTGCCTAATAGAGAGCACGCCCGTGCTCCACTTAAGTGGAAGCACGACCGTGCTGGGGACAAACACGCCCGTGCTTCCCCTCCTGACTAGAAACCGAATTAAAGGAAATTAATGGGTTTTGACCCCATTTATCCCCAATAGTGACCTGATAATGTAATAACTGAACAACGGAACTTAGGTAACTTGGTTGATGATTAATTAAGATAATTACAACGATAATTGGATGAGCCGGTGCCTAATGGACTACCGCACATTGTTGGACTTTGGTGCTTTTTGGCCAAAGTGGCTTCGATGCTTTATGGTCGAGGTGTTGTTATGTTGGACCTTGGTGCTTTTTGGCCAAGGGGGCCTTGACCCCACGGTTTGGGTCTAAGGTATTGATGTTGATGTTGATGTTGGTGATAAGTCTTGGGTACTTTTAGGCCCAAGCAAAGGAGGTGGTTGCCTTGTTTGTTGTTGTGCGATTTGCATAGAGCATTGGAGTTGATGTTGAAGGGGATGTTCAACATAGGGGAGGTCGTCCAAGTTATGATGATCTGGCCAATACGGATATGTAACTCCGAAGTTGACTTCCTGAGCTAGTTGGATCCACATGCATTGATGGAGTAGTGGAGTAGGGTTGCATTGCACCGCATAGCATATATTGGATTATTAACATGTTGTTATGATATTATATGATGATGTATATATTTTTTGTTGTTATATTGCTATGCCATGTTGTATGATCATCTTGCTTCCTATTCCCATGCCGTTGTGATTATGTTTTCTTACTCCCCTCTTCTGTTTGTCTTGTTTGGTCTGATTGGCATTTTGCAGAGGATGGCGAGCAGCCTGTTGAGGAGTGACTCCGAGGAGCCACGACTTAGTTGGATTTTTATCGTTATCAGTTTTAGTTGTTTAGTTTAGTGGTTTGTATTCCGTTGATTTATTCTAGAACCTTTTTATACAAGCTCTGAATGTGACATCGGGGTTGGGTGATATGTTATGTCCTTATGTTTTATGTTTTTATTTTTCTCAAAACTCATGTTTATTTCCGTGTTTGTTGAACTTGTTCATGTGGACCTTTCTACCCTTGGACCTTTCATTTGTTAACTAAATGATTATGCATAATTATATATCTTTATCTTTGTATGTTTAACTGTTATATATAACATGCGGGGTAGAGGGTGTCACAATGTAGATCTATGTCAACTTCTCAAGACTGTAATTCTCACCAATAGGTAGGAAGTGAGCACACTTCCTCAACCTATCAATGATAACCCAAATCGCATCAAACCTCTTCGGAGTTCGTGGTAATCCAACCACAAAGTCCATAACAATGATATCCCATTTCCATTCCGGGATATCTAAAGGCTGAAACAAATCTGTAGGCTTCTGAGGTTCTATCTTAGCTTTCTGGTAAACCAAATAGGATAGAACATACTCCGCTACTTCCTTCTTCATTCTTGGCCACCATAAAATCTTTTTCAAATCTTGATACATCTTGGTGTCTCTTGGGTGAAAACTCAGTTTACTCTTATGTGCCTCCTCTAATATCATCTTCCTAAGCTCTAAGTCATCTGGCACACATATCCGATCTCTAAACCTCAACACTCCATCAGATCCTTTCCTAAACTCCGAAACCTTGCCCTCATCCAAGCCTCGACTTACCTCTTGCAGATATTCATCCCGACCTTGCTTAATGTCACGCCCCAAAAATTACAGTAAGGGGACACTGTAATTAATTAACTAATTAATTAAGTATAAAGAGGTTGAAAGGGTTTTATCATCCCAATGTGAAGATCGTATGATGGAACATTTTGCTAGTCCGAATTTAGTTAAAACCGGTTCAAAGATACGAGGGTGCATGTGTGCAAAGTGTGAAGGTGCATGTGTGCCAAGTGTAAGAGCGCATGTGTGCAAAGTGTAAGGGTGCATGTGATCCAAGTGTAAGGGTGTCACCAACACCAAGTGCATGTGTGCCAAGTGTAAGGGTGCAAGTGACACAAGTGTCGTAAAGAGATAAGTATTTATGTGAATAATTGAGTGTTTATTATTATAATTTGTGAAGAATTATTTTAATAAACCAAATTTTATGCTCATAATTTATTTTATTAAAAGTGCAGTTTGTAACACCCCAATTTTTCTGCTTGTCTGTAAATTGTGATTATATGAATATTTAAGATTTTATTTTCATAAATGGTGATGAATTATTTTGATAGACCAAATTAAGTCAATTTTTATTATATATTAGAAATGTATAGTTGAATTTTCGGTAGAAAATTTCAGACGTTTACGGGGTGAGTTTTCTCTCTCAGTTAAGCCTTACTGACCCGAAAGTAATTTTAAAATTTCAAAAATTCAAAATTTTATTTTTCTAACCCAGTTATATTTATTTTTATATGAAATTTTCGGGTGAAATTTTGCGAATAAAAATACGATCGGTTTTAACCGTTACGTAACAATCGGTACCAGAACGAACCACATTTGATTAAATACGATTTTTTCCAGATTTGGCAATTTTTTTTTGATGTTGTCACTATTCAACACTATCCCCACCCCCCATAAATACAACCCTCATCTTCTTCATTCACTCATCACTTTGTCAAAATCATACCCAAACTCTTGCAAATTTTTTTTCTTGAGTTTTTCATCTTCAACCTTAAGCTTTGAACTTGGAAGCTACTTATCCTTCATACACTCGTCTCTTGCTCACCATCATTTTCAATTAGAGGGTATTGATTCTGAACTCTTGCTCTTTTCTTTTAAGTTCCTATTATCATCTTGCATGTTCATAAGTTTTGTTGAAAGTTGGTTTTTCTTTTAATGCATGTTCATTTGTTTAAGCTTATTAACATCTTTACAATTTTCTTCAACCTTATGTTGAAAAAAAAACTTCCTATGATCATTTTAATGGGTGGCCGAAACCTAATGGAGGAAGGATGATGTTTTTTTTTCAAAGAGTTTCACATGCATGTTGGTTATTTAGTGCTTATACTATATAGTCCATGATTTCAACTTATGATTTTCAAAGACATACTTTTCACATACAATTGAATTTTTACCAAAACTATACTCATTTTTACTTTAAGTTTATGTAGCATGTGGTGAGAAATTCATCCAATCCTATGACCATGGTGTTGGCCGAAACACCAAGAGGGAAAAAAAAGGGGATGAACTTGTGTTAAAAATCACACATGCATGACTTTGGATCTTTTAATTGAGAAATTTTTTTAACTAATGTATTTTGTTGAAAATTATGTATTCCTTCCTTGTTGTGATTCCATGGCTAAAACTCTAAAATTTTAGAGTTAATGAAGCCTAACTTCTAATCATTTGGAAGGATTCATGTTAAACAAATTGTATTCTTTGCAAGATTAATTTTTATGGTGTTTGAAAAAAATATTAAAGTTCCTAGTTTTGTTTCTTGCAATGGCCGAAACTCAAACAATGAGTTGATGATGCTTGTTTGATTCTTTTTATGATGCTACATGCATGAAAATAGATTTGGAGAAAACAAAATTTTTTTAGTGGCCGAAACCTATGGTGATTAGGTTAGGGCTTGAAATTTATTTTCAAAGTTTTAAACTTTTATTTTTACTTATTTGATACTTCAGAAGTCTAAATCCAGGCTTATAAAAATATTTAAAATTTTCTAATCTATGTTATGAAGCATGGTCGAATGCATGCATGGAGAATTAGGGTGATTTTATAAAATTCTTAACTTATGTTATATATATATATATATATATATATATATATATATATATATATATATATATATATATAGTTTAGATTTGAAGTCGTGATGAACGTCAGTCGTTTCCTCTAACATACCCGACCGAAGCTTTTTATCATTGGAATTAAGGTAAGGGGGAAAGCCTGAGGGATATTAAAATTATGGTAACTTTGTATTTGTATGTTTGGATTTTTTTATTTTATTGATGTTGTTGTTTAATATGTGAAAGGTTGATTTGTTATATATATATATATATATATATATATATATATATATATATATATATATATATATATATATATATATATCTGTGTGTGTGTGTGTGTGTGTGTGTGTGTGTGTGTGTGTGTGTGTGTGTGTGTGTGTGTGTGTGTGTGTGTTTATGTGCTAGTTTATGAAGTTGTTGTTAATATGGATATTTTAGAATTAGATGAATTTATATGATGAAATGTTGAATTTAAATATGTGCTTAAATTAATTATGTTATTTATGTTGTAAGTGCTTGAAGTTGTGTTGATTGTTTCATAGTAGCCTAACCATTGGTTAGAACCCAACCTTTAAGGAAAGATAAAAGCCTTAAGAAAACTTTACACAAGTTAAAACATATTTTTAGAAAAGGTAAATATTTCTCTAGGTGAAAAATTCAAGAGATTGAAGATAAAGATTTTATTACAGAAGGTGAAAAGAGAACATTCTAGAAGATTTGAAGGATATTTTCTATAAAAGTCTTAAATTTTTGGAGACTATTTATGGTAAAGAAATTATTTAAAAACAAATTAAAATTCTTGGTTCTTTACCAAGAAGATTTTAGTTCTCATATATTATACTAAGTTTCTTCCAAAAAAAACCTCTATTCTTAAAAGAGGACTTTCTTTCTAAAGATGGACTTTTGGAGTTTTATTATAGGTTTTTAAAATGAATTTCAAAGGAAAAACGTTTTTCAAAAGAAGGTTTTATTGAAATAAAGTACCCGATAACTTGGATGAGTTACGGAAGTTTTGTTTTTGGGTTTTGTATTTTCACCGAGCGAAAAAGAAGAAAAGTTGAAAAGTTGGACCTAATAACAGAGACGTCGGGATACTAGTACTTTAAAAGCAGGTTGATCCATGATTCGTGTTACGTTGTTATGGACTATGTTCCAATGTACGTTGCTATGGACTGTTGCTCCATATACGTTGAGTTGAAACATGGTGAAAGTGATAAAAAGCTGAAAATTGTTTTCTACGACCACAGAGTCCAAGGACTGGTGCGTAAGTCTAGGACTGTTGTGATTAGACACTCGGACATAAAAGTCCTGTGTTGATGATAAAAGTTGCAAGATATTAAAAACGTTGAAAAGTCGTGAGCTTTGAGCCTCGATGAAAGGAAAATATCAAGCACAAAGAAAAGCTGAAAATAAAATGATTTTCTCTTGCATTTATTTTGGCAGACGTGCCCACGCTGTTTTTGTATGAATATCTATAAAGATTAATTATTTCATGCTACGTTGTTTCGTGTGAATATCTGGAAGGGCCAAGTATTTCATGCTACGGTGTTTCATTGTGCCTTGATGGACAATGAAGTCCATTAGCCGGGATTACTGTGCCTTTTGTTGGACAGTATGCTATGGATATCCACATACGTTGCACACTATGCCAGGAGTTTGGGCAGTGTAGTGGAAATTATGTTGTGCCTAATATATCTGGCAACCGAGCCTGATCAGCTCAATTTTTTCCTAAAGTTGAAAACTCCAGAGTCTTGCATAAAAGTTGAATTTTCAAAAACATCATTGTTTTTCAAAGTTGATAATGAATTGGTGTGATACTATGTTTAGTTTAATCTTTCACATGCTGTAAACATGATGATATCTGCTGTATATGTTGTTTGTGTTGAAAGTATGTAGTTTATCATAATTATCCATATATTGGTATCTCAGCCTTACAATATATCAGGTTTTTTGACCCTTTGTTGGGATGCGTTGCCACATGAGGGTAAGTGGTGTCGAGAAGTTCCTAACCTCATTTAGGATAGTACTCCAAATCCTTGACGAGGTTGGTGAAAATTCTATGATGAGAACTACAGAGTTCTTTCCAGTACTTTAAGAATGACCAGCTTAGGATGTTTTCATTGATAGTTATTATAGGAAGTTTTGAAGAACTTTGTAATAATTTTATATGGTTTGATAATAAAGATCATTTTGTAAAAAATTGTATGATGAAGTATGTTGATTTATAAACAAGTCTATCCGGATGTTCTTGTGTTGTGTGATGTATTCTATTGGGAAAAAAAAAAATCCCCCATATTTCTAGACTTATGAAAATAATAAAAGTTTTTCCGAAAGCAACCAGTAAACTCCCCTTTTAATTTATTTCCAAATGTGATTAAGAGATAATGCCCAAGGGGGGTGTTACACTTAATCCTAAGGTCTCTCAAAAACTCACTACTGATGGTGATCATACCTAAGCATATTCTATCCTCAATCAAATCCATACCTAGGTTCAAATCCCTAAACTGTTCAAGCAACTCCATCTCTTTCACCATCATTGCGGATACATGTAAAGATTTCCTACTTAGTGCATCCGCCACTACATTCGCTTTCCCTAGATGGTATTGAAGATCAAACTCATAATCCTTAATAAATTCCATCCATCTATGCTGCCTCCTTCTGATGAAACAGATACTTTAAACTCTTGTGATCGCTGAACACGTTGAACTTAGCTCCATACAGATAGTGTCGCCATATCTTCAATGCAAACACTATAGTTGCTAACTCCAGATCATGGGTCGGGTAATTTCTTTCATGAACCCTCAACTGTCTGAAAGCATAAGCCGCAACTCTTCCCTCTTGCATCAAAAGACAACCCAAACCTTGATATGACGCATCACAGTACACGTCAAACTGTCCTAATGGATCTGGTAATGTTAGCACAGGAGATGTAGTCAACTTCTCCTTTAGCTTCTGAAAGCTCTCTTAACATTTTTCTGTCCATATAAACGTTGTACCCTTTCTCGTTAACTATGTCATAGGCAACGTAATCTTCAAGAAGCCTTCAATGAACCTCCTGCAATACCCGGCTAAACCTAGAAAACTCCTCACCTCGCTCACTGATTTAGTCCTATCCCACTTAATCACTGCCTCTACCTTAACTGGATCCACAACTATCCCTTCCTTGTTGATTATATGACCTAGGAACTGTACTTCCTCTAACCAAAATTAAAACTTGGATAGCTTTGCATACAACTACCTATCTTTCACCGCATGGAACACAACTCTCAGATGTTCCTCGTGTTCTTCCCGGGAACCGGAATAGATAAGAATATCATCTATGAACACTGCAACAAACTTGTCGAGGAACGGTCTAAAGATCCTGTTCATGTAATCCATGAACACTGCTGGAGCATTAGTTACACCAAAAGGCATAACTAAGAACACATGTGCTCCCCAAGGTGCTCCCCAAGGTGACACACTCAGTCTGATGGATTCCTTCTTCATCATATCATCCAATTGTTTCTTTAACTCCGCCAACTCCACGGGTGACATCAGATAAGGAGCTACTGATATAGGTTTGGTCCTTGGTATGAGATCTATAGTGAATTCAACCTCCCTTTCTGGTGGCAAACCCGAAACATCAGGAGGGAAACCTCAGGAAACTCTCTCACGATAGGCATAGAATCTATACTCGAAGTCTCCTTATCTTCCAAAGATAAAAGTATCACATACTACTGAGAATCGTCACTCCTCATAGTTGCTCCGCCATTGGCAGATACTATGCTAGAAGGCTCAAGAAAAGATAAGGTCTTTTGGGCACAATCTAACACTACATGGTTAGCCGAAAGCCAATCCATGCCAAGAATGACATCTATCTATTGCATAGGCAAACCGATGAGATCTACAAGGAATGTCCTATTTTCAATAACTATAGGACATTGCAGGCAAATAGACATAGTGATCAAAGGATCACTGGTCGGGGTAGATACTGTATGTGTGTTTGGTAATTGGGAAACAGGTAGATGTATATGATCTACACACTCATGCGAGACAAATGAATGTGTAGCCCCTAAGTCAAACAACACACATGAGAGTCTGCCAGATAGTAAACACATACCGTGAATAAGATCTGCAGATTTAGAGGATTCAGATCCTCTCACGGTAAACACCCTCCTCGTGGCCTGAGGTATGGATGTCTGTCGTCCTACCGCTGGAACTCCTCTCCCAGCTCCACCTTTGAGTACTGACACCTCTGCTGGCAGCTGGTTGCTGTTGTCTCCCTCTTCGCCTGCACTCCCTAGCAAAATGACCTGGTTTTCCGCAGATGAAACAACCAAATCCCTCCGAACGGCCCCTCGGATAATGCAGACCTCCACATCTAAAACAAACTGGGCATCTCTGCGACTGGCCCTCTCTGCTAACTGATGCTGATGCTGTAGCTGGTACTGGTAGTGTAGATGTCTGAATGCTCTACCCTGGTCTAGTGTATGGTCCTCTCCTCCACTGAGAACCTCTGTCCCCTCTCCTCTGATGACCTGCTCTGATAGGACCCCCACTCCGTTGTTGTCTCAACTCTGCAGCCTGTCTCTGGTCCATACTCTCAGTAGCACTGCACCTCTCCACCAACTCTGGAAACCTCTGGTAGAACTCAAAACATATTCAAGGTCTCCAATCTGGCTGCATAATCACCCACAGACATGTCCCCCTGGCGGAGACTCATGAACTCTTGCTCCTTCTCGCGTCTGACCAACCACGGGAAGTACTTCTCAAAGAAAAAATCTCTGAACAAATCCCAATAAATGAACCTGCCCTCTAAATATGGGGTGATGGGCTTTTTTACACCCTTACCCAAGACTTCACTATTTATTAGATTAATAATTTACAAAAATCTTTGTACTATGAGATGAAAAAAAATATAATTGAATGAATCACAATTCCGGTCCTTAAAATTAGAAGACGGTGGCAAGTTGGACCTCAAATTAAAAAAAGTTCATTAAGTTAGTCCAATTCGGTAATGTTTTTCAATTTGAGGTCCATAATGTAAATAACATTTTCAATTTAGGAGACGTTTTTGCTTGTTTCTTAATGTGAGGGACTAACTTACACCACCCTACAATTTAAGAGACTATAATGGTGATTCATTCAATATAATTTTATATTCGTAAATAACAATTTATTACAATTAATGCAAAAAATGTAATAAATAAAATTATACCCCGATATATATAGCATATATTCATAAATAACTCTTTGGCATACAAAGTTTGAGTTTGTCTTAGTTAAATAAAATTTAAATTGGTACATATTGTAACTGTAAATTTTTTACACTATCAAAGTTATCCATGGTATAAGTGACTTTTTACTACATTAAAGTTTTTTTGATATATTAAAACTTTGGTTGACTACATTAAATATTTTACTATAGTAATTAATTTTTTTGACTACAATATTTTTTTGACTATATTAATACAATCAGTTGATTTTAATGATAAAATAAGCAACTTTTTTTTTGACTAAATTCATTGTGATCAATGCCTAGTATTTCTCCACCACTCTTCCTTTTGAGGATTCTCCTCCGACTAGTATATATATAGATCAATTTCATAAACCACAATATAGAAAACCTTGCTCTTTTCCTTTGTAAATCAAGCTGAGTTACAATGGAACCAAATTCATTGAAGATGATGACGCAGTTGATGGTGTTGCTTGTTGTTACTATCATTACATTGATGGGGAGTGCACAAGGGATGAGAATTCTTGCACAAAGGTTCCAGTTCCCTCCTGCATGTTGCCCAGAAATTATATTCTGTTGTCCTACTCCAAACCTCAACGACATCATAAAGCCGTAAAGCTTTCCAGCTCTTTCTCTAGTTCTACAATGAACAACCGGGTTTAATGAAAACCCATTGATTGTGTAATAAAACAATTTAGAAAAAATAAATGAGAAATTGTGATTCTATTTGTTTTCAATTTCTATGGTTAACTTGCACATTTAATTTTCTTGTTCAGGTAACACTCTAAGAAAGAGACTCAATTCCTCAGCTTTGGGTTCCTAGCTTACTCCATAAAGTGCATAGTTTAAAGATTGGCCATTATTAACGTTTGTATAAAAGCAAAAAATAATTTGTGATTGATTCAAAATTAAACACTAATTTTTAAACTGAACTCATTTATTTAACTAAATAAAATAGCTTAATAAAATATTGGCAAAAATTATTTGATTGGTCCCTTAAGTTTTTTTTTCCGATTTGGTCCCTTTAGTTCTATTGTGTCAAATAGGTCCCATAAGTTTGGTTCGGGTGACAAAGTTTGGTTTTTTTAACCATTCCTTCAAAATCTGTCATTTCCTTACCAGTGTGGCACTCCCGAATCTAGTTGGCGTTGCTGACGTGGCAAACTCACCTGGATGACTCCCAAAACACCCCAAACGAAGTTGCTTTGGGTGTGTCCTTTTTTTCCCACTAGTCTCCCCATCTTCCCCAAATACTGAGAAGTAGGAATACACAAGCAGAAATCACCGGATCTCCTCTTTACCATTCCTTAGACATAACTAAGACAATGGCTCAATTGACGCGGGGGATCATGGTGGTTCACAGCGTACGACAAGCTGTAGACGGTGGAGAGCGTGTGGAGGGGAGGTTTGGGTTCCACACCCCACCGATGGATCTGGTGCAAGGTGTAGCTCCGTCCAGGTTTTCTACCTTAGAAGACAACGATGCTGCTATTGATGGAGGAACATATTAAAATTGGCTTCTAACCATTCTGTTATGTAGTTGTATTTTGTTTTGTATAATCTTCTGTTAGTCGTAATTAGTTTTTGTATCAGTTGGGTAGTTAGCCTCTTTTCTGTTTCAACAGATTATACTTATCTGTTTAGTTAGTCTTTCTGTTTTAGGGCTCAGGCTATTATAAAAGGCAACCTCTGGAATTTTGTAATCAAAAATTTTATTTTGAATACTCAATAATAGAGTCAGAATATTCAGAAATATTATCCGTCTTTCAACATGGTATCACAGAGCGATGATCCTAAGAAGCAAAAGAAGACCTCACTGGAGAAGAAAGAAGATACCTCCGGCGAAGGTAAATCCACCAGTTCAGCACCAAACACTGGCTATCTCTTAAACTCTTCAGATAACCCAGGGATCCCTCTGGTAGCTGCAACCCTAAATGGCGATAACTACAGAACCTGGGCCCGATCTATGAAGACCGCGTTTAGGACGAAAACCAAATTAGGTTTTATCAATGGGAGTATCAGAAAGCCATCAATGGATGTTGTCGATTTTCATCTCTGGGATAAGGCTGATTCGATGGTTCTGGCATGGATCTTGAATTTAGTCGATCCTAAGCTACATGCTAGCATCTCTCATGCCTCTACTGCAAAGGAGATCTGGGAAGATCTTGAAGAAAGATTTGCTCAGACGAATGCCCCAAGAATCCCTCAGCTATGGCGGACCCTCTGCTTGCTTCAACAAGAACCAGGAATGAGTGTCAAAGACTTCTACATGCAATTCAAAGGCTATCTCGACGAATTGAGCGAACTCCAGACCCGTCCCGAATGCTCATGTGGAGCTGCAAAGGCTCTTATGCAAAGAGAAGAAGAAAATCGGGTGCATCTCTTTCTTGGCAGCCTAGACAGTGAGCAATATGCTCATGTAAGCTACCATTCTCAACATTGAACCCTTACCCACACTGCGCACAACTTTTAACCATGTCTTGAGGGAGGAATCACGATTCTTGGCTAAGAAAGAAAGGAACAACAACAATGACTCTGCTGCTGCATTCTATACAAAGAACAATAAGCAAAGGAATCAAGATGGCCCCAAACCAAAATACGAGCATTGTGGGAAAATATGCCATATCAAGGCAAAGTGTTTCGAGATCATTGGATATCCAGCCAATTGGGATATGAGGAGAACTCAGAGGAACAACAATAGGGCAACAGGATAGAATTTGGCAAATCATGCTCATACTGATGAAGTTCAAGGCACAGGGTCACCAGATGGCAACATCAAAGGGCATGCTTTCCATGGAACTCTGATTAACCATGAAAACATGGCAGGTATTGTGAATAGGCTTAAAAGTCAATTTTGGGTCCTTGATAGTGGTGCTTCACACCACATGACTTACCTTCTTACTCTTTTGAAGGAAGTTAGGAAGATTGATAAGCCTTTTCATATTACAGTGCCAACTGGTGACCCTGTGCTGGTTGAAAGAATTGGAACTTTTTAGCTAAATGAAAATATAACCTTACATAATGTTTTATATGTTCCCAAATTTAATTGTAATTTGATTTCAATTCATAAGTTGATCTGTGATTTGAACTGTAGAGTGATTTACACTGAGAATGTTTGTGATATACATGACCAAATTTCGAAGAAGAGGATTGGATTAGGTGAGCTGAAAGATGGAGTCAATGTGGTCAAGTTTGATGCAGAAACTTCAGTTTTGGCAATGGCGGGAAGAGACCTCACTAACTTGTGGCATGCAAGAATGGGGCACACATCCAACCAATCCTTGCAGTGTATCTCTCCTTTACTTTGTAGCAACTTTAATTTCAATAAAGTAGAATGTTGTGATATATGCCACAGGGCAAAGCATTGTAGGCTTGTTTTTGATCAAAGTAAAAATAAAGAAACTGAACCTCTCAGTCTTGTACATTGTGATCTTTGGGGGAAGTATCATACCCCCTCTAGTAATGGATCCCATTTTTTCCTTACCATCGTGGATGATTACACAAGGGAAACTTGGGTTTACCTTTTAAAGGATAAAGGAGAAACTAGTAATGTTCTTAAGTATTTTCACAATATGGTGAGGACACAGTTTAATAGGAACATTAAGAAACTAAGAAGTGACAATGGAAATGAATTTCTAACTTCCACCTTTAGAAAGTTCCTTCAAGAGGAAGGCTTAGCTCAAGAAACATCCTGTGTTGCCATTCCTTAGCAAAATGGGAGAGTGGAAATAAAACACAGGCACATCCTTAATGTGGCAAGAGCCTTGAGGTTTCAAGGCAACCTACCCATAAGATTTTGGGGAGAATGTATCCTAGCTGCCACCTACATCATAAATAGGACTCCCACTGTGGCCAACAAAGGCATTACACCTTATGAGATGTTATTCAACAAGAGTCCATCTTATGACAATCTAAGAGTTTTTGGATGTTTGTGCTATATGAGAAATGCTTCCAAACATAGAGATAAGTTTGATGTTAGGGCTGAAAAATGTGTTTTTATAGGATATCCCTTAGGGAAAAAAGGTTGGAAAGTCTATAATTTAAAGACTAAAGATTTTTGTGTATCAAGATATGTCATTCTATGAAAACATCTTTCCTTTTAGTCCAAATACTGAGAACAACTTAGGTAATTCTCAGGGAGACAAGTCTTCCACCTTCCAAGTTCCTTAGGTTCATGAAACTAGGGACTTACATAACCAAATAATTGAAAGGGAGCATAACAGAGATGACCCTGAACAAGAACAGGACATTCAGAATTTTGAGATTCCTGAAACAGATGTCCTGAAACAGGGGGAGCCTCAAATGGCCACCCAACAAGCCACAAGAAATGAAATTAGGACAAGACAACCCCCTTCATATCTAAAGGACTATTACTATTATAACACTGCCAACAATCCTACCCTCAAGTCATTGCAGCCAGCATCCAAGACTGACATAGAATATCCCATTTCCAAATATATAGACTATGACATTTTCCCTGATAAACACAAAGCCTACCTGGCTGCCATTGCTCAATAAGATGAGCCTAGAAGTTATATAGAAGCTGTCCAAAAGAAAGAGTGGAGAAAGGCCATGGAACATGAAATTAAAGCTCTTGAAGAAAACAACACATGGGAGCTTATGCAGCTTCCTAAAAATAAGAAATCTGTGGGCTGCAAATGGGTCTACAAGCTTAAATATAAAGCTAATAGGGAAATAGAAAAATATAAAGCTAGGTTAGTTGCCAAATGTTATACCCAAATTGAGGGAGAAGACTTTAATGAAACTTTTGCACCTGTGGCCAAAATGACCACTGTAAGGTGCTTGTTATCTGTGGCTGTGGCAAAAGGATGGTAGCTCCATCAAATGGATGTGAGCAATGCCTTCCTTCATGGAGAATTGGATGAGGAGGTTTACATGGAACCTCCACAAGGTTATTCTATTCCTAAAAAGGATATGGACTGCAGGCTGAGAAAGTCCATCTATGGACTGAGACAAGCCTCTAGAAATTGGTACTCCAAGTCGTCTCGGGTTCCTCATTACTTATGGCTTTATTGAATCTGAAGCAGATCACAGTTTATTCATATATGATCATAATAATGTTTTCTTGGCTGTTGTAGTCTACGTAGATGACCTAGTGATAGCTGGAAACAGTAACATTGAATGCAACATTTTTAAGGAATACTTGAGTAAGTGGTTTCACATGAAAGACTTAGGTATTCTTAAATGCTTTCTAGGCATAGAAGTAACTAGAGACAGGAATGGTCTTTTTCTGTGTCAAAGAAAGTACTATCTTGACATATTGAATGAATGTGGCATGCTTGGTTGCAAGCCAGCCTTGTTTCCTTTAGAACAAAATCAAAAACTAGTTCTAGATGAAGGAGACCCTTATCAGAATCCTTCACAGTACAGGAGACTTGTTGGTAGGCTTATTTACCTAACCATAACCAGACCTGACTTGAGTTTTTTTGTGCACACTTTAAGTCAATTTATGCAGGATCCCAAACAAACACATTGGAATGCAGCTCTCAGGGTTCTAAGGTATCTGAAAAGCACACCAGGTTAGGGTATACTGCTGCCTAAGGAGAATGATTTACAACTGATTGGTTACTGTGACTCGAACTAGGCTTCTTGCCCCATAACAAGGAGGTCAACTACTGGATACTTAATGAAACTAGGGTCTGCTCCTATCTCTTGGAAGACCAACAAACAAACTACTATTTCTAGATCCTCCAGCGAAGCTGAATATAGAGCCATGGCCCATGCTGCAACTGAGATTCTCTGGTTGCATTGCCTTCTAAAGGGACTGAAAGTGAATTGTAGGATGCCAACTACTCTGCATTGTGACAATCAGGCTGCCATACACTTGACTGCAAATCCAGTGTATCATGAAAGGACAAAACACATAGAAGTGGATTGCCACTTTATTAGGCAACACATGCAGTCAGGAGCCATCAAGCCAGAATATGTGCCTACTAAGCTGCAGCAAGCAGACATTTTCACTAAGCCATTAGGAGCAAAATTGGTTAGAGACTTAGCTAGCAAGATAGGTGTTCAATCTTATCACACCATCTTGAGGGGGAGTATTAAAATTGGCTTCTACCCATTCTGTTATGTAGTTGTATTTTGTTTTGTATAATCTTCTATTAGTTGTAATTAGTTTTTGTATCAGTTGGTTAGTTAGCCTCTTTTCTGTTTCAACAGATTATACTTATCTGTTTAGCTACTCTTTCTGTTTTAGGGCTTAGGCTATTATAAAAGGCAGCCTCTGGAATTTTGTAATCAACAATTTCATTTTGAAAACTCAATAATATAGTCAGAATATTCAGAAATATTATCTGTCTTTCAACAGAACATTAGCAGCATTATGCTACTGCCATGGTGGTTATGATTTTTGAGTGATAAATGAAGGAGTATAAATCTGTAAGGAAGAGTAACAATGGAATATGAAGTGTTGAGGAGGAATGAGGCTTGTTAAATCTGAAAAAAGAAGAGATAGGAAGGTGGGTTGGGTTTTTTAGGGAGGTGGCTTTGAAATGCAATAGAGAAGAGAGTAAAGGTTAGAGAAAAGAATCAAGAACCTAACAAGCCCTTTGTTCCGATAGAGGAGCCGCCACCACAAGCGTCCAGTTGCCGGTTGCCACCGTGGGATTCTTTAAGAAGACGGAAAAATAATGAAAAAGTTAAATAACATAAATTTTATTTATTAATTAATTAATTTTTTTAAAATTATTAACTTATTATATTGATTGCCACCTCAGTGTCAGCCAGGCTCGGGAGCGCCACATAGTTTTGAAGGAATAATAAAAAAAGCCAAACTTTGACATTGAACTTGACTCCCCCATCCACCTGCTTGTATGACCATTATCTTGCATTGCCTTCATTTAAGTTTAGTTCGGGAAAATATGTCAAATGAAAAATTTGAAATTGCTTCCAGATCTAGAAATTTGCATATAAGACACTACATTGTGGTGAAGGCATAATCATGAGCACACAACTTAGGAGTAATTATTTAAAAAATGAAGAAATGGGTTGCTGGACAATGAAATGGTGAAGGCATACTAAAAAAGGGAAAAAATTCAAGATACCTCGTATCTCTGCCCAAGGACAGCTCCCTCTTCGCTTCAAAATCTAGAACTCTACACTGTAACAACACCGAACATATGGCAACTGGGCAATGAAATATAGCTACTGGAAACCATCATCGTCCTCCTTTTTTCGGGCCCACGGAGAAAATCGTATCGCACCACTACTTCTAGTGAAGAACATTGGGTTTACGTTAAGGCACAGTGGCAGCACTTCAAATGAGTTCAGGGTCCAAACTGCAAAATTAATATTTACAAGTTTCTCTATCTAAGTCTTTAATTTTATGAAAATGCCTCGGGTCCACTTGCTACAATCTGTCAAAAGTAAGGGTGGCAAATGGATGGATCGGATAAATTTTTATTCGGGTCTTAATGGATGGATTAAAAACAATCCATTAATCCATTATAATCCATTAAAAATTCATTAAAAAAATCAAATTCATCCGTGATCCATTAAATAAAATCCATCACATCCATCCATTAACAACTTTTCATGGATGGATATCCAATCCATCCACTAAAATTTATTTTAAGAAATTAAATAATTTTATATCTCTTTTCTCCATCCATAAAATATTTTTAAAAATAAAATAACTTGTAAAAAAAATATTATCTCTATCTCACCATCGTTCTCCTCTTTCTTCCTCTCTCTACCCTTTCTCTCTCTCTTTTTTTCCTACTCTCTCTATCTTTACTCTCTCTCCACTCTATCTCACGACCATTTTGTATCACGGCCATTTTTCTATTACAAATGGAGGTTTTTTTTTATTTGGTGAAAAATAATATGAAAAAAATAAATTGGTTTTGAAATGGATAAAAGTTGATCCATTACATTTTTGATTGTTGGTCCAATGGATTTTAAAAAATATTGGATGGATCATAAACCATCCACTAAAAAAATAATCCAATCTATCCAATCCATTTATATTATTTTTTTATAAATGGGTGGATTGGATGGATTTTCTCATGGATGGACTGGATGGATGGTGGACAAATGGATCATTTTGCCACCCCTAGTCAAAAGGCTCCCTCGTGAGGTGAGGGACTTTTTTACACCCTCACCCAAGACTTCACTATTTATTAGATTAATGATTTACAAAAATCTTTATACTATGTGAGATGAATTAAATTATAATTGAATGAATCACAATTTCGATCCCTAAAATTACAAGACGGTGGCGAGTTGGCCCTCAAATTAAAAAAAGTTCATTGAGTTAGTCCAATTCGGTAATGTTTTTCAATTTGAGGTCCATAATGTAAATAACATTTTTCAATTTAGGAGACATGTTTGCTTATTTTTTAATGTTAGGGACTGACTTACCACCACCCTACAATTTAAGAGATTATAATGGTGATTCATTCAATATAATTTTATATTCGTAAATAACAATTTATTACAATTAATGCAAAAAATGTAATAAATAAAATCATACCCTGCTTAATAAAGCATATATTCGTACATAAATCTTTAGCACACAAATTTTGAGTTTGGCTTATTTAAATAAAATTTAAATTGGTACATATTGTCAATGTAAATTTTTTACACTATCAAAGTTATTCATGTTATAAGTGACTTTTGACTACATTAAAGTTTTTTTGATATATTAAAACTTTGGTTGACTACATTAAATCTTTTACTTTAGTAATTAATTTTTTTGACTACAATATTTTTTTGACTATATTAATACAATCAGTTGATTTTAATGATAAAATAAGCAACTTATATGGCAGACCCATTGTGATCAATGCCTAGTATTTCTCCACCACTCTTCCTTTTGAGGATTCTCCTCCTACTAGTGTATATATAGATCAATTTCATAAACCACAATATAGAAAACCTTGCTCTTTTCCTTTGTAAATCAAGCTGAGTTACAATGGAACCAAATTCATTGAAGATGATGACGCAGTTGATGGTGTTGCTTGTTGTTATTGTCATTACATTGACTGGGAGTGCTCAAGGTACGAGAATTCTTGCACAAAGGTTTCAGTTCCCTCCTGCATGTTGCCCAGAAATTATATTCTGTTGTCCTACTCCGAACCTCAATGACATCATAAAGCCGTAAAGCTTTGCAGCTCTTTCTCTAGTTCTACAATGAACAACTTGGTTTAATGAAAACCCCTTGATTGTGTAATAAAACAATTTACAAAAAATAAATGAGAAATTGTGATTCTATTTGTTTTCAATGTCTATGGATTAGCTGGGTAGCTCGGTTAACTTGCACATTTAATTTTCTTGTTCAGGTAACACTTTAAGAAAGAGACTCAATTCCTCAACTTTGGGTTCCTAGCTTACTTCATAAAGTGCATAGTTTAAAGATTGGCTATTTTTAAAGTTTGTATAAAAGCAATAAATAAATAGGAATACATAAAAGCTAAATAGAAACCTGTAAATAAAGCGTAAAATAAATCAACACATGATAAAATAATGGATAAATAGAAAGTTTTTTGTTTGATTAATTCGATGTTGTTAATAATATGATAATTTATGATTGGTTGATAGTTTATTTTATTATTTTTTTAACATTGACAGTGCCTTCCAACTAAAACTGTCAAATAATTGAAATCAACTTTAAGGGTTTAATTAATATGGATGTTTGTTTTTTTAAAAAAATTACATTGTCAACTAATTGTAATTATTACATGTTATAAATATTTAACTTTTATAACAATTATTTAAAGAATTACACCAAAAATAATTTGTGATTGATTCAAATTAAACACTATTTTTTAAATTGAACTCATTTATTTAACTAAATAAAATAGCTTAATAAAATATTGGCAAAAATTATTTGATTGGTCCCTTAAGTTTTTTTTTCGATTTGGTCCCTTTAGTTATATTGTGTCAAATAGGTCCCATAAGTTCGGTTTGGGTGACAAAGTTTGGTTTTTTTAACCATTCCTTCAAAATTTGTCATTTCCTTACCTGTGTGGTGCTCTCGAACCTAGTTGGCGTTGCTGACGTGGCAAACTCACCTGGATGCTCCCAAAACACCCCAAACGAAGTTGTTTTGGGTGTGTCCTTTTTTTTCCAATAGTCTCCCCATCTTCCCCAAATACTGAGAAGTAGGAATACACACGCAGAAATTATCGGATCTCCTCATTACCATTCCTTAGACGGAACTAAGACAATGGCTCAATTGGGGCGGTGGATCATGGCGGTTCACAGCATACGGCAAGCTGCAGACGGTGGAGAGCGTGTGGAGGGGAGGTTTGGGTTCCACACCGCACGATGGATCTGGTGCAAGGTGGAGCTCCGACCAGGTTTTATAATTTAGAAGACAACGGTGCTGCCATTGGTGGAGGAACATTAGCAGCATGATGCTACTACCATGGTGGTTATGATTTTTGAGTGATAATTGAAGGAGTATAAATATGTAAGGAAGAGTAACAATGGAAGATAAAGTGTTGAGGAGGAATAAGGCTTGTTAAATCTGAAAAAAGAAGAGATAGGAAGGTGGGTTGGGTTGTTTATGGAGGTGGATTTGAAATGCAATAGAGAAGAGAATAAAGGTTAGAGAAAAGAATCAAAAACCTAACAGACCCTTTGTTCCGGTAGAGGAGCTGCCACCGTAACCGTACGTCCAGTGACTGCTATCACCGCTGCAGCTAGAGAAGAGTTGCCGGTTGCCACCGGGGGATTCTTTAAGAAGACGGAAAAATAACGAAAAATTTAAATAACATAAATTTTATTTATTTATTAATTAATTTTTTTAAAATTATTAACTTATTATATTGATTGCCACCTCAGTGTCAATCAGGCTCGGGAGCGCCACATAGTTTTGAAGGAATAATAAAAAAAAGCCGAACTTTGACATTGAACTTGACTCCCCCATCCACCTGCTTGTATGACCATTATCTTGCATTACCTTCATTTAAGTTTAGTTCGGGAAAATATGTCAAATGAAAAATTTGAAATTGCTTCCAGATCTAGAAATGAGCATACAAGACTCTACATTGTGGTGAAGGCATAATCATGAGCACACAACTTAGGAGCAATTATTTAAAAAAAAAAATAAAGAAATGGGTTACTGGACAATGAAATGGTGAAGGGATACTTAAAAAATGAAAAAAATTCAACATACCTCATATCTCTGCACAACGACAGCTCCCTCTTCGCCTCAAAATCCGGAACTCTACACTGTAACAACACCGAACAGATGGCAACTGGGCAATGAAATATAGCTACTGGAAACCACCATCGTCCTCCTTTTTCGGGGCCGATAGAGAAAATCGCATCGCACCACTACTTCTAGTGAAGAACACTGGGTTTACGTCAAGGCACATTGGCAGCACTTCAAATGATTTCAGGGTCCAAACTGCAAAATTAATATTTACAAGTTTCTCTATCTAAGACTTTAATTTTATGAATACACCACGGGTCCACTTGCTACAATCGGTCAAAAGGCTCCCTCATGGGGTGAGGGACTTTTTTACACCCTCACCCTAAACTTCACTATTTATTAGATTAATGATTTATAAAAATCTTTATACTATGTGAGATGAATTAAATTATAATTGAATGAATCACAATTTCGATCCCTAAAATTACAAGACGGTGGCGAGTTGGCCCTCAAATTAAAAAAAGTTCATTAAGTTAGTCTAATTCGGTACTGTTTTTCAATTTGAGGTCCCTAATGTAAATAACATTTTTCAATTTAGGAGACGTTTTTGCTTATTTCTTAATGTGAGGGACTGACTTATCACACCCTACAATTTAAGAGACTATAATGGTGATTCATTCAATATAATTTTATATTCGTAAGTAACACTTTATTACAATTGACGCAAAAAAATGTAATAAATAAAATTATACCACGCTATATAAAGCATATATTCGTAAATAACTCATTAGCATACAAAGTTTGAGTTTGGGTTATTTAAATAAAATTTTAATTGGTACGTGTTGTCACTGTAAATTTTTTACACTATCAAAGTTATTGATGGTATAAGTGACTTTTGACTACATTAAAGTTTTTTAGATATATTAAAACTTTGGTTGACTACATTAAATCTTTTTTACTATAGTAATTATTTTTTTTACTACAATAATTGTTTTTGACTATATTAATACAATCAATTGATTTTAACGATAAAATAAGCAACTTATATAGCACACCCATTGCCGATCAATGGCTAGTCTTTCTCCGCCACTCTTCCTTTTGAGGATTCTCCTCCTACTAGTATATATATAGATCAATTTCGTAAATCACAATATAGAAAACCTTGCTCTTTTCCTTTGTAAATCAAGCTGAGTTACAATGGGACCAAATTCATTGAAGACGATGACGCAGTTGATGGTGTTGCTTGTTGTTATTGTCATTACGTTGTTGGGGAGTGCTCAAGGGACGAGAATTATTGCACATAGGTTTCAGTTCCCTACTTCATGTTGCCCAGCATTGATATTCTGTTGTCCTACTCCGAACTTCAATGACATCATAAAGCCAAAAGCTTCTGACTTTTCTCTAGTTCTGCAATAAACAATCAGGTTAATGAAAACCCCTTGATTGTGTATTGAAACAATTTAAAAATAATAAATGAGAAATTGTGATTCTATTTGTTTTCAATTTCTATGGATTAGCTAGGTGGATCGGTTAACTTGAAAATTTAATTTTCTTATTCAGGCGATACTTTAAGAAATAGACTCAATTCTTCAGCTTTGGATTACTAGCTTACTTCATAAAGTGCATAGTTTACAGATTGGATATTTTTTAAGTTTGTATAAAAGCAATAAATAAATAGAAATACGTAAAAGCTAAACAGAAACCTGTAAATAAAGCGGAAAATAAATCAACACATGATAAAATAATGTATAAATCGAAAGTCTTTTGTTTTATTAATTCGATGATTTTAATAATATGATAATTTATGATTGGTTGATATTATAATTTTTTTTAACATTGACAGTGCCTACCAATTAAAACTGTCAAATAATAGAAATCAACTTTAAGGATTTAATTAGTAAGGATTTTTAAAAAAAAATTACATTGTCAACTAATTATAATTATTACATGTTATAAATATTTAACTTTCATAACAATTATTTAAAGAATTACTGAGATGCCCCGATGTCCCATTAAAGAAAACTCATAATTATTAAAACCTAATCGTGTTATGATCGTTAAGCGGATATGTTAAAACGGCGGAAAATTAAACCTTAAATATGAAATAACATATATATACATACATGCATAAACATAACTATATATACACAACCTCATCACATGTTTACCCGTTAACTCGTTTCGGAAAATAAAACTTTAATTCGCTGGTTGCTTTCGGAAAATTTATTTATTTGATGTCAGAAACTCGGTGTAAAAATTTTGTTATGCAAATAACTCTAGACCATATTAATAATACAATAAATAGTAAACTCATATTCTTAAAGAGGTCCCCACAGCATACCGTTTTTATTTTCAAAAGGTCTTAATTTCCAAAAAGAGAAACGTAGAACAAAGATAATATTACAACATCACAGCTACCGGCCTTTTCAATATAAAACCCAAAACAAGACTCCTAAGCTGGTCGCTCTACAAGACATTATTGGAAAGACCCCCGTGGTCTTTTCCAGAAACAAATACTTCTTCAAGCATCTAGAATCTAAGTCCACAAGTGACTTAAAGAACTCCTCCGCTTCATCTGTACTAGTATCCCAAGATACAACGGCAATTACCACTAGAACCTGATATAGTTGTAAGGGTGAGATGCCAATATATGGATTTAACACAATAACCACATGAGCGACACAAAAGCAAACATATATACATATACATTTCCATAAATAAACAAATAGTCTATCATTGGGTTTTATACCCGATCACAGTATTTTGGAAAAATGCATGAACACTTCAATATTCAGGCTCTAATTTAGTACCTAAACTCCGGAGACCCTAACACCAAATAAATGAGTTTATCACGCTCAATTTCCAGGTATATTAGGCACAACGTAATCCGAATACCCTATCATTAAGGTATCAGACATAGGACGTGGCAACAACATAGCCCGAAGGTATCAGACATAGGACGTGACAACAACGTAGCCCGAATACCCTATCATTAAGGTATCAAACATAGGACGTGACACGTCTGCCCATGCATGCATATAAAACATTTTGTTTTCGTTATTTTTCTTTGTGTTCATTCTTCTTTTATCGAAGCTCAAGATGGCTTACAACTATTCGTAAGTTTTAACGTGATAGATTTCTCAACACTAACACAAGACACGAAGTCCGAATATTCAATCACAAAACCTTAGACCTTGCAATCAGTCTTAGGTTCGTGGTGATGAAATAAAAAAACAATATTCTCTATTAACAACAACGTGTAACAACGTAACACGGATCAAAGATCTTCGTGCTTGTAATTAAGAACGCCAATATCACGATGTCTCGGATATTAGGTTTACGTTAACACTGTTTTCGTTCAGTGAAACACAAAATCAAAACAAAACTTCCGAAACTTATCCAAGTTGTCGGAAATACCCGATGTATAAAACAATTTTACAGAAATATGTTTACATTGGAAATTCGTTTTACAAAATCATCAAAATCACTTGAATTTCATTTTCTTTCACAAAATCAATATTTTGAACTTGAAAATATTGTTTTGATACAAATTCTCTATTTTAACTAATATTACTGTTTTAGTAATCCTACCATAAATATTATCGGAATTGTCCGACGTTTGACGTTTTAGAAACATTTTAATACCAATTATGACTCTTCTAGTAAAATTAATTTTTCCAACACCATAATAAAATTATTTTTGAAACTTATTTTCTTAAAATAACATTTTCTAATATTTAGAACTTTCCTACGTATAAACTAGTAGTACAAAAATATTTTCACGGTTACGTCCTCACTATCACTCACAAAACAGTATTACGCTATTAAATCATTAAAATAATAATATTTTCCAACATTCCTCATTTTTCCCAAATAAAATATTCCATTAATATTATATCCCAATATTTTACCGTTAAAACATTAAATATAATTTCTAAAGCTTCTTAAAGCTTTTATCTGATTAATTGATTGGGCACTGGCCATTGTCAGGCTTCTCAAACAACAATATCACAGAAATATTCCCAGGCAGATCATGCATCACAACACATTATAATATAATTGCAGATAAACAATCTAAAGCAAATCAACCATCACAGGTAAAAATAGCATAACTTAAACAACTTGAACCAAATTAAACAAGCACCACAACCACCGATAAATAATATAGACCACACACTAATCATATACAATTATTGGAAAAAATCCCTCAGGTAAGCTCCCCTTACCTCTCGAAGAACTTAGCTTCCGATTTTAAAACTTTGTCGCGAATCCGGAAACCGTCAACACACGTACATGATACGATTCTTTATCATTCAACAAATCACAACTCAACCAATCAAAATAAAACAAATACAATCACCTAATCACTAAGGTTAGGCACGACCAAGAATGGATTTTGTGGCTAAAAGTTACTAAAATTTCTTAAGTCATTGGATTAATGATCCTAAGTACTTAAGACATAGATCTAATGATTTTACATAAAGAATTGAAATCAAATATTACAATCCATCATAAAACCACTTTCGGCCTTCAATGAAAAATGAAGCTAGGGATTTCTTTTTCACAAAACAACTTGGATTCAATATATACATGAACTATAAAGATTGAATCAAGTATAACTTTAACCAAAAAAAAAATGAAACAAAGTTCCTCCACCCACATAAACAAGGTTTCGGCCATGATAAGAAAATTGGGGAGGAAATTTTAGTTTGATTCATGCTCTTGGATAATGAAAGTATAGATGATTACAAGATCATAGAAATTGGTTGCATGATCATCGGATTTTTATACAATTTCCTAGAGATTTCACAAGATTCTAGATCTAGGAATTTACAATGATGATCATGGCATAAAACAAGTGAAATTAATGAATAAGAAGACATGATTGATCATGGAGAGAAGATATTACCTCTTGGTGATGAATAAATGAAGAGAAATGGTCAACCAACACTTAGTTAAAACTGGACAGCTTTGAGGATGTGGTGGTTTTGTGAGTATATCTCACGCGATACTCATCAAAAAAATTGTAAACTTTGGCTTTTTGGAAAGATAAGAAGAAAATGAACAACTTTGATGTTGAAGGTTTTATTTGATTAAGATCATAACAGGGGCGAAAAGGGCCTTCTTTCCACTGTTCTCGCATGGTGCTGAGGATTTCGAGTTGTTTCGGTATTTTGGGTATATCTCCTAATATACTTATCCGTTTTTGATGATATTTAGCTCTTTGGGAATAAAAAATAAAGAGGAACAACTTTCATGCAGAAAGTTTTCCGAGTTTCAGAAAGGAAGAGGGTCATATTTTCGGTGGGGTTTTGGTGTTCTTATGATTTTTTGAAGTAAAGTGTAAATAGGAAGAAAATGAAAATGAGCCAAAGGGGAGGGAGGGCTACGGTTTTGGGCCTTATATAGGCTAGGAATTAGGCCTTGTTTGGTTAAAATGAATTGAATTAATGGGTTTTGTGAATATTAAATTAATATAATAGTTAACTATGGTTAATAGTTAACTTGCGTTTTGTTGCCAACCATGGTTAATAAACATGTGGCTCACATTATTTGAAAGGTGTGGCTGATCCTAGTCCACACAAACTAACCATGGTTCCTTAACCATGGTTAAAATTTAACTTGACGGCGATTAGGTTAAGCGTAGGGGTATTTTGGTCTTTTCACGCACAAAATATCTAGATATTTAGGAATCGTCATAAATGCGCCATAAATGGTCTATGCTCACCTTGGTGACTCATTGCCGTAGGTGGCAAGATGTCTCAGCATCCGATGTCGGGTTTTGTCTCTGCACGTCCGTTCTCGACTCCGTCGATTACCTGATTTAGGGTTTTACGTCGAATCGAGTATAAAACCTATTTATTTTGAAAATTTTCAAAATAACCTATATCATTAGAAATGAGATATAAAATCTATTCATTTCGTTCTCGGGTCAAAATTAGGTTTTCCGATCAGAAAAATCTTACTGTCAGTGAAAACGCAGACCGGGTTCCTTCTGAATTTTCAACCCAAAATTTAACCGTATACTTATAAAAATAAGTAAGATATGAATATGACTTTGGTTTTCCCAAAATAATTTTCTAAGTTTTAGATAAAAATATAAACATTTATTTATATTTATACCGACCTTAGAAAACGGAAAAATCGGGGTGTTACAAAGAACCTTGGAGAATTCTAGTTGTGATGTAGAGATTGTTTCAGAAAGAAAATGTTATGATATTCATTGGTACAATGGCAATGTAATTAACAAGGATGATGTTTGATATTGTCATTAACCTATTCTTGAAAGTTAGTACGTTCATTCACTGATATTTCAAGGAATAGTAAACTTTTTGATGTGATGCTGAACATGTCATTTGGTTTGAGGCTTCATCATGTATCAAATTTGCAGTTAATCTGGTGATATAGAAAATTTGATACAAGGCAAATTGAAAGATTCAATTTAACTGGTTTAAAAATATAATTATTGTGCTTAACTCATTTAAGCTATGTTTGGGAGGATGGAGTGGGGAGGGTGGTTAGTTTGAATCAAAAACATAATCTCTGCGGAAATAAAACATCAATCTTAAACAAAAGGAAACATAAACCCAAAAACCCGATGTCACATATCGAGCTGGTAATCAAAATCCGGAAAATACTTCGGAAATAACTACGTAAAAACTAAACTCCTTAACTACGAGCGAGCGATCTCCTCGGAGTCACTTCTCAACATGTTGCTCACCCTCCTCTGCATAAACCGAAGATACATGCAAAGAAACAACAGAAGATGGGGGGTAAGAGACCTTCGTATAAACATAATGGCAATAGGGCATAATAATCTCATCATAATATAACCATAACACATATATAAACATATACATATCACATAACACAACATATAGCATAATAATCTCATAACTATCTCAGGAAGACAACTTCGGAGTTACATATCCACATTGGCCGTTAAACACCAACGCCGACAGTTCACCAAACCAGGGGTGTACCCCTTGGATAGAAGATGCTCCTTGCTCTCGGATGCACCAACGCGGGGGCACACGATCCACCAAGATGAATCAGCATGGATGGCCAGATCGCCTCACTCTCGGACGACCTCCCCTATGTTGCAGCTTCCCCCACTAATGTCTCCAACGCGTGAATGCATCTACAACAACATCAAGCAATCATATATAGCCACCACCTCCGCTTTAACCCTTTAGGCATCAAAATTGAACACCTGCAGTACCTTTACCGATAAGCATAAAGTTTAGCAACATTAACACCTTGACCAATAAGCATCAAGACAACTTTGACCGTTAAGAATCAAAGTCCAGCATTGTGCTGTAACTCCTCGTTACCGTCTTCACCATCTTAGTGTCTTATGTTTTATTATATTTCTTAAGGCTTAATTAGACAATCAATCCTATCTTTAATTTACTTGATGCCTTACTTCATAATAGGAGACAGTTTGGGTGAAGCTACCCTTGTTTCCACTTAATGCCTTATTCTGTTTGGGGAGCACGGTCGTGATGACCCCCAGCATGGGCGTGCTGGCATTGAGCATGGGCATATTGTTCATCGAGCACGATCATGCTTACTGCAACATGGTCGTACAGTTCTAGGCATAATGTTTGCAAACACTCGCCAAACTTCCTAGGGCATTCATAGATCAATCCTATTGGCTTTTAACTACATCATCAAGTATTAATCTTGTTCCTTTTATTTAATCTCCATATCTTATGATTGTTGAGAATTAATCCTTTAATTTTGGTTTCATTATTAACATCCCTAAAGCATTCATGAAACAATGCTAGGGTCTTAACTACACCATTGAGCATTAACCTCACTTCTCTTTTACTAAGGTTCATCTCGTATGAGCATTGGGATTTAACCTTCAATTATTGTTTGGTTACTAACGTCCCTATGTCTTTAATTAGTGTATTTATAACAACAAAAACATTCGTCTCATAATATAAAACATCAAGAAATCAATGCATTTAATCATGGCATGCATCATCATCAATAATAAATTCACAATTACAACATGTCAAGTATATAGGAAATATAGTCATTCATATTACAAACAACATCAATTAAGAAATTAGCACGCATCAGGGTCATGTGTGTAACCCCTTCATCTTACGCTGCCCCAAGGCCTACATGTTCTTACTAATCCCTTCTCCCCATACTTGGTATGAAGATCTAACTACGATTGGGCTTAAGCTAATTTACTCTTGGTTCCCTTGAACGGCTCGATGAGTTCCTCAAGCCATGGCCAAACATAGAAAAGGAAACCATTAATCTCTATTCCAAGAATCAAAGCAAGGAAAGAGACTAACAAAGGATAACTACTTTACCTTAATTAACACTATCGCGTGCGACTTCACCCCAACTAAAACAAGAATGCCAAGAACGTCTAAGGGTTCCAAAAGGTGGAGAAAAGAGAGGTTTCTGTTGCACAAGGGTTTGGAAAAAGTGTCAAATGAGGTTTGTCACTCATAACCCTCCTAAAACTCACCTATTTAAGCTGTCATACCCCGAGCACGAGCGTGCTCACCTTTAGCACGACCGTATTCCACGCCGAGCATGGGGTCATGCTTAAGGGAGCAAGGGGTCTGCAGCTTTCACGTCACTCGATCATGTTTTCCTCCCTTGAGCACGGTGATGAGTGTGATTTCACCTCATTTTCCATGTACATTTCTGCATGCATTTGCATATAGTTAGGCCATTTTAGTGTTTATTTTGTTTAGTTTTTCCTTTGGAACGGATAAGGTGGTATTGTGTGTTGTTTTGCAGATATTCATGATTAAATGCCCAAGAATTAGCAAGTATGAAGCTTGGATGACTTAGAGCTTTGAAAGATAAGAAATTGAGCCAAGCAGAGAGTATCACGGCATAGCCGTGATGGCCCTCACGGCCGTGAGGGAGCGATGAGTGAAGAAAGAATTGAGCCAAAAGTCGGGAAGCTGTCACGGCCTAGCCGTGATGGCTCTCACGGCCGTGAAGTGTCAGCTGTGCACGATCTCCAACTTTCAGAGAAGATCACGGCCTAGCCGTGATGGATATTACTGCGTGATGAATCGAGTTGGAAAAGTCGGAGACGATCACGGCCTAGCCGTGATGGCTATCACCGCCGTGACTTTGTTTGTTGGAAAAGTCAGAAAGGATCACGGCCGTGATGAATCGATAAATGAAGCGGTGCCAAGTCGAAAACCATCACGGCCTGGCCGTGATGGCTATCCTGCCGTGACCGCCACGAGTAATAAAAAGAACGGAAAGGAATGAAGAAAAAGGCATTGAGAAAACCCTGACGAAAAAATCCTCTCTTGTCTTTGTGGGCTGTGTGCATCATTCCATGGAGCTCTCCCCTTTGTTCATCTCTGTAATTATTCCTTTTGTTTTACTTTCAATTATGTGTAGCTAAACTCCCCTTTTGTTGGGGTTAGACTATTGCTATCTCGAACTTGGTTGTAAAAATGATTTGATTTTAATACGATTTCCTTCTTCTTTGTGAGTATATAATTCTATGCTTAATGCTTTCCTAGGCTTGATCATCTTAGGAATGATTAGTTGCTTTAATAGACAATTGAAAGGTTGATGTTAAAGCATGCTCATGAATTATATGCCAAGTAGTCCAAGAATCTAGACATAGGTGTTGGCTGCTTGCAATCTTATGAATCTTGTTCTTAATGCAATTTCTCTTATTAATCCACCTAAGACATTAGGGTTTAATTTGAGATTTTAGGCTCAATGCACCTAAGACATTAGGCTTGAGTATATTAGAAAAGATTCGATTGTCATAAGTGAAGTAGGAATTGTGTTAGTTATCATTTCATAACAATCAAGGAGGATTAGCTTAGTCTAACCCTAGCAATCTTATATCATTGTTATTCATCTCTCTGTTTTCACATTAACTGTTTGAGAAAAAAATCCAAAAAGAACAAAAATATTTTCTTCTTGTTTGTTTGCTAGATGTTAGAACAACCTTCAATCCAAAATTCAATCGCCTAGATAGTAGTCAAATTTGCGAAGTGGTAATTGTCCACGATCCACGAGAACGATATCCGGTCTTACCGTTTTATTACTTGCAACGAACCGGTACACTTGCGAGTCCGTGTCAAGTTTTTGGCGCCGTTCTTGGGGATCGGTGTGCCAATATCACGAGTACCAAAGGGGACTCCTAATTTAGGCATTTTATTTTTTTTGTTTTTCCCTCTTGTGTTTTTCGTTCTTAATTTACGTATCTCTGCTTTGTGAATTTCTGCAAGTGCTTTTTTTCTGTTTGTTACGTGCTACTCCGTTTGTTCGGTGTATGCGAGGTACAATCGACCCGGTGAACTCCAATTCGAACCCGAGATCGAGAGACTCTGCGAAGGAATAGAAAGAAAACCAAGGCAAGACAGAACAGAGAAAGAGCATCTTCTAGTAGACAAGAGCAGCAAGTTGAGTTACCCGGTGTGCGGGAACCACAAATTGAAATAGCAGGTGTCACCATGGCGAAAAGAGAACGCACCAAGGAGAACAATGGGGGACTACACTTCCCCTAGAGTTGATAGATGTGGAACTCCGATTGTGAGACCTGCGGTGGCCTGCAATAATTTCAAATCAAGGCCTCACTTCTCCACCTTGTGCAGCAAAACCAATTTGGAGGGTTGGAGAGTGAAGATCCTCATGCTCATATTGGTACCTTCATTGAGCTGTGTGACACCATCAAGTTAAACGGAGCTTCCGATGAGGCCATTCGGTTAAGGCTTTTCCCTTTCTCTTTGAGGGATAGAGCCAAGGCATGGCTTCAATCTCATCCTCATGGAAGCATCATCACCTGGAACGACTTGGTCAGCAAGTTTTTATCTCGATTTTTCCCTCCGTCAAGAATGATTAAGCTGAGGTCAGAGATCAATGCCTTTGCACAAAGGGATGGTGAGTCACTATATGAAGCCTGGGAGAGGTTCAACTCTTTACTCACAGCTTGTCCAAATCATGAACTAGAGACATGGCAGCAGGTCGCAACTTTTGTTAATGGGCTCAACAGGAATTCAAGAAGTATGATTGAAGCGGCTGCAGGAGGTACATTGAGTCAAAAGACACCGGAAGAAGCAAAGGACTTGATTGATATCATGGCTAACAATGACTATCAAATGCCTAGGTCTCGGTCAATGGTCGATAGAGGTGTTCTAGAGCTGGATGAAATTGGTGCCCTCAAGGCACAAATGGCTATTCTTACCAAACAAGCTGGGGTCGGTTCAAGCTGCAGAACTCTCAAGTACAAGTCGTTCAAGTTCAAGGTGCCTCGGTGTGTGATTTACGTGGAGGCAACCATGCAAATGGGAACTGTGAGATCAATGTGGTTGGAAGCTTGGGACAAGAAGAGGTAAACTATATGGGCAACCAAGGGCCTAGAAATGATCCCTACTCCAACACCTACAACCCGGGTGGCGCAATCATCCCAACTTTAGTTGGAGACAAGGGCAAAGTTCAAATACTCGAGGCAAAGCCTCCTCAAGAGAGTTCAAGCAAATTGGAGAACCTTCTAGGCCAGTTCATGCAAGCTACTCAAGAGACTATAAAGAATCGAATGCCTCAATCAAGAACTTGGAGCATCAAATGGGCCAACTAGCAAGGCGGATGGCGGAGAGACCTCCGGGACAATTGCCTGGGGATACTGAGAAGAACCCAAGGGAAGATTGTAAGGCCATTGTTACAAGAAGTGGGAGAATTTTAAGTCCACAAGAAAAAGAGAAGGAAGAGAAGACAAGTGATGCTGGAATTGACAAGGGGCAATTTGAAGAGGTAAACAATGAAGAACCCGGAACTTCCCAAGGTACTACCTCTAATCCTATTGATGTAGAAGCTGAAGAACCACAGAGGGAGAAATTGGTTGATGAAGAATTTGCGAAGAAGAAGACTAGAAGACAGATTCTGGAAGAGGTTGATAATCCCAAGGAGCTGCCCCCATATTTTAGAATCCCGTACCCCCAACGGTTGAAGAAGGAGGCAAAAGACCAGCAGTTTTCTAAGTTCCTGGATGTATTCAAAAAGCTACAAATCAACATCCCGTTTCTTTGAAGCTCTCTGACATGCCTTCCTACGCAAAATTCATGAAAGAGATCCTTACAAACAAAAGAAGGTGGAAGGAGGAGACAGTGATGCTTACTGAAGAGTGCAGTGCTATAATTCAGAGGAAGCTACCAGTAAAGATGAAGGACCCGGGTAGCTTCACTATCCCATGCACTATCGGTCATGTGAACATTAGGAGAGCATTGTGCGATCTAGGCGCAAGTGTCAACCTTATGCCGTTGTCCATTTTCAAAAAGCTGGGAATCGGTGAGGTAAAACCAACAGGAATTTCTCTTCAATCGCGCGCATCCGCTCCATTACATATCCCTATGGTGTTGTGGAGGATTTGTTGGTGAAGGTGGATAAATTAATCTTCCCAAGAGACTTTGTGGTTTTAGACATGGAGGAGGATCTTGAAGTTCCACTCATACTAGGGAGACCTTTTCCGCAACTGGTCGGGCTTTGATAGATGTGGAAAAAGGCCATTGAAATTCGAGTGCAAGAAGAGGAAGTAACTTTCAATGTATTGGAAGCTATGCATCGCACGAGCAAGGAAGAGGAGTGTTTCCGCATGGAAGTGGTGGACACAGTAGATAAGGAAGTCATTGCACATCAACACCACCCCTCTATTCCAGAGAAGAAGGAAAAGCCCAACATGAAAGCCAATCTAAAGTTATGCAAAACAAATGATGCATCAGTTGGTGAGGAAGTTGGTACTGCTCATCTTGTGAAAACGGAACCTCCACCAGGAAGGAGTAAGAAAAAGGGCAAGAGGCCCAGAGCGAAAAAGGCAAAGCAGAAGCACAATTGTTGGCCTTTTAAGAAAAATCAGCTCTTTACAAGAGTTTCGTGGAAGAAAAGTGCTCTTGCAATTCTATGTTCAGCAGATCCCGGTTAATTGAAGGAAGAAATCACACGTCAAGCTAGTGACGTTAAAGAAGCGCTTATTGGGAGGCAACCCAATTTTTATTTTCCTCTTCTCTTTTGTTTTTGATTTCCCCTCTTGAATAATTTGAGAAGCTCAAGAGGTTTGTTAATAGTTTGTTGAGTGATTCCAGATTTTGAAGGAAGGGAGAGAAGAAGGGCAGAAGGAAACAAAACCAGAAAGCATGTGATTCAGCACCACTACCACCTTGTGAGTTGTTCTAGTTTTCTCCCCTCTCTAAACTTAATTATTTACATTGAGGACAATGTAAGTCTTTAAGCTTGGGGTAGGGGTAATCTTTTAGCTTGCATTGTAAATATTGCATTCATATAGGCTCTAGTCTTGCATGATCACATGAATTAATTGCCCCCTGCTTAGATTGAGCATCTGATTGTGAGAGCTAAGTGCCAATTTTTCTGTGATAGTGAATTTTTGGACCCTGATTTTATATTCTTGTGATATGGCTTCATTAAATATGCTTGAGATGTTCTTGGATAGTTGATGATTAGCATGTGTTTCTATGGATTTGTGTTCTCCCTGGTTCTTGAACTGATAAATGTGAGCTTTTGAGCCATTAGGGGGTACTCACTAAATCTACCCCCGTTCTGTGTGTAGAGTGTTTTCCTCTTGGATTGTTTTTCTCTAGAACTTGACTTGAAACCATATCGAAACTTGAAAATTTTTGGAAACATTTTTGAAAATGATTGAGGCAATAGGTATTTTTTCTGGCCTTCTGAGCTTTGAATGTGTAAATGCTACCCTTAGTTGCCCATTTTGAGCCTGAATGAATAGCATGCTTTTCTTGGTTCCCTGAAATGTTGTGTTAAATATGCTTATGAGGGACCTTCTAAAGTACTGTGCAAAAATGGGTTGGAAAATGTAGTTGAAAGTTTGGGATGATGAAAAGAAAAAAATGAATCTGAAAAAAACTTTACTTCTCTTGAATTGCAAAATCTCCCCTTATCCAAACAAAAAAAAAAAAGAAAAAAAAAGAAAAAAAAAGAGAAGAGAAAAAGAAATAAAAATGGGGAAGGGGATGACAAAAAGGAATGAGAAGTAAAAAGAAAAAAAAAACGAAAGAATGGTGGAAGAGCAAATTGAAACCCAAAGAAAGGTATTTTAGAAGGTCGTGCCTTGCAATGCTTGGTTATTTGTATTGCCTTTTGAAATTTCCTGTTCTTGAAATCCCCACCTGAAAATTGATCCCATGGCCCCATTACACCAAAGAATAAGACCTCTTGATTCTTAGATGTTTTTCATTAATAAAGTGAAGATTTGGTTGATAGTCAAGCTTATGGTAGGAATCATTCTTTGAGGAAAATGGAGTGAAATGTCATATTCCCTTAACACTTGAGTGAGTGAGGCAAGAAAGAGAGCCAAGCAAATGAACAAGCTTGAGGTGAGCTGCAAGTGAGATAGAGTGCCCGAATTAGTGAGAATGTGAGTCTAGGGAAACTAAGCCCCTAATTGGACTTGAATTGATTGTCTCTTGCTGAAAGAATTGACTGCCTGTTGCTTGGATCATTTTATTCGGGTTCTTAGTTCACTATCATTGTCCTGGTTGTTTTCATCTTATGGCCTTGGTTTTTGCTTGAGGACAAGCAAAGTCTTAAGCTTGGGGTGATTTGATGAGTGTGATTTCACCTCATTTTCCATGTACATTTCTGCATGCATTTGCATATAGTTAGGCCATTTTAGTGTTTATTTTGTTTAGTTTTTCCTTTGGAACGGATAAGGTGGTATTGTGTGTTGTTTTGCAGATATTCATGATTAAATGCCCAAGAATTAGCAAGTATGAAGCTTGGATGACTTAGAGCTTTGAAAGATAAGAAATTGAGCCAAGCGAGAGTATCACGGCCTAGGTGATGGCCCTCACGGCCGTGAGGGAGCGATAGGTGAAGAAAGAATTGAGCCAAAAGTCGGAAGTCATCACGGCCTAGCCGTGATGGCTATCACGACCGTGAAGTGTCAGCGTGCCAGATCTCCAAAAGTCGAGAGGCGATCACGGCCTGGCCGTGATGGATATTACGGCCGTGATGAATCGGTTGGAAAAGTCGAGAGACGATCACGGCCTGGCCGTGATGGCTATCACGGCCGTGACTTGTTTTTGGAAAAGTCGAAAGGATCACAGCCTGGCCGTGAGGAGTATCACGGCCGTGATGAATCGAGTAAATGAAGCGGTGCCAAGTCGAAAACCATCACGGCCTGGCCGTGATGGCTATCCACCGGCCGTGACCGCCCACAGTAATAAAAGAACTGAGCGGAAACAGAAGAAAAGGCATTCGAGAAAACCCTACGAGAAAAATCCTCTGCTGCTTTGTGGGGTGTGCATCATTCCATGGAGCTCTCCCCTTTGTTCATCTCTGTAATTATTCCTTTTGTTTTACTTTCAATTATGTGTAGCTAAACTCCCCTTTTGTTGGGGTTAGACTATTGCTATCTCGAACTTGGTTGTAAAAATGATTTGATTTTAATACAGTTTCCTTCTTCTTTGTGAGTATATAATTCTATGCTTAATGCTTTCCTAGGCTTGATCATCTTAGGAATGATTAGTTGCTTTAATAGACAATTGAAAGGTTGATGTTAAAGCATGCTCATGAATTATATGCCAAGTAGTCCAAGAATCTAGACATAGGTGTTGGCTGCTTGCAATCTTATGAATCTTGTTCTTAATGCAATTTCTCTTATTAATCCACCTAAGACATTAGGGTTTAATTTGAGATTTTAGGCTCAATGCACCTAAGACATTAGGCTTGAGTATATTAGAAAAGATTCGATTGTCATAAGTGAAGTAGGAATTGTGTTAGTTATCATTTCATAACAATCAAGGGAGGATTAGCTTAGTCTAACCCTAGCAATCTTATATCATTGTTATTCATCTCTCTGTTTTCACATTAACTGTTTGAGAAAAAAAATCCAAAAAGAACAAAAATATTTTCTTCTTGTTTGTTTGCTAGATGTTAGAACAACCTTCAATCCAAAATTCGATCGCCTAGATAGTAGTCAAATTTGCGAAGTGGTAATTGTCCACGATCCCTGAGAACGATATCCGGTCTTACCATTTTATTACTTGCAACGAACCGGTACACTTGCCGAGTCCGTGTCACACGGCCATGATCGTGGCTCGCGCAGCCTAATAGAGTGAAATAGATTTGGAGGTATATAAACTGAAAGTGAAAATATATTGATTGAAACTGAGAAGTACAGAAAGTGCTCTTATATAGAAAAGAGAGAGCACATGTTAACCAAGAAAGAACTAAAGAAAGGTGCCTAACTGATTCTTGATAGATACAACAACTTGAACAGATTTGGAGATAAAGCTACTGATTGTCTAACTATAACTAATTTGCTAACTTATAGCTGATGATTTATTTGGGTCCAATACCCCCCCCCCCCCCCCCCCCAAGCTGAAGATGAGATGTTTATAACTCGAAGCTTGGCAAGTAACTTCTGAAATTGAGCTGGATCCAAAGGCTTGGTTAAAAGGTTTGTTATCTGATCATGTGTAGAGATAGGCAGTAAGTGGAATAAGTGCGATTGAAGCTTTTCCCGGACGATGTGGCAATCAATCTCTATATGTTTATTCCTCTCATGGAAGGTTGGATTAGATGCAATGTGTTGAGCTGATTGGTTATCGTAAAATAATAAGGCATGTTCAATAATTGAAAGTTGGATCTCCTTTAATATATATGTGAGCCATTGTAGCTCACAGACTGTAGTGGCCAAGGCTCTATATTCAGCCTCAGAGGATGATCGGGAAACCGTGGTCTGTTTCTTAGTTTTCCAAGACACTAAAGAGTTGTCGAGGAATATACAAAACCCTGTGATAGATTTCCTAGTGTCAATACAGCTTGCCCAATCCGAATCAGAGAATGATTTTAGCTGTAATTTGGATGAAGCTGAGTAGAAAAGGCCATGTGCAGGTGTGTTCTTGATGTATCTGAGTACCCAAGTGGCTGCCTGATAATGTGAAGTTGTAGGACAGCTCATATACTGACTGAGTTGCTGAACTGAATAGCTAAGATCTGGCCTTGTAGTAGTTAAATAGAGAAGCCTGCCAACCAATCTCCTATAAGAGGCAGGATCAGGTAGTAAATTGCCATTTGCTTTGTGTAGCTTGGTGTCCTTAGTCATTGGGGTTAATTCTAGTTTAGATGCCAGAAATCTCGTGTCCGAGACTATGTCCAAGGCATATTTGCATTGACAAATGTGTATGCATGCCTTGCTTGGATCGAGCAATCTCCAGTCCAAGGAAGTACTTTAAGGCTCCAAGGTCCCTGATTTTGAAGTTATGATGAAGAAACTATTTTAAAGTGTTGATTTCCTGAAGGTTATTTCCTGCAAGAATTAAGTCATCCACATAGATAAGTAAGGCAGTGAAAGTAGTAGAAGTATGTTTGAAAAAGAAGGAATAATCAGAAGTGGATTGTTTGTAGCCTTGAGAAAGGAGAGAAGAAGATAATTTTGCAAACCACTGCCTACTGGATTGTTTCAATCCATATAGGGATTTCTTGAGTTTGCACACTTGATTTGATTGTGAGGGAGTAATGTCTTGAGGAAGCTCCATGTAAACTTCCTCATTAAGAGTGCCATGAAGAAAGGCATTTTGAACATCAAGCTGCTGTAGATGCCAGTTTTGTGATGCTGTAATTGCTAAGAGAAGTCGAATTGTGGTAACTTTGGCTACAGGGGAAAAAGTGTCAAAATAATCAATTCCTTCTGTTTGGTTGAAGCCCCTAGCTACCAACACAGCTTTATATCTTTCTAAAGTGCCATTTGCCTTGAGTTTAATGTTGTAAACCCATTTGCAACCTATGGCCTTTTTCCCATCAGGTAGCTGAGTAATGTCCCAGGTATCATTCAGTTCCAAGGCTAACAATTCAGAATTCCTGGCTTCAAGCCAAGCAGGATGCTTGCTAGCCTGCCTGAAGGTTTTAGGTTCCTCCAATATTGAAATTGTTAAGATGTAATGCTTATGAGCATGAGAAATCCTATCATAGTTTAAACAAGTGGATAAAGGATAAGCAACAATGGTAGTGTGATTTTGATTAGTGTTGGCAATGTTGCAATGAAAATCAAGAAGGAATCTTCCTGTCTCTGGTAGATCTTCTAAGTGTTACTGGAGAATCATGGTCTGCAGGACAATTATCCATTGATAGAGGAGAAGACATATCCGTTGGTGTTATAGGGAAAGCTGCAGGCTTAGCAAGGACAGGGTAATTGATAAACGATAAATCATATGCAGTATCAGAAGAAATTGTAGTGTCAGGAAATAATGAATCAGTCAAAGTAGAGACATATGGAAACATAGTTTCATAAAAGATAGAATGGCTAGAGATAAAAATTGCTTTAGATATTAAATCAAATAGGATATATCCTTTAGTGCCAGGTTGAAAACCCATAAAAATGCATTTTCTAGCACGACTGTCTAACTTTGTTGTTTGTTGAGTGAGAGTAGAAGCAAAGGTTAAACAACCAAACACTTTAAGGTCCATGAATGTAGGTGGTGTGGCAAAGAGTTGTTCATAAGGAGAAGAATTATTAAGCACTGGTGTAGGTGTTCTGTTAATGAGATACACAGCATGACAAACAGCATAACACCAAAATATCTTAGGAAGATGTGAATGAAATAAAAGAGCTCTAGTGATATCTAAGATATGTCTATGTTTTCTTTCAACTTTTGAGTTTTGTTGTGGGGTTTCCACACAAGAGGTTTGATGAAAAATACCATGAGTATCATAAAAGGAGTGCATATTAAATTCTTTCCCATTATCTGACCTAATGATCCTGATTTTAGAGTCAAATTGAGTAAAGATGAGTTGCACAAATTTTAAAATAGTTGGTCGAACTTCTGATTTTGTTTTTAACAGATAAAGCCAAGTATACCTACTGAAATCATCAACTATTGTAAGGAAGTATTGATAACCATGAAAAGAACTAACATTTATAGGACCCCAAATATCCATGTGAACTATGTCAAAGGGTTTAAGTGACTTAGTGTCACTCTTGGGAAAGGGAAGTTTGGCTTGTTTAGCCATATGACAAGAGTCACAAACAAAGGTTTTATTGCATTTGATATAATGAAATTGTTTACAAAGAAGTTCAAGAACTTTCAAGGATGGATGGCCTAACTTATGGTGCCAAACATCAAAATGAGTATTATGAACAACATTTAGAGTATTATTTGCAAAAAAGGGAAAACAAGTAGAGCTGGGTGCAGCTTGGTATTGTTGCAGAATGTATAGACCATAGGAAGCCTTAGCATCTCCAATCATCTTCAGTGAAGGGAGAGCCTGTATCATACAGTAAGTAGGTGTGAAAATTAATTGGCATTGAAGAGAGGCAGATAGAGACTGGACAAAAATCAGATTGAAGGAAAATTTAGGTATATGCATAACATTATGTAAAGTTATATGTTCAGAAAGAACTACATTACCAAAATAAGATGATGTAATTGAATTACCATTAGGTAAATTGATGGTAATTGGTTTTATGGGTTGATAGGTAGAAAAAAGTGTCTTTTGACAACATACATGAACTCTTGAACCAGTATCTAATAACCAAGAAATAGGTTGGAAAGAAAGAATACCTGACTGATTGAGATGAGATATCATGTGCTTTGGAGTAGCATCATGAGTAGGTTGGTTACTCACTGGAATTACAGAAGTAGAAGCCTCATTCTTGATTCCTTGAAGAAGGGATAGAAGTTTCTTGCAGTCATCTTGATTGAGTTGAATATTGTTGGTGCCCTTTGGTTGGGAAATATTTGCAGTGTCAGGATTAGGAACATCAGTAGAAGTGAGATGTGCATAAGTCTCTTGATTTCTGGCCTTGTAACCGGGTGGAAACCTATGTTTAAAATAACATGTTTCCACAGTATGATATAGACGACCACAGAAGGTACATTGTTTGTTGTTGTTAGTGGATCTGCCATGACCTCTGCCACCCTGTGTATTTGGAGTGCCTCTGCCCTGTGGTCCTCGATTAGGTTGCCAAGGGTTGCTGTTGTTTGCAGCAATGGAATTGGGAGAGACAAAATGGTCAATTGCCTTCCTTTCTTGTTGGATAACCATGTTGAACACCTTGTTGATTGGAGGTAAGGGCTCAAGCAAGAGAATTTGGGTTTTGATTGTATTAAAACTATCATTCAAGCCTTTCAAGAAACATATGACATATTCATTATCTTTATGTTGTTTCATGGAAAGGGTCAAATTACAAATACATGGGTGGTTGCAAGAGCAAGCAGGGGTTGGCCTTAGAGATTCAAGCTCTTCCCATAGGGTCTTTAGATCGATAAAGAAGGTGGAAACCGTTCTATTACCTTGTCGATGGAATGTAATTCTTGAAGTAGGTCCGAAACACGAAAATGATTACCTTTAGAATACCTGTCATGAAGATCAAGCCACAGAAGCCTAGCATTGTCAATGTAGACAGTGCTTTGAGCAATTGGTGGAGTGAGGCAACGGTTGATCCAAGAAATGACAATATTGTTGCATCTCTCCCATGCGTCAAAGAGTGGATCAGTTGTAGTAGGAGTGAGAATTGTTCCATCGATGAATTTGTGTTTGTTTTTGGATAGGAGTGCTCTCTTGATTGCACGGCTCCAAGAATGAAAATTGTCATCGTTAAGGGGTGGTGACACCAACACAGCACCTGGATTTTCTCCAGGGTGCAAATAAAAGGGACTGGTTGGTTGCTGTGCATGATCAATTGAAGAGATTCCATCATTGGCAAGATTGGAATGAGTGGAATGTTGGGAGGAAGAATCAGATTCAGCCATGGCAAAAGGAAATTGAAAGAGTTTGCGGAAGATGGAGTTTAACAAACTGATACCATAATATAGTGAAATAGATTTGGAGGTATATAAACTGAAAGTGAAAATATATTGATTGAAACTGAGAAGTACAGAAAGTGCTCTTATATAGAAAAGAGAGAGCACGTGTTAACCAAGAAAGAACTAAAGAAAGGTGCCTAACTGATTCTTGATAGATACAACAACTTGAACAGATTTGGATAAAGCTACTGATTGTCTAACTATAACTAATTAGCTAACTTATAGCTACAGATTTATTTGGGTCCAATACAACCACTAGAGTAGGCTAATCCCCACAGGGTCGCACTGCACATGAGCACGGCCGTTCTCATGCGCCAAAAAGGAAGTTTTCTCCAGAAATCCCACTTAACCCCATTTTAATTTTCCTAAGGCATATTCCTAATAAACTAGCACAACACATAACTATACAAAGCACATACAAACGTATAAAGTCTATATACGAAAAATGTGGAGTTGAAGTTAGTAATGGAGTGGAGTGGTGAAAGTTCATTAAACCATTGCTTGGAGTTTTTGTATTAATAGAGTGAGATGTGGTTTAGAATGGTAACCCAAACCACTCTACTCCATGCAAATATTCTCATTTTCATACCATTCAAATTAGGGGGTTTGGGATTTTCTTCCATTTTCTCATTAAACTTCCAAACAATGGAGTGAGATGCTTTTAGCTTTTCACTCCACTCCATTACTAACCACTCCACTCCATCTCCGTGAAAACTCTCAAATATAGTGTTAGTGTATGTTTGATTTAATGTCCAAAGAGACGCATCGTGAATGCAGTGATATTTAGCTTCGATGTTTGACAAGTAAATATTATATTTGTACCACCAAGAACATGAATCCCGTGACGTCATTGCTAAACCAAACACAACTTTAAAGTTTAATTTTTTTTCAATTTACTTTTTTGAAATTTTTATATTTATTAGATAAATATTTTACAAAAATCTCAATACTATGAGATGAAATAAAATATAATTGCGTGAATCACAATTATGGTCCATAAAATTATAGGACAGTGGCAAGTTGGACTCAAATTGAGAAAAGTTCTTTAAGTTAATCCAATTTGGTGATGTTTTTAAATTTGAAGACCTTGACGTAACAAACGTTTTTTCGGTGATTCATTCAATATAAATTTATATCCGTAAATAACAATTTATTACAATTAATGCAAAATGTTGTAAATAAAATTACATGTCGCTATATAAACTATAAAGCATATATTCGTAAATAAAAATTAGCATACAAGTTTGAGTTTGACTTATTTAAATAAAATTTTAACTGGCATGTATTGTCATTGTAAACTTTTTACACCATCAACGTTATTCATGGTATAAGTGACTTTTGATTACATTAAAGTTTTTTGCTATATTAAAACTTGGTTGACTACATTAAATCTTTTTGGCTATAGTGATTAATTTTTTTGACTACATATTTTTTTTGACTATAATAACACAATCAGTTGATTTTAATGATAAAATAAGGAACTTTTACATATGGCACACCCATTTCATCAGTGCCTTGTATTTCTCCACTACTCTACCTTTTGAGGATTCTCATCCTACTAATATATATATAGATCACTTTAGTAAACCACAACATAGAAAACCTTGCTCTTTTCCTTTGTAAATCAAGTGAGTTACAATGGAACCGACTTCATTTAAGGTGATGACGCTGTTGATGGTGTTGCTTGTTGTTATTGTCATTACAATGATGGGAAGTGCTCAAGGGAAGAGAATTGTTGAACAAAGGTATTGTGTCTGATGTTGCCCATCATTCCCAATGTGTTGTCCTACTTCGAACCTCAATGACATCATAAAGCCGTAAAGCATTACACCTATTTCTCTAGTTCTACAATAAACAATCAGGTTTAATGAAAACCCCTGGATTGTGTAATAAAACAATTTACAAAAAATAAATGAGAAATTGTGATTTTATTTGTTTGAAATTTTTTTGGATTAGTTGGGTGGATCGGTTAACTTGCACATTTAATTTTTATGTCCAGGTGATACTTTAAGAAAGAGACTCAATTCCTCAGCTTTAGATTCCTAGGTTACTTCATAAAGTACATAGTTTAAAGATTGGCTATTTTTTAATTTTGTACAAAAGCAATAAATAAAGGGAAATAAATAAAAACTAAAAAAAAACCTAATGAATTGAGAAGAAATTAGGGGAGACTTAAAGGAATTGGTGTCAGATGGCCTAAGGGTAACATGTAATGAGACCTACAAGACAATGTGTAGGGTAGGTTTGTGCGAGATGGATGTTGCAGAGTCCCTAGAAAGAACCTTGGAGAATTCTTGTTGTGATGTAGAGATTGGTTCAAAAAGAAAATGTTATGATATTCATTGGTACAATGGCAATGTAATTAACAAGGATGATCTTTGATATTGTCATTAACCTATTTTGGAAAGTTAGTACGTTCATTCACTGATATTTCAAGGAATAGTAAACTTTTTAATGTGATGATGAACTTGTCATTTGGTTTGAGGCTTCATCATGTATCAAATTTGCAGTTAATATGGTGATATAGAAAATTTGACACGAGGCAAATTGAATGATTGAATTTAACTGGTTTAAAAATATAATTATTGTGCTTAACTCATTTAGGCTATGTTTGGGAGGATGGAGTGGGGAGGGTTGTTAGTGTGAATCAAAAACATAATCTATGCGGAAACAAAACATCAATCTTAAACAAAAGGAAACATAATCCCAAAAACCCCGATGTCACATATCAGAGCTGGTAACCAAAATCCGGAAAATACATCGGAAATAACTGCGTAAAAACTACAGTCCTAAACTACGAGCGAGCGATCTCCTCTGAGTCACTTCTCAACATGCTGCTCACCCTCCTCTGCATAAACCGAAGATACATGCAAAGAAACAACAGAAGATGGGGAGTAAGAAACCTTTGTATAAACATAATGGCAATAGGGCATAATAATCTCATCATAATATAACTATAACACATATATAAACATATACATATCACATAACACAACATATATCATAATAATCTCATCATAATATAACCAGAAATGTTTGCTATGCGGTGCAATACTACTCCACTAGTTATGGATGTAGATTCATAACTATCTCAGGAAGACAACTTCGGAGTTACATATCCACATTGGCCGTTAAGCACCAACGCCGACAGTTCTCCAAACCAGGGGTGTACCCCTTGGATAGAAGATGCACCTTGCTCACAGATGCACCAATGCGAGGGCGTACGATCCATCAAGATGGATCACCACGGACGGCCAGATCGCCTCATTCTCGGACGACCTCCCCTATGTTGCAGCTTCCCCCACTAACGTCTCCAATGCATGAATGCATGTACAACAACATGAAGCAATCATATATACCCACCACCTCCGCTTTAACCCTTTAGGCATCAAAATTTAACACTTGCAGTTCCATTACCAATAAGCATAAAGTTTAGCAACAACAACATCTTGACCAATAAGCATCAAGACAACTTTGACCGTTAAGAATCAAAGTCCAGCATTGTGCTGCAACTCCTCGTTACCGTCTTAACCATCTTAGTATCTTATGTTTTATTATATTTGTTAAGGCTTAATTAGACAATCAATCTTATCTTTAATTTGCTCGATGCCTTATTTCATATTAGGAGACAGTTTGGGTGAAGCTACTCTTGTTTCCACTTAATGCCTCGTTCTGTTTGGGGAGCACGGTCATGATGACCCCCAGCACGGGCGTGCTGGCATTGAGCATGGGCATATTGTTCATCAAGCACGGTCATGCTTACTGCAACATGGTCATACAGTTCTAGGCATAATGTTTGCAAACACTCGCCAAACTTCCTAGGGCATTCATAGATCAATCCTATTGGCTTTTAACTACATCATCAAGTATTAATCTTGTTCCTCTTATTTAATCTCCATATCTTATGATTGTTGAGAATTAATCCTTTAATTCTGGGTTCATTATTAACATCCCTAAAGCATTCATGAAACAATGCTAGGGTCTTAACTACACCATTGAGCATTAACCTCACTTCTCTTTTACTAAGGTTCATCTCGTATGAGCATTGGGATTTAACTTTCAATTATTGTTTGGTTACTAACGTCCCTATGTCTTTAATTAGTGTATTTATAACAACAAAAACATTCGTCTCATAATATAAATCATCAAGAAATCAATGCATTTAATCATGGCATGCATCATCATCAATAACAAATTCACAATTACAACATGTCAAGTATATAGGAAATATAGTCATTCATATAACAAACAACATCAATTAAGCAATTAGCACGCATCAGGGTCATGTGTTAACCCTTCATCTTACGCTATCCCAAGGTCTACATGTTCATACTAATCCCTTCACCCCATACCTGGTATGAAGATTTAACTATGATTGGGCGTAAGCTAATCCACTCTTGGTTCCTTTGAACGGCTCGATGAGTTCCTCAAGCTATAGCCAAACATAGAAAAGGAAACCATTAATCTCTATTCCAAGAATCAAAGCAAGGAAAGAGACTAGAAAAGGATAACTACTTTACCTTAATTAACACTATCGCATGCGACTTCTCCCCAACTAAAACAAGAACGCCAAGAACGTCTAAGGGTTCCAAAGGGTGGAGAAAATAGAGGTTTCTGTCGCACAAGAGTTAGGAAAAAGTGTCAAATGAGGTTTGTCACTCGTAACCCTCCTAAAACTCACCTATTTAAGCTATCAGACCCCGAGCACGAGCGTGCTCACCTTTAGAACGACCAGGCTCAACACCGAGCACGGGGTCATGCTTAAGGGAGCAAGGGGTCTGCAGCTTTAACGTCACTCGATCACGTTTTCCGACACGGCTGTGCTCCCCTTGAGCACGGCCATGCTCATGGCTTGCATAGCCACTGGAGCAGGCTTATCAGCATAGGGTCGCGCTGCACATGAGCATGGACGTTCTCATGCACCAAAAAGGGAGTTTTCTCCAGAAAATCCCTATTAACCCTATTTTAATTTCCCTAAGGCATATTCCTAATAAACTAGAACAACACATAACTATACGAAGCACATACAAATGTATAAAGGCTATATGTGACACCCTAAACCTGGCATCACATGGTTACCCAATTGCAGAAATATTTCTAATTTACAATGCTGGTTACTTTCGGAAAGTATCATTTTCTCGATGGATGAGTACACTAAAAACGGTAGTTTTTTTTTTTTTTTGGAAGGATGAACAAGATAAAGATGATGAACACTCAGAACATGAATTGAAGACAACATATATTCATAACATGTCCCAATGAGAGCCAAGTTACGGTACATAAGTTAGGGCCTTATCAATGGCTATTGCAACAGAATTAGACATCTAGAAGATATGACTTAAAAGAGAGTAAGTAAAGACACGGGGAAAGAGGGTCCGGAACCACATCCAAAAAGGTAACTCTAGAAAGTCAGAAGACAGAAGACTATCGACAAAACCCTCCGACCTGGTTACTGACACTGGCTGCAAGCAGGGTCTCCACAAATGCTCCCACGAGACGAGACATCAGGTAATGGATCTATGACGTCGCCGCCCTTATCTATGGAATCGTCTTCGTCGTCATGATCCATAACGTGAGACTCCAGCTCATCCTCCTCCATGACCTCATAGAAGTCCTCCTCAGGGTCCTCCTCAGGATCCTCCTCGGGATCTTCCTCAGGGTCCTCCTCTATCAGTGTTGCCTGCTCAACGTTTAGAGGTGGGGGCTCGTGTAGCAGTCCGTTAGCTCGCAGTGCGTGAAGGTAATACCAAGTCGGAGGCAGAGCTATCCTCCTAGTCTCCACGGTATGGCTCCTACGGATTCGGTCTCCGTCATCATTTAAATCGGCTATGGTGATTGCTCCGTTATACGTGACAGATGTCACCCCCAGATGTATTAGCCATGCCTCGACATTCCCCGTGTTATCAAAGACCTCAGTCTTCGACATTGTCAACACAAGTGGGAAATTGGGATCCATCTGAACTCATATACATACGACGATACCAAAAAGGAAGAGAAAATAACAAGTAGAAATGAAAGAGTGAGATACCGACAACGGATATATCGTACAACAACCATATACATGATACATGCAGCACTTTGGCATATTAACATTTTAAACATTATTCATAGGTAAACAATAAGTATTATTTCAGTGGGTCTCATACCCGAATCAATCAATTTTTAAGGATAATGCATGACACTTCAATCATCAGGCTATAAACTTAATCTCATGAGATACTATCACCGTTTTATCATTAAGAAAGAAAGAGTTGATCAGGCTCGTATGCCGCATTGGCAAGTTGTCTCCGTCACCTCATGCACCCGAATCAACATCATCACGAATCCCTTATAACGGCCATTCGGATGCATACATCATCAAATACCACATCTTAAGCGGGTATTAGGTAACTCAAGCACGTCTGCTAAGGGGAAATGCATATGAATAAAAGACTTTTCATTATCGAGACTTTTCTTTGTGTTCACTCTTTTTCGTTGTCGAAGCCCAAAGCTAACGACTATTCACAATTTTCATCAGTTGAAAATCAATAACACAGGACGCGTAGTCCGAGTGCTCAATCACAACACCTTAGACCGATGCCACAGTCCAAGGTTATGGTCGTAGAAACAATTATAATTTTATCCATGTATTATTTCAACATGATAAGGACTCCTAGCCCATAACAACGAAATTAGGACACACAGTCCACAATTCGAAGATTAGGACTCCTAGCCCATAATATCACGATTAGGGCCCTTGGTCCATAATTCTTGACACGGATCCCAGATCACGTGCATAAACTGAATGCTAGAGGCGACGTCTCGCGAACTAGATTCTCTTTCACATGTGCTTACTTTTCGCACAGTGAAAATCAAAAACCAAAACAAAACCTTGGTCACTTATCCAAGTAACCTAGACGTTTCTAAATCATTTAGGAGAAAATCTTTTCCTTTACAAATTTTTTTATAAAACAATTTGGAAATTCGTTTGCTTTTGAAATCCTTGATGGAATAAATTCAAATATTTTCAAAGGGCTTTTCCTTCATAAAACACATAGTTCGAAAGAGGTTTCTCTCGTACAAACTATGGATCATAAAAAGGTAGTTTCTATTGACTTAAAAACACTTTAACGTTTCTTTTCAAAACTAGAATCTCATTCTCTTGAAGTAAGCATTTTAAACAAGAAACTTTTATAAATGAACCAATACTTTCAAAGTTCTATTCAAGGCTTTTAATCCTTATAAGCATTGTGCACAGACTCAAGTCCGGCTTCTCAAACTTCAATCAACAGTAATATATTCTCAACAATAATATCACAGTTAACGACAATTCATCACATATATACAACTCACAATACTTTAAGGCAAGTAATAATCAACTTCAAGTAACAATCACAATAGTTCAAGTAAACAAGTCATTCAAGTATTTGCTCCATATCATAATAATATTCAAATCACTCAAATAAACACATACACACATGCATATAGTCATTGAATATCCCTAGGCAATCCCCTCTTACCTTCCGTGAAGGTAAGGAGATTAGATGCTCGAAGAGGTATACCACGAACGTCCTTGATTCCTCCGAGATGGAAGTCTAAGGTTATAAACTCAAAATCACAAGTTAAAATCAAACAAGAACACTAAACTACAAGGTATAGGTTCGGCCAAGACTAGTTCTTAGGGTTAGAGATTCCCGAAAATTATACAAATCATGGATTTATGATCCTTAAGTGTTATGAGTTCATACACAATGATCATTTAACAAAGTTGAATTAAAATCCCACTAAGTTATAAACATAGGGTATTTGGCCAAGGCTAGTAAAATAGGCTAGCATTCACTAAATTTTCCAATTTCTTAGGTTTAGTATCCATATGTATTAAGGAGCTCAAAACCATGATCATTTTGGAAAAATAAGAATAAAGTATCCTAGGTCCATAACCTTCTAGGTTCGGCCTTCATAGGATTTATAGGTTAGAAATCTTTAAACTTTCCAATCTCTTAGACTTAGCACCCAAATATCTTATGGTGCTCAAGTCCTTGATCATTTTGGAAAACAATGGAAACTTAAAGATTCCAATCTCTTAGACTTAGCATCCAAATATCTTATGGAGCTCAAGTCCATGATCATCTTGGAAAAATGAAAGTAATACATCCTAGCTTTAATAACATAGAATAAACAAGTTAGAAATCCTTAAACTTAGCATCCAAATATCTTATGGAGCTCAAGTCCATGATCATTTTGGAAAAATAAAAACTCAAACATCCTAGTGAGACACCCCGTTGTGCCCCTTTGTGTCATTTAGTTTAAAACCTCATTATTTAATTACTTAATCGCACGCTTAACGTGAAAATTACGTAAAAATTAAAACTTAATTTCTTAAGCAAATAGATTCATATAGAACAGAATATGAAAACATAAATATATTAAACATACTTAAAGCATCAGAGTTATCAAAACACTGTTTTATGGCATCCCATCAATAGGATCCCGAACTGGTGCATAGTTATACAAAACATAAGCGGAAAGATAAAGCTTCACGACACAGACGCACTGGCCATAACTAACTAGACCCTAATCACCATGGGTCACAGCTCGTCCTCCGGCATCCAGTTCGTAGGGAGTTCCATCCAACTCCTCCTGGTTACGTTCATCCACAGGGTCTTCTCGTACGGTTCCACAAGGAGACAAAATACAACATACAGAAATATACAGGGGATAAGAAACAGTTCTATCATCAAAAGCGGAAAAGATTCATAGTAAACTATACAATAATTATCACAGACACAACATCAGTTAAGTCATCCATCTTCCATAAAATTCTTATATCCATCCTACCCTCACTCCTGCAACTAAAACTTGATACTGAAAATGGCTATGGTTTCCCTATCATAGTTATGGTTATCGGTCAGTCGTCCAAGCGACACGTCCCATTCCCGATGCATATCCTTAGTCATGGTGAGAATGCTCATGCAAGGCAATGACACTATAGATGCACGATTATCCCGGTACACACCTTCACCACGGTAAGAACGCTCACGCAAAGCGTGACACTACGGCTACACGATGATCCCGGTGCACACCTCGTCCACTCCCAGAGGTGCTCATGCAAAGCAATGACACTCGTAGCTGCACAAGTTAAGTTTACCCTTTGGACGATCCCACAAGGACTTCGGGTCTTGTATGTGTCCCACATACGGTTATAGAAACAACACAACTTATGAACCTCGCAGACTCCTATGGTCATATCCTAGTGCCTTAACGTCTCATCAAGACCTCAACACATGCTCTATGTCACAACACCTCTTTAACATATTTCATGTAGGTTAGGCACCTCTAAAAATCATCATGATCCTCACGCCCAAAACAACTCATCTCTTAGACTACATATATATCTTCGCTTAATCCACTAAGCATAGAGTAAATACCACACAGATCATGCATAACATCAAGTTAATCAAAGATATTTCAAAACATCAACATAGCACTAAATCAGTTCAATAAAGGTAATAAAACTCAAATCAACCATCAACAGTATAAACATCAACCTAATATCGATCAACCTACAATCCCCGAATCACCATGGATGTTTTATAAAAGCAATTTAAAACGATTCTGGTCTTGTCGATTATTCGACTTCTAGTAAGGTTTAGGTCGCCCTACATAATTACTACATAATCTACTACTTATCGATTCCGACGATAGGTTGATTATTTCCCCTACCTGAGTTATCACCGAAAGCTCGAATTCCCAGCTCCTCGTTATCCGACCACGAGGTGTTAACACCACCTTCAACCAAACAACATAAAAACAACTAAATCAAATAAACTCATCTATGTTCTCATTAGGTAGGTTCGGCCATTTAAATCTAATGAGAGTTAGGTTTCATTTCACACTCTAAGATTTTAGATACTAAACTCTTAGGTTCTAGGTGACTTAGAAAATTTGTTATAACTTGAAAATATTGAATAAAATCATCCAAACTCTTAGGTTAGGTTTTGGCCTTGTATAGTAAAATAGGTTAGAAAACTTTAAACCTTCCAATCTCTTAGATTTTGCATCCCAATGTATTAAGGAGCTCAAATCCATGATCATATTGAAAATAAAAGAAAACAAAATATCCTAGGTCCATAAACCTTAGGTTCAGCCATCATAGGATTTCTAAGCTAGAAATCTTTAAATAATCCAATCTTTTAGACATAACATCCTTTAACATTAAGGAGCTTTAATCTATAATCATCTTGGAAAAGGAAAAACAAACATCCTAGGTCCATAAACCTCATAGGTTCGGCCATCATAAGATAACTAGGTTAGAAATCTCTAAACTTTCCAATCTTTTAGACTTAGCATCCTAATGTCTTAAGGATCTTCAAGTCCATGATCATTTTGGAAAATGAAAACTCAAACATCCTAGATCCAAACATTGAGTTTCGTCCTAGCCTAGGAGAATGAGGAAAAGCCTTTTGTTTGATGAAAAATCTTAGGTTTGGCATCACAAAGTATTAAGAGGTCTAAATCCATGATCATAGTTAGAAAGTTGAACTCAAGCATCCTAGGTCCAAAACCATATAGGTTTGGCCATTCTTGGATAAATAAGCTAGAGATTTTCAAACCTTTCAAGCCTTTATATTTAAGATCAAGAGGGATCTAGAAGCTCAAATACATGCTCATCTTTCAAAAAGTTGAAACAAAACTTCCTAGGCCACCATGTATAGGTTTCAGCCATCCTTGGAAATAAGAGGTAGAAATTTTTGTTTTATACAAACTCTTAGTATGTGAAAATATAAGTTAATACAAGACTATAGAAAGTGGTTTCAACTCAAAAGGATTTTTCTACAATTTTCTAGAGATTTTAGAAGTTGAAAACCAATTAAAAACACTTAAAGAAAAAGTAGAGTAAACCATAAGGTAAAAGAAGAAACTTGCAAAAAGATTGACATAAGAGTATTACCCTTGATACAAGGATCAACTTTTGTGAATAACTTGAGTTGAAAAGATGAATAAAAATGCAAGCTTTATGAGTATGAAGTTTGAAGAGAAAGGAAGAAGATGAAGAAATAATGTTTTTGGAGAAGAAAAAGTGAGTTGAAGAAAATGAAAGTGTGATATATAGGGAGAGAGAGAGGGCCACGGTTTTGAGGGAGAGAAATGAGTGCTTGGAGGCCAAGTTTTGAGTTATGTCATGTTTGGTTGACAAAAGTTGAAAGGAATGGCTTAATTGATTATAAAATAGTAAATTTTGAAAAAAGTAATGATAGTACTTTTATGGATGTGACATAAAGCTTCTACAACCATGCCTCCTTTCCCTAACAAGTCACCTCATCTCTTTTATGTCCCCTAGTCTGCTCCATTTCGTACCCGGTTACAGTTCCGATCGTATATTCCCGACGTGTTCACCCGAATAAAATATTTTATTTTATTTTATTTTTGAACGAAAATTTTCAAAATAACCAAAGTTGAAGGAAACATGATAAAAACACTAATTGTTTCGTTCACAAGTCAAAATTAGGTTTTCTGCTAAGTAAACTTATACTAGCAGTGAAAATGCAGACCGACTTTCGTCTGAATTTTCAACCGAAAATTTTACTGTGACTTCATATGATAAGGTGGATTAGGAATATGATTTTATTTTTTTAAAACAAAATATTTTATACTTTCATATTAAAATATAATTACTTATATTTTAATTGATTAAACAGTATAATGAAAATCAGGCTGTTACACCTAGCACCTAAACTCTAAGCTTCGGCCATCATAGGATGATGAGGAAAATATTCTTTGTTTAATAATAACTCTTAGGTTTAGAATCACAAAGTATTAAGAGTTATAAATGCATGATCATACTTGGAAAGTTGAAACAGAGTATCCTAGGCTTACTTATTCATATTTTTGGCCATCATAGGAACAAGCTATAAAAACTTCCAAGATTTATAGATTCAAGATTAAGGGATAGTTAGAAACTCAAACACATGATCATATTCCCAAAGTTGAAACAAAAAATTCCTAGGTCACAAATACAAGCATTCGGCATTCATTGGAAGAGATAGGTAGAGATTTTTGTTTAACACAACCTCTTAGTATGTGAAAATATAAGTTAATACAAGACTACAGAAAATGGTTTCAACTCAAAAGGAGTTTTCTACCATTTTAGAGAGATTTTAGAAGTTTAAAGCATGTAAAGAACACATAAAGTAAACTAAGAAATAAAAGATGAAACTTTCAAAAAAGATTCACATGAGAGCATTACCCGTAGTATGAGGAAGAACTTTAATGAAGAACTTAAGTTGAAAAGATGAATAAAAACTAAAGCTTTAAGAGCTTGAACTTTAAGAAGAAAGGAAGAAGATTAAGGTTTAATGGAGTTTGAAGAAGGAAGATGATGAAGTGAAAATGAAAGGGGTATATATGGAGAGGGGGACAGAGTCCATGGCTCCAAGGGAAGTGAGGGAGAACTTGTTGAGCAAGCTAGTGGTTTATTGCTTGATTGGATGGAAGAAGAGAGAGAAATGACTTTTTGGATTAGAATAGTATTATAATTTGAAAAGTGTGATGATTACACTTTTGGAGTGTGTCATAGCCTCTTCTATCATGTTTCCTTACTTCTTTTATGGTCCCTAATCTGCTCCATTTCGTACCCGGTTGCATTTCTGATCCTAATTCTTCCGACGTTTTCGCCCGAATAAACTATTATATTTTATTTTTGAACGAATATTTTCAAAATAACCAAAGTTAAAGGAAACATAATAAAAACACTAACTGTCTCGTTCACGGGTCAATATTAGGTTTTCTGCACAGTAAACTTGTACCGGCAGTGAAAACACATATCGGCTTCCGTCTGAATTTTCAACCCAAATTTTTACCGTGACTTTATATGATATAAAAACACAAGAAAATGATTTTAGTTTAATTAAAATCATCCTCTGAGTTTAATCTAAAATAAACACATTTAAATGTGTATTTACTGCTACAGAAAACATAGGAAAAACCAAGGATTTTAAAACCGGATCGGACCGGCCGGTCCGACCGGGAACCGGAACCTTGGCCGTTCCGGTCATATAGGAAAACCGGTCATATAGAGAACCGGTGAAAAACCCATTGAACCGGTTAAAAACCGGCGAAACCAGTCTAACCCGGTTACGGACCGGTCTGGTCCGGTTCTCGGAATTGCATTTAAAAAAAAAAAAATTGAACCGGCCCAAAACGACGCCGTTTTCCAAGTTCCAACCCTAAAATTCATTTTCCCTGTCTTCTCGTTCTCGACAGAGCCTTCATCAGTTCAGTTCCTCTCCCCTTCGCAAACGACCTTCGACCCTTCCTTCTTGCCGCCGTGAGCTCCGCTCAAACCACGTCACTGGACCGCACTTGTTGCCAAGAGACCCAGCCACTCCTTTCCGCCACACGAGCTCGCATCCGCCGCCCTGCGTCGTGCCATCCGCCGCTGTTTCGTCACGTTTCCTCCATCTCCGACGCTTCTGCGACTGCGTTACAGGCTTCTGCGAATTTTGTTTAATAAGGCTTCTGCAACAAGTGGAGCCAGGCTTCTGCGTTACCTGCCTGGCTGCCTCTGCTTCCCTGTTCTCCCTACTCCAATAGAATACTCCAATCAATGTCGAACTCGAACCAGGTATGTCACTCTTCTTCTCCAAGTTTTGTATTCTCCTAAAATACTTGTTCAATGATGAATACTTGTACTGTGTTCTCCAAGTTTTGTATTCTGAATTGTGAATTGTGAATTCTGATTTCTGATTTCTGATTTCTGATTTCTGACTGGTTTCCAAGATTACTTGTCCAAAAATACTTGTACTCTTGTTGTTGGCTTGTTGCTGACTTGCTGCAAAAAAAATAAATTAATTTTTCGCTGAACATGTTCCTATTGTAGGAATTACCAAGTGGGAATGCTCCTGAAAATAATCCTAATTTATCTACCAATGCCCCTAATACACAATCATCACATGGTGAATCAGCAGAAGGCTCCATTGCATTTCGTGGGAAAAGTGATCCTGCTTGGGAGCATTTTGCATTTAGAAAAGAAGGGAGAACTAATGTGTACACTTGCATTCATTGTGGAATAAGTTACAGAGGAGGAGGCATAAACAGAATGAAGCACCATCTTGCGGGTATATCTGGTCAAATAAGCTCTTGTAAGAAAGTTCCTCACGATGTTCGTCACCAAATGATTGAGTTATTGAAAGGTATCAAAGAAAAAAAGAAGACTAATGACCTCAATGATGCATATGATGGTAGTAATGAGGGGGAAGTGCAAGAAGTTCAACCCTTCCCAAATCATCGCATCTGTTTCTCGCTCCCAACAAAGGAAAAAGAAAAGCCGATGTTCAAATTGGTGGTTCTTTTGCTCCAAGGACAACTCCTGGCTCTCAACCAACTATAAAAAGTGTAATATCTGGCAAGGCTGCACGTTACAAAGCTGGGATGGCAATTGCTAGATGGTTTTTTGATGCTAACATTCCATTTTATGCAACAAAGTCACCATATTTTCAAGAAGCTGCGGATGCAATTGCTGCTATTGGCCCCGGTTATAAAGTTCCGTCTTATCATGATCTACGGGTTAACTTGTTGGGAGATTGCAAGAAAGAATGTCAATTGCTTGTGCAAAGTTATCGAGCCAATTGGGCTAAGAGTGGATGTACAATCATGGCTGATGGATGGGTGACCAAAGACAAAGGACGTTGATAAACTTTCTAGTTTATTGTCCTAAAGGTACAACATTTGTGAAATTTTGAGATTCCTTAATAAACTTGATAGTCCATTTAATTTTTATTTGATAAGCTTTTTACTTTATTATTCCATAGGGATAGCATTTGTGAAGTCTATTGATGCATCGGATGTTGTGAAAGATGCCGCGACTTTGTGCAATATGTTTTCCGAAGTTATTGAATGGGTTGGAGTTGAACATGTTGTTCACATAGTGACAGATAATGCATCTAACTATGTAGCTGCTGGTAAATTGGTGCATGAAAAATATGAAACCATTTTTTGGTCTCCTTGTGCTGCCCATTGCTTGAATCTCCTTTTGAAGGATGTTGCTAGTATGCCTCATGTTGCAGAGCTTGCCAAAAAAGCTTCAAAGGTAACTGTGTTTCTGTACAATCATATAGTATTCTTATCTTGGCTAAGAAAAAGAGAAGGTTGGAAGGAAATCGATGCGTGCAGAAACGACTCGATTTGCTACTACTTTTATCACATTGAAAAATATTCATGATCATAAGCATGATTTGCAAGCATTGGTTGTGGACAAACACTTTACTAGCCATAAGTTAGCAAAGGGTACAACAGGAAAAGCTGTTAGTGCTATCATTTTAGATAATAAATTTTGGAATGAATGTTTTATGATTGCCAAACTTATGGCTCCCATCATTAGATTACTAAGAATTGTAGATGGGGATGAAAAACCTTCTATTGGTTATGTTTATGAGGGCATGCAAAGGGCAAAAAATGCAATAAAGGAAATGTTTAAGCATAGAAAGAACTTGTATAAGCCATACACGGATATTCTTAAGACTCGATGGGATAAGCACTTGAAGCGCAATCTTCATGCAGCTGCATACTTTTTAAACCCAGCATTCATTTATGATGACAAGTATTGTGATAAGAGTAGGGTCATGCAAGCACTTCTTGATTTATTTGATATACAAGCTTTTTGTCCCGATGTGGCCAAAGCCATTAAAGAGTTGCAAGTGTATCGTGAAAGACAAGGATCTTTTAGTCGTGAAAGTGCTCTTAAAGTGGCAAAGGATATACAACCTGGTGAGTACCAATTTATAGTTTTAATTTTTAAATAATGTTTTAAACTTACATAGTTATGTATATTTCTTATTTTATTTAACTAAATATGTGTTTTGTAGATGAATGGTGGAGAATGTATGGGGGTAGTGCTCCAATATTGCAAAAGTTGGCAATTCGTATTCTTAGCCAAACTTGTTCTTCTTCGGGGTGTGAGAGAAATTGGAGTGTCTTTGAACGCATCCATACAAAGAGAAGAAATAGACTTGAACATCAGAGACTGAATGATATTGTTTATGTTACTTATAACTTGCGTTTGAGGAATAGGTATAAAAATTTCATTATGTCAAAAGTTGAAACATTACTTTTAGTTTTTTTGAAAAGCATAATAATTCTGCTTTTTGCTATTGTAATGTTTTGTTATAGGGGACACTACAAGAAGGCATGTCGTGATCCCGTTGATTATGAATCCATTGATGAAGTTGATTTTTGGGTGATTGATGAAGAACCCTCTCCTGAACTTGATATTGATGAGATTGAAAATGTTCTTTATCATGATAGTGGTGCTATTCCAATAGTTGGCGATTCATCAAGAAGCAACGAAGGTTAATGTTTAATTATATCGAACATGCTTTGTATGTAACTTGATTATTTTAGTGTTGAAATTTTATTTTTCTACTTGCTTGTTGTTTAATTAGGTGATGAAGAACTTGATGCTATAGAGATTCAACTTCAAAGTGGTGGTGGTGGTGAAGATATTACTCAAATTAGTGAAGATGCTATGGCTGACGTGTTTGAATATGAAGGAGTCAACCTCAATGAATATTATGATGTTTGATGTATCTGTTGTTTAATTTCCACTTTCCAATAAACATTGTCCACTTTTGTTGAACTTAAATGTTATGGTTTGATGACTTTGATGGCATATTTGATTTGGTTTTGTCATTTTGAATGTTATATATGTTGAGTTATGACATTTGTATGTGAAGTATATATAACCGGTTCAACCACGGTTCAACCGCGGTTGGACCATTGAACCTTGAACCGCTGCCTTGACCGGTTCGATGGCCGGTCCGGTTTTGTAAACCTTGGGAAAAACAGGGTGTTACACTATTTACGAAAAACGGGGAGTTACAGTTAGTAATGGAGTGGAGTGGTGAAAGTTCATTAAACCATTGTTTAGAGTTTTTTCATTAATAGAGTGGGATGTGGTTTAGAATGGTAACCCAAACCACTCTACTCCATGCAAATCTTCTCATTTTCATACCATTCAAATTAGGGGGTTTGGGATTTTCTTCCATTTTCTCATTAAACTTCCAAACAATGGAGTGAGATGCTTTTAAATTTTCACTCCACTCCATTACCAACCACTCCACTCCATCTCCTGGAAACCTCTCAAATATAGCGTTAGTGTATGTTTGATTTGACGTCCAAAGAGACGCAACGTGAATGTAGTGATATTTAGCTTCGATGTTTGACAGGTAAATATTACATTTTTACCAACAAGAACATGATTCCTGTGACGTCATTGCTAAACCAAACACAGCTTTAAAGTTTAATTTTTTTTCAATTTACTTTTTCGAAATTTTTATATTTATTAGATATATACCTTACAAAAATCTTTATACTATGAGATGAAATAAAATATAATTGAGTGAATCACAATTATGGTCAATAAAATTATAGGACGGTGGCAAGTTGGCTCAAATTGAGAAAAGTTCAGTAAGTTAGTCCAATTTGGTTATGTTTTTAAATTTTGAAGACCATGATGTAACGAACGTTTTTTCAGTTTGGGAGACTTTTTTGCTTATTTCTTATTGTGAGGGACTAACTTGCCACTACCCTATAATTTCATAGACCAAAATGGTGATTCATTCAATATAAATTTATATTCGTAAATAACAGTTTATTACAATTAATGCAAAATGTTGTAAATAAAATTACATCTCGCTATATAAACTATAAAGCATATATTCGTAAATAGCTATTAGCATACAAGTTTGAGTTTGACTTATTTAAATAAAATTTTAACTTGCATGTGTTGTCAGTATAAACTTTTTACACCATCAACGTTATTCAGGGTATAAGTGACTTTTGACTGCATTAAAGTTTTTTGCTATATTAAAACTTTGGTTGACTACATTAAATCTTTTTGACTATAGTGATTAATTTTTTTGACTACATAAATTTTTTTGACTTTAATAATACAATCAGTTGATTTTAATGATAAAATAAGGAACTTTTACATATGGCACACCAATTTCATCAATGCCTTGTATTTCACCACTACTCTACCTTTTGAGGATTCTCCTCCTACTAGTATATATATAGATCACTTTCATAAACCACAACATAGAATACCTTGCTCTTTTCCTTTGTAAATCAAGCTGAGTTACAATGGAGCCGACTTCATTTAAGATGATGACGCTGTTGATGGTGTTGCTTGTTGTTATTGTCATTACAATGATGGGAAGTGCTCAAGGGACGAGAATTGTTGAACAAAGGTATTGTGTCTGCTGTTGCCCATCATTCCCAATGTGTTGTCCTACTCCGAACCTCAATGACATCATAAAGCCGTAAAACATTACACCTCTTTCTCTAGTTCTACAATAAACAATCAGGTTTAATGAAAACCCCTTGATTGTGTAATAAAATAATTTAAAATAAATAAATGAGAAATTGTGATTTTATTTTTTTGCAATTTTTATGGATTAGCTGGGTGACTTGGTTAACTTGAACATTTAATTTCTATTTCCAGGCGATTCTTTAAGAAAGAGTCTCAATTCCTCAGCTTTGGATTCCTAGGTTACTTCTTAAAGTGCATAGTTTAAATATTGGGTATTTTTTAATTTTGTACAAAAGCAATAAATAAAGGGAAATAAATAAAAACTAAAAAAAAAACCTAATGAATAGTGAAGAAATTAGTGGAGACTTAAAGGAATTGGTGTCAGATGGCCTGAGGGTAACATGTAATGAGACCTACAAGACAATGTGTAGGGTAGGTTTGTGCGAGATGGATGTTACAGAGTCCCTAGAAAGAACCTTGGAGAATTCTTGTTATGATGTAGAGATTGGTTCAGAAAGAAAATGTTATGATATTCATTGGTACAATGGCAATGTAATTAACAACGATGATCTTTGATATTGTCTTTAACCTATTCTGGAAAGTTAGTACGTTCATTCACTGATATTTTAAGGAATAGTAAACTTTTTAATGTGATGCTGAACTTGTCATTTGGTTTGAGGCTTCATCATGTATCAAATTTGCAGTTAATATGGTGATATAGAAAATTTGACACGAGGTAAATTGAAAGATTGAATTTAACTGGTTTAAAAATATAATTATTGTGCTTAACTCATTTAAGCTATGTTTGGGAGGATGGAGTGGGGAGGGTGGTTAGTGTGAATCAAAAACATAATTTCTGCGGAAATAAAACATCAATCTTAAACAAAAGGAAACATAAACCCAAAAACCCCGATGTCACACATCAGAGCTGGTAACCAAAATCCGGAAAATACAAAGGAAATAACTACGTTAAAACTAAAGTCCTAAACTACGAGCGAGCGATATCCTTGGAGTCACTTCTCAACATGTGGCTCACCCTCCTCTACATAAACCGAAGATACATGCAAAGAAACAACAGAAGATGGGGAGTAAGAAACCTTTGTATAAACATAATGGCAATAAGGCATAATAATCTCATCATAATATAACCAAAACACATATATAAACATATACATATTGCATAACACAACAGATAGCATAAAAATATCATCATAATATAACCAGGAATGTAATCTATGCGGGGCAATACTACTCCACTACTTAGTTATGCATGTGGATCCATAACTATCTCAGTTAGACAATTTCGGAGTTACATATCCACTTTGGCCGTTAAGCACCAACACCGACAGTTCACCAAACCAGGGGTGAGCCCCTTGGATAGCAGATGCACCTTCCTCTCGGATGAACCACCGCAGGGGCACACGATCCACCAAGATGAATCATCACAGACGGCCAGATCGCCTTACTCTTGGACGACCTCCCCTATGTTGTAGCTTCCCCTACTAACATCTCCAGTAAGTGAATGCATGTACAGCAACATCAAGCAATCATATACAGCCACCACCTCAACTTTAACCCTTTTGGCATCAAAGTTTAACACCTGCAGTACCTTGACCAATAAGCGTCAAGGTTTAGCAACAACAACACCTTGACCAATAAGCATAAAGGCAACTTTGACCGTTAAGCATCAAAGTCCAGCATTGTGCTGTAACTCCTCGTTACCGTCTTAGCCATATTAGTATCTTATGTTTTATTATCTTTGTTGAGGCTTAATTAGACTATTAATCTTATCTTTAATTTGCTTGATGCCTTATTTCATAATAGGAGACTGTTTGGGTGAAGCTTACCTTGTTTCCATTTAATGTCTTATCCTGTTTGGGGAGCACGGTCGTGCGCCCGTGCTGGCATTGAGCATGGGCATGTTGTTCATTGAGCATGGTCGTGCCTACTGCAGCACGGTCGTACAGTTCTGGGTAGAATGTTTGGAAACACTCGCCAAACTTCCTAGGGCATTCATAGATCAATCCTATTGGCTTTTAACTGCATCATCAAGTATTAATCTTGTTCCTCTTATTTAATCTCCATATCTTATGATTGTTGAGAATTAATCCTTTAATTCTTGTTTCATTATTAACATCCCTAAAGCATTCATGAAACAATGCAAGGGTCTTAACTACACCATTGAGGATGAACCTCACTTCTCTTTTACTAAGGTTCATGTCATATGAGCATTGGGATTTAACCTTAAATTATTGTTTGGTTACTAACATCCCTGTCTTTAATTAGTGTATTTATAACAACAACAACATTCGTCTCATAATATAAAACATCAAGAAATCAATGCATTTTATCATGGCGTACATCATCATCATCATCAATAATAACTCACAATTAGAACATGTCAAGTATATAGGAAACATAGTCATTCATATAACAAACAACATCAATTAAGCAATTAGCACGCATCAGGGTCATGTGTTAACCCTTCATCTTACGCTACCCCAAGGCCTACATGTTCATACTAATCCCTTCTCCCCATACCTGGTATGAAGATCTAACTACGATTCGGCATAAGCAAATCTACTCTTGGTTCCCTTGAACGGCTCGATGAGTTCCTCAAGCCATGGCCAAACATAGAAAAGGAAACCATTAATCCCTATTCCAAGAATCAAAGCAATGAAATAGACTAACAAAGGATAACTACTTTACCTTAATTGACATTATCGCTGTTGGAACCAAAAAGATTTGGATTTAATAAATCTCTAAGTTTTGATGTTAACAAAAGGATTAAATTTGATTGGCAAACTATTAGTTGAGATCTAACAAGGTTATTCAGTTTTTGCAGGAATACTTGAAATCATATAAGTTATATCTTGTATAAAGTTCTTTATCTGCTTGGATTGAGAAAGAGAATTCGCTTCCATTCGAATAGACGAGCTGATAAAAAATGTACGGTAAATTTACTTCATGTTTAGTTAAGTAGACAGGAGTTTAAAGTAGACGTGGCATAAAAGTTTCTATATAGACGAGCTTAATTTGCCACATCACCAGACAGAGATAATGATAACTCATTAGATATAGCAAGTCCAAGGACTTGATAAACGAGAGCATATGCCATGTCAGTAGACGAGAAAAATAAAAGAGTGAACAGACTTAATCTCACAAATAACCGAGTAGACGGAGATTTTGAGTAGACGAGTTCTAAGTTTTTCTAAGGTGAATAAATGCAATTCGGTTCTCTTGAATTTATTTCAAATGATTGATATTTATTTCAAATGAATATTTGTTCTTCCCATCTGTTTTATGTGTTTTAATGCTTTGCTTTCTTGCAAAAGAAACATAGTACCATCGAGGAAATACAAAAAGCAGAATAGTACAATGAGAAATTGTAACACGATCTGTACGATGACAACTTTATGGCTGGAAAAAGCTTGATTGTACACAAAGGAGGAAAAAAAATTTCAAGCTGCAATGCTTAGAGCAGTGAGCCTCCATTTTGTACTACCCTGATAACCAAGAGTGCATTTCAGCATTGCTTCAATCAAGCCTTCAGTCACAACGAATATTATGCTATCTATAAACGAGAAATTCAAAATGACCGTTGAAACTTTTCTAGAGAAGGAGAAGGTCACTATAAGTAGAAGACCTCAGATACTGGAGAAGAACTCTTGCTTGTCAACAACTCCTGCCTATACAATATTTGTGAGAGCAAGCTCTTATTCATTCATTCTTTTAAAAAATTAAAAGTCTGTCATCTCTTAGTTTGAATATTGTGAAAATTTTCAACAGATCTCAAACTTTCATATCCTCACACATAGTGAGTTAAGAAGATCTAAGTTAAATCTCTTTGTTAGAATTAGAGTCTGGAGATGCTTGGTAAGAAAGGAATACTTGTAAGCCTAGAGAGGTGTTGAACACTTGGTTGTAATCTATTTGGAGAAATAGTGGATAAATCCTTCAAGTCGAAGGGACTTGACGTAGATCTTAGTTGAAAGAGAGTGAACCAGGATAAAATCAGTTGTGCGAATCTTCTATCTCTAAACTCTTACAGATTTATTTGTTTATACTAATTGTGGGGTTTTTGGTATTGCTTTTGTTGAGTTTCTAAAAGATCTATTTATGTGTGCTTGCTTATGATTTAATCTTCTTGTGTGAGAGAACAATTTTGAAAAGGTTGTTTTCGAAAATTATTAACAAACACAATTCAACCCCCCTTCTTGTGTTTGTCTGTGTCAACTTCAGTTGGTATCGGAGCTAAGCCTCGAAAGGGTTGAGCATCTAACAAGTGCTGAGGGAGTATGATCCAACAACCATGGATGTAAAAGGACAAGCTATCAACAGACCTCCTCTCTTTGATGGAACATATTATAACTACTGGAAGAAGAGGATGATGGCCTTCTTGGATGCACAAAATGTAGATATTTGGGATTGAAACTGGCTACACAAAGCCAAGAAATGAAACTGGAGATGCTGTTCCTAGAGCCCAATGGACTCAATAGCAGAAAAATCAAAATCAGCTTAATCTAAAAGCTAAGCACTATCTCATGTGTGCTATTATTAGATCTGAACATGACAAGGTTCACAACTGCAATACTACTAAAGAAATCTTGGATACTCTTGCCCTAGCTCATGAGGGTTCATCACAAGTGAAAGAATAAAAAATAAGCATGATGGTTCACCAGTATGAACTGTTTAAGATGACTGATCATGAAACTATAGATCAGATGTTTGGAAGATTTCAGACTATCACCAACAGTCTCAGATCTCTTGGAAAAACATATGAAAATAGAGACCATGTCAGAAAAATTCTGAGGAGTTTATCCAAGCAATGGAGACCTAAAGTTATTGCTATTCAGGAAGCTAAAAACCTGAATACTCTCTCTGGAAGAACTTCTTGGATCCCTCAAGGTGCATGAACTTGAACTAAATGAAGAAGAAAATTCCAGAAAAGGAAAATCTATTGCCCTAAAGGCAAAGAAAGCAAGCTCATCAAAGGTTCTCAAAGTTTCTGAGTCATCAGATGAGTCTGGACATTCTGATAATGATGAAGGGTCAGATGAGGATGAATTATCTTTCATATCTAGGAAGATTCAACATATATGGAGAAAGAAAGGTGGTTTCCGAAGGAAACAGTTCAACAAGAAATTTTCCAAGGAGAAATCAGACTCCAGGAAAAAGGTTCACCATTGTGCTTTGAATACAAGAAACCTAGACATTTCAAAACTGACTGTTCAGAGCTAAAGGATAAAAAGAAATTCTTCAAAAAGAAGAAATGCTTAATGGCTACATGGGAGGATCTTGATCTATCTTCATCATTTGAAGAAGATGAAGCTGAGGAAGAGGCAAATATCTGTCTCATGGTTGACACATCATCAGAAAGTAAATACACTGATGTTGAGATTTGCTTAACAACAGGAAAGAGACAAACATCTTGGTACTTGGACAGTGGGTGCTCATGTCACATGACGGGAGAAAAGTATATGTTCCAAGACCTTAGACACAAAGATGGTGGCTGTGTTATATTTGGAGGAAATCAGAAAGGAAATATCATTGGTAAACACCCCTTTCCTTCTATTGATAATGTTCTATTGGTAAGTGGCTTAAAACATAATCTGCTGAGCATAAGTCAATTATGTGACAGTGGATATGATGTTTCTTTTGATAAGAACACATGTAATGTCAAGAAAGATGATGGATCACTTTTATTCACTGCTAAGAGGCAAAACAATCTTTATAAGATTGACTTGGAGACCTCTCAAATCAAAGTGTCTCATGTCTAGTGTCCATTGAAGATGAGTGATGGATTTGGCACAAAAGGCTAGGTCATGCAAGCTTGAAGTTAATCTCAAAGCTAAATAAGCATAACCTGGTGAGAGGATTACCAAACCTTAAGTTCAAATCTGATGCTCTCCGTGATGCATGTCAAAAGGGAAAACAAGTCAAATGTTCTTTTGAATCTAATAATATTGTTAGTACCAATAGACCACTAGAGTTGCTACACCTTGATATTTTTTGTCCAACAAGGATTGCTTCTATTAGTGGTAAGAAATATGGTCTTGTCATTGTAGACGACTACACTAGATGGACATGGGTTATGTTCCTAGCTCACAAGGATGAGTCTTTCAAGGTCTTTTCTGTATTCTGCAAACGTGTACAAAATGAAAAAGGCATGTGTATCACTTCAATCAGAAGTGACTATGGGAGAGAGTTTGAAAATGAGCTATTTCAAAAGTTCTGTGAAGAAAGTGGTATTCTTCACAATTTCCCAATACCTAGAACACCACAGCAAAATGGTGTGATAGAGAGAAAGAACAAATCTCTTCAAGAGATGGCTAGGACTATGCTTAATGACAACTCTGTCCTTAGACATTTTGGGATGAAGCTGTTAATACTGCCTGCTACATTCAGAACAGAATATACATTAGACCTATCTTGAACAAGACTCCTTATGAATTGTGGAAAGGATGAAAACCCAACATATCTTACTTTCACCTTTTTAGTTGTAAATGCTATAAACTAAACACTAAAGATCAACTTGGTAAGTTTGTGAATCAAAAGTAGATAATGGAATTCTGTTAGGGTTTTCTGAAACTTCAAAAGGCTATAGAGTTTACAATTCTAGAACTCTGGTAGTAGAGGAAAGTATTCATGTCAAGTTTGATGACAAACAGCCTGATAAGAAATTATCAGAGCTAGATGAAGCTTTTGCAGATCTTGATCTAAACATCTCAAGAGATACAACAAAGATAAAAGCTGATGATGAAGTAGACGACGTCACTCAACAACCAGAAACCTCCACTTCTCAATGTAATACAGTTCAGAAATCTTGGTACTTCAGGAACTATCATCCACAAAATCAAATTATTGGAAACTCCAATGGTAGGCTATGAACCATATCAACCTTCAGAGAGCAAGAAGACTCTACACTAGTCTCTGAGTTGGAACCAAAGACAGTAGACGAGGCTCTGCTGGACAATGGTTGGATTCTAGCTATGCAAGAAGAACTAAATCAGTTTGAGAGAAGTAGTGTTTGGACTCTGGTACCCTTGCCTAAAGACAAGTCAGTGATTGGAACAAAGTGAGTTTACAGAAACAAACTTGATGAAAATGGTAAGGTGGTAAGAAACAAGGCAAGACTTGTTGCTTAAGGTTACTCTCAAGAAGAAGGTATTGACTATACTGAAACTTTTGCACCTGTTGCTAGATTAAAAGCAATTAGAATTTTACTTTCATTTACTGGACATCATAGTATTATGATTTTTCAAATGGATGTTAAAAGTGCTTTTCTAAATGGTTTTATTAATGAAGAAGTTTATGTTATGCAACCTCCGGGTTTTGAGAGTGAAACCCGTCCTGAACATGTATATAAGCTTAAGAAAGCTTTATATGGACTTAAGCAAGCACCTAGAGCATGGTATGATAGGCTAAGTTCATTTCTAATGAAAAATTGATTTAATAGAGGAAAGGTTGATACAACCCTGTTTAGAAAGTCCATCAAGTCTAATTTCATAGTTGTGCAAATATATGTTGATGATAATATTTTTGGTGCCACTAATGAATCTCTGTGCAGGGAATTCTCTAAGTTAATGCAGAAAGAATTTGAAATGAGCATGATGAGAGAACTCAAATTATTCCTTGGACTTCAAGTTAAGCAATCAGTGGACGAGGTGCTCATCCATCAAACCAAGTACACAAAGGAACTCCTGAAGAAGTTCAACATAGATGATTGCAAACCAATGCAAACTCCTATGCACTCCACGTCCATACTGAACAAAGATGACAAAGAGAAAAAGGTAGACCAAAAGGTATATAGAGGTATGATAGGATCTTTTCTATATCTTACCTTGTCCAGACCTGATGTTATGTTCAGTGTATGCTTATGTGCTCGATTTTAATCTGATCCTGTAGAATCTCACTTATCACCAGTTAAAAGAATATTTAGATATTTAAAAGGTACTACTAATCTGGGTTTGTGCTTTAAGAAATGTAAAGATTACAGATTAGTTGGTTTTTGTGATGGTGACTATGCTGGAGATAGAATTGAAAGAAAGAGTACCAGTGGAGGATGTCACTTCATTGGAGCTAATCTTGTTTCATGGTCAAGCAAAAGACAAAGTGCCATTGCCTTATCAACTATCGAGGTTGAGTATATTTCAGTTGCAAGTTGCTGCTCACAGCTTCTATGGATCAAACATCAATTGGAGGACTACAATGTGTTTGTAAGTAGTATTCCACTTATGTGTGATAATACTGCTGCAATTAATTTATCTAAGAATCCAATATTGCATTCTAGAGCTAAGCATATAGAGATTAAACATCATTTCATTAGGGATTATGTGCAAAAAGGTGTGTTTGATATACAATTTGTGGATACTGACCATCAATGGGCATATATCTTTACTAAACCTCTTGCTGAGGACAGATTTATTTTCATTATGAAGCATCTTAATATGTTATGTGTGGATTGATTAAGGCGTTTATCCTAGAGAATCCTTGTTGATGTATGTGTGTTTAAAGCATTTCAAGTCCATTGTATGATTAATATACACGTCCATTGCATATCGCGTCCATTGTATTTGTATACCGCGTGCACTGCATGTCGCGTCTATGCCTGCTTGCATACTGTTTGGACTCGTCCATACATATACTTATTAAATGCATCTATTTTGTTTCAAAGACAAATTTATCCTTTATTCTTTTTTCTGAGTCAGTACTTCCATCAATCCCATCAAGACCTTTTTATGGTTTCAAGATACCAACGCCATTTTATCCTTAACGACATGTCTTGTCAAATATTTTCTTTTTGATTTATTTCTAATAGAAAAACCTTTGAGATTCAAAACCTTTTTAAAATCAATCTCTTCCTTCTGAGAAAACTTTACACTTCTTGAACTCTCGAGCTATCTATCTCTCTGCTTTCAAACCCTAACTCTCTACCAAAAATGGCTTCTTCTTCAACCTTTAATGTGGATAAACTCAACATGGCTATTGAGCATCACTTCAACTTTGGAGTTTTGCAAGACTACAACTTGGACATTAGCAAGTATATAAATGCTGTTGGATGGGGAGGACTCTTCATTGAGAAAGTCTCTGTTTTTCCCAACTTAATAAGGTATTTCTGGAGGAGACTTCAAGTTACTGATACCGACTTCTCCTCTACTATGCTGGGAAAGAGGATTGTTGTCTCTGAGAAAATCATTGTTGATGCCATCTTCTGCTCTCAGGAAGGAGTGGTATTTACAGAGTCGTGGGGGACTGATTTGGGAGGCACTGAGGTGATTGAAGTCTTCTTGATGAGAGAGGACATAGTTTGAAATCATTCTTGGAAAGCTATTGAAATGAAGGACATCATTCGTATCCTTCATCAATTACTGAACAAGGTTGTTCTTCACAAGGTTGGGTCCAAGGACAACCTATCAGCCCTGCACAAATTCTGTGTTTGCCATATTTTTACGGAAACAAAGACATATCTTCCCATGAATTTATAAGCCAGAATTATAATTGAAAAACCAATGTCAGCTGCAGACTTTGGTAAAATGAATATAGCAAACATGAATCTCAGTACTTACACTACTGCTGCAATGGCCAAGACTGAGGAACTGATGAAGGTTAAGGAAGAAATGGTGGAACAGAACAATGCCGAGGTTCTGGGGCTGAAAAGGAATGTCAGGAAGAAAACTACAGCTGCAAGGAAGCCAATACCAAAGGGGCCTACTGGTGGAATTGTCATCTGTGAGCCCACATCTGCTCCTCAACCTGCCCCCTCACATAATGAGGATGAGGATGATGAGGATAGGATTCCTATCGGTTCAGTGTTGAAGAAACAGAAAACGATTCTTGCCTCTGCTGATGCTGCTGCTACCTTTGTCATTCAAACCAGGAGAAGGCAACCGCAGAGGAAAGCCAAAGCTGTCATAGAAACTGAGGTAACCTTACCTGCTAATGATCCTATCAAGTTAGAAGTAGATGCCCTAGTTTCCAGCTTTGAGCATAGGGTAGATAACTCTGGATCATCCGTAAATATTGATCAAAACATAGATGATGTGTACATTCCCACACTGCTCTCACCACAAACAAACTCACCAAACCAACCACAAATTGCCTTACCTCCTAGACCAACTTTCCAATCCATTATCCCTGCTGATGACCCCTGGTTCAACCAACCAGATGGTGGTATTTTCCCTGGTGCCCCTTTTCCTAAAATCAAGAAAATCAGGTTTCCCTATTCTGATCCATCAGTTCTGTATTAGGGAAAAGCTGAAAATTGGGCTAAAGTTAAGAGAGACTGGAAAATCTTATTTCACACCCACCAAACTAAACATGAACCTATTCTAACCAGATGGTATCCTCTACCAAAATATGAGTATGAACCTGAAAACATCTACCCAATTTGGGTTAACCCTGAACCACATACACCTACTGGACCATTTCCATCTGAATTATTCAATTCCCTTGGACCTCTTCTCACCCATCTACCATAGAAGAGATTCCCTCCTAAGAAGATCTACCCAAACCTCATCAAATCTCCACCCTTCAAGCCTTTCACTAATGGTGTTGAAAGACACATCATCTTAGATTGGCATACAGACCCTACCAAGAAAGTCCTCACTGATGATACCTATAAGCGATCCAGATCCTACAGACATGTCCCCTTCATCATGGACATAAACACTGGTTGGCACACATTTAAGCACCCCAGTGTGTATGGAAGAGCTGCAGACTTTGTTGATCATCTTATGTACCAATTTCTGAAATGGGAGTTTGAACATTTCAGAGTTGTGAGGACTGCAAATTTTGTCCCTCCAACCTGGCTAAGGCATTCATTAGAGAAAACCAAGATAGGAATCAAGCCATATATGATTTGCCCAAGATTGCCAATGATTGACCACAGCAAGGACAAAGACAATAAAAGAAGAAGGTTCAAAGGCAAGAAGCCAAAAAATGAGCCAATCATGTTGGACCTCAATTCAGAACCATTTGACTACACTCTACTGGAGTTTTGGCAATCTCTCTCAATTAAGGAAGTCTCTGAAAAGGAACCTGCAATTGACTTCTGGAAATCTCATGTCATCCACTGTACAAGAGAAGCCTCCACTTCAGGACTGACTCAAGAAGAGAAGAGAGTCATTCCAACTGTTAGAGGAAAATATGGCATTTCAAATTACAGATTCATCATCATCAAGGATATCTTTGGCCTTCCTGTTATAAATCTACACATTGAGAATGAAGATGCAATTCAATGGGCCAAGGAATTACTTGAACCAGTGTTACAGTATGCTACTTGACCTCCTCCATCACCTACGTCAGAGCACACTGAAGAAGAAATCATTGTTGAAGATCCTGCTGTAGAGCCCGAGTCTATTAAAATAGTAATTGAGCATGAGGAAGTTGCTGAGTCTACTCCCAGACCAAGCACTTCAGAGAAGCACCCATCTCAACCTTTAGCTCTCATAATTATTCACCCTCAGGATCAACCTCAATAGTCAAGAGCATTGGACACCATGCCAAGTCATGCACATGCTCAAGGTAGTGCTGAAAGCTCCAGACCATCACTCTCTCTGCCACCAAACTTTGAAGAGATGATTGGCAAAATTATTGAAGAAAGAGTAAAAGCTGAAGTGAAGGAGCAAGTAAGAGAACATGTTGCAGAAGCCTTGGTCCCAACAAATATGATGATGAACCAAATGATGAACATCATGCTCAACTTTCAGCAAAGCCAGAATCTACAAACACAGATCCTTCCTCCTACTGCAAATCCTGATCAGAATCAGATCCAAAACCCTCCTCCTCCACCTCCACCTCCACCTCCACCTTCCTCTTAAGTTTTTTTTTACTGACAATCATGGTCCACTCCTTTACCTTTTCGTCTGATGACAAAAAAGGGGGAGAAAGGAAAGAAAATTAAATTTAATAAGAACATTCAGTCAGTTTTTGAAAAGCATATATTTGTTTGCACATGCATGTCTCTGATTATGTTTTAAATATTCTATATATGTTGTCTTGAATGCTCTGATACTGTTTACTATGAATTGTTTATTGCTTTGATATATTCTAAGTCTACATACTCTAACTCTGTCTGATATAATATAAAAAATTTGCTCTGAACCTATCTATAAGTTTGGTTAAATCCATAATGCCCTGATAAGTAATTACTCTGATAAAATCCTGATATGATAAGTTATATACATGTGTTGTTAAAATGTTTGTATGCTTTGTCTTAGGGGGAGCTTTGTAAGCTCTCTTGGACTTTGCTACTCAAATTTAATTAGTTTTTGTCATCATCAAAAATGGGGAGATTGTTGGAACCAAAGTGATTTTGATTTAATAAATCTCTAAGTTTTGATGTTAACAAAAGGATAAAATTTGCTTGGGAAAGTGTTAGTTGAGATCTAACAAGGTTATTCAGTTTTTGCAGGAATACTTGAAATCATATAAGTTATATCTTGTATAAAGTTATTTATCTGCTTGGATTGAGAAAGAGAATTCGCGTCCAATCGAATAGACGAGCTGATAAAAAATGTTTGGTAAATTTACTTCCTGTTTAGTTAAGTAGACATGAGCTTAAAATAGACGGGGCTTAAAATTTTCTATATAGACAAGCTTAATTTACCACGTCACCAGATGGAGATAATGATAACTCACTTAGATATAGCAAGTCCAAAGACTTGATAGACGAGAGGATATGCCATGTCAGTAGACAAGCAAAATAAAAGAGTGAACAGACTTAGTCTAAAAAATAACCGAGTAGACGGAGATTTTGAGTAGACGAGTTCTAAGTTTTTCTAAGGTGAATAAAAGCAATCCGGTTCTCTTGAATTTATTTCAAATGATTGATATTTATTTCAATAGAATATTTGTTCTTCCCATTTGTTTTATGTGTTTTAATACTTTGCTTTCTTGCAAAAGAAACGTAGTACCATTGAGGAAATACAAAAAAGCAGAATAGTACAATGAGAAATTGCAACATGATCTGTATGATGACAACTTTATGGCTGGAAAAAGCTGGATTGTACACAAAGGAGGAAAAACATTTTCAAGCTGCAATGCTCAAAGCAGTGAGCCTCCATTTTGTACTACCCTGATAACCAAGAGTGCATTTCAGCATTCCTTTAATCAAGCCTTCAGTCACAACGGATATTATGCTATCTCTAAACGGGATATTCAAAATGACCGTTGAAACTTTTCAAGAGAAGGAGAAGGTCACTATAAGTAGAAGACCTCAGATACTGAAGAAGAACTTTTTCTAGCCAGCAACTCCTGCCTATACAATATTTGTGAGAGAAAGCTCTTATTCATTCATTCTTTCAAAAAGAAAAAGTCTGTAATATCTTATTTTGAATATTGTGAAAATATTCAATAGATCTCAAACTTTCATATCCTCACACATAGTGAGTTAAGAAGATCTAAGTTAAATCTCTTTGGTAGAACTAGAGCCTGGAGAGGCTTGGTAAGAAAGGAATACTTGTAAGCCTAGAGAGGCATTGAATACTTTATTGTAATCTATTTGGAGAAATAGTGGATAAATCCTTCAAGTCGAAGGGACTGGACGTAGCTCTTGGATTGAAGAGAGTGAACTAGGATAAAATCAGTTGTGTGAATCTTCTATCTCTAAACTCTTACATCTTTATTTGTTTATACTGACTGTGGGGTTTTTATATTGCTTTTGTTAAGTTTCTAAAATATCTATTTATGTGTGCTTGCTTCTGATTTAATCTTCTTGTCTGAGAAAACAGTTTTGAAAAGGTTGTTTTCGAAAATTGTTAACAAACACAATTCAAGCCCCCTTCTTGTGTGTTCTTGTGTCAACTTCAATCGCGTGCAACTTCTCCCCAACAAAAACAAGAACGCCAAGAAAGTTCAAGGGTTCCAAAGGGTGGAGAAAAGAGAGGTTTCTGTCGCACAAGGGTTAGGAAAAAGTGTCAAATGAGGTTTGTAACTCATAACCCTCCTAAAACTCACCTATTTAAGTTGTCAGACCCCAAGCACGAGAGTGCTCACCTTTAGCACGGTCGTGCTCAACACCAAGCACGGGGTCATGCTTAAGGGAGCAAGGGGTCGACATCTTTCACGTCACTCGATCACGTTTTCCGACACGGCCATGCTCCCCTTGAGCACGGTCATGCTCGTGGCTCAGGCAGCCACTGGAGCAGGCTAATCAACAGGGGGTCGTGCTGCACATTAGCACGACCGTTCTCAAGCGTCAAAAAGGGAGTTTTCTCTAGAAAATCCCTCTTAACTCCATTTTAATTTCCCAAAGGCATATTCCTAATAAACTAGCACAACACATAACTATACAAAGCACATACAAACGTATAAAGGCTATATAGGAAAACGGGGTGTTACAGTTAGTAATGGAGTGGAGTGGTGAAAGTTCATTAAACCATTGTTTGGGAGTTTTTTCATTAATAGAGTGGGATGTGGTTTAGAATGATAACCTAAACCACTATACTCCATGCAAATCTTCTCATTTTCATACCATTCAAATTAGGGGGTTTGGGATTTTCTTCCATTTTCTCATTAAACTTCCAAACAATGGAGTGAGATGCTTTTAACTTTTCACTCCAATCCATTACCAACCACTCCACTCCATCTCCTTGAAAACTCTCAAATATAGCATTAGTGTATGTTTGATTTGACGTCCAAAGAGACGCAACGTGAATGCAGTGATATTTAGCTTCGATGTTTGACAGGTAAATATTACATTTTTACCAACAAGAACATGATTCCTGTGACGTCATTGCTAAACCAAACACAGCTTTAAAGTTTAATTTTTTTTTCAATTTACTTTTTCGAAATTTTTATATTTATTAGATAAATATTTTACAAAAATCTTTATACTATGAGATGAAATAAAATATAATTGAGAGAATCACAATTATGGTCCATAAAATTATAGGACGGTGGCAAGTTGGCTCAAATTGAGAAAAGTTCAGTAAGTTAGTTCAATTTGGTGATGTTTTTAAATTTGAAGACCATGATGTAACGAACGTTTTTTCAGTTTGGGAGACGTTTTTGTTTATTTCTTAATGTGAGGGACTAACTTGCCACTACCCTATAATTTCATAGAACAAAATGGTGATTCATTCAATATAAATTTATATTCGTAAATAACAGTTTATTACAATTAATGCAAAATGTAGTAAATAAAATTACATCTCGCTATATAAACTATAAAGCATATATTCGTAAATAACTCTTAGCATACATGTTTGAGTTTGACTAATTTAAATAAAATTTTAACTGGTATGTATTGTCAGTGTAAGCTTTTTACACCATCAACATTATTCATTGTATAAGGGACTTTAAACTACATTAAAGTTTTTTGCTATATTAAAACTTTGGTTGACTACATTAAATCTTTTTGACTGTAGTGATTAATATTTTTTACTACATAAATTTTTTTTGACTATAATAATACAATCAGTTGATTTTAATGATAAAATAAGCAACTTTAACATATGGCACACCCATTGCATCAATGCCTTGTATTTCTCCACTACTCTACCTTTTGTGGATTCTCCTCCTACTAGTATGTATGTATATATATAGATCACTTTCATAACCCACATCATAGAAAACCTTGCTCTTTTCCTTTGTAAATCAAGTTGAATTACAATGGAACCGACTTCATTTAAGATGATGATGCTGTTGATGGTGTTGCTTGTTGTTATTGTCATTACAATGATGGGAAGTGCTCAAGGGACGAGAATTGTTGAACAAAGGTATTGTGTCTGCTGTTGCCCATCATTCCCAATGTGTTGTCCAACTCCGAACCTCAATGACATCATAAACCCGTAAAGCTTTACAGCTCTTTCTCTTGTTCTACAATAAATAATTAGGTTTAATGAAAACCCCTTGATTGTGTAATAAAACAATTTACAAAAAATAAATGAGAAATTGTGATTTTATTTATTTGTAATTTTTATGGATTAGCTTGGTGGCTCGGTTAACTTGCACATTTAATTTCCATTTCCGGGCGATACTTTAAGAAAGAGACTCAATTCCTCAGCTTTGGATTCCTAGGTTACTTCATAAAGTGCATAGTTTAAAGATTGGCTATTTTTTAAGTTTGTACAAAAGCAATAAATGAAGGGAAATAGTTAAAAACTAAAAAAAAAACCTAATGAATAGTGAAGAAATTAGTGGAGACTTAAAGGAATTGGTATCAGATGGGCTGAGGGTAACATGTTATGAGGCCTACAAGACAACGTGTAGGGTAGGTTTGTGCGAAATGGATCTTGTAGAGTCCCTGGAAAGAACCTTGGAGAATTCTAATTGTGATGTAGAGATTGCTTCAGAAATAAAATGTTATGATATTCATTGGTACAATGACAATGTAATTAACAAGGATGATCTTTGATATTGTCATTAACCAATTCTTGAAAGTTAATACGTTCATTCATTGATATTTCAACGAATAGTAAACTTTTTGATGTGATGCTGCACTTGTAATTTGGTATGAGGCTTCATCATGTATCAAATTTGCAGTTAATCTGGTGATATATATAGAAAATTTAACCCGAGGCAAATTGAAATATTGAATTTAACTGGTTTAAAAATAAAATTATTGTGCTTAACTCATTTAGGCTATGTTTGGGAGGATGGAGTGGGGAGGGTGGTTAGTGTGAATCAAAAACATAATCTCTGTGGAAATAAAACATTAATCTTAAACAAAAGGAAACATCAACCCAAAAACCCCGATGTCAAATATCAGAGCCGGAAAATACATCGGATATAACTATGTAAAAACTAAAGTCCTGAACTACGATTGAGCGATCTCCTTGAAGTCACATCTCAACATGCTGCTCACCCTCCTCTGTATAAACCGAATATACATGCAAAGAAACAATAGAAGATGGGGAGTAAGAAACCGTTGTATAAACATAATGGTAATAGGGCATAATAATCTCATCATAATATAACCATATCACATATATAAACATATACATAAGACATAACACAACATATAGCATAATAATCTCATCATAAAATAACCAAGAATGTAAGCTATGCTTTGCAATACTACTCCACTACTTAGTTATGCATCTGAATCCATAACTATCTCAGGAATACAACTTTGGAGTTACATATCCACATTGGCCGTTAAGCACCAACGACGGCAACTCATCAAACCAAGGGTGAACCCTTTGGATAGGAGAGGCACCTTACTCTCGGATGCACCACCACTAAGCCACACGATCCACCTAGATGAATCACCACAGACGGTCAGACCGCCTCATTCTCAAACGACCTCCTCTAGGTTGTAGATTCCCCTACTAACATCTCCAATGCGTGAATACATATACAACAACATGAAGCAATCATATTTATATTCGTAAATACCTCCGCTTTGACCCTTTAAGCATCAAAGTTTAACACCAGCAGTACCTTAACCAATAAGCATCAAGGTTTAGCAACAAAAACACCTTGACCAATAAGCATCAATACAACTTTGACCGTTAAGCATCAAAGTCCAACAATGTGCTATAACTTCTCGTTACCATATTAACTGTAACACCCCGATTTTTCACTGCTTTCTAATATCGAAAATTCATATAAATACGTTTATATATTTTTCACTGCTCAGAAAATCTAATTTTGACTCATGAACGAAAAACTTAAGGTTTTTATTTAATTTCCTACAATTTTGGTTATTTTGAAATATTTCACTAAAAATTTAAATAATATATTATATCCGGGCGATATCTTAAGTCGGCCGATCGACGAAGCTGAATACGAGATTATCGGGAACCACTAATGGATAATATCCATGAGTCACACATGACAAGGCCATACGGATGATGTCATGGATGGAGTCACTAGTCATGATGACAATTTCTAGGGAAATTACTTTTTGATCCTTAAACTTTCTTTTAATATCATTTTGATCCCTAAACTAGTTTCCATGAATCAATTTCCCTACTCTAAACTTTCCTATGCATTGGTTAAAGACTTGAGCTTTCTTTGGCCAAATTTGACCAAGGCCCAAGTCCTCTTTGCCTTGCTCATAAAATTCATGAGGCAACTAGAGACTTCCACAACTTTCTTAAGCTTACTATCATCTTCTCCATTCTTACTTTCTCTCTTAAACTTCCATTGTTAGTTTGTGAAGGAACTTGGTGATTCTTGCACATTTCTTCATTTCAAAGAGGTAATATATGATCCTCATCATCTTTAAGCTATAGTCTCTTCAATTATTTTCATGATTTAAAGCCTTGATCATCCTTTCCAATTTCTAGATCTAGAAAGTTTGAAATTTTCTAGAAAATCATAGAAAAATCCTAAAAACGTGAAATCAATTTCTATGTTCTTGTCATCATACTTATGTTCCTAATCCATGAGTATGTTGAAATCCAAAATTTTATCCCTATTTAACTTGCTAAGGCCGAACCTATGTGGTTGGTTGGAAGAAGTTTTTGTTGATTCTTTTCATAAGTAATCTTGTTTATTGTCTTATTGGTACGTATACATGTTGAATCCAAGTTAGTTTATCAAACTAAAATCTCTAACCTCATGTACTCATCATGCTAGGTCTTTGGGAGTTTGGAAGTTTTTTGGTTCAAACTTTGTTGTTTAATCACTAATCTATTGTCTTAAGTACTTAGGATCATTAATCCAAAGACTTAAGCAATTTTAGAAATTTTTAGCAACAAAACCTATACAAGGCCGTGACCTATTCTTAGTGTATAGGTGATGGTATTTGCTTCATTTTGATTGGTAGATTGTGGTTTGTTGAAGGATAAAAGTCTTGTATCGTGTATGTTTGTTGACGGTTTACGGATTCGCGACAAAGTTTTCATCGGAAACTAAGTTCTTCGAGAGGTAAGAGGGGATTGCCTGAGGGATTTTTCCGATGGCTACGTGCTATCTGTTGTTGGTCTGTATATTTATATGTTGTTGTGGTTTTTTTTTTTAACTTGTTTTAAGTTGTGTTATTTATATCTATGTTTATTTATCTGTGGTTCAATGTTTACTTGTAGTTATATATAATGATGTTGTTGTTGATTGTTGTTTGAGAAGCCTGACAGTGGTCAGTGCCCAATCAATTAATCAGATAAAAGCTTTAAGAAGACTTTACAAGGAATATTCAATAGTTAATTGAGAAATATTGGAAGATATTATGATTTAAATAATTATTTGAGAAAATAAGGATTATTTGAAAATATTATTAATTTAATTATTTATTATTGTAAAAGCAATTTATGAGTCACAGTGAGGACGTAACCGTGAAATGATTTTTCTACTGCTAATTTTTAGGTAATAAATTCCGTAATATTATAAAAAGTTATTTTATGAAATTAATCTTCGAAAATAACTTAATAATGATTTTAGAAAATTATTTAGGCGGAAAAAGCTAAGATTTGGCTTAAATGACTTTTAAAATGTTAATTGACGGTAATTTGGAAATGTATTGACGACAAGTAATTCTAAAGCGGCAGTACGTATTTTAAATTAAGTTTGAGCCTCAAGTGACTATCTTTTCTCAAAAACTAAATTTTTAGTATCTGATGAATTTATGAAAGATTTTCTCATTTGAAATGATTTTCCAAAAATCAAGTTTTACGCAAACAGTGTAGACAGTGATTTTGAACTTAGTCACCGAGATGTCGGAGTACGAGTGTTCTTGCGGTGTTTTGGACTTTGTGTACTAATTTTGGTGTATTTTGGACTGCGTGTCCTATGGACTTTGTGTCCTAATTTCGGTGTAAATAATGTTATTCAAAGTGAATATTGTTTTCTATTACCACGAACCTAAGCCTGATGCATCGGTCTAGGGGTTTCATGATTGAGCACTCGGACTTGAGGTCCTGTGTTATTAATGAAAGTTTTAAGATGTTTAAAACTATGACTGGTCGTAAGCTTTTGAGCTTCGGCAAGGAAAGATTGAACACAAAGAAAAGTGTCAAGAGAAAAAATGTTTTACATGAATTTTAGGCAGACGTGCCTATTTGTTAATCATGATATCATGGCGATTTCATGAATCGATGTATCATTGTGCCCTCGTTGGACAATGAAAAACCATATTCGGTGATCACTGCTCCTTAAATTGGACAGTGTGCTATGGTAACCATATTCGGTGATCATTGTGCCTTGTGTTGGACAGTGTGCTATGGTATTTAATGAGTGCCTTATTTGCCAATCAAGCTTGATCAACTCACCTCGACTTTGGGATATCTCATGAGATTATGTAGGAATTTATATTACGAATATAAAGTGTTCATGCATAGTTTTTCAAATAATGATGTTTGGGGTATGAAACCCATTGATAAACTATCTGTTTTGATATGAATGCTTATGTTATTATAAACATGTATATGTGTATATGTCTTCTTTCGTGTCGCGCATGTAGTCGTCGCGTTAAATCCATATATTGGTTTCTCACTCTTGCATGTTTTATTGCTGGTTTTTCTACTTGTGCATATATTTATATCCGAGTCCAGATGAACCACTCAAGGGAATTGACAATTACAGGAAGAAGTTTCCTTAGTTCATAGCAGGCTAATGTTCGTTTCTACTCTGATAGCTACTGTTAGTTCCGACCAGTTTAGGTTTTGAATTATATTATGTTTTGGAAGAACCTATACTTGGTAAGGTCTTGTTGAGTAAACAATTATGATGCAGTATAGTTACATGAGGTTATATATACATATCTATCCATATACGGTCATGTTTAAGTTGTTGTTGTGGCTGTCGAAAGAAAAAAAAAAAGGAAAAATTTTTATTACCGTTTTGAGGAATGTTAATAACTTAAGAAAATATTACTTTTCAAAAGCAACCAGCGAAATAAAGTTTTATTTTCCGCAACGATAAAACCATGTAATGGCCCAAGGGGGGTGTTACATTAAACATCTTAGTATCTTATGTTTTATTATCTTTGTAAAGGCTTAATTAGACTATCAATCTTATCTTTAATTTGCTTGGTGCCTTATTTCATCATAGGAGACAGTTTGGGTGAAGCTACCATTATTTCCACTTAACGTCTTATTCTGTTTGGGGAGCACGGTCGTTCTGACCCCCAGCACGGGCATGCTGGCATTGAGCATGGGCGTGTTGTTCATCGAGCACGGCCGTGCTTACTGGAGCATGGTCGTACAGTTCTGGGTAGAAGGTTTGGAAACCCTCGCCAAACTTCCTAGGGAATTCATAGACCAATCCTATTGGCTATTAACTACACAATAAAGTATTAATCTTGTTCCTCTTATTTAATCTCCATATCTTATGATTGTTGAGAATCAATCATTTAATTCTTGTTTCATTATTAACATCCCTAAAGCAATCATGAATCAATGCTAGGGTCTTAACTACATCATGGAGCATTAACCTCATTTCTCTTTTACTAAGGTTCATGTAATATGAGCATTGGGATTTAACCTTCAATTATTGTTTGGTTACTAACGTCCCTATGTCTTTAATTAGTGTATTTATAACAACAACAACATTAGTCTCATAATATAAAACATCAAGAAATCAATGCATTTAATCATGGCATACATCATCATCATCAATAATAATTCACAATTACAACATGTCAAGTATATAGGAAACATAGCCATTCATATAACAAACAACATCAATTAAGCAATTAGCAAGCATCAGGTGTAACACCCTTGTTTTTCACGTATATGTTTAATTATTTTATTGAAATAATTAATTATCTGGATGTTTATTTTTGGTTATTTTTATGTTGTTTAGTTTGAGTAATTTTATTTACTCATTTAAAATATATTATTGGGTGCGTTAACACTGCGTTATTACAGTGTATACACACTTACAAGACAATAATATTACGCTGTTGTCACTATTTTGTGTTTAGAAAAATATTTTAAATAATATGATTCAAAGGAATTTATTTTCAGATGTTACCCCATTTAATTTTAGATTTGAAAATAAATTAGTTTAGTGTTAACTGGAGATTAATTTTGGATCACTGATTTTCTTTGTTGACCAGTTCAATCATCAATCTTTACTCTAATTTGAATTTTGAAAGTATATATTTGCCACTCGTTGTTTTTAGATCTAATGGTTAATATTATTTCTTTTTTTCTAAATTTAATTTCAACCCCACATTTTACCTACTACCCAAAATAAAAGAAAACGAAAGAAATGTCCCCCTCTTTCTTTGGTCACACGCAAAACGCCCCCCACATTCTTTATTTCCTTTTATTTTTCTCCTTCTTCAACAACAGAGCAAACCCATCTTCTTCTCATCTCTCTCCCTAACTTCATCTCCTTCTTCCTTCACTCTTGGACCAGGCCGCGACCACCGACCCTGCAGTCACCGTCTAGCAGCGCGCCACTGCACCGTCCGACCGCTGCTAGATGCGGAGAAGGCAGCCACGCGACTCCGGTCGTTCGCTCCTCGCAGTACGTTGTCTTTGTACGACGTCGCCTCGTGGTAAGGCTTCAGCCGCCATTCATGGTGGATTACCCTCATTCTTGTTCAGTTCAACATTCCCCTTCCTTCAAGCTCACCTCTTTTTGTCTTTGTTCTTATTTCTGGTCTTGGTTAGTGCAGAAAACGGATTGCCGCCGCCGCTGCTCACCACCCCAATCACCACCATCTCTTCCTCTCCTTGTTGGGTATGTGAAAATTCAACCTAAAATGTTTCAGTTTCCAAAAAAAAAATCCCTATTCCTCAAACTTTAACCCTAACTCTTGATTTCAGTTTTAATTTTTGAAATTAAACTACGCTTTCATGTAATTGGGACTGTAGTTTGACATGTTCATATGTTAATTTCATCATTCTTTGGCTATAACGAGTTCCCCCAAATTTCATTATAACCCCTAAAGCCCCAATCTAATTTTATTGGAAATTGATTATGTTTTTGTGAAATTAACTATGTTTCTATGTAATTGGGACTGTTAATTGATGTTCTGAAAAACTGATTTCGCATTTGTAATGTCAAATCCATTTTCCCCAATTTTGATGATGATCGTCTTATTTTTTCCAAATCTGAATTTTTAAATCAACTGAGCATTTGATGATGAGTAGCAAATTGTTTGATTTGTCTGGTTGTTGAAAAATGCTTGGACTCCCTCTCCGGGATGTTGTTGTAATTGTGTTTTCTTAGGGAAGTAGGTTTTACATTTTTCGGGTGCTGACAGGAGTTGCCTGCACCTGTCGTAAGGTGTCAGAGGAAACTGGAACATCACAGCTTCACTCTGAGGGAAGCAGACTGTCGAAAAACCAAGGAAATGATCGTCTCTTGTTTGCAAGAGGTAAGGGGGGAGTGAACCACATCACACCATATTGGTGGATGTGAAGATGGCTTTATTTATCTGGTTGTCGGAAAATCCTAAGTTAAGGATTTTCCACTTTGTTCAATTGGTCCCTAATGAGGACATGATTGTAGTGGTTAATTGTTGTTTGATTTATGTTTATTGGTGTGATTTCTTGGTTGGAAAATGATTTATGACATGTTAAAAACCATCACTTTTATCATTAGATCAAAGTGAGGATTTAATACTTGGTTATTGCAAATAACTTGATTATTGTGATTATTCTATATAACTTGATATATTGATGCGTATGTGTAATTGTGAGATTATTTGGTGAAGTGTAACCTTCACTTTGGTTGTAATTGGCTTTTGGCCAAATGTGAATGAAAATGGGAGTTTAACTCCAATCCTTGAAACTTAAGCGACTTTAATATCCTTAAGTGAGAAGATGAATGTTAAATCCAAAAAGGAAAAATGATTTAGTTTTGAACAATTATTTCAGAACTTTGATTTTGATTAAGGTTTTAGAAGTGGATTGAGAAATATTTTTATCGTACGTTATATTTTGATTTACCAAAGTGATACTTTAGAAACCGAACAAATAAGTGTTTTAAGGAAAAATGAAAGTAAAAAGAAAGTGTTATTCTTCCAAAACTGTTTTTACAGTATTTAAAACCATCTTAAAGTGTTCAGCTTATTCCAAAATGACTTTGATTAAATTGTTATTCACTTACACCATCCCTAAATATGATTATATTATCTGGCTTTCTCTTCCCAGAACTTGTGTAGAAATCAATTAGAAGCTTTCGGTCAAGTTTTAGGACTTTTGAGTGAAATAATATTCAAGACCTTACTTTGGTATTTTAATACCTAAAAATGAGTATTAGAACCTATATAATTGATGATTTTGAGTAAAGGAAGCTTAATTTGAAAGTTTAGGGGTTTCAGCCCTTAATCGAGTAAAAAGGGGAAAATTGTATTTCAATAATTTTACGGGATTTGAAATACTATTTTGAGGGATTTGGTATCAATCTACCTATGAGTCATTCTTACTTCCAAAATGATTTGGTTTTAGACAAAGGGTTTTGATTTTGGATAAAACCGGTTTTGGTCTTCAAGACTAGTATTTCAAGTTAAATGGAAAACCTAAGTCGAGGATGGCTTAGTGAAAACAAAGACGTAATGATTATGACTCATGGTGGAACAAGACCATATATCAAAAAGTAAGGACGATTCACTCATCCTTACATCCATAATACTTAATGACAAAGAGTATTTTGAGGTTGCTTGCTCGACAAGTAATCCTATTCGAGAATGGACTTCAAGAGGCATAATTGAGTTGGTGACGAATGACCAACCTTCATAATGTACTAAGCGTTGAAACATGGATAGTCCAACGAGGGGTGATTTCCAAGAGGTTGGTACAGTCTACTTTGCATCTAGAATGGCTTTTAGTTTCCGTAAGGAACCACGAAATTTATCCGGTGGATAAATATGAACGAAATGGCTTTTGGTCTCCGTAAGGAACCCAGAAATTTATCCAGTGGATAAATATGAACCCACACGCCATTAACGGCATTATTGCCTAAACACATAGTTCATACTATGTTCTGTAAGGCCTTTATGCCTAGGAAGTTGAGCCGACATGCATGTGCGCATGAGGACGTGCTAGTGACGATCTTAAATGGTCTTGGGGGTGTTTAGGGTAGGAGGGTCACAAATGGCCAGTTGGTGATTCTTCTTGGTCGTGGCGTTCCATACAATACACTGACATCAACAACTAGATGCTAGCCGGTCACGATTATCGAGAGTGTTTCACAATCAATTATAGTACCACTATGTGGCTGTTACTATTGAATGCACAAGATGCCTAATATTGGCAGTTGTGAAACATGTGCTCTAATCACTCCTTCCGAACGTTCTCTTAGCTCCGGAGTTAGGGTCAAATCTTCCTTGAGGCTGTGTGGGTATGGGACTATGCAGTTTCAATCAGTAACCTTTGTTCTCGTGTCTCTATGAACTAATAGTGTCCGGTCATGCTTGATGAGATTGTGATTACACTGATTTGTGTACTGTTGACTATATGTGCATGTGTTATCTGTTACTTGTATATACTAGACTGTTTGACTGAAATATATGTGTACATGGATATGAATATATGTTATGTGGTGTCGTGCTATTTTCATATCTGCCATATGCTATGATGTTTGGGAATCTCACCTCCTTATTTTATATTGCTTATGTCCGCTGGCTATGTGCCTTCTATGTTCTTTTGAGAAGGCTGAGATGTCAAGATGTGTCTTGGCTGATTCATCATAGAGGTTGAGGTTCGAGCTTGAAGATGATATGTTGGAGTTCTAGTAGATGTCTTCCAACTTTCAGATGGTTCAAGTTGATGGTCTTTGTGTTTTTCTGTCATGCTTGACCTTTCATCTATTGAGACTAGCATGATTGTCGTTGGTCTGTAGGCTATGATTTTCCCCTTGGTAATGGAAATATCTTAGTCTGAGAGCTACTTTTGTAATGGCTCTAGTGATGTCTTTTGTGACGACGTCAGTAGTGGACTCAAATAGAGTTTCCACTAGATCTCGTCAGTTGGGTTTGTCCTTCTCACGATGTAGGAGAGAGGATGGTCTTTTATATTTTGGTTTGACCAGCTTGGGATGTCTAGGAGTTAATGTTATCGTTTATGGAGCTGCGACTCCAAGTATATTATATATTAGGAGCTACGTCTCCATAGCTTTATGTTGGGTATGTGTATCTTTATGTTTTCTGTCTATAAGTCGGGTTGGGTTTTATGTAAATAATTTTCGAACTTGTAACCTTAATTATGATTTGTAAATGTTTTAGTGCACTGTTATCTTCTTAGTAACTCTGGAATGTATTACGTAAATATTTGATGAGGTTGGATGTTTTATTGCTTACTGTCTCCCTTGAGAAAAAGAAAAAGTTTTGATGTTATAAAATGTTTTATCAGGTGTTCTGATATAATCCAAACTCCGTTTTTCAAAGGGGACATTTCGAAATGTTTTCTTTCAAACTTTGAGAATTCTTACCTTGATCCATTCCATTGATCTTCAAAGAAAAAAAATTTACTCCATTTTATTGCAGAGATTTTAATTAAACTACTTTTTGGCCTTAAAATGTCATAGAAAATGTAGCGCCCGAGAAGGGTGTTACATCAAGGTCATGGGTTAACCCTTCATCTTACACTACCCCAATGCCTACATGTTCACACTAATCCTTTCTCCCCATACCTGGTATGACGATCTAACTGCGATTGGGCGTAAGTAAATCTACTCTAGGTTCCCTTGAATGGCTCGATGAGTTCCTCAGGCTATGGCCAAACATAGAAAATGAAACCATTAATCTCTATTCCAAGAATCAAAGCAAGGAAAGAGACTAACAAATGAAAACCACTTTACCTTAAATGACACTATCGCATGCGACTTCTCCCCAACTAAAACAGGAATGCTAAGAACGTCTAAGGGTTCCTAAAGGTGGAGAAAATAGAGGTTTCTATCGCACAAGGGTTAGGAACAAGTGTCAAATGAGGTTTGTAACTCGTAACCCTCCTAAAACTCACCTATTTAAGTTGTCAAATCCCGAGCACGAGCGTGCTCACCTTTAGCACGGCCGTGCTCAACACAGAGCACGGGGTCATGCTTAAGGGAGCAAGGGGTATGCAGCTTTCACATCACTCGATCACGTTTTCCGACACAGCCATGCTCCCCTTGAGCACGGCCATGCTCGTGGCTCGTGCAGCCACTGGAGCAGGCTAATCAGCACGGGGTCGCGCTTCACATGAGCACGGTCGTTCTCATGCGTCAAAAACGAAGTTTTCTCCAGAAAATCCCTCTTAACCCCATTTTAATTTCCCTAAGGCATATTCCTAATAAACTAGCACAACACATCACTATACAAAGCACATACAAACGTATAAAGGCCATATACCAAAAATGGGTTGTTATAGTTAGTAATGGAGTGGATTGGTGAAAGTTCATTAAACCATTGTTTGGGAGTTTTTTCATTAATAGAGTGGGATGTCGTTTAGAATGGTAACCCAAACCACTCTACTCCATGCAAATCTTCTCATTTTCATACCATTCAAATAGGGGTTTGGGGTTTTCTTCCATTTTCTCATTAAACTTCCAAATAATGGAGTGAGATGCTTTTAACATTTCACTCCACTTCATTACTAACCATTCCACTCCATCTCCTTGAAAACCGTCAAATATGGCATTAGTGTTTGTTTCATTTAACTTCCAAAGAGACGCAACGTGAATGCAGTGATATTTAGCTTCGATGTTTGACAAGTAAATATTTCATTTTTACCACCAAGAACATGAATCATGTTACGTCATTCGAAATTTTTATATTTATTAGATAAATATTTTACAAAAATATTTATACTATGAGATGAAATAAAATATAATTGAGTGAATCACAATTATGGTCCATAAAATTATAGGACGGTGGCAAGTTGGCCTCAAATTGAGAAAAGTTCATTAAGTTAGTCCAATTTGGTGATGTTTTTAAATTTGAAGACCATGATGTAACAGACGTTTTTTTCAATTTGGGAGACGTTTTTGCTTATTTCTTAATGTGAGGGACTAACTTGCCACTACCCTATAATTTCATAGGCCAAAATGGTGATTCATTCAATATAAATTTAAATTCGTAAATAACTGAAACACCCTGATTTTTCGCTGCTTTCAAATGTCAGTAATAAATATATAAATACATATATTTTTATCCGAGACTCAAAATGATTTTCGGTAAACCTAGGTCATTTTCATGTCATGTTTTATATCTTAGGATTACGATGAAATTTTGGGTTGAAAATTCAGACGGAATTCGGTCTGCGTTTTTACTGAAAGTAGAAGTATACTGCTCAGAAAACCTAATTTTAATTCGGGAATGAGATGAATAATGTTTTTGTCATATTTAATACGATACTGAAGTTTTGAAAAATTTAGCGTAAAAATATAATATTATATTTGCTGCGGGAGAAAACGTCGAGATATCTCTAGGAAAACCTGAGTCAGATGAATCAGGGAGTCAACAACGGAGCTGAGATGACTAACGTGACTGATGTGACGAGCATTTATGACGATCCTATTCGAGTCATAATGGCCATAATGGCGCATTTATGACACTTAGATATTTTTGTATGGAAAAGACTATTTTACCCCTAGTTTCACTTGAAAATTACAAGCTTTGCCATTGTAATTTTGAACCAAAATACCCCAAAACCCATGGCTCCCTTCACATAACCATCACTTAGGCAATTTTTCATTTCATCTTTCATGCTTTCTTTCTCTCAAAAGTTCATATTTGCCTTAAGAACTCAAGAACACCTAAGCTTGATTTGTGAAGAACATCACTAAAATAATCAATTTCTTTGATCTTCAAGAGGTCAAATCTCTTAATCTTGCCTGTATAAGTCTTTCTATTCTCAAACTTCTTGAGTTTATGCCATGAATCATCAAGTTCTTCCTTTTGTTTAAAGTTCATGAAACTTACTTCAAATATTCATAACAAATTGTAGAAAAATCCTTTTGACTTGAAACCAATTTCTATAATCTCATAATCATCTCTATATTGATCATCTAGAAGCATGTGATGAAAAGAAATTTCTTCCTTATTTTTATATGCTTGGCCGAACCTACCTAGATGTGGGTGAGGAAAGATTTTGTTTCAAAAACTTGTTGAATGATCATTTGATCCATCTTTTACTTCTTATGATTCTTGAATCCAAGTGATTAGAAAATAAAAAATCAAACCCTAGCCTATTTTATTCAAAAGGGTCGAAACCGTAACTTTGGGAGTTGGATGAATTTTTTATTCAAATTTGTCTTATGACACTTAAATCCAATTCTATGTTATGTATGTTTGTTGAATCCAAGAGTTGAGAAAATTTAAAAATACCTAGCCTTTTGATCTTGAGAAAACCGAAACACTAGTTCTTGGAGCTAGAAGAGTTTCATTCAAAGTTCTTAGTTCATGACCTTGGAATAAGCACTTAATCATGTTTAAGTTGCTTAAGGATCATAAATCCCCAAGTTAGAAAATTTTTTACTTTCTTAACCTAGAATTTTAGAAGAGGCCGAACCCTAACCCTCTTGATTAAGTGTGTTGTTGTTTGATTTTGATTTATTTTGGTTGCAATTCGTTAGGAAGGAATTCGTTGATTTAACCTAAATCCGACAGAGGAAACCGGATCAAATCGGGAGATTGTTTGAAAACGTTAGTTCAAATCTCCAAGAGGTAAGGGGAGTATGCCTGAGGAGTTTAAGATAACCACATGCTTATTGTTGGACTTGCCTGTCAATTGTCGGTAGTAATATTCTATGATTTTAAATTGTTTACTGTTAATTGTTGGATTGATTATATATTTACTTGAGTAATTGAGATATGTTGTTTTCCATGATTATAATTATATTGCTATATTATAATTGTGATGCATGTCATGAATTGGATATATGTCATGCTATTCTGTGATGAAATTATCTGTTATTGAGTGTTGGACTGAGAAACCTGACATTGGTCAGTGTTCAATTTAATTTGAGGATAAAAGCTTAATAAGCTTGAATAATTAATCAAAGTGATTAATTTGGGGAATTTTGAGAAAAAGTGGAAAAATAATATTTTAATAATATTTTTGTGGAAACCGTGTCAATGAGTGACAGTAAGGGCGAAACTATGAAAATTTTTCACGGGCGTAGTTTTTCCAAAATAAATTCAATTTTATTATAAAATGTTATTTAAAGTGATTAATTTCCGAAAATAACGTAATATAGCAGTCAAAACAATTACTTATGGCAGTAAAGTCATTTAGGTTATAAAAGGATTTTTATTAAAAATTTTGAGAAAAAAAGATTTTATTTTATTGTTATGAATTTTTTTAGCAAGGACTTTTTAAAAGTTGACATTTATTGAGAACGATTTTTCATAATTGAAGTAGTTGGAAAGAAAAGAATTTATCGATGATTTTCATGTTTTATAAACGTTTTAACAGAAAAGGATTTCTGTAAGAAGATTTTTATTCAGTGAAATTATTCCGTTAAACTTGGATAAGTTTTTGGGGATTTGGTTTTGTATTTGTTTTTCACTGAGCGAAATGTTTTACAAAAGGATAAACGAACCTAGGAACCGAGACACCGGGATTCTAACGTTCTGTGGCCACGTAGATCAGGGATCTGTGTCATTGGACTGAGTGTCCTTTAATGGTTTTGTGGATTGTGTGTCCTAAATTTGATGTGGAAAATGTGAGTTCCATATCCGCGAGCTTTAGACTGGTGCATCAGTTTATGGCTTTGCGATTGAGCACTCGGATTGTGTTCCTGTGTTGAGTTTAAAACATTTGGACTGTGTGTCCTGTGTTTTTTTTAAAGTGAAAAGTCTTTATATAAAATTAAGCATGGTCATGAGATTTGTGCTTCAACAAGGAAAGATTATTACGACAAAGAAAAGGAAACGAGAATAAAAGTTTTTCTCATGCATTTTTGCAAGACGTGTCATGTGTTATGATCATTGAGTCCTAAGTGGATCAATGTATTTATTATGGACTATGTTTCCATTTGATCATTGGGATTCTGAGTGAGCCAATGTATCTTTACTGGACTGTGTGTCCAACTTTATGCGATAACTATTGAGGTTCTAAGTGATGCAATAGGTTATGGACAATAAACTCCATTGATCGCAGTGACTATTGTGTTCTGTGTGGACCAATGAGTTACATTTTTGAACAATAACCTTGGTCTACTGAGTGTTACCTGTGTGTTATGTGTTCTTTTGGACAATGTTTTATTTTGTTTTACAATGGGCCATGTAAAGAGCTTGATCTGCTCAAAACGAAACAAAAAGTTGTGGGATCTTCGGAGATTAGGTATCAAAATAGAGCCTGAATATTGAAGTTTCATGCATTTTTATAAAATGGTGATGACTGTCGGGTATGAAACCCTTTGGATTAAATTATTCTACTGTTTGGATAATTTTTGTATGTTGTGAATATATGGTATATGCTGGTGTGTGTCGTGCATGGAGTTGTTTTGTCAAAACTCATATATTGGTAACTCACCCTTGCATATCTATTTGTTGTTTCCTCTACTATGTGGAATATATATATATATATATATATATATATATATATATATCTATATATATATATATATATATATATATATATATATATATATATATATATATGCGTTCAGATGGATCCAGGTGTAGCGGATCTGAACTACTTGTGGGTCCGAGCCCTGATGTTTGACAATGCTGATCAAGGAAACGTCTGGGTGATTAACCCAGGGGCTCGGAGTGCTAACTATACTGATCTGATGGGGACACTCCGAGGGATTGTAGCAGATGGACCACATCATCTTATTCATAGCAGGGAGACGATCGAGGTTCACTACCTCCCATTTGGATGATCCTACAATATCCGGTACAACACGGGGACTTAGAGCATCAACCACCTCCGTACGTTCAACCTTTACAGCAGGTAGCCCCGGAGTCACCTCCTGGGCCTATAGTCTTGATCCCGGAGGAGGTACAGGTGGGGATGGAGGAGGATCCGATGGTTGATCCGGACTATGTTCCTCTGGATGATGGAGTAGTCCTTGATATTGGAGAAGGAGTTGATGTATCCTCTCCAGAGACACCTCTTGGAGGTGGGGGAGTCTATACTGGACTCTCCAATGGGTTTCTGTAGTGGTGACTTGCTGTAGGATGTAGTCCTTTTGGGTAGAGTGGAATTTTTAGATAGTCTGGCCTAGTGGCTACAGAGAGCCATCTTTTTTAGTAGTGTTTTTCAGACTCCCACCATGACATAGTTTTGATCGTTTCAGTTTGATGTAATATATATGTGACAGTTGATGGCGACCTGGCAGGAAAAAGGTCTTCTGTAAAACTTTGATGCATATGTATAATATGTAGTGATGTGTATTATGTTACTGGTGTTTGGGTGTGTGTACAGTAAGGAAAAGGGAAAAATTTTTATCACCATTTTTGACAAGCATCAGTAATTGGTAAACTTATTTTGTTTTGCGAAGGAAACCAGCAAATTAATATTTTTGTTAAGTTTGATTTTTTGCAAAATGTTACATAAATGTGATACCTTGGGAATGAGGTGTTGCATTAGTGGTATCAGAGCTGGTCGAGTCTTTCAGGAAATCTTTGGGAATAGGTCTGTTGTGTTGATGTTGTGTGATCTCCGAAAGAGATTGTGTGAATTACTTCTTAGAAGTAATGTGTGATAGTTAGTAAATTCAAGTTTCATTTTCTGGTTGCCATTTAACTGATGGTGTCTTGTAGGTCAGTTATGGAACCAGAAGGTGCACTTGGACGTGGACGCGGCCGTGGAAGAGGTTGTAGAGGTGGTCGTGTTAATGGCCGAGGAAATTTTGAGGAAAATATTGAGGAAGGAGGAGGTATGGACTTTGATGCACAAGCAATGGCGGATGTTGCTGCTGCTATTACACAAAAAACTGCTACAATGGCTGCCCAGAATTTACAGGAACAACTTCGAGCGGAACAGGCTGCTGAGGGCAGAGGTCATACTTCTTTTAGACGCTAGAATCCTCCACAATTTCATGGAGATGTGTATCCTATAAAGGCTGACTTGTGTATTCTGGAAGTTGAGAAGATCTTTGAGTTTATCAATAGTCCAGAAGGAGTGAAGGTGCCTTATGCTGCTCATCTACTGTTAGGGGATGCTGAGTATTGGTGGAGAGGCACTAGGCAACTACTGCAAGCAGAAAACCAAGTGGTTACTTGGGTGATATTTACGAACATGTTTCTAAGCAAGTATTTTCCACAGAGTGCTCGAGCAGAAAAGGAGCAGGAATTTTTACGTCTGTATCAGAGGGATTTATCTGTAGGAGAGTATGCGGCCGAGTTTGAGTCACTTGCCAAGTACTTCCGTTTTTCCAAAACAATCCGGATGAAGATTGGAAGTGTGAGCGTTTTGAAACGAGATTGTGATTCGAGATTAAGGAGTCTGTACTTCCATTGGAAATCAGGAATTTCCAAGCTCTAGTTGAGAAGTGTAGGAAAATAGAGCAAATGAGGAAGGGAAGATATAACAAAGGAAATTTGGGAGGACCATCAAAATCAAAGGGTCAATATCAGAACCAGAAGGGGAAGCAGGTCCAGAACAAACCTTATTACCGAGCACCGGGGAACAATCGAAATCAACAATCATACCGTCCTGTAGCTACTACATCAGGTGTTGGAGGCCAAAGACATCAAAATTAAGGCCCAGCCAGAAAATGTTACAAGTGTGGAGATCCAAGTCATTTGGCCAACAATTGTCTTGTGAGAGGACCAAAGTGTTTCAATTGTGGTCAGATGGGGCATTTAGCTTGAGACTGTGGTATGCCAAGGACTGCACCAGTTGTCAATACCATCAAGACGAATAAGCCGACAGCTAAGGGGAGAGTTTACACCATGAGTGGTGCTGAGGCTTCTGATTTTGAAGATCTCATACAAGGTAGTTGCGACATAGCTGGTAATCTCTTAACTGTACTTTTTGATTCGGGTGCAATGCATTCCTTTATTGCGATGGATTCTGTGAGACATTTGAAATTACCTATTTCTTCTTTATCCTATGACTTGATTGTTTCAACTCCAACTACTGAGCCAGTTACTGTAAATTCTATATGTCTAAACTGTCCTATTATCATTCAGGATAGACATTTTCTTGTTGACCTGATATGCTTGCCTTTAATACAGTTAGATGTAATTTTAGGTATGGATTGGTTATCTTCCAATGCATTTCCTGTTAGATTGTGCTCATAAGACTCTAATTTTTCCAAATCCTGAGATTTATGGATTTTTATCTACCAACCAAGTACGAACTTTTTCGAAAGAAAGAGTTCAGGGATACATACTTTTAACTAACTTAGAAGTCGAGAGGGAGATCGATTTGAGTACGATGCCTATAGTAAGAGAATTTCCGAATGTGTTGCCTAATGACGTTCCTGGTTTGCCGCCAGCAAAAGAGATTTAAGTCTCCATTGATTTAGTACCAGGAGTTGGACCAATTTCTATTGCTCCATATCGGATGTCACCTATAGAGCTTTTTGAATTGACAACTCAACTGAAGGACCTTTTGTCAAAACAGTTCATTCGACCAAGTGTTTCTCCATGGGGAGCACCAGTTCTTCTTGTGAGAAAGAAAGATGGAGGTTCAAGGCTTTGCGTGGATTTCCGACAACTTAACAAAGTGATGATTAAGAATAAGTAACCTTTTCCGCGTATAGATGATCTGATGGATCAACTGCGAGGAGTTGTTGTGTTCTCAAAGATTGACTTGAGGACAGGTTATCATCAGATTAGGGTAAAAACTGAAGATATACCAAAGACTGCGTCCAGAACTCGTTATGGACATTATGAATATATCGTAATGCCGTTTGGATTGACGAATGCTCCTGCTATCTTCATGGACTACATGAATCGGATATTTCAACCGTTTCTTAATAAGTTCGTTGTTGTGTTCATTGATGATATTCTTATTTACTCTAAGAGTAATGAGGAGCATGAAGAACACTTACAGTAAGTTTTACAAATTCTGCGTGAGAAAGTTTTGTATGCAAAACTATCTAAATGAGAATTTTGGCTCGAGGAAGTAAAGTTTTTGGGACACGTGATTACCGAGGAAGGTATTGTTGTAGATCCTGCAAAAGTAGAAGCGGTACTTTCTTGGGAAAGACCAAAGACAGTAACGGAGATCAGAAGTTTTGTTGGTCTAGCCGGTTACTATAGAATATTTATCATAGGATTTTCTAAGATAGTTGTGCCGTTAACTTTGCTTACGAGGAAAGATCAACCTTTTGTATGGACAGACAAATGTGAAGAGAGTTTTCAGAGGATTAAAGAACAGTTGACAACCTCGCCTGTGTTAATACTACTTGAACCAAATGAACCTTATGAGGTATATTGTGATGCTTCTCATCATGGTTTAGGATGTGTGTTAATTCAACATCGGAAAGGCATAGCTTACGCATGACGTTAGTTGAAGACTCATGAAAGAAATTATCTGACTCATGATCTGGAGCTAGCCGCAATGGTTTTTGCACTAAAGATATGGAGGCATTACTTGTACGGAGCAAAGTTCGATGTCTTTAGTGACCACAAAAGTTTAAAGTACCTGTTTGATTAGAAGGAACTCAATATGAGACAAAGACGTTGGAAGGAATTTCTGAAAGATTACGATTTCACGTTACAGTATCATCCTGGAAAGGCTAACGTTGTAGCTGATGCACTTAGCCGGAAAGCCATTCATATCTCACCTATGATGATAAAGGAACTAGAGTTGATTGAGAAGTTCCGTGATCTCAATTTGATTATGGAATTAAATAAGGAAAAGATCAATTTGGGAATGATCAAAATTTCTAGTGGATTAATGGAAGAAATTCGAGAACAACAAGGTGTGGATGCCTATCTTCAAGAAAAGAATGACTTAATGAAACAAGGGAGAGTTGCAGAGTTTAGTTTGGGACCAGATCAAATCTTAAGGTGCAATGGACGAGTCTGTGTGCCTGATAATCCTGAGATGAAAAAGATGATTTTAGATGAATCACATAATAATAAGTTAAGTATTCATCCTGGATCAAAGAATATGTATCAAGATCTGAAATAGAGATTTTGGTGGCCAGGCATGAAAAACAAGTAGCAGAGTACGTTGCATCGTGCCTGACATGTCAAAAAACGAAGGTGGAACATCAAAGACCCCGGGTATGCTTACATCACTAGATATACCAGAATGGAAGTGGGATAGTATATCAATGGATTTTGCGGTAAGTTTACCGCGAACTTCCAAAGGTTTTGATTCCATTTGGGTGATTGTCGACAGGCTAACGAAATCGGCACATTTCTCACCTGTTAAGATCAATTACACCATCGAGATATTGACTGATGTTTATATCAAGGAAATGATCAGACTGTATGGAGTACCGTCGAGAATTGTGTCAGATCGAGATCCAAAGTTTACTTCACGTCTTTGGGGAAGCTTACACGAAGCTCTAGGAACCAAGTTAAGGTTAAGTTCATCATATCATCCTCAGACCGATGGATAAACAGAAATAACGATTTAATCGTTAGAAGATTTGTTGAGAGCATGTGTCTTAGACCATCATGGAAGTTGGGATGACTTGTTATCGCTGATCGAATTCACATATAACAATAGTTTTCATTCAAGTATAGGGATGGCTCCCTATGACGCTTTGTATGGGAGAAAATGGCAAACACATGTGTGTTGGCATCAAGATGGAGAAAGCATGATTTTAGGTCCTGAAATTGTGCAGCAGACGATGGAAAAAGTTAAACAAATCCGTGTAAAGATGAAAACAGCACACAGTAGGCAGAAGAGTTATTCATATCGAAGGAGACGACCTCTCGAATTTCCAGAAGGTGAACATGTATTTCTGAGAGTCACACCCACAACTGGGGTAGGTAGGGTTATGAAGTCCAGAAAACTCACTCCTAAATTCATTGGAGCTTACCAAATTCTTCGTCGTATTGGTCCAGTAGCTTATCAAATTTCTTTGCCGCCTTTTTGTTTCAAACATTCATGATGTATTCCATGTCTCACAACTAAGGAAGTATATTCCTAATCCATCACATGTAATCGAACCCGACGAAGTACAATTAAAAGAAAACTTGTCTTATGAGATTTCGCCTGTACGAATCGAAGATAAGTTGATTAAGCAACTCAGATGTAAGCAAATTTCTTTAGTCAAGGTTATTAGGGATGAAACGACTGGAGAAGCAATGTGGGAAACCGAGGACAAGATGAGATTACAATATCCTGAACATTATACAGGTGCATAATTTCGAGGACAATTTTTTTTAGTGGGGTAGTAATGTAACGCCCCGATTTTTCACTGCTTTCAAATGTAGCTAATAAATATATAAATACATATATTTTTATCCGAGACTCAAAATGATTTTGGGTAAACCAATGTCATTTTCATGTCATGTTTTTTATCTTAGGATTACGATGAAATTTTGGGTTGAAAATTCAGACGGAACCCGGTCTGCGTTTTCATTGACAGTAAAAGTTTACTGCTCAGAAAACCTAATTTTAATTCATGAATGAGATGAATAATGTTTTTATCGTATTTGCTACGATACTGGAAGTTTTGAAAATTTTAGCATAAAAATATAATATTATATTTGCTGCGGGCAAAAACGTCGAGATATCTCCAGGAAAACCCGAGTCAGATGAATCAGGGAGTCAGCAACGGAGCTGAAATGACTGATGTGATGAGCATGTATGACAATCCTATCCAAGTCATAATGGCGCATTTATGACACTTAGATATTTTTGTATGGAAAAACTATTTTACCCCTAGTTTCACTTGAAAATTACAATCTTTGCCACTGTAATTTTGGACCAAAATACCCCAAAACCCACGTCTCCCTTCACATAACCATCACTTAGGCAATTTTCATTTCATCTTTCATGCTTTCTTTCTCTCAAAAGTTCATATTTGCCTTAAGAACTCAAGAACACCTAAGCTTGATTTGTGAAGAACATCACTAAAATCATCAATTTCTTTGATCTTCAAGAGGTAAAATCTCTTAATCTTGCCTTTCTAAGTCTTTCTCTTCACAAACTTCTTGAGTTTATGCCATGAATCATCAAGTTCTTCCTTTTGTTTAAAGTTCATGAAGCTACTTCAAATATTCATAACAAATTGTAAAAAATCCTTTTGACTTGAAACTAATTTCTATAATCTCATAATGATCTCTAAATTCATCATCTAGAAGCATGTGATCAAAAGAATTTTCTTCCTTATTTTTCTTTGCTTGTCCGAACCTACCTAGATGTGGGTGAGGAAAGATTTTGTTTCAAAAACTTGTTGAATGATCATTTGATCCATCTTTTACTTCTTATGATTATTGAATCCAAGTGATTAGAAAACCAAAAATAAAACCCTACCGTATTTTATTCAAAACGCCCGAAATCCTAACTTTGGGTGTTGGATGAATTTTTGATTCAAAGTTGTCTTATGACACTTAAATCCAACTCTATGTTATGTATGTTTGTTGAATCCAAGAGTTGAAAAATTTTAAAATCCCTAGCCTTTTGCTCTTGAGAAAACAGAAACACTAGTTCTTGGAGCTAGATGAGTTTCATTCAAAGTTCTTTGTTCATGACCTTGGATTAAGTGCTTAATCATGTTTAAGTTGCTTAAGTATCATAAATCCCTAAGTTAGAAAATTTTTAACTTTCCTAACCTAGAATTTTAGAAGAGGCTGAACCCTAACCCTCTTGATTAAGTGTGTTGCTGTTTGATTTTGATTAATTTTGTTGCAATTCATTATGACGGAATCGATCGGGTTGATTTAACCTAAAGCCGACAGAGGAAACCGAATCAAATCAGGATATTGTTTGAAAACGTTAGTTCGAATCTCCAAGAGGTAAGGGGAATATGCTTGAGGAGTTTAAGATAACCACATGCTTATTGTTGGAGTTGCCTGTCAATTGTCGATAGTAATATTCTATGATTTTAAATTGTTTGCTATTAATTGTTGGATTGATTATATGTTTACTTGAGTAATTGAGATATGTTGTTTTCCATGATTATAATTATATTGTTATATTATAATTGTGATGCATGTCATGAATTGGATATATGTCATGCTATTTTGTGATGAAATTATCTGCTATTGAGTGTTGGACTGAGAAACCTGACATTGGTCAGTGTTCAATTTAATTTGAGGACAAAAGCTTAATAAGCTTGAATAATTAATCAGAGTATTTAATTTGGGGAATTTTGAGAAAAAGTGGAAAAATATTATTTTAATAATATTTTTGTGGAAACCGTGTCAATGAGTGACAGTAAGGGCGAAACTGTGAAAATTTTTCACATGCGCTAGTTTTTCCAAAATAAATTCAATTTTATTATAAAATGTTATTTAAAGTGATTAAGTTCTGAAAATAACGTAATATAGCAGTCAGAACAATTACTGATGACAGTAGAGTCAATTAGGTTATAAAAGGATTTTTATTAAAAATTTTGAGAAAAAAGGTTTTATTTTATTATTATGAATTTTATTTAGCAAGGACTTTTTAAAAGTTGACGTTTATTAAGAATGATTTTTCAGAAATGAAGTAGTTGGAAAGAAAAGATTTCTCAATGATTTTCATGTTTTATAACCGTTTTTACAGAAAAGGATTTTTGTAAGAAGTTTTTTATTCAGTGAAATTATTCCATTAAACTTGGATAAGTTTTCGGAGATTTGGTTTGGTATTTGTTTTTCACTGAGCGAAATGTTTTACAAAAGGATAAACGAACCTAGGAACCGAGACGTCGGGGTTCTAGTGTTCCATGGACACGTAGATCAGGGATCTGTGTCATTGGACTGAGTGTCCTGTAATGGTTTTGTGGACTGTGTGCCCTAAATTTGATGTGGAAAATGTGAGTTCCATATCCGCGAGCCTAAGACTGGTGCATCAGTTTAGGGCTTTGTGATTGAGCACTCGGACTGTGTGTCCTGTGTTAAGTTTAAAACATTTGGACTGTGTGTCCTGTGTTTTGTTTAAAGTGAAAAGTCTTAATATAAAATTAAGCATGGTTGTGAGTTTTATGCTTCGATAAGGAAAGATTATTATGACAAAGAAAACGAAACGAGAATAAAAGTTTTTCTCATGCATTTTTGACAGACGTGTCATGTGTTATGATCATCGTGTCCTGAGTGGATCATTGTATCTATTATGGACTATGTTTCCATTTGATCATTGGGATTCTGAGTGAGCCAATGTATCTTTACTGGACTGTGTGTCCAATTTTATGCGATAACTATTGATGTTCTGAATGATGCAATAGGTTATTGACAATAAACTCCATTGATCACAGTGACTATTGTGTACTGTGTGGACCAATGAGTTACATTTTTCAACAATAACCTTGATGTACTGAGTGTTACCAATGTGTTATTTGTTCTTTTGGACATTGTTTTATTTCGTTTTACAATGGGCCATGTAAAGAGCTTGATCTGCTCAAAACGAAACAGAAAGTTTGTTGGGATCTCCGAAGATTAGGTATCAAAATAAAGCCTGAATATTGAAGTGTCATTCATTTTTATAAAATGACGATGACTGTCGGGTATGAAACACTTTGGATAAAATTATTCTACTGTTTGGATAATTTTTGTATGCTGTGAATATATGGTATATGATGTTTGTGTGTCATGCATGGGGTTGTTTTATCAAAACTCATATATTGGTAACTCACCATTGCATATCTGTTTGTTGTTTCCTCTACTATGTGGAATATATATATATATATAATATATATATATATATATATATACATATATATATATATATATATATATATATATATATATATATATGTATGTATATATCTTCGTTCAGATGTATCCAGCCGCAGCGGATCTAAACTACTCGGGGGGTCCGAGCCCTGATGTTTGACAATGTTGATCAAGGAAACGCCTTGGTGATCAACCCAGGGGCTCGGAGTGCTACCTATACTGGTCCAATGAGGACACTCCGAGGGACTGTAGTAGACGGAGCACAGCAGCTTATTCATAGCAGGGAGACGATCGAGGTTTCACTACCTCCCATTTGGATGATCCTACGATATCTAGTACAACACGGGGATTTAGAGCATCAACCACCTCCATATGTTCAACCTTTACAGCAGGTAGTCCCGGAGCCACCTCCTAGGCCTATAGTCTTGATCCCAGAGGAGGCACATGTGGAGATGGAGGAGGATCTGATGGTTGATCCGGACTATATATGTTCCTCTGGATGATAGAGTAGTCCCGGATATCGGAGAGGGAGATGAAGTATCATCACCAGAGACACCTCCTGGAGGTGGGGGAGTCTATACTGGACTCTCCAATGGGTTTCTGTAGTGGTGACCAGCTGTAGGATGTAGTCTTTTGGGTAGAGTGGGATTTTTATATAGTCTGACCTAGTGGCTATAGAGAGCCATCTTTTTTAGTAGTGTTTTTCAGACACCCACTATGACATAGTTATGATGTTTTCAGTTTGATGTAATATATGTGTGACAGTTGGTGACCTGGCAGGAAAAAGTTCTTCTGTAAAACTTCGAAGGATATGTATAATATATAGTAATGTATATTATGTTGCTGGAATTTGGGTGTGTGTACAGTAAGGAAAAAGGAAAAAAAAATTATCACCATTTTTGACAAGCATCGGTAATTAGTAAACTTATTTTGTTTTCCAAAGGAAACCAGCAAATTAATATTTTTGTTAAGTTTGATTTTTCGCAACATGTTACGCAAATGTCATACCTTGGGAATGGGTGTCGCAATAACATTTTATTGCAATTAATGCATAATGTAATAAATAAAATTACATCTCGCTATATAAACTATAAAACATTTATTCGTAAATAAATCTTAGCATACATGTTTGAGTTTGACTTATTTAAATAAAATTTTAACTGGTATGTATTGTCAGTGTAAACTTTTTACACCATCAACGCTATTCATTGTATAAGTGACTTTTGACTACATTAAAGTTTTTTGCTATATTAAAACTTTGGTTGACTACATTAAATCTTTATGACTATAGTGATTAATTTCTTTTGACTACATTACTTTGTTTTGACTATAGCAATATAATCAGTTGATTTTAATGATAAAATAAGCAACTTTAACATATGGCACTCCCATTGCATCAATGCCTTGTATTTCTCAACTACTCTACCTTTTGTGGATTCTCCTCCTACTAGTATATATATAGATCACTTTCATAAACCACAACATAGAAAACCTTGCTCTTTTCCTTTGTAAATCAAGCTGAGTTACAATGGAACCGACTTCATTTAAGATGATGAAGCTGTTGATAGTGTTGCTTGTTGTTATTGTCATTACAATGATGGGAAGTGCTCAAGGGACGAGAATTGTTGAACAAAGGTATTGTGTCTGCTGTTGCCCATCATTCCCTATGTGTTGTCCTACTCCGAACCTCAATGACATCATAAAGCCGTAAAGCTTTACAACTCTTTCTCTAGTTCTAAAATAAACAATCGGGTTTAATGAAAACCCCTTGATTGTGTAATAAAAAAATTTACAAAAAATAAATGAGAAATTGTGATTTTATTTGTTTGCAATTTTTATGGATTAGCTTGGTAGCTCGGTTAACTTGCACATTTAATTTCCATGTCGAGGCGATAATTTAAGAAAGAGACTGAATTCCTCGGCTTTGGATTCCTAGGTTACTTCAAAAAGTGTGTAGTTTAAAGATTGGCTATTTTTTACGTTTGTACAAAAGCAATAAATAAAGGGAAATAATTAAAAACTAAAAAAAAAAACCTAATGAATAGTGAAGAAATTAGTGGACACCTAAAGGAATTAGTATCAGATGGCCTGAGGGTAACATGTTATGAGACCTACAAGACAATGTGTAGGGTAGGTTTGTACGAGATGGATCTTGCAGATTCCCTAGAAAGAACCTTGGAGAATTCTAGTTGTGATGTAGAGATTGGTTCCGAAAGAAAATGTTATGATATTCATTGGCACAATGAAAATGTATCTAACAAGGATGATCTTTTATATTGTCATTAACCTATTCTTGAAAGTTAGTACATTCATTGACTGATATTTCAAGGAATAGTAAACTTTTTGATGTGATGCTGAACTTGTCATTTGGTATGAGGCTTCATCATGTATCAAATTTGCAGCTAATCTGGTGATATAGAAAATTTGACACTAGGGAAATTGAAAGATTGAATTTAACTGGTTTAAAAATATAATTATTGTGCTAAACTAATTTAGGCTATGTTTGGGAGGATGGAGTGGAGAGGGTGGTTAGTGTGAATCAAAAACATAATCTCTGCAGAAATAAAACATCAATCTTAAACAAAAGGAAACCTAAACCCAAAAACCCCGATGTCACATATTGGAGCTGGTAACCAAAATTCGGAAAATGCATCGAAAATAACTACGTAAAAACTAAGTCCTAAACTACGAGCGAGCGATCTTCTTGGAGTCAAATCTCAACATGCTGATCACCCTCTGCATAAACCGAAGATACATGCAAAGAAACAATAGAAGATGGGGAGTCAGAAACCGTTGTATAAACATAATGGTAATATGGCATAATAATCTCATCATAATATAACCATATCACATATATAAACATATACTTATCACATAACACAACATATATCATAATAATATCATCATAATATAACTAAGATTGTAAGCTATGCTTTGTAATATTACTCCACTACTTAGTTATGCATGTGAATCCATAACTATCTCAGGAAGACAACTTCGGAGTTACATATCCATATTGGTCGTTAAGCACCAACGACGGCAATTCACCAAACCAACGGTGAACCCCTTGGATAGGAGATGCACCTTACTCTCGGATCCACCTAGATGAATCGCCTATGACGGCCAGACCGCCTCATTCTCAGACGACCTCCTCTAGGTTGCAACTTCCCCTACTAACATATCCAATGCGTGAATGCATGTACAACAACATCAAGCAATCATATATAGCCACCACTCCGCTTGGACCCTTTAAGCATCAAAGTTTAACACCAGCAGTACCTTGACCAATAAGCATCAAGGTTTAGCAACAACAACACCTTGACCAATAAGCGTCAAGATAACTTTGATCGTTAAGCATCAAAGTCCAACATTGTGCTGTAACTCCTCGTTTCCATCTTAACCATCTTAGTATCTTATGTTTTATCTTCTTTGTTAAGGCTAAATTAGACTATCAATCTTATCTTTAATTTGATTGATGCCTTATTTCATCATAGGAGATAGTTTGGGAGAAGCTACCATTATTTCCACTTAACGTCTCATTCTGTTTGGGGACCACGGTCGTGCAGACCCAAAGACGGGGTGATGGCCTTGAGCATGGGCGTGTTGTTCATCGAGCACGGTCGTGCTTACTAGAGCACGGTCGTACAGTTCTGGGTAGAAGGTTTGGAAACCCTGCCAAACTTCCTAGGGCATTCATAGACAAATCCTATTGGCTATTAACTACATAATCAAGTATTAATATTGTTCTTCTTATTTAATCTCCATATCTTATGATTGTTGAGAATTAATCATTTAATTCCTGTTTCATTATTAACATCCCTAAAGCACTCATGAATCAATGCTAGGGTGTTAACTACATCATTGAGCATTAACCTCATTTCTCTTTTACTAAGGTTCATGTCATATGAGCTTTGGGATTTAACCTTCAATTATTGTTTGGTTACTAACATCCCTATGTCTTTAATTACTGTATTTATAACAACAACAGCATTAGTCTCATAATATAAAACATCAAGAAATCAATGCATTTAATCATGGCATACATCATCATCATCAATAATAATTCACCAATACAACATGTCAAGTATATAGGAAACATAGCCATTCATATAACAAACAACATCAATTAAGTATTTAGCATGGATCAGGGTCATGGGTTAACCATTCATCTTATACTACCCCAATGCCTATATGTTCATACTAATCCCTTCTCCCCATACCTGGTATGAAGATCAAACTACGGTTGGGCGTAATTAAATCTACTCTTGGTTCCCTTGAACGGCTCGATGACTTCTTCAAGCCATGGACAAACGTAGAAAAGGAAACCATTAATTTTTATTCCAAGAATCAAAGCAAGAAAAAAGACTGTCAAAGGATAACTCATTAAATAACTAAGGAAATAAAACATCAATCTTAAACAAAAGGAAACATAAACCCAAAAACCATGATGTCACATATTAGAGCTGGTAACCAAAATCCAAAAAATAAATCGGAAATAACTAGGTAAAATCTAAAGTCCTAAACTATGAGCGAGCGATCTTCTCGGAGTCACATCTCAACATGCTGCTCACCCTCCTTTGCATAAACCGAAGATACATGGAAATAAACAACAGAAGATGGGGAGTAAGGAACCGTTGTATCAACATAATGGTAATAGGTCATAATAATCTCATCATAATATAACCATATCACATATATAAACATATACATATCACATAACACAACATATAACACAATAATCTCATCATAATATAATCAAGAATGTAAGCTATGCTTTGCAATACTACTCCACTACTTAGTTATGCATGTGAATCCATAACTATTTGAGGAAGACAACTTCAGAGTTACATATCCACATTGGCCATTAACCACCAACGACGATACTTCACCAAACCAAGGGAGAACCCCTTGGATAGGAGATGCACCTTACTCTCGGATGCACCAGCGCTGAGCCGCACGATCCACCTAGATGAATCATCGCGGATGGCCGGACCACCTCATTCTCGGACGACCTCCTCTAGGTTGCAGCTTCCCCTACTAATATCTCCAATGTGTGAATGCATGTACAACAACATCAAGCAATCATATATAGCCACCACCTCCTCTTTGACCCTTTAAGCATCAAAGTTTAACAATAGCAATACCTTGACCAATAAGCATCAAGGTTTAGCAACAACAACACCTTGACCAATAAGCATCAAGACAACTTTGACCGTTAAGCATCAAAGTCCAACATTGTGCTGTAACTCCTCGTTACCATCTTAACCATCTTAGTATATTATGTTTTATTATCTTTGTTAAAGCTTTATTAGACTATCAATCTTATCTTTAATTTGCTTGATTCCTTATTTCATCATAGGAGACAGTTTGGGTGAAGCTACCATTATTTCACTTAACGTCTCATTCTGTTTGGGGAGCACGGTCGTGTTGACCCCCAGCACGGGTGTCCTAGCATTGAGCATGGGCGTGTTGTTCATCGATCACGTCTGTGCTTACTGGAGCATGGTCGTACAGTTCTAGGTAGAAGGTTTAGAAACCCCCACCTGACTTCCTAGGGCATTCACAGACCAATCCTATTGGCTATTAACTACATAATCAAGTATCAATCTTGTTCCTCTTATTTAATCTCCATATCTTATGATTGTTGAGAATTAATCATTCAATTCTTGTTTCATTATTAAAATCCCTAAAGCACTCACGAATCGATGCTAGGATTTTAACTACATCATCGAGCATTAACCTCATTTCTGTTTTACTAAGGTTCTTGTCATATGAGCATTGGGATTTAACCTTCAATTATTGTTTCGTTACTAACCTTCAATTATTGTTTCGTTACTAACCTCAGAACCTCTGTTTATAAGCTGTTTTAGGGCAGAATTGAGGGGAAGTTGCAAGGGCACTTGGAGGCACTTGGAGGCTGCGGCTGGACTAGGGTTCCAACCCTAAAAATGGAGGTTTTCCTGGCTCTGGGAATGGAAGAAGATTGGAGATTCTTCATAGAGTTTTCTTCTTTTCTTCTTTCCTTCTCTTTTGTATTGTCATTTATCATGAGTAGATAAATTCCCTTCTTGTTGGGGTTAGATGATAGTTTTTCTGAACTTGATTGTTATTTGATTTGGTTTCAATGCAAGTTTCTATTTCTTTATGAGTGTTTGATTCTATGCTTAAAGCTTTTCTTGGATTAGCTACCCATGGAATGATTTGTTGCTTTGATAGACAATTGAAAGATTGATGTTAGGGCATGCTCATGAATCAAATGCCAAGTAGTTCATGAACCTAGACATAGGTCTTGGGTTGCTTGCAATCTTATAAGTCTTGACTCTTAATGCAAAATCTCAGGTTATTCCACCTAAGACATTGGGGCTTAATTTGGGATTTTAGGCTCATTCCACCTAAGACATTAGGGTTTGAGTATTTAAAAAGGCTTGATTGTCATAATTGAATTAGGACTTGTGTTGATAATCATTTCATTGCAATTAAGGAAGGATTATTGTAGTCTAACCCTGACAATTTTAACCGCATTTATGTTGCCCTCCAAGTGTTTGATAAAATACCCAAAAGACCAAAAACATTTTATTCCCGTCTGTTTTGTTTTGTTTACGTTTGTTGGCCTTGGTAATTAGTATTGAGCTCCCTTCCATCCAAACATGATCGTCTAGATAGTTGTATAATTTGTGAAGTGGTAATTGACAACCAATCCCTGTGGACGATATCCGGTCTCACCACCGTATTACTTGCTTGCGACAATGTGCACTTGCCTATATTCTAAAACCACGAATCAAGTTTTTGGCGCCGTTGCCAGGGATTAGTTTTGTCAATATCATTAGTAACAAAGGAGACAACTAATTTAGACATTTTTATCTTATTTTTTCTGTATATATTTGATCTCTTTCTTTTGTTAGTTTTGTATATATTTGAATTTGTGTTTCTTTAATCTTGGGCCTTATTTGTCTGTGAGGTGGAAATTTATTTGACAGGATCATGGACTACAATTACTATCATCCATCTGATGCAGAAATGGAAATGTCTGAGCTGCAGTGGCGGACAGATATGCTAGAATTGTCCATAAACATCCAACAAGTGAGCAATATATTGTCAAGGGCAATAGTCTCTCCTCCACCAGTGGCAGGCTATTCTGAATGGGGAAATCAATTTCCCAACACTTCCACTCCATGGTGGGGGAATCCTCCAAACAATGCTTGGATTGATCAAGAGGAACATTGGGAATCTTCCACACCTTCATTTCAACCACAACCATCTCAATGGTATGATGAGCCATCACCATTGGAAGTTGCTTGGGAGAACTTCCAATCCGAAATCATAGTCAATTTTGAGCAACCTATTCCGCATAGTCGGTCTCAATTAGTGGGTATTTTGGAGAACTTCATGGCAACAACAATGGAAAGTTTAAAAAATCAAGAAGATACCATTCGGAGTCTCGGGGTACGTATTGAGGAACTCTCTAACCAACTATCCGAAATGCCAAATGGGAACTTGATGGATGATGATGAAGATGATGCAATAATGGATGATGAGGAAGATGAAGAAGTGGGAGCAACCGAATTAAGAAGTGAAGACCCTGTTTGTGATAACATAGTTGCACCATCCCCATTGAACCCTTGACTAAAGAGATTGAAAGGAAGAGGCATTTGGAGGACATCTATTTCTCCATGCTAGAGGATGATGAAGAAAGTTTGAAATTGGATGATTCTAGTGAGATTCCTATGCATGTGTTGATTGTGATGGGAGAAACACTTGTGTGGTTTGTGCTGAGATTTCTGCATATATGGAAGGTGATGGATTTGGTGATTCGGTGAATGAAGATTGTACAGAAGCCAAAACAGCACCAGTGATCCTCTCCACTTGTTTGCCACCTCACAGTTTGAAGCAGCCAACGATGGAGTTCATGCCTCTGCCTGAGAAATTGGATTTTGGATCTTTAACTATGAAGGCACCATGGCCAATCCAAGAGGTTGAACCCCATTTTTATTGGGAAGATTTTGTTGACAAAGAGGTCATCTTTGACCCGAGAGGGAGTGAGAAGTCCTTCACACTTGAAGAAGTCACCATGATTTTCAAGCGCTCACTTCCATATTTATGCTGCAGGCCATGGGATCCGGCAGGATCATACTACAATTTTAGCATTCCTTGGCCGCTGTATCACAGGCAGTGGGATCATGAGTTTTTTCTAAACCTTTCTCTTTTTAATTTCTTTGCTTTGCTTTGCTTTGAGTTATGTGTGTGAGTCTTGTGTCGGTAAGCTTAAATGGATTTTATTGAATTTAGCATAGATTGATTGCATGTTATATGTTGAATTTTGATGATTTCCCTTAGGATTTGAAAATTGAAAATTGACCCCCATGTGAATATTTGAAAATTGAACTTTGAGAAACTTTTTTGTGAATGCATAAACTATTATAAGTTTGGGGTGAAGGGTTGCACACACTAGGGGTTGTATCTCGGTCAAACAATTTGCGAAAAAATGTCCAGGTGAGGAATTTGAGCCTCCAACGTTGTTTTTAATTGTGTGAATCACTTTTAAGTTGCACTTTCCCGGATTTGCTTGAATCTCTTCATGGTTTGCATGTTTATGTGGTTGCATCAAATGATTTAGGCAATTTTCTTTGAAATAGCTACTTGGCCTAAATTGAACCAATCCCTAATGCATGTCCCCTAGTTAGCCACATTGAGCCTAATAAGCCTATTGTTTCTTGATGACCTTTTGTTTAAGCCAAAAATCCGGAAAAACCATGTTAACCCAATCTTAGGATTAGGAGAGCATGGATGCTTAGCAAGACAAGGGTTGAAGGAAACTAAGTTTGGGGTGGCTACAAGGATATGATATGTTGTATTGGATTGAGTAAAAGAAAAATAGAGGTTGGAGCCAAAGGTAAAAGAAAAAAAGAAGAAAAGTACAAAAATGTCAAAAAGGGTATTAAAAGAAAGAGGCTGTAGTCACCCAAAGCAAAAAGAAAAATGGATAAAGGAAATGGAGTTTTATCAAAAAAAAAAAAAAGAGAAGTGTAAAAAGTTTCATGCTCTCTTAATTCCTAGGGACTTAAGCCTAGTACCTATGAATATCCTACCTTTAGCCAGGCCCCATTACAACCTTTAAAAGACCTTTTGATGTTGCATGCATGTGTTCGTGGGAACTTTGTTTGAGATGAAAATTAAATTCATGGGAAGTCCTCTTGAAATTGAAATTGAGTGAAAGTTGATAACCTACACACTTGAGTGAATGAGTGAAATACTAAATGCCCTTGTGAGGAAGGAAATTGTTTGAAATCGGTGATCTCCCTTTTGTGTGTCACTTGGATCCTCAACTTAGATTATTGATTGCATGAATGATAGGATTCTCTTGGTTTAAAGTAAATGAATGTGGGGATCACATTGTTGCAAGGGGGAAAACATTGAAGAAAAAAATTGTATTGCTAAAATGGCATGAAATTTGTGCGAAATAGATTGAATCCGTTAAGCTTGCCAAGTGTTGAGTCTTTTTGAGTTTTAGTTTGCTTGGGGATAAGCAAAGTTTAAGTTTGGGGTATTTTGATCAGTCTCTGGCTCATCTAGTTTTATAACTAGAAAGACCATAGTTTTGTGTTGATTATGTCTTGTTTTCACCCAAATTGGATTTAATTGTCCTCAAGCAACACTTTGAGTCTCTTAAGTAGTTTTTAGGATATTTTAGTTAATTTTGAGTCAAATAAAACATTTAATGCTATCTTACATTTTCAGGTCAAAAGTGAAGTTCTTAGAGTCAAGAAAAATGAAGAAAACAGTAGAAAGGAATTCTAGAAGTTTCGCCTCGCGAGACAGGATCTCGCCTCGCGAGCCCGAAGACCAGCCTGAACAGCAACAGTCACCCTTTCTGTCTCACCTCGCGAATCACCTTTTCGCCTCGCGAGAGAACCAATCTCTGAAGATCGGATTTTTAAAGATTCGCCTCGCGAGCAGGGTCTCGCCCCGCGAGCACGCGGAACTCAGAACCTCTATTTATAAGCTGTTTTAGGGCAGAATTGAGGGGAAGTTGGGCACTTGGAGGCACTTGGAGGCTGCGGCTGGACTAGGGTTCCAACCCTAAAAGGGAGGTTTTCCTGGCATTGGGAATGGAAGAAGATTGGAGATTCTTCATAGAATTTTCTTCTTTTCTTCTTTCCTTCTCTTTTGTATTGTCATTTATCATGAGTAGATAAATCCCCTTCTTGTTGGGGTTAGATGATAGTTTTTCTGAACTTGATTGTTATTTGATTTGGTTTCAATGCAAGTTTCTATTTCTTTATGAGTGTTTGATTCTATGCTTAATGCTTTTCTTGGATTAGCTACCCATGGAATGATTTGTTGCTTTGATAGACAATTGAAAGATTGATGTTGGGGCATGCTCATGAATCAAATGCCAAGTAGTTCATGAACCTAGACATAGGTCTTGGGTTGCTTGTAATCTTATAAGTCTTGACTCTTAATGCAAAATCTCAGGTTATTCCACCTAAGACATTAGGGCTTAATTTGGGATTTTAGGCTCATTCCACCTAAGACATTAGGGTTTGAGTATTTAAGAAGGCTTGATTGTCATAATTGAATTAGGACTTGTGTTGATAATCATTTCATTGCAATTAAGGATGTATTAGTGTAATCTAACCCTGACAATTTTAACCGCATTTATGTTGCCCTCCAAGTGTTTGATAAAATATCCAAAAGACCAAAAACATTTTATTCCTGTCTGTTTTGTTTTGTTTACGTTTGCTGGGCATGGTACTTAGTATTGAGCTCCCTTCCATCCAAACACGATCGTCTAGATAGTTGTATAATTTGTGAAGTGGTAATTGACAACCAATCCCTGTGGACGATATCCGGTCTCACCACCATATTAATTGTTTGCGACAAGGTGCACTTGCCTATATTCTAAAACCATGCATCAGATGAACCACCACTGAGCCGCACGATCCACATAGATGAATCATCGCGGATGGCCAGACCACCTCATTCTCGAACGACCTCCTCTAGGTTGCAGCTTCCCCTACTATTATCTCCAATGTGTGAATGCATGTACAACAACATCAAGCAATCATATATAGCCACCACCTCCTCTTTGACCCTTTAAGCATCGAAGTTTAACAATGGCAATACTTTGACCAATAAGCATCAAGGTTTAGCAACAACAACACCTTGACCAATAAGCATCAAGACAACATTGACCGTTAAGCATCAAAGTCCAACATTGTGCTGTAACTCCTCATTACCATCTTAACCAGCTTAGTATCTTATGTTTTATTATCTTAGTTAAAGCTTAATTAGACTATCAATCTTATCTTTAATTTGCTTGATGCCTTATTTCATCATAGGAGACAGTTTGGGTGAAGCTACCATTATTTCCACTTAACGTCTCATTCTGTTGGGGGAGCACAGTCGTGCTGACCCCCAGCACGGGTGTGCTGGCATTGAGCATGGGCGTGTTGTTCATCGAGCACGGTTGTGCTTACTGGAGCATGGTCGTACAGTTCTAGGTAGAAGGTTTAGAAACCCTCACCAGACTTCCTACGGCATTCATAGACCAATCCTATTGGCTATTAACTACATAATCAAGTATCAATCTTGTTCCTCTTATTTAATCTCCATATCTTATGATTGTTGAGAATTAATCATTCAATTCTTGTTTCATTATTAAAATCCCTAAAGCACTCACGAATCGATGCTAGATTTTAACTACATCATCGAGCATTAACCTCATTTCTCTTTTACTAAGGTTCTTGTCATATGAGCATTGGGATTTAACCTTCAATTATTGTTTCGTTACTAACGTCCCTATGTCTCTAATTAGTGTATTTATAACAACAGCAGCATTAGTATCATAATATAAAACATCAAGAAATCAATTCATTTAATCATGCATACATCATCATCATCAATAATAATTCACAATTACAACATGCCAAGTATATAGGAAACATAGCCTTTCATATAACAAACAACATCAATTAAGCAATTAGCACGCATCAGGGTAATGAGTCAACCCTTCATCTTACACTACCCCAATGCCTACATGTTCATACTAATCTCTTCTTCCCATACCTGGTACGAAGATCTAACTTCAATTGGGCATAAGCAAATCTACTCTTGGTTCCCTTGAATGGCTCGATGAGTTCCCCAACCCAGGACCAAACATAGAAAAGGAAACCATTAATCTCTATTCCAAGAATCAAAGCAAGGAAATAGACTAGCAAAGGATAACTACTTTATCTTAATTGACACTATCGCGTGCAACTTCTCCCCAACTAAAACAAGAATGCCAAGAGCGTCTAAGGGTTCCAAAGGGCGGAGAAAAGAGAGGTTTCTATCGCACAAGGGTTGGGAAAAAGTGTCAAATGAGGGTTGTAACTCGTAACCCTCCTAAAGTTCACCTATTTAAGCTATCAGACCCCGAGCACGAGCGTGCTCACCTTTAGCACGGCCGTGCTCAACACCGAGCATGGGGTCATGCTTGAGGGAGCAAGGGGTCTGCAGCTTTCACATCACTCGATCACATTTCCTGACATGGCCATGCTCCCCTTGAGCACGACCATGCTAGTGGCTCGCGCAGCCACTGGAGCAGGCTAATCTGCAAGGGGTCGCACTGCACAATAGCACGACCATTCTCATGTGCCAAAAAGTGAGTTTTCTCCTGAAAATCCCTCTTAACCCCATTTTAATTTCCCTAAGGCATATTCCTAATAAATTAGCACAACACAAAACTATACAAAGCACCTACAAACGTATAAAGGCTATATACGAAAAGCGGGGTGTTGTAGTTAGTAATGGAGTGGAGTGGTGAAAGTTCATTAAACCATTGTTTGGGAGTTTTTTCATTAATAGAGTGGGATGTGGTTTAGAATGGTAACCCAAACCACTCTACTCCAAGTAAATCTTCTCATTTTCATACCATTCAAATTAGGGGGTTTGGGATTTTCTTCCATTTTCTCATTCAACTTCCAAACAATGGAGTGAGATGCTTTTAACTTTTCACTCCATTCCATTACTAACCACTCCACTCCATCTCCTTGAAAACTCTCAAATATAGCGTTAGTGTATATTTGATTTCACTTCCAAAGAGACGCAACGTGAATGCAGTGATATTTAGCTTCGATGTTTGATAAGTAAATTTTATATTTTTACAACCAAGAACATGAATCCTGTGACGTCACTGCTAAACCAAATGCAGCTTTAAAGTTTACTTTTTTTTTTCAATTTACTTTTTCGAAATTTTTATATTTAATAGATAAATATTTTACAAAAATCTTTATACTATGAGATGAAATAAAATATAATTGAGTGAATCACAATTATAGTCCATAGAATTATAGGACGGTGGCAAGTTGGCCTCAAATTGAGAAAAGTTCATTAAGTTAGTCCAATTTGGCGATGTTTTTAAATTTGAAGACCATGATGTAACGGACGTTTTTTCAGTTTGGGAGACATTTTTGCTCATTTATTAATGTGAGGGACTAACTTGCCACTACCCTGTAATTTCATATACCAAAATGGTGATTCATTCAATATAAATTTATATTCATAAGGATATAAATTTATATTTACATCTCGCTATATAAACTATAAAGCATATATTCGTAAATAACTCTTCGCATACATGTTTGAGTTTGACTTATTTAAATAAAATTTTAACTGATATGTATTGTCAGTGTAAACTTTTTACACCATCAATGTTATTCATTGTATAAGTGACTTTTGACTACATTAAGGTTTTTTACTATATTAAAACTTTGGTTGACCACATTAAATCTTTATGACTATAGTGATTAATTTTTTTGACTACATTAATTTTTTTCACTATAATAATACAATCAGTTGAGTTTAATGATAAAACAAGAAACTTTAACATATGGCACACCCATTGCATCAATGCCATGTATTTCTCCACTACTCTACCTTTTGTGGATTCTCCTCCTACTAGTATATATATAGATCACTTTCATAAACCACAACATAGAAAACCTTTCTCTTTTCCTTTGTAAATCAAGCTGAGTTACAATGGAAACGACTTCATTTAAGATGATGACGCTGTTGATGGTGTTGCTTGTTGTTATTTTCATTACAATGATGGGAAGTGCTCAAGGGACGAGAATTGTAGAACAAAGGTATTGTGTCTCGCTTGTTGCCCATCATTCCCTATGTGTTGTCCTACTCCAAACCTCAATGACATCATAAAGCCGTAAAGCTTTACAGCTCTTTCTTTAGTTCTACAATAAGCAATCAGGTTTAATGAAAACCCCTTCATTATGTAATAAAACAATTTACAAAATATAAATGAGAAATTGTGATTTTATTTGTTTGAAATTTTTATGGATTAGCTTGGTGGCTTGGTTAAATTGCACATTTAATTTCCATGTCCAGGCGATACTTTAAGAAAGACTCTGAATTCCTAGCTTTGGATTCCTAGGTTACTTCATAAAGTGCATAGTTTAAAGATTGGCTATTTTTTAAGTTTGTACAAAAGCAATAAATAAAGGGAAATAATTAAAAACTAAAAAAAAAAACCTAATGAATAATGAAGAAATTAGTGGTGACTTAAAGGAATTGGTATCAGATGGCCTGACGGTAACATGTTATGAGACCTACAAGACAATGTGTAGGGTAGGTTTGTGCGAGATGGATCTTGCAGAGTCCCTAGAAAGAACCTTGGAGAATTCTAGTTGTGATGTAGAGATTGGTTCAGAAATCAAATGTTATGATATTCATTGGTACAATGACAATGTAATTAACAAGGATGATCTTTTATATTGTCATTAACCTATTCTTGAAAGTTAGTACGTTCATTCACTGATATTTCAAGGAATAGTAAACGTTTTGATGTGATGCTGAACTTGTCATTTGGTATGAGGCTTCATCATGTATCAAATTTGCAGTTAATCTGGTGATATAAAAAATTTGACACGAGGCAAATTGAAAGATTGAATTTAACTGGTTTAAAAATATAATTATTGTCCTAAACTAATTTAGGATATGTTTGGGAGAATGGAGTGGCGAGGGTGGTTTGTGTGAATCAAAAACATAATCCCTAAGGAAATAAAACATCAATCTTAAACAAAAGGAAACATAAACCCCAATACCCCGATGTCACATATCAGAGCTGGTAACCAAAATCCGAAAAATACATCGGAAATAACTATATAAAATCTAAAGTCCTAAACTACGAGCGAACGAGCGATCTTCTCGGAGTCACATCTCAACATGCTGCTCACCCTCCTCTGCATAAACCGAAGATACATGCAAATAAACAATAGAAGATGTGGAGTAAGAAACCGTTGTATAAACATAATGGTTATAGGGCATAATAATCTCATCATAATATAACCATATCACATATATAAACATATACATATCACATAACACAACATATAACATAATAATCTCATCATAATATAATCAAGAATGTAAGCTATGCTTTGCAATACTAGTCCACTACTTAGTTATGCATGTGAATCCATAACTATTTGAGGAAGACAACTTCGGAGTTACATATCCACATTGGCCATTAAGCACCAACGACGGCAGTTCACCAAACCAAGGGAGAACCCCCTGGATAGGAGATGCACCTTACTCTCGGATGCTGATAAGCCTCTCGCTCATCTAATTTTATAACTAGAAAGACCATAGTTTTGTGCTGATTATGTCTCGTTTTCACCCAAATTGGATTTAATTGTCCTCAAGCAACACTTTGAGTCTCTTAAGTAGTTTTTAGGGTATTTTAGTTAATTTTGAGTCAAATAAAACATTTAATGCTATCTTAAATTTTCAGGTCAAAAGTGAAGTCCTTAGAGTCAAGGAAAATGAAGAAAACTGTGGAAAGGAATTCTGGAAGTTTCGCCTCGCCAAAGCCAAGACCAGCTGAACAAAGAATCACCCTTTCTGTCTCGCCTCGCGAATCACCTTCTCGCCTCGCGAGAGAACCAATCTCTGAAGATCAGATTTTTAAAGATTCGCCTCGCGAGCCAGGTGTCGCCCCGCGAGCGCGCGGAACTCAGAGCCTCTGTTTATAAGCTGTTTTAGGGCAGAATTGAGGGGAAGTTGCAAGAGCACTTGGAGGCACTTGGAGGCTGCGGCTGGACTAGGGTTCCAACCCTAAAAATGGAGGTTTTCCTGGCTCTGGGAATGGAAGAAGATTGGAGATTCTTCATAGAGTTTTCTTCTTTTCTTCTTTCCTTCTCTTTTGTATTGTCATTTATCATGAGTAGATAAATTCCCTTCTTGTTGGGGTTAGATGATAGTTTTTCTGAACTTGATTGTTATTTGATTTGGTTTCAATGCAAGTTTCTATTTCTTTATGAGTGTTTGATTCTATGCTTAATGCTTTTCTTGGATTAGCTACCCATGGAATGGTTTGTTGCTTTGATAGACAATTGAAAGATTGATGTTAGGGCATGCTCATGAATCAAATGCCAAGTAGTTCATGAACCTAGACATAGGTCTTGGGTTGCTTGCAATCTTATAAGTCTTGACTCTTAATGCAAAATCTCAGGTTATTCCACCTAAGACATTAGGGCTTAATTTGGGATTTTAGGCTCATTCCACCTAAGACATTAGGGTTTGAGTATTTAAAAATGCTTGATTGTCATAATTGAATTAGGACTTGTGTTGATAATCATTTCATTGCAATTAAGGAAGTATTAGTGTAGTCTAACCCTGACAATTTTAACCGCATTTATGTTGCCCTCCAAGTGTTTGATAAAATACCCAAAAGACCAAAAACATTTTATTCCCGTCTGTTTTGTTTTGTTTACGTTTGTTCGGCTTGGTACTTAGTATTGAGCTCCCTTCCATCCAAACACGATCGTCTAGATAGTTGTATAATTTGTGAAGTGGTAATTGACAACCAATCCCTGTGGACGATATCCGGTCTCACCACCGTATTACTTGTTTGCGACAATGTGCACTTGCCTATATTCTAAAACCACGAATCAAGTTTTTGGCGCCGTTGCCAGGGATTGGTTTTGTCAATATCATTAGTAACAAAGGAGACAACTAATTTAGACATTTTTATCTTATTTTTTCTGTATATATTTGATCTCTTTCTTTTGTTAGTTTTGTATATATTTGAATTTGTGTTTCTTTAATCTTGGGCCTTATTTGTCTGTGGGGTGGAAATTTATTTGACAGGATCATGGACTACAATTACTATCATCCATCTGATGCAGAAATGGAAATGTCTGAGCTGCAGTGGCGGGCAGATATGCTAGAATTGTCCATAAACATCCAACAAGTGAGCAATATATTGTCAAGGGCAATAGTCTCTCCTCCACCAAAGGGCAAAGCTATTCTGAATGGGGAAATCAATTTCCCAACACTTCCACTCCATGGTAGGGGAATCCTCCAAACAATGCTTGGATTGATCAAGAGGAACATTGGGAATCTTCCACACCTTCATTTCAACCACAACAATCTCAATGGTATGATGAGCCATCACCATTGGAAGTTGCTTGGGAGAACTTCCAATCCGAAATCACAGTCAATTTTGAGCAACCTATTCCGCATAGTCGGTCTCAATTAGTGGGTATTTTGGAGAACTTCACGGCAACAACAATGGAAAGTTTAAAAAATCAAGAAGATACCATTCGGAGTCTCGGGGTACGTATTGAGGAACTCTCTAACCAACTATCCGAAATGCCAAATGGGAACTTGATGGATGATGATGAAGATGATGCAATAATGGATGATGAGGAAGATGAAGAAGTGGAGCAACCGAATTAAGAAGTGAAGACCCTGTTTGTGATAACATAGTTGCACCATCCCCCATTGAACCCTTGACTAAAGATATTGAAAGGAAGAGGCATTTGGAGGACATCTATTTCTCCATGCTAGAGGATGATGAAGAAATTTGAAATTTGATGATTCTAGTGAGATTCCTATGCATGTGTTGATTGTGATGGGAGAAACACTTGTGTGGTTTGTGCTGAGATTTCTGCATATATGGAAGGTGATGGATTTGGTGATTCGGTGAATGAAGATTGTACAGAAGCCAAAACAGCACCAGTGATCCTCTCCACTTGTTTGCCACCTCACGGTTTGAAGCAGCCAACGATGGAGTTCATGCCTCTGCCTGAGAAATTGGATTTTGGATCTTTAACTATGAAGGCACCATGGCCAATCCAAGAGGTTGAACCCCATTTTTATTGGGAAGATTTTGTTGACAAAGAGGTCATCTTTGACCCGAGAGGGAGTGAGAAGTCCTTCACACTTGAAGAAGTCACCATGATTTTCAAGCGCTCACTTCCATATTTATGCTGCAGGCCATGGGATCCGGCAGGATCATACTACAATTTGAGCATTCCTTGGCCGCCGTATCACAGGCAGTGGGATCCCGGTGGAAGCGCTTTCATGAGTTTTTTCTAAACCTTTCTCTTTTTAATTTCTTTGCTTTGCTTTGCTTTGAGTTATGTGTGTGAGTCTTGTGCCGGTGAGCTTAAATGGATTTTATTGAATTTAGCATAGATTGATTGCATGTTATATGTTGAATTTTGATGATTTCCCCTAGGATTTGAAAATTGAAAATTGACCCCCATGTGAAAATTTGAAAATTGAACTTTGAGAAACTTTTTTGTGATTGCATAAACTATTATAAGTTTGGGGTGAAGGGTTGCACACACTAGGGGTTGTATCTCGGTCAAACAATTTGCGAAAAAATGTCCAGGTGAGGAATTTGAGCCTCCAACGTTGTTTTTAATTGTGTGAATCACTTTTAAGTTGCACTTTCCCGGATTTGCTTGAATCTCTTCATGGTTTGGATGTTTATGTGGTTGCATCAAATGATTTAGGCAATTTTATTTGAAATAGCTACTTGACCTAAATTGAACCAATCCCTAATGCATGTCCCCAAGTTAGCCACATTGAGCCTAATAAGCCTATTGTTTCTTGATGACCTTTTGTTTAAGCCAAAAATCCGGAAAAACCATGTTAACCCAATCTTAGGATTAGGAGAGCATGGATGCTTAGCAAGACAAGGGTTGAAGGAAACTAAGTTTGGGGTGGCTACAAGGATATGATATGTTGTTTTGGATTGAGAAAAAGAAAAATAGAGGTTGTAGCCAAAGGTAAAAGAAAAAAAGAAGAAAAGTACAAAAATGTCAAAAAGGGTATTAAAAGAAAGAGGCTGTAGTCACCCAAAGCAAAAAGAAAAATGGATAAAGGAATTGGAGTTTTATCAAAAAAAAAAGAGAAGTGTAAAAAGTTTCATGCTCTCTTAATTCCTAGGGACTTAAGCCTAGTACCTATGAATATCCTACCTTTAGCCAGGCCCCATTACAACCTTTAAAAGACCTTTTGATGTTGCATGCATGTTTTCGTGGGAACTTTGTTTGAGATGAAAATTAAATTCATGGGAAGTCCTCTTGAAATTGAAATTGAGTGAAAGTTGATAACCTACACACTTGAGTGAATGAGTGAAATACTAAATGCCCTTGTGAGGAAGGCAATTGTTTGAAATCGGTGATCTCCCTTTTGTGTGTCACTTGGATCCTCAACTTAGATTATTGATTGCATGAATGATAGGATTCTCTTGGTTTAAAGTAAATGAATGTGGGGATCACATTGTTGCAAGGGGGAAAACATTGAATAAAAAAATTGTATTGCTAAAATGGCATGAAATTTGTGCGAAATAGATTGAATCCGTTAAGCTTGCCAAGTGTTGAGTCTTTTTGAGTTTTAGTTTGCTTGGGGATAAGCAAAGTTTAAGTTTGGGGTATTTTGATCAGTCTCTGGCTCATCTAGTTTTATAACTAGAAAGACCATAGTTTTGTATTGATTATGTCTTGTTTTCACCCAAATTGGATTTAATTGTCCTCAAGCAACACTTTGAGTCTCTTAAGTAGTTTTTAGGATATTTTAGTTAATTTTGAGTCAAATAAAACATTTAATGCTATCTTACATTTTCAGGTCAAAAGTGAAGTTCTTAGAGTCAAGGAAAATGAAGAAAACAGTGGAAAGGAATTCTAGAAGTTTCGCCTCGCGAGACAGGATCTCACCTCGCGAGCCCAAGACCACCAACTGAGAATAAATACACCCTTTCTGTCTCACCTCGCGAATCACCTTCTCGCCTCGCGAGAGAACCAATCTCTGAAGATCGGATTTTTAAAGATTCGCCTCGCGAGCAAGGTCTCGCCCCGCGAGCACGCGGAACTCAGAACCTCTATTTATAAGCTGTTTTAGGGCAGAATTGAGGGGAAGTTGGGCACTTGGAGGCACTTGGAGGCTGCGGCTGGACTAGGGTTCCAACCCTAAAAAGGGAGGTTTTCCTGGCATTGGGAATGGTAGAAGATTGGAGATTCTTCATAGAATTTTCTTCTTTTCTTCTTTCCTTCTCTTTTGTATTGTCATTTATCATGAGTAGATAAATCCCCTTCTTGTTGGGGTTAGATGATAGTTTTTCTGAACTTGATTGTTATTTGATTTGGTTTCAATGCAAGTTTCTATTTCTTTATGAGTGTTTGATTCTATGCTTAATGCTTTTCTTGGATTAGCTACCCATGGAATGATTTGTTGCTTTGATAGACAATTGAAAGATTGATGTTGGGGCATGATCATGAATCAAATGCCAAGTAGTTCATGAACCTAGACATAGGTCTTGGGTTTCTTGCAATCTTATAAGTCTTGACTCTTAATGCAAAATCTCAGGTTATTCCACCTAAGACATTAGGGCTTAATTTGGGATTTTAGGCTCATTCCACCTAAGACATTAGGGTTTGAGTATTTAAGAAGGCTTGATTGTCATAATTGAATTAGGACTTGTGTTGATAATCATTTCATTGCAATTAAGGAAGTATTAGTGTAGTCTAACCCTGACAATTTTAACCGCATTTCTGTTGCCCTCCAAGTGTTTGATAAAATATCCAAAAGACCAAAAACATTTTATTCCTGTCTGTTTTGTTTTGTTTACGTTTGCTGGGCATGGTACTTAGTATTGAGCTCCCTTCCATCCAAACACGATCGTCTAGATAGTTGTATAATTTGTGAAGTGGTAATTGACAACCAATCCCTGTGGACGATATCCGGTCTCACCACCGTATTAATTGTTTGCGACAAGGTGCACTTGCCTATATTCTAAAACCATGCATCAGATGAACCACCACTGAGCCGCACGATCCACCTAGATGAATCATCGCGGATGGCCAGACCACCTCATTCTCGGACGACCTCCTCTAGGTTGCAGCTTCCCCTACTATTATCTCCAATGTGTGAATGCATGTACAACAACATCAAGCAATCATATATAGCCACCACCTCCTCTTTGACCCTTTAAGCATCGAAGTTTAACAATGGCAATACCTTGACCAATAAGCATCAAGGTTTAGCAACAACAACACCTTGACCAATAAGCATCAAGACAACATTGACCGTTAAGCATCAAAGTCCAACATTGTGCTGTAACTCCTCGTTACCATCTTAACCAGCTTAGTATCTTATTTTTTATTATCTTAGTTAAAGCTTAATTAGACTATCAATCTTATCTTTAATTTGCTTGATGCCTTATTTCATCATAGGAGATAGTTTGGGTGAAGCTACCATTATTTCCACTTAACGTCTCATTCTGTTGGGGGAGCACAGTCGTGCTGACCCCCAGCACGGGTGTGCTGGCATTGAGCATGGGCGTGTTGTTCATCGAGCACGGCTGTGCTTACTGGAGCATGGTCGTACAGTTCTAGGTAGAAGGTTTAGAAACCCTCACCAGACTTCCTAGGGCATTCATAGACCAATCCTATTGGCTATTAACTACATAATCAAGTATCAATCTTGTTCCTCTTATTTAATCTCCATATCTTATGATTGTTGAGAATTAATCATTCAATTCTTGTTTCATTATTAAAATCCCTAAACCACTCACGAATCGATGCTAGGATTTTAACTACATCATCGAGCATTAACCTCATTTCTCTTTTACTGAGGTTCTTGTCATTTGAGCATTGGGATTCAACCTTCAATTATTGTTTCGTTACTAACGTCCCTATGTCTCTAATTAGTGTATTTATAACAACAGCAGCATTAGTATCATAATATAAAACATCAAGAAATCAATTCATTTAATCATGCATACATCATCATCATCAATAATAATTCACAATTACAACATGGCAAGTATATAGGAAACATAGCCTTTCATATAACAAACAACATCAATTAAGCAATTAGCACGCATCAGGGTAATGAGTCAACCCTTCATCTTACACTACCCCAATGCCTACATGTTCATACTAATCTCTTCTTCCCATACCTGGTACGAAGATCTAACTTCAATTGGGCATAAGCAAATCTACTCTTGGTTCCCTTGAATGGCTCGATGAGTTCCTCAACCCAGGACCAAACATAGAAAAGGAAACCATTAATCTCTATTCCAAGAATCAAAGGAAGGAAATAGACTAGCAAAGGATAACTACTTTATCTTAATTGACACTATCGCGTGCAACTTCTCCCCAAATAAAACAAGAATGTCAAGAACGTCTAAGGGTTCCAAAGGGCGGAGAAAACAGAGGTTTCTATCGCACAAGGGTTAGGAAAAAGTGTCAAATGAGGGTTGTAACTCGTAACCCTCCTAAAGTTCACCTATTTAAGCTATCAGACCCCGAGCACGAGCATGCTCACCTTTAGCACGGCCGTGCTCAACACCGAGCATGGGGTCATGCTTGAGGGAGCAAGGGGTCTGCAGCTTTCACGTCACTCGATCACGTTTCCTGACATGGCCATGCTCCCCTTGAGCACGACCATGCTAGTGGCTCGCGCAGCCACTGGAGCAGGCTAATCTGCACGGGGTCGCACTGCACAATAGCACGGCCATTCTCATGTGCCAAAAAGTGAGTTTTCTCCTGAAAATCCCTCTTAACCCCATTTTAATTTCCCTAAGGCATATTCCTAATAAATTAGCACAACACATAACTATACAAAGCACCTACAAACGTATAAAGGCTATATACGAAAAGCGGGGTGTTGTAGTTAGTAATGGAGTGGAGTGGTGAAAGTTCATTAAACCATTGTTTGGGAGTTTTTTCATTAATAGAGTGGGATGTGGTTTAGAATGGTAACCCAAACCACTCTACTCCAAGTAAATCTTCTCATTTTCATACCATTCAAATTAGGGGGTTTGGGATTTTCTTCCATTTTCTCATTCAACTTCCAAACAATGGAGTGAGATGCTTTTAACTTTTCACTCCATTCCATTACTAACCACTCCACTCCATCTCCTTGAAAACTCTCAAATATAGCGTTAGTGTATATTTGATTTCACTTCCAAAGAGACGCAACGTGAATGCAGTGATATTTAGCTTCGATGTTTGATAAGTAAATTTTATATTTTTACAACCAAGAACATGAATCCTGTGACGTCACTGCTAAACCAAATGCAGCTTTAAAGTTTACTTTTTTTTTCAATTTACTTTTTCGAAATTTTTCTATTTAATAGATAAATATTTTACAAAAATCTTTATACTATGAGATGAAATAAAATATAATTGAGTGAATCACAATTATAGTCCATAGAATTATAGGACGGTGGCAAGTTGGCCTCAAATTGAGAAAAGTTCATTAAGTTAGTCCAATTTGGCGATGTTTTTAAATTTGAAGACCATGATGTAACGGACGTTTTTTCAGTTTGGGAGACATTTTTGCTCATTTATTAATGTGAGGGACTAACTTGCCACTACCCTGTAATTTCATATACCAAAATGGTGATTCATTCAATATAAATTTATATTCATAAGGATATAAATTTATATTTACATCTCGCTATATAAACTATAAAGCATATATTCGTAAATAACTCTTAGCATACATGTTTGAGTTTGACTTATTTAAATAAAATTTTAACAGATATGTATTGTTAGTGTAAACTTTTTACACCATCAATGTTATTCATTGTATAAGTGACTTTTGACTACATTAAGGTTTTTTACTATATTAAAACTTTGGTTGACCACATTAAATCTTTATGACTATAGTGATTAATTTTTTTGACTACATAAATTTTTTTCACTATAATAATGCAATCAGTTGAGTTTAATGATAAAATAAGAAACTTTAACATATGGCACACCCATTGCATCAATGCCATGTATTTCTCCACTACTCTACCTTTTGTGGATTCTCCTCCTACTAGTATATATATAGATCACTTTCATAAACCACAACATAGAAAACCTTTCTCTTTTCCTTTGTAAATCAAGCTGAGTTACAATGGAAACGACTTCATTTAAGATGATGACGCTGTTGATGGTGTTGCTTGTTATTATTGTCATTACAATGATGGGAAGTGCTCAAGGGACGAGAATTGTAGAACAAAGGTATTGTGTCTGCTGTTGCCCATCATTCCCTATGTGTTGTCCTACTCCAAACCTCAATGACATCATAAAGCCGTAAAGCTTTACAGCTCTTTCTTTAGTTCTACAATAAGCAATCGGGTTTAATGAAAACCCCTTCATTATGTAATAAAACAATTTACAAAATATAAATGAGAAATTGTGATTTTATTTGTTTGAAATTTTTATGGATTAGCTTGGTGGCTTGGTTAAATTGCACATTTAATTTCCATGTCCAGGTGATACTTTAAGAAAGACTCTGAATTTCTAGCTTTGGGTTCCTAGGTTACTTCATAAAGTGCATAGTTTAAAGATTGGCTATTTTTTAAGTTTGTACAAAAGCAATAAATAAAGGGAAATAATTTTAAAAAAAAAAACCTAATGAATAATGAAGAAATTAGTGGTGACTTAAAGGAATTGGTATCAGATGGCCTGAGGGTAACATGTTATGAGACCTACAAGACAATGTGTAGGGTAGGTTTGTGCGAGATGGATCTTGCAGAGTCCCTAGAAAGAACCTTGGAGAATTCTAGTTGTGATGTAGAGATTGGTTCAGAAAGCAAATGTTATGATATTCATTGGTACAATGACAATGTAATTAACAAGGATGATCTTTTATATTGTCATTAACCTATTCTTGAAAGTTAGTACGTTAAATCACTGATATTTCAAGGAATAGTAAACGTTTTGATGTGATACTGAACTTGTCATTTGGTATGAGGCTTCATCATGTATCAAATTTGCAGTTAATCTGGTGATATAAAAATTTGACACGAGGCAAATTGAAAGATTGAATTTAACTGGTTTAAAAATATAATTATTGTCCTAAACTAATTTAGGCTATGTTTGGGAGAATGGAGTGGCGAGGGTGGTTTGTGTGAATCAAAAACATAATCCCTAAGGAAATAAAACATCAATCTTAAACAAAAGGAAACATAAACCTAAAAACCCCGATGTCACATATCAGAGCTGGTAACCAAAATCCGAAAAATACAGCGAAAATAACTATGTAAAATCTAAAGTCCTAAACTACGAGCGAGCGAGCGATCTTCTCGGAGTCACATCTCAATATGCTGCTCACCCTCCTTTGCATAAACCGAAGATACATGCAAATAAACAACAGAAGATGGGGAGTAAGAAACCGTTGTATAAACATAATGGTAATAGGGCATAATAATCTCATCATAATATAACCATATTGAGACACCCCGTTCTGCCCCATCGTATTATTACATTAAAACCTTAATATTTATTTACTTAATCGCTCGCTTATCATTGAAAATACATAAAAATTAAAAATTAATTAATAATTATATAACTTATGCATATATAAAACATACCAAAACTATATTACATAAATACACACCTGTTATTTATTACATTCCAAAAGCACTGTTAAGGGTACCCTCTCAGTAGGATCCCTCACAGGCATAAACTTCACTACAGACATACTCAGCGGAAAAATAAATACTCTTTAGACACACTGGCCATACTGTCTATACTCTAATCGCCTTGAATCACAGCTCGACCTCCAGCATCTGGTTCATAAGGAGTTCCATCTAACCCCTCAGCAATTGGTTCCTCCATCGGGTCTTCTTGTACGATCACATCAGAAATAAAACACCACACACAGAAAGATATAGGGAATAAGAAACAGTTCTATCATCAAAAAGCGGAAAAGAGTAATAGTAAGTTATACAGTAATTGTCACAGACACACATCACTCAAATTTAACAATCATCCTCAATTCACTATATCATCCTCTACCCTCAGCCCATGTAACTAAAACTTTATACTGATGTGGCCATCTTCACTCCTGTCACATTAGTCAGTAGTCCAGAACGGTCCAGTACCAATAACTTTCGAACGCATCAAATACTAAACACTTATTAGTCTAAAATGGTCCAGTGCCAATGACATACGAACTCGTCAAGGAATATCATTCCATAACGGTCCAGTGCCAAGAACATACGAACTCGTCAAGGAACATCCTTCCATAACGGTCCAGTGCCAAGAACATACGAACTCGTCAAGGAATATCAATCCAAAATGGTCCAGTGCCAAGAACATTCGAACGCGTCAAGAACTAAAGAGTATTACGGTAGTCTACCTCGGCATCCACATCCGTAGGGCACTCACCCGCAATATCCGATATCCCCAAAATAGGATATCCTGACCTCGTGTGTTCCACTCACACGGCTGTGACTAACAATACCTCTATAAATGAATCTCCCTAATTTAAATCAATAACAACCTAGTGCCTCAACCTTCCATCAAAGTCTCAACACCTTTTTCCTCTTAGATAAAACCACTTAATTAGGCTAGGCACCTCTAAATCACCTTTATTCTCTCACCCAAACAATTATCTCCCGAACAACACATATCCTTACTTAAAAATCAGCTAAGCACAATATTAAAAACCAGGCAGATCATCTCTAACCATATATCAGAATATTGTTGAACCAAGCAATTCAATTATCATCAAGCTATAATACATTCTCACATAAACATATTAATCATCATGAAATATCATTCAACAAAATAAAAATCACCAAATTTAAGAACTACGAATAGTATACCGGATAACTTCCCAGGAAAAAGAGGTGGTGATAAACACACTTAAATACCAAGTTTTTCCTTAGCCAGAAATTACTTAGACATATACCATTCCAACCTCAAAACAGCATATTAACACCCATATCATAAAGTATCAATTCGATATAAATAATAAAAGCAAATCATCCATCAACAGTTAATAAATATCAACATAATATCAATAAAATAATCAAACACCATAAAATATCACTTAAAACAAATTATCACAGCCAGCATATCACAATCAAATCAAATAATAAATAAATCCAAACATCCTCAACATCATAAAATCAACCTTAATGTCGATAAACCTACAATCCCCGAATCACCATTGGTTTTATAGAAAAGGTTTCCAATGAGATTTTGGTCTTGTCGATTACTCAACTACTAGTAGGGTTTAGGTCGCCCTACACAATTATCATATAATCTACTACTTATCGATTCCGACGATAGGTTGATTCTTTTCCCCACCCGAGTTTTCACCGGAAACACGTACACGACGATCCTCGTTATCCCGCCACGAGTTAACACAAACACCTTCAACCAAACAACATAACTATAATTAATCAACTAACAACCATCTATGACACTTTAGGGCTAGGTTCGGTCAAGACTTAGAAAATAGTTTTAGGATTATCTTCTTAATGCTATCTTTTGGATCCTAGTTACTAGAGTCTTAACTAACATAGATTACTTATTACAAGACTAAAATTTGAAACAAAATCCTCTAACCTTTAGGGTTAGGGTTTCGGCCCATATTAGGAAAATAGGCTAGGAAATTTAGTTGGATTCAAGCTCTTGGATAATGAAAGTGGAAGACATCACAAGATCATAGAAATTGGTTTCACATTAAAAGGATTTTTCTACAATTTTCTAGAATTATTTGAAGTTCTAGATCTAGGAATGGAAAAATATGATTCATGGCATAAACATGATACATACATGAATATGAAAGCTTATATGATCAAGGAGGTGAGCTTTTACCTCTTGAAGATTGAAGAAATGAAGAAAATGATCAACCTTCATTATGTTGAAAACTGGACAGCTTGAGGGTATGATGGTATTGTGAGTGTATCTCACAATATACTCATCCAAAAATCACGAACTTTGTCTTGATAGAAAGATAAGAAGAAAAGGAACAACTTTGGTGTTTAAGGTTTCATTCGTTTCGGATCATAACAGGGGTGAAAAGGGCCTTCTTTATGCTGTTTCGTGGGTTGCTGGGAATTCCGGGCAGTTTCTGTATTTTGAGCCTTTCACCCAATACACTTATCCGTTTTTGATGATATTTAGCTTGTTAGAAAGAAGAGAGAAAGAGGAACAACTTTTATGTTTAGTGTTTTCCGAGTTTCAGAAAGGAAGAGGGTCATATGTTTGGTGGGAATTCGGTGTTCTTAGGGTTTTGTAACTTAGTTGGTGGGGAAGATGAAGAGAATGAAGAAGATGAGTGAAATGGTGAGGGAGGACACGGTTTGGGGTATTTATAGGAGTAATCTTATGGCTTGTTTGGTTAAAAGGAATTGGTTTAATGGGTTTTGTGATTATTAAATTAATATAAGCTTAACTAAGGTTATAATTAACTTAACTAAGGTTATAATTAACTTAACTAAGGTTATTTTGGCTAACCATGGTTAATAATATGTGGCTCACATTTGATGGAGGTGTGGCTGATTTTGGGCCACACAAAATGACTCACCAATGAGTCATCGATCTTATCCATTAGCGGTTCCCGAAAATTCCGTACGCAGCTCCGTCGTTTACCCGATTTCGGTTTTTGAGAGGAAAATAATGAAACGAAAGCAAAATGAAATAGGTAAGATTTATTGGAGGTGGAGGCACGAAATTGGAGATATGTGGGAGGTTTTCAACCACGTAAAATGAGTGGTTAAGAGTGTGTAGATGCGTCTTGTTAATACCCGCAAAAGCTTGGGGGTATTTTGGTCTTTTTACCTAAATGTCATGATTACTTGCATTTAATGCTCATAAATGCTTGGTGACTCATCCTCCATGAGTCATCATGTATGACTCGTTGTCCCTATCCCTTGACGGGTCTCTGCGTAGCCCGTTTCGACTCCGTCGGCTCCCTGATTAGGGTTTTACGCCCGTATAAAAGCGTAATATTTCGTTTTCGACTGAAAATTTTCAAACTAATCAAACTCGTTGGAAATATGATTTAAATATAAACCATTTCGTTCACGAGTCAAAATTAGGTTTTCTGATCATTAAAATCTTACTGTCAGTGAAAACACCGATTGTTTTCCGTCCGAACTTTTACCAAAATTCGTCCAAATAAACATAATATTTTATTTCTGATCAGAGATTTGGAAAGTAGACTTCCTCACAGACAAAATATAAAAAATCTACAAATTTCATTTTTCGGGTCAAATTAGGGTTTTCTGTCAGTATAAAATTATACTCGTCGCTTAAAAAAATGCGCACGGCCCGTCTCGAATTTTCAACCCAAAATTTCACCGTAACCTTATACCATAAGAGAGACTATGAATATGATTTTAACTTATTTAAAATCACTTTGTAACTCTCAGATTAAAATATAATTAATTATATTTTAACCGGTTAAACAGCGTAATTAAAAATCAGGCTGTTACATTACTACCCCTCTTAGAAAAAAATTCCGTCCTCGGAATTTCTTGACTCAAAACTAGACATCATCTTGCAATCGTATCTTAATCTAAAGATCCCACATTATATTTCTCATCGCTTTTTTTTTTCCTACGTAACAGCGGTAACTTCATAACATAATTCATTCTTATATCATTCTATTTATCCTCGAACTTATCCATCACTGTATTCTATTCATTGTTCTTAACCTTTCCAACTTGATCTAACATCCTTAAAGGACATAATCAAAACTTAATCCCTTCCTCTTCTTACTACTGATCCACTAAAGAATCTTATTTCAGCATCTAACAGCCGTAATTAACACCACAATCAATCCTACCCTAACTTCCTACTTCAAGTATCCAATCACAGTCTTAGTTCCTTAAAATGTATTTCACTATTCTAGATTATATCAAAATCACACCTTTCAAGTCTCCAAATAAACATCTCAACATTCCGTAAGACAAAATCAAAAGAACAACACCTGTTAGGATTATCCAACTTAACAAATTTGAGTTTCTCTAGTAACCTCAATTTACATCGAAAATCATCTTTTCTGCTCATATTCAACTTAGGTGACATTACTATATACACTTTCGTTTACTCTTCCCAAACTCATACAATCCATCTTAACTACGATCCTTAATCATTGCCCTAGATTCCATAATCTCCATCAACATTTGACTTATAGTAATTGTCTTACTCACTGATATTAATCTTAAGGGTTCACATCCTACCAGTCACAACTATACCTCAACAAAACTCTCATCACTTTCTTGTCCATCATGCTACTTAGAAAAACAAACAAAGTCTACCAGATATCAAATACATACCTTGTATAAGATCCCTGGATTGAGCATTCTCGCTCCCCTCACTGTAAACACTCTTTCAAAGGGCCTCGAGGTCCGACCATCTATCGTCCCCGCTGCTGGAACTCCTTTTCCAGCTCCACCTCTCTGAACACTAGTATACAACATATAATGCTACATAAAACTGGTATATATATGCCATATAACTGTTAACTATCACGTCGGGACTCACTACCCAACTTCTAAGCATAGTTAAAATCTGATGTCGACTCAACTAGACACGGCCAGTAACAACATCCTAGACCTCACAGTCCGATTAGAATCGAACTGCTCTGATACCACCAAATGAGACACCCCGTTGTGCTCCATCATATTATTACATTAAAACCATAATATTTATTTACTTAATCGCTCGCTTATCATTGAAAATACGTAAAAATTAAAACTTAATTAATAATTATATAACTTATGCATATATAAAACATACCAAAACTATATTACATAAATACACACCTGTTATTTATTACATTCCAAAAGCACTCATTAGGGGTACCCTCTCGCAGGATCCCTCACAGGCATAAACTTCACTACGACATACTCACGGAAAAATAAATACTCTTTAGACACACTGCCATACCGTCTATACTCTAATCGCCTTGAATCACAACTCGACCTCCAAAGATCCGGTTCGTAAGGAGTTCCATCTAACCCCTCAGCAATTGGTTCCTCCATCGGGTCTTCTTGTACGATCACATCAGAAATAAAACACCACACACAGAAAGATATAGGGAATAAGAAACAGTTCTATCATCAAAAAGCGGAAAAGAGTAATAGTAAGTTATACAGTAATTGTCACAGACACACATCACTCAAATTTAACAATCATCCTCAATTCACTATATCATCCTCTACCCTCAGCCCATGCAACTAAAACTTTATACTAATGTGGCCATCTTCACTCCTGCCACATTAGTCAGTTGTCCAGAACGGTCCAGTACCAATAACTTTCGAACGCATCAAAGACTAAACACTTATTAGTCTAAAATGGTCCAGTGCCAATGACATACGAACTCATCAAGGAATATCATTCCATAACGGTCCAGTGCCAAGAACATACGAACTCGTCAAGGAACATCCTTCCATAACGGTCCAGTGCCAAGAACATACGAACTCGTCAAGGAATATCAATCCAAAACGGTCCAGTGCCAAGAACATTCGAACGCGTCAAGAACTAAAGAGTATTACGGTAGTCTACCTCGGCATCCACATCCGTAGGGCACTCACCCGCAATATCCGATATCCCCAAAATAGGATATCCTGACCTCGTGTGTTCCACTCACATGGCTGTGACTAACAATACCTCTATAAATGAATCTCCCTAATTTAAATCAATAACAACTTAGTGCCTCAACCTTCCATCAAAGTCTCAACACCTTTTTCCTCTTAGATAAAACCACTTAATTCGGCTAGGTACCTCTAAATCACCTTTATTCTCTCACCCAAACAATTATCTCCCGAACAACACATATCCTTACTTAAAAATCAGCTAAGCACAATATTAAAAACCAGGCAGATCATCTCTAACCATATATCAGAATATTGTTGAACCAAGCAATTCAATTATCATCAAGCTATAATACATTCTCACATAAACATATTAATCATCATGAAATATCATTCAACAGAATAAAAATCACCAAATTTAAGAACTACGAATAGTATACCGGATAACTTCCTAGGAAAAAGAGGTGGTGATAAACACGCTTAAATACCAAGTTTTTCCTTAGCCAGAAATTACTCAGACATATACCATTCCAACCTCAAAACAGCATATTAACACCCATTTCATAAAGTATCAATTCGATATAAATAATAAAAGCAAATCATCCATCAACAGTTAATAAATATCAACATAATATCAATAAAATAATCAAACACCATAAAATATCACTTAAAACAAATTATCACAGCCAGCATATCACAATCAAATCAAATAATAAATAAATCCAAACATCCTCAACATCATAAAATCAACCTTAATGTCGATAAACCTACAATCCCCGAATCACCATTGGTTTTATAGAAAAGGTTTCCAATGAGATTTTGGTCTTGTCGATTACTCAACTACTAGTAGGGTTTAGGTCGCCCTACACAATTATCATATAATCTACTACTTATCGATTCCGACGATAGGTTGATTCTTTTCCCCACCTGAGTTTTCACCGGAAACACGTACACGACGATCCTCGTTATCCCACCACGAGTTAACACAAACACCTTCAACCAAACAACATAACTATAATTAATCAACTAACAACCATCTATGACACTTTAGGGCTAGGTTCAGTCAAGACTTAGAAAATAGTTTTAGGATTATCTTCTTAATGCTATCTTTTGGATCCTAGTTACTAGAGTCTTAACTAACATAGATTACTTATTACAAGACTAAAATTTGAAACAAAATCCTCTAACCTTTAGGGTTAGGGTTTCGGCCCATATTAGGAAAATAGGCTAGGAAATGTAGTTGGATTCAAGCTCTTGGATAATGAAAGTGGAAGACATCACAAGATCATAGAAATTGGTTTCACATTAAAAGGATTTTTCTACAATTTTCTAGAATTATTTGAAGTTCTAGATCTAGGAATGGAAAAATATGATTCATGGCATAAACATGATACATACATGAATATTAAAGCTTATATGATCAAGGAGGTGAGCTTTTACCTCTTGAAGATTGAAGAAATGAAGAAAATGATCAACCTTCATTATGTTGAAAACTGGACAGCTTGAGGGTATGATGGTATTGTGAGTGTATCTCACAATATACTCATCCAAAAATCACGAACTTTGTCTTGATAGAAAGATAAGAAGAAAAGGAACAACTTTGGTGTTTAAGGTTTCATTCGGTTCGGATCATAACAGGGGTGAAAAGGGCCTTCTTTATGCTGTTTCGTGGGTTGCTGGGAATTCTGGGCAGTTTCTGTATTTTGAGCCTTTCTCCCAATCCACGTATCCGTTTTTGATGATCTTTAGCTTGTTGGAAAGAAGAGAGAAAGAGGAACAACTTTTATGTTGAGTGTTTTCCGAGTTTCAGAAAGGAAGAGGGTCATATGTTTGGTGGGAATTCGGTGTTCTTAGGGTTTTGTAACTTAGTTGGTGGGGAAGATGAAGAGAATGAAGAAGATGAGTGAAATGGTGAGGGAGGACACGGTTTGGGGTATTTATAGGAGTAATCTTATGCCTTGTTTGGTTAAAAGGAATTGGTTTAATGGGTTTTGTGATTATTAAATTAATATAAGCTTAACTAAGGTTATAATTAACTTAACTAAGGTTATAATTAACTTAACTAAGGTTATTTTGGCTAACCATGGTTAATAATATGTGGCTCACATTTGATGGAGGTGTGACTGATTTTGGGCCACACAAAATGACTCACCAATGAGTCATCGATCTTATCCATTAGCGGTTCCCGAAAATTCCGTACGCAGCCTCCGCTCGCTTTCCGATTTCGGTTTTTGAGAGGAAAATAATGAAACGAAAGCAAAATGAAATAGGTAAGATTTATTGGAGGTGGAGGCACGAAATTGGAGATACGTGGGAGGTTTTCAACCACGTAAAATGAGTGATTAAGAGTGCGTAGATGCGTCTTGTTAATACCCGCAAAAGCTTGGGGGTATTTTGGTCTTTTTACCTAAATGTCATGATTACTTGCATTTAATGCTCATAAATGCTTGGTGACTCATCCTCCATGAGTCATCATGTATGACTCGTTGTCCCTATCCCTTGACGGGTCTCTCGTAGCCTGTTTCGACTCCGTCGGCCCCTCGATTAGGGTTTTACGCCCGTATAAAAGCGTAATATTTCGCTTTGATCGAAAATTTTCAAACTAATCAAACTCGTTGGAAATATGATTTAAATATAAACCATTTCGCTTCACGAGTCAAAATTAGGTTTTCCGATCATTAAAATCTTACCGCAGCTGAAAACACCGATCGCTTTTCCGTCCGAACTTTTACCAAAATTCGTCCGAATAAACATAATATTTTATTTCTGATCAGAGATTTGGAAAGTAGACTTCCTCACAGACAAAATATAAAAAATCTACAAATTTCATTTTTCGGGTCAAATTAGGGATTTCTGTCACTATAAAATTATACTTGCGCTTAAAAAAATGCACACGGCCCGTCTCAATTTTTCAACCCAAAATTTCACCGTAACCTTATACCATAAGAGAGACTATGAATATGATTTTAACTTATTTAAAATCATTTTGTAACTCTCATATTAAAATATAATTAATTATATTTTAACCGGTTAAACAGCGTAATTAAAAATCAGGCTGTTACACATATCACATATATAAACATATACATATCACATAACACAACATATAACACAATAATCTCATCATAATATAATCAAGAATGTAATCTATGCTTTGCAATACTACTCCACTACTTAGTTATGCATGTGAATCCATAACTATTTGAGGAAGACAACTTCGAAGTTACATATCCACATTGGCCATTAAGCACCAACGACAGCACTTCACCAAACCAAGGGAGAATCCCCTGGATAGGAGATGCACCTTACTCTCGGATGCACCACCGCTGAGCCGCGCGATCCACCTAGATGAATCATCGCGGATGTCCAGACCACCTCATTCTCGGACGACCTCCTCTAGGTTGCAGCTTCCCCTACTAATATCTTCAATGTGTGAATCCATGTACAACAACATCAAGCAATCATATATAGCCACCTCCTCCTCTTTGACCCTTTAAGCATCAAAGTTTAACAATAGCAATACCTTGACCAATAAGCATCAAGGTTTACCAACAACAACACCTTGACCAATAAGCAACAAGACAACTTTGACCGTTAAGCATCAAAGTCCAACATTGTGTCAGAACTCCTCGTTACCATCTTAACCAGCTTAGTATCTTATGTTTTATTATCTTTCTTAAAGCTTAATTAGACTATCAATCTTATCTTTTATTTGCTTGATGCCTTATTTCATCATAGGAGACAGTTTGGGTGAAGCTACCACTATTTCCACTTAACGCCTCAATCATTGGGGAGCACAACAGTGCTAACCCCAAAGACGAGTGTGCTGGCATTGAGCATGGGCGTATTGTTCATCGAGCATGGCTGTGCTTACTTGAGCATGGTCGTACAGTTCTAGGTAGAAGGTTTAGAAACCCTCACCAGACTTCCTAGGGCACTCATAGACCAATCCTATTGGCTATTAACTACATAATCAAGTATCAATCTTGTTCCTCTTATTTAATCTCCATATATTATGACTGTTGAGAATTAATCATTCAATTCTTGTTTCATTATTAAAATCCCTAAAGCACTCACGAATTGATGCTAGGATTTTAACTACATCATCGAGCATTAACCTCATTTCTCTTTTACTAAGGTTCTTGTCATATGAGCATTGGGATTTAACCTTCAATTATTGTTTCGTTACTAACGTCCCTATGTCTTTAATTAGTGTATTTATAACAACAAGAAAGATTAGTCTCATAAAATAAAACATCAAGAAATCAATTCATTTAATCATGCATACATCATCATCATCATGAATAATAATTCACAATTACAACATGCCAAGAATATAGGAAACATAGCCTTTCATATAACAAACAACATGAATTAAGCAATTAGCACGCATCAGGGTAATGAGATAACCCTTCATCTTACACTACCCAAATGCCTACATGTTCATACTAATCTCTTCTACCCATACCTGGTATGAAGATCTAACTTCAATTGGGAGTAAGCAAATCTACTCTTGGTTCCCTTGAATGGCTCGATGAGTTCCTTCAGCCATGACCAAACATAGAAAAGGAAACCATGAATCTTTATTCCAAGAATCAAAGCAAGGAAATAGACTAGCAAAGGATAACTACTTTACCTTAATTGACACTATCGCGTGCGACTCCTCCCCAACTAAAACAAGGATGCCAAGAACGTCTAAGGGTTCCAAAGGGTGGAGAAAAGAGAGGTTTCTATCGCACAAGGGTTAGGAAAAAGTGTCAAATGAGGTTTGTAACTCGTAACCCTCCTAAAGTTCACCTATTTAAGCTGTCAGACCCCGAGCACGAGCGTGCTCACCTTTAGCACGGTCGTGCTCAACACCGAGCATGGGGTCATGCTTGAGGGAGCAAGGGGTCTGCAGCTTTCACGTCACTCGATCACGTTTCCCGACATGGCCATACTCCCCTTGAGCACGGCCATGATAGTGGCTCGCGCAGCCACTGGAGCAGGCTAATCTGCACGGGGTCGCGCTGCACAATAGCACGGCCATTCTCATGTGTCAAAAAGGGAGTTTTCTCCAGAAAATCCCTCTTAACCCCATTTTAATTTCCCTAAGGCATATTCCTAATAAATTAGCACAACACATAACTATACAAAGCACATACAAACGTATAAGGCTATATACGAAAAGCGGGGTGTTGTAGTTAGTAATGGAGTGGAGTGGTGAAAGTTCATTAAACCATTGTTTGGGAGTTTTTTCATTAATAGAGTGGGATGTGGTTTAGAATGGTAACCCAAACCACTCTACTCCAAGTAAATCTTCCCATTTTCATACCATTCAAATTATGGGGTTTGGGATTTTCTTCCATTTTCTCATTAAACTTCCTAACAATGGAGTGAAATGCTTTTAACTTTTCACTCCATTCCATTACTAACCACTCCACTCCATCTCCTTGAAAACTCTCAAATATAGCGTTAGTGTATGTTTGATTTCACTTCCAAAGAGACGCAACGTGAATGCAGTGATATTTAGCTTCGATGTATGATAAGTAAATTTTATAATTTTACCACCAAGAACATGAATCCTGTGACGTCATTGCTAAACCAAATGCAGCTTTAAAGTTTACTCTTTTTTTTCAATTTATTTTTTCAAAAATTTTATATTTAATAGATAAATATTTTACAAAAATCTTTATACTATGAGATGAAATAAAATATAATTGAGTGAATCACAATTATGGTCCATAGAACTATAGGACGGTGGCAAGTTGGCCTCAAATTGAGAAAAGTTCATTAAGTTAGTCCAATTTGGTGATGTTTTTAAATTTGAAGACCATGATGTAACGGACGTTTTTTCAGTATGGGAGACATTTTTGCTCATTTATTAATGTGAGGGACTAACTTGCCACTACCCTGTAATTTCATATACCAAAATGGTGATTCATTCAATATAAATTTATATTCATAAGGATATAAATTTATATTTACATCTCGCTATATAAACTATAAAGCATATATTCGTAAATAACTCTTAGCATACATGTTTGAGTTTGACTTATTTAAATAAAATTTTAAGTGGTGTGTATTATCAGTGTAAACTTTTTACATCATCAATGTTATTCATTGTATAAGTGACTTTTGACTACATTAAGGTTTTTTACTATATTAAAACTTTGGTTGACCACATTAAATCTTTATGACTATAGTGATTAATTTTTTTGACTACATTAATTTTTTCACTATAATAATACAATCAGTTGAGTTTAATGATAAAATAAGAAACTTTAACATATGGCACACCCATTGCATCAATGCCATGTATTTCTCCGCTACTCTACCTTTTGTGGATTCTCCTCCTACTAGTATATATATAGATCACTTTCATAAACCACAACATAGAAAACCTTTCTCTTTTCCTTTGTAAATCAAGCTGAGTTACAATGGAAACGACTTCATTTAAGATGATGACGCTGTTGATGGTGTTGCTTGTTGTTATTGTCATTACAATGATGGGAAGTGCTCAAGGGACGAGAATTGTAGAACAAAGGTATTGTGTCTGCTGTTGCCCATCATTCCCTATGTGTTGTCCTACTCCAAACCTCAATGACATCATAAAGCCGTAAAGCTTTACAGCTCTTTCTTTAGTTCTACAATAAGCAATCAGGTTTAATGAAAACCCCTTCATTATGTAATAAAACAATTTACAAAATATAAATGAGAAATTGTGATTTTATTTGTTTGAAATTTTTATGGATTAGCTTGGTGGCTTGGTTAAATTGCACATTTAATTTCCATGTCCAGGCGATACTTTAAGAAAGACTCTGAATTCCTAGCTTTGGATTCCTAGGTTACTTCATAAAGTGCATAGTTTAAATATTGGCTATTTTTTAAGTTTGTACAAAAGCAATAAATAAAGGGAAATAATTAAAAACTAAAAAAAAAAACCTAATGAATAATGAAGAAATTAGTGGTGACATAAAGGAATTGGTATCAGATGGCCTGACGGTAACATGTTATGAGACCTACAAGACAATGTGTAGGGTAGGTTTGTGCGAGATGGATCTTGCAGAGTCCCTAGAAAGAACCTTGGAGAATTCTAGTTGTGATGTAGAGATTGGTTCAGAAATCAAATGTTATGATATTCATTGGTACAATGACAATGTAATTAACAAGGATGATCTTTTATATTGTCATTAACCTATTCTTGAAAGTGAGTACGTTCATTCACTGATATTTCAAGGAATAGTAAACGTTTTGATGTGATGCTGAACTTGTCATTTGGTATGAGGCTTCATCATGTATCAAATTTGCAGTTAATCTGGTGATATAAAAAATTTGACACGAGGCAAATTGAAAGATTGAATTTAACTGGTTTAAAAATATAATTATTGTCCTAAACTAATTTAGGCTATGTTTGGGAGAATGGAGTGGCGAGGGTGGTTTGTGTGAATCAAAAACATAATCCCTAAGGAAATAAAACATCAATCTTAAACAAAAGGAAACATAAACCCCAAAACCCCGATGTCACATATCAGATGGTAACCAAAATCCGAAAAATACATCGGAAATAACTATATAAAATCTAAAGTCCTAAACTACGAGCGAACGAGCGATCTTCTCGGAGTCACATCTCAACATGCTGCTCACCCTCCTCTGCATAAACCGAAGATACATGCAAATAAACAATAGAAGATGGGGAGTAAGAAACCGTTGTATAAACATATTGGTTATAGGGCATAATAATCTCATCATAATATAACCATATCACATATATAAACATATACATATCACATAACACAACATATAACACAATAATCTCATCATAATATAATCAAGAATGTAAGCTATGCTTTGCAATACTAGTCCACTACTTAGTTATGCATGCGAATCCATAACTAATTGAGGAAGACAACTTCGGAGTTACATATCCACATTGGCCATTAAGCACCAACGACGGCACTTCACCAAACCAAGGGAGAACCCCCTGGATAGGAGATGCACCTTACTCTCGGATGCTGATAAGCCTCTGGCTCATCTAGTTTTATAACTAGAAAGACCATAGTTTTGTGCTGATTATGTCTCGTTTTCACCCAAATTGGATTTAATTGTCCTCAAGCAACACTTTGAGTCTCTTAAGTAGTTTTTAGGATATTTTAGTTAATTTTGAGTCAAATAAAACATTTAATGCTATCTTACATTTTCAGGTCAAAAGTGAAGTCCTTAGAGTCAAGGAAAATGAAGAAAACAGTGGAAAGGAATTCTGGAAGTTTCGCCTCGCCAGGCCGAAGACCAGCCTGAACAGCAACAGTCACCCTTTCTGTCTCGCCTCGCGAATCACCTTCTCGCCTCGCAAGAGAACCAATCTCTGAAGATCAGATTTTTAAAGATTCGCCTCGCGAGCCAGGTCTCGCCCCGCGAGCGCGCGGAACTCAGAACCTCTGTTTATAAGCTGTTTTAGGGCAGAATTGAGGGGAAGTTGCAAGGGCACTTGGAGGCACTTGGAGGCTGCGGCTGGACTAGGGTTCCAACCCTAAAAATGGAGGTTTTCCTGGCTCTGGGAATGGAAGAAGATTGGAGATTCTTCATAGAGTTTTCTTCTTTTCTTCTTTCCTTCTCTTTTGTATTGTCATTTATCATGAGTAGATAAATTCCCTTCTTGTTGGGGTTAGATGATAGTTTTTCTGAACTTGATTGTCATTTGATTTGGTTTCAATGCAAGTTTCTATTTCTTTATGAGTGTTTGATTCTATGCTTAAAGCTTTTCTTGGATTAGCTACCCATGGAATGATTTGTTGCTTTGATAGACAATTGAAAGATTGATGTTAGGGCATGCTCATGAATCAAATGCCAAGTAGTTCATGAACCTAGACATAGGTCTTGGGTTGCTTGCAATCTTATAAGTCTTGACTCTTAATGCAAAATCTCAGGTTATTCCACCTAAGACATTAGGGCTTAATTTGGGATTTTAGGCTCATTCCACCTAAGACATTAGGGTTTGAGTATTTAAAAAGGCTTGATTGTCATAATTGAATTAGGACTTGTGTTGATAATCATTTCATTGCAATTAAGGAAGGATTATTGTAGTCTAACCCTGACAATTTTAACCGCATTTCTGTTGCCCTCCAAGTGTTTGATAAAATACCCAAAAGACCAAAAACATTTTATTCCCGTCTGTTTTGTTTTGTTTACGTTTGTTGGGCTTGGTACTTAGTATTGAGCTCCCTTCCATCCAAACACGATCGTCTAGATAGTTGTATAATTTGTGAAGTGGTAATTGACAACCAATCCCTGTGGACGATATCCGGTCTCACCACCGTATTACTTGTTTGCGACAATGTGCACTTGCCTATATTCTAAAACCACGAATCAAGTTTTTGGCGCCGTTGCCAGGGATTGGTTTTGTCAATATCGTTAGTAACAAAGGAGACAACTAGTTTATACATTTTTATCTTATTTTTTCTGTATATATTTGATCTCTTTCTTTTGTTAGTTTTGTATATATTTGAATTTGTGTTTCTTTAATCTTGGGCCTTATTTGTCTGTGAGGTGGAAATTTATTTGACAGGATCATGGACTACAATTACTATCATCCATCTGATGCAGAAATGGAAATGTCTGAGCTGCAGTGGCGGGCAGATATGCTAGAATTGTCCATAAACATCCAACAAGTGAGCAATATATTGTCAATGGCAATAGTCTCTCCTCCACCAGTGGCAGGCTATTCTGAATGTGGAAATCAATTTCCCAACACTTCCACTCCATGGTGGGGGAATCCTCCAAACAATGCTTCGATTGATCAAGAGGAACATTGGGAATCTTCCACACCTTCATTTCAACCACAACCATCTCAATGGTATGATGAGCCATCACCATTGGAAGTTGCTTGGGAGAACTTCCAATCCGAAATCACAGTCAATTTTGAGCAACCTATTCCGCATAGTCGGTCTCAATTAGTGGGTATTTTGGAGAACTTCATGGCAACAACAATGGAAAGTTTAAAAAATCAAGAAGATACCATTCGGAGTCTCGGGGTACGTATTGAGGAACTCTCTAACCAACTATCCGAAATGCCAAATGGGAACTTGATGGATGATGATGAAGATGATGCAATAATGGATGATGAGGAAGATGAAGAAGTGGGAGCAACCGAATTAAGAAGTGAAGACCCTGTTTGTGATAACATAGTTGCACCATCCCCCATTGAACCCTTGACTAAAGAGATTGAAAGGAAGAGGCATTTGGAGGACATCTATTTCTCCATGCTAGAGGATGATGGAGAAAGTTTGAAATTGGATGATTCTAGTGAGATTCCTATGCATGTGTTGATTGTGATGGGAGAAACACTTGTGTGGTTTGTGCTGAGATTTCTGCATATATGGAAGGTGATGGATTTGGTGATTCGGTGAATGAAGATTGTACAGAAGCCAAAACAGCACCAGTGATCCTCTCCACTTGTTTGCCACCTCACAGTTTGAAGCAGCCAACGATGGAGTTCATGCCTCTGCCTGAGAAATTGGATTTTGGATCTTTAACTATGAAGGCACCATGGCCAATCCAAGAGGTTGAACCCCATTTTTATTGGGAAGATTTTGTTGACAAAGAGGTCATCTTTGACCCGAGAGGGAGTGAGAAGTCCTTCACACTTGAAGAAGTCACCATGATTTTCAAGCGCTCACTTCCATATTTATGCTGCAGGCCATGGGATCCGGCAGGATCATACTACAATTTGAGCATTCCTTGGCCGCCATATCACAGGCAGTGGGATCCCGGTGGAAGCGCTTTCATGAGTTTTTTCTAAACCTTTCTCTTTTTAATTTCTTTGCTTTGCTTTGCTTTGAGTTATGTGTGTGAGTCTTGTGCCGGTGAGCTTAAATGGATTTTATTGAATTTAGCATAGATTGATTGCATGTTATATGTTGAATTTTGATGATTTCCCCTAGGATTTGAAAATTGAAAATTGACCCCCATGTGAAAATTTGAAAATTGAACTTTGAGAAACTTTTTTGTGATTGCATAAACTATTATAAGTTTGGGGTGAAGGGTTGCACACACTAGGGGTTGTATCTCGGTCAAACAATTTGCGAAAAAATGTCCAGGTGAGGAATTTGAGCCTCCAACGTTGTTTTTAATTGTGTGAATCACTTTTAAGTTGCACTTTCCCGGATTTGCTTGAATCTCTTCATGGTTTGGATGTTTATGTGGTTGCATCAAATGATTTAGGCAATTTTATTTGAAATAGCTACTTGACCTAAATTGAACCAATCCCTAATGCATGTCCCCAAGTTAGCCACAATGAGCCTAATAAGCCTATTGTTTCTTGATGACCTTTTGTTTAAGCCAAAAATCCGGAAAAACCATGTTAACCCAATCTTAGGATTAGGAGAGCATGGATGCTTAGCAAGACAAGGGTTGAAGGAAACTAAGTTTGGGGTGGCTACAAGGATATGATATGTTGTTTTGGATTGAGAAAAAGAAAAATAGAGGTTGGAGCCAAAGGTAAAAGAAAAAAAGAAGAAAAGTACAAAAATGTCAAAAAGGGTATTAAAAGAAAGAGGCTGTAGTCACCCAAAGCAAAAAGAAAAATGGATAAAGGAATTGGAGTTTTATCAAAAAAAAAAGAGAAGTGTAAAAAGTTTCATGCCCTCTTAATTCCTAGGGACTTAAGCCTAGTACATATGAATATCCTACCTTTAGCCAGGCCCCATTACAACCTTTAAAAGACCTTTGATGTTGCATGCATGTTTTCGTGGGAACTTTATTTGAGATGAAAATCAAATTCATGGGAAGTGCTCTTGAAATCGAAATTGAGTGAAAGTTGATAACCTAGACACTTGAGTGAATGAGTGAAATACTAAATGCCCTTGTGAGGAAGGCAATTGTTTGAAATTGGTGATCTACCTTTTGTGTGTCACTTGGATCCTCAACTTAGATTATTGATTGCATGAATGATAGGATTCTCTTGGTTTAAAGTAAATGAATGTGGGGATCACATTGTTGCAAGGGGGAAAACATTGAAGAAAAAAATTGTATTGCTAAAATGGCATGAAATTTGTGCGAAATAGATTGAATCCGTTAAGCTTGCCAAGTGTTGAGTCTTTTTGAGTTTTAGTTTGCTTGGGGACAAGCAAAGTTTAAGTTTGGGGTATTTTGATCAGCTTCTGGCTCATCTAGTTTTATAACTAGAAAGACCATAGTTTTGTGCTGATTATGTCTTGTTTTCACCCAAATTGGATTTAATTGTCCTCAAGCAACACTTTGAGTCTCTTAAGTAGTTTTTAGGATATTTTAGTTAATTTTGAGTCAAATAAAACATTTAATGCTATCTTACATTTTCAGGTCAAAAGTGAAGTTCTTAGAGTCAAGGAAAATGAAGAAAACAGTGGAAAGGAATTCTGGAAGTTTCGCCTCGTGAGACAGGATCTCGCCTCGCGAGCCCGAAGACCAGCCTGAACAGCAACAGTCACCCTTTCTGTTTCGCCTCGCGAATCACCTTCTCGCCTCGCGAGAGAACCAATCTCTGAAGATCAGTTTTTTAAAGATTCGCCTCGCGAGCCAGGTCTCGCCCCGCGAGCACGCGGAACTTAGAACCTCTGTTTATAATCTGTTTTAGGGCAGAATTGAGGGGAAGTTGGGCACTTGGAGGCTGCGGCTGGACTAGGGTTCCAACCCTAAAAAGGGAGGTTTTCCTAGCTCTGGGAATGGAAGAAGATTGGAGATTCTTCATAGAGTTTTCTTCTTTTCTTCTTTCCTTCTCTTTTGTATTGTCATTTATCATGAGTAGATAAATCCCCTTCTTGTTGGGGTTAGATGATAGTTTTTCTGAACTTGATTGTTATTTGATTTGGTTTCAATGCAAGTTTCTATTTCTTTATGAGTGTTTGATTCTATGCTTAATGCTTTTCTTGGCTTAGCTACCCATGGAATGATTTGTTGCTTTGATAGACAATTGAAAGATTGATGTTAGGGCATGCTCATGAAACAAATGCCAAGTAGTTCATGAACCTAGACATAGGTCTTGGGTTGCTTGCAATCTTATAAGTCTTGACTTTTAATGCAAAATCTTAGGTTATTCCACCTAAGACATTAGGGCTTAATTTGGGATTTTAGGCTCATTCCACCTAAGACATTAGGGTTTGAGTATTTAAAAAGGCTTGATTGTCATAATTGAATTAGGACTTGTGTTGATAATCATTTCATTGCAATTAAGGAAGGTTTGGTGTAGTCTAACCCTGACAATTTTAACCGCATTTCTGTTGCCCTCTAAGTGTTTGATAAAATACCCAAAAGACCAAAAACATTTTATTCCTGTCTGTTTTGTTTTGTTTACGTTTGCTGGGCTTGGTACTTAGTATTGAGATCCCTTCCATCCAAACACGATCATCTAGATAGTTGTATAATTTGTGAAGTGGTAATTGACTAACAATCCCTGTGGACGATATCCGGTTTCACCACCGTATTAATTGTTTGCGACAAGGTGCACTTGCCTATATTCTAAAACCATGCATCAGATGAACCACCTCATTCTCGGACGACCTCCTCTAGGTTGCAGCTTCCCCTACTAATATCTCCAATGTGTGAATGCATGTACAACAACATCAAGCAATCATATATAGCCACCACCTCCTCTTTGACCCTTTAAGCATCGAAGTTTAACAATAGCAATACCTTGACCAATAAGCATCAAGGTTTAGCAACAACAACACCTTGACCAATAAGCATCAAGACAACATTGACCGTTAAGCATCAAAGTCCAACATTGTGCTGTAACTCCTCGTTACCATCTTAACCAGCTTAGTATCTTATGTTTTATTATCTTTCTTAAAGCTTAATTAGACTATCAATCTTATCTTTTATTTGCTTGATGCCTTATTTCATCATAGGAAACAGTTTGGGTGAAGCTACCACTATTTCCACTTAACGTCTCAATCTGTTGGGGGAGCACAGTCGTGCTGACCCCCAGCACGGGTGTGCTGGCATTGAGCATGGGCGTATTGTTCATCGAGCATGGCTGTGCTTACTTGAGCATGGTCGTACAGTTCTAGGTAGAAGGTTTAGAAACCCTCACCAGACTTCCTAGGGCACTCATAGACCAATCCTATTGGCTATTAACTACATAATCAAGTATCAATCTTGTTCCTCTTATTTAATCTCCATATCTTATGATTGTTGAGAATTAATCATTCAATTCTTGTTTCATTATTAAAATCCCTAAAGCACTCACGAATCGATGCTAGGATTTTAACTACATCATCGAGCATTAACCTCATTCTCTTTTACTAAGGTTCTTGTCATATGAGCATTGGGATTTAACCTTCAATTATCGTTTCGTTACTAACGTCCCTATGTCTTTAATTAGTGTATTTATAACAACAGCAGCATTAGTCTCATAAAATAAAACATCAAGAAATCAATTCATTTAATCATGCATACATCATCATCATCAATAATAATTCACAATTACAACATGCCAAGTATATAGGAAACATACCCTTTCATATAACAAATAACATGAATTAAGCAATTAGCACGCATCAGGGTAATGAGATAACCCTTCATCTTACACTACCCCAATGCCTACATGTTCATACTAATCTCTTCTCCCCATACCTGGTATGAAGATCTAACTTCAATTGGGCGTAAGCAAATCTACTCTTGGTTCCCTTGAATGGCTCGATGAGTTCCTCAAGCCATGACCAAACATAGAAAAGGAAACCATGAATCTCTATTCCAAGAATCAAAGCAAGGAAATAGATTAGCAAAGGATAACTACTTTACCTTAATTGACACTATCGCGTGCGACTCCTCCCCAACTAAAACAAGAATGCCAAGAACGTCTAAGGGTTCCAAAGGGCGGAGAAAAGAGAGGTTTCTATCGCACAAGGGTTAGGAAAAAGTGTCAAATGAGGTTTGTAACTCGTAACCCTCCTAAAGTTCACCTATTTAAGTCAGTCGGACCGAGCACGAGCAGGCGTGCTTACCTTTAGCACTGCGTCGTGCTCAACACCGAGCATGGGGTCATGCTTGAGGGAGCAAGGGGTCACAGACTTTCACATCACTCGATCACGTTTCCCGACATGGCCATGCTCCCCTTGAGCACGGCCATGATAGTGGCTCGCGCAGCCACAGGAGCAGGCTAATCTGCACGGGGTCGCGCTGCACAATAGCACGACCATTCTCATGTGCCAAAAAGGGAGTTTTCTCTAGAAAATCCCTCTTAACCCCATTTTAATTTCCCTAAGGCATATTCCTAATAAATTAGCACTACACATAACTATACAAAGTATATACAAACGTATAAAGGCTATATACGAAAAGCGGGGTGTTGTAGTTAGTAATGGAGTGGAGTGGTGAAAGTTCATTAAACCATTGTTTTGGAGTTTTTTCATTAATAGAGTGGGATGTGGTTTAGAATGGTAACCCAAACCACTCTACTCCATGCAAATCTTTTCATTTTCATACCATTCAAATTAGGGGGTTTGGGATTTTCTTCCATTTTCTCATTAAACTTCCAAACAATGGAGTGAGATGCTTTTAACTTTTCACTCCACTCCATTACTAACCACTCCACTCCATCTCCTTGAAAACTCTCAAATATAGCATTAGTGTATGTTTGATTTCACTTCCAAAGAGACGCAACGTGAATGCAGTGATATTTAGCTTCCATGTTTGGTAAGTAAATTTTATATTTTTACCACCAACAACATGAATCCTGTGACGTCATTGCTAAACCAAATGCAGCTTTAAAGTTTACTTTTTTTTTTTTTCAATTTACTTTTTCGAAATTTTTATATTTAATAGATAAATATTTTACAAAAATCTTTATACTATGAGATGAAATAAAATATAATTGAGTGAATCACAATTATGGTCCATAGAATTATAGGACGGTGGCAAGTTGGCCTCAAATTGAGAAAAGTTCATTAAGTTAGTCCAATTTGGTGATGTTTTTAAATTTGAAGACCATGATGTAACGGACTTTTTTCAGTTTGGGAGACATTTTTGCTCATTTATTAATGTGAGGGACTAACTTGCCACTACCCTATAATTTCATATACCAAAATGGTGATTCTTTCAATATAAATTTATATTCATAAGGGTATAAATTTATATTTACATCTCGCTATATAAACTATAAAGCATATATTAGTAAATAACTCTTAGGATACATGTTTGAGTTTGACTTATTTAAATAAAATTTTAACTGGTATGTATTGTCAGTGTAAACTTTTTACATCATCAATGTTATTTATTGTATAAGTGACTTTTGACTACATTAAGGTTTTTTACTATATTAAAACTTTGGTTGACCACATTAAATCTTTATGACTATAGTGATTAATTTTTTTGACTACATTAATTTTTTTCACTATAATAATACAATCAGTTGAGTTTAATGATAAAATAAGAAACTTTAACATATGGCACACCCATTGCATCAATGCCATGTATTTCTCCACTACTCTACCTTTTGTGGATTCTCCTCCTACTAGTATATATATAGATCACTTTCATAAACCACAACATAGAAAACCTTTCTCTTTTCCTTTGTAAATCAAGCTGAGTTACAATGGAAACGACTTCATTTAAGATGATGACGCTGTTGATGGTGTTGCTTGTTGTTATTGTCATTACAATGATGGGAAGTGCTCAAGGGACGAGAATTGTAGAACAAAGGTATTGTGTCTGCTGTTGCCCATCATTCCCTATGTGTTGTCCTACTCCAAACCTCAATGACATCATAAAGCCGTAAAGCTTTACAGCTCTTTCTTTAGTTCTACAATAAGCAATCAGGTTTAATGAAAACCCCTTCATTATGTAATAAAACAATTTACAAAATATAAATGAGAAATTGTGATTTTATTTGTTTGAAATTTTTATGGATTAGCTTGGTGGCTTGGTTAAATATTGCACATTTAATTTCCATGTCCAGGCGATACTTTAAGAAAGACTCTGAATTCCTAGCTTTGGATTCCTAGGTTACTTCATAAAGTGCATAGTTTAAAGATTGGCTATTTTTTAAGTTTGTACAAAAGCAATAAATAAAGGGAAATAATTTAAAAAAAAAACCTAATGAATAATGAAGAAATTAGTGGTGACTTAAAGGAATTGGTATCAGATGGCCTGACGGTAACATGTTATGATACCTACAAGCCAATGTGTAGGGTAGGTTTGTGCGAGATGGATCTTGCAGAGTCCCTAGAAAGAACCTTGGAGAATTCTAGTTGTGATGTAGAGATTGGTTCAGAAATCAAATGTTATGATATTCATTGGTACAATGACAATGTAATTAACAAGGATGATCTTTTATATTGTCATTAACCTATTCTTGAAAGTTAGTACGTTCATTCACTGATATTTCAAGGAATAGTAAACGTTTTGATGTGATGCTGAACTTGTCATTTGGTATGAGGCTTCATCATGTATCAAATTTGCAGTTAATCTGGTGATATAAAAAATTTGACACGAGGCAAATTGAAAGATTGTATTTGACTGGTTTAAAAATACAATTATTGTCCTAAACTAATTTAGGCTATGTTTGGGAGAATGGAGTGGCGAGGGTGGTTTGTGTGAATCAAAAACATAATCCCTTAGGAAATAAAACATCAATCTTAAACAAAATGAAACATAAACCCCAAAACCCCGATGTCACATATCAGATGGTAACCAAAATCCGAAAAATACATCGGAAATAACTATGTAAAATCTAAAGTCCTAAACTACGAGCGAACGAGCGATCTTCTCGGAGTCACATCTCAACATGCTGCTCACCCTCCTCTGCATAAACCGAAGATACATGCAAATAAACAATAGAAGATGGGGTTAAGGCATCTTATGTTTGTTAAGGCTTAATTAGACTATCAATCTTATCTTTAATTTGCTTGATGCCTTATTTCATCATTGGAGACAGTTTGTCAAACTAATTCCCTTTGAAATCATCCTTTGGCGAACGTCTTGTAGTACGTTGAATACTCTTAGAGTTAAAAACTATCCAAGGAAATTCTAGTGGAAGGTGCAACTTTATTAGATTCATGTTTGTAAATGTGTATTGGCCATGCATTTTTACATTCACGAACCTAATTGAAGAATATTTTTCCATACGGGATGTTCCTATATCTTTCAATTTGATGAAATTCTTCTTTAAGCTTTTGAGAATGTGAAAATCAAGAAACTTCTTTTCATGAAAATTTCTTTCCGAAATCTACAAGACCTTGCCTTATTATGGTTCGAAAGGATTTGTCATCTTTGATCAACTTTACCCTACATATCCTTCCAAATATCATTGACATGTTACCTATCTCATTAGTCGTGAGGATGGGTATCTGATTTATATCTGGATTCCAGAGTTAGTCGAGTACAGTGAAAGAGAGATAACTTAACACTTGAAACATTCCATGTCAAGAAGTTAGTTTTACGGTGGATTTCGTTATTAGTTCACCGAAGGACCGCTGAGAGATTCGTTTTGTTTAGAGTGACCGTGGACAAGCTGACGAAGTTAACATCCTTCTTATCATTAAAATCCACTATGCAGTGGACAAACTAACCGACATGGGTATTAGAGGACTGACCAGACTCCATGGAATACCTTAAAATTACGTTTCAAAGTGAGGAGCCGATGTTTACCAATGTTGTCAGGTAAAATCCGCTCTAAATGTTGAGGGCCGAGCTGAGATTGATTTCAACAGACCACTCTCGACTCGAGTGGACGAGCGATAAAAATAATCGTTGTTGACAAGTGACTCCAAATACAAGGGGGGGGGGGGGTGAATTGTGATTTTTCAAAACTTGATAAAGTTGAGACCTTTCTGTTATAAAAAATACTTGTTGAAATCAATTAATAAAAGTGTGTGCAAGTAAAAATGTTTTTTAGAAAACAAAGTGAAAAGAAAAAGAGTTAAGGGTAAGAAAACTGACACGGTAATGTATCGTGGTTCAGCCACAGACTATGTAACATCCTATCTTTCGGGAAATTAAATATCTTAATTAGATGGGAGTGAGGGTTAGATAAATCTAAAAAATTATTTAAGAATCCAAACATATATGCAAGTTCAAAATAAAATCCAAGCAACCCAAATTTTTCTGTAGGTAAACACCTCAAGCAAGTACGTCAAAAACCCCCTATTGGAAGCACCTCAATTTAAATTATTAATTAAGGTGGTTTATCATCAATAACATTAAAAGATAATTAGTCATAGATATAAATCTTAATCATAGCTAGATGATTATAATTAAGTTACTCAATTTTTACTCATTACTAGTAAATAGTACTAGTCTTAATTAATTATACCCTAGTTACAAGTTTTAACCAAATTAAATTAACTCAAATAAACTTTTAGGCTTAGGATCGGGGGTATACGGCAGTTTATTAAATCCTTGACACCTCCACCTTCAATTTTGCCGCTTGTTAATGAGAAGGCACCTCCTGCTTGGTCTTGTGGTAAAGTCAGACAAATCTTCAGCATGTTTATGATAGCCCAATGGTGATGCCTCCTACCGCCTTTCCTTTCCTTAATTAATGCAACTTTTGGCCAATTCATGACCAGCCAAGAACCATGCAAGATGCTTGCTCTCATTGCCATAAAATCACGCCACTTAAGTCTAGTGTAGCATGGGTGAGTCACCTTATTCCACCATAATGGATGCTAGTATATAAGTTAAGGTAAACTAAGTTAAAAAAAGAAGAAGAAGAAGAAGTCAGAAGGTGAGGAGACCACGTGAAACAGAAGAGAAAGAAAAGAGATAATTTAAAGATAGAGATAGGGAGCGTTAGGAGAGTTAGAGAGAGAGAGGTCGTGAGAGGAACAAAAATTCCGGAGAGAGTTCCGGTCAATCCGTTCATCCTATCAAAATTCTGATTATACCGTTGTGATCCTCATGACGTCCACTTCATTATACTATATTTCTTTTCTTGATTAGGCTAAGGTAAGCCTATGTCCTTTTTATGCCAAAATGTCGTCGGCGACGGTATTGAGGTTATCTTTCAATTCATGTATCGATTTCCAATTCCGTCTTCAGATTTGGATTATACGTAACGTGTGCTTCACAATGATGTGTTCAGGTGAATTTTTGGAGCCCCAGAGGGTGCAGAACTGTGCGTGGCAGATTTGAGGGAGTATAGGGAGTGTCCGTTTCGTTACTCCAGAGCTAGCCTAAGACCTCTCAGGTGGGGGAAAGAAACTATTTAACGTCGGAAACGGCACGATTACATTTAATTAGATAATGGCGTAGGGCGACCCAAACCCTACACGAGAGCGAGTAATGGACAATGTCTATACCACATTGGGAACTACTCAGTGGTACCAATGATGATATAGAAATTGTGCGTTTATCATCGTTACGCTGCATACATAGATTATTTTATTACGTGATGATTGCATGTTTGACTGGTTGATGTGAATTTGATATTTGATATATGATATCATGAGTGTGGTAATTATTTTAGAAGTGTTTATACTTATTATTATTATTATTATTATTATTACTACTACTACTACTACTACTATTACTGAGATTATTATTATTATTATTATTATTATTATTATTATTATTATTATTATTATTATGATCATCATTATTATTATTATCATTATTATTATTATTGTTGTGATTATTATTATTATTATTATTGTTGTTGTTGTTATTTTGATATTTATTATTTGGAAATGATGATTATAATGACATGATGAGTGTTATGATTGTGCTTAGAAGATTGAGTAGATCATAAGTTATGTTGAGACACGAGGATGTATTTGGGGATTGCATACGATATGTGGTAGCAGTGCCCAACCGAGATAATTATCGTGAGATGAGGTTGAGATTCATGAGATGAGATTATTTTGAGGTTATCTATGAGATTAGGATGACCGGTTAAGGCACTAGGGGGTGACCTGAAACATGGTCTGTGATATGAGGGACCTGAAACATGGTCGAGTGGGGTCTATGCCCCGGAGGGAAAATTCCCGGGGATAGGCTAACTGCAGACCGTCCAGAGATGATTTCATTTTAGTCGCAGCTATAGTTCACGTGTTGCATGAGCATCCTGGATTGTGGTCCAGAGGTGTGCACCGGGTTGTGTAGCTACAGTGCCATTGCTTTGCGTGGGCACCCTCCATCCACAGACGAAGGTGTGCGCCGGGGACTCTGGGACGTGTCGACTATATTGCTGTGATATCCGGATATGGCCGATACCTGAGGAGATTACTCATACAGCATTTGCATTGCATCATGATGGAGGGTAGAGGAAAGATCCTAGATGTGGATTGAGGATGATTGCGTTACATATATTTATACTTGGGAGACAGATGTTTAGTGTGCCATTGTTTAATTAAATGTGGCTAAACCCTTTCTACGTTTGATGTTATATGGCTTCTTATCCCCTTTTCTTTTGCTGTGTGTTATGTATATACGCGTTTTGTACTTCAGACTCCGACAGAGCAGATGGCGCACTGGGACCACCCATGGATTACCCAGGATCCAGAGTTACCCCTCTCGGGGACCTGTGAGGTGGAGTGCTTAGACCCGCATGGGTGGGTTGTGGACCCGGTCGCTCGTTTTGCGGTATATACGGGTCCTGTGTCCATCACTACGGGGCTTGGGCATGGAGCGCCCATCGGATTTGTTGGCATGTTTCGTTTCTGCATGACATTCCCATTTCCAATAGGACAACCTGATGGACACGTACCACCGATGCCGCCTATGTTCGGGATGGCCCCTGTACCCTTCATGGTACCTCTTGATGCCTTGGTACCCGGATTTGTACCCGCACCTGCACCCGCACCAGCGCCGGAGCCCGAATTGGCACCTATTCTAGAGGAGGACCCAATTGCACCCGCTCAGGACCTACCAGTTGCCCCCCGCTCCGGGCCTGGCACCCCTTCCTGAGGTACCCGCACCCCCCAAAGGTTCGTGCTACGGTTTCTGAGTCTTCGCGGGTATCTTCTAGACGACTACATCCTCGGGATAGCAGACTCTACAGGCAGAGGTTTCAAGGGCAACCGGCCAGGAGTTCTTCCAGTGATAGCGGAGGAGTGTCCGGACCTGCCGGACCTCAGGATGCAGACGAGGGTGGTAGTGTATGATGGCTCGGGCCAGTGTCATCAGTATAGGTGTGGGTGAGGGTTTACTGTATTTTTGAAGAGGGGATGGGGTGTGGAGTGCATCAGTGAGGCTTTTCATTTTGGCTTTTGATGTATTTTGTTGATGTCACTAGCTTGGGGATATATCGGGATCCTATAGAGGGGAATCCCTTGACAACAGCACTGGCATGTATGTATATAATTATTGTTATGTGCGATATGTATGTTTACATATGTGTTTATAATATTAAGTTTTAAATTTTCCGCTGTTTTAATATACTCGCTTAAACGATAATAACGAAATTAGGTCTTAATATTTTGGGTTTTCTTTAATGGGACGTCGGGGCGTCTCATTTAGTGGTATCAGAGCAGTTCGGTTCTGGAATGGACTGTGAGCACTGTGATTAGGGTGAACTGGCCATTTAGTTGAATCCACATCGGATAACAACTATGCTTAGAAGTTGGATGGTGAGTCTGATGCGACATCTCTTTGGCATGTAGTATTTATATTCTAGTTTTATGTAGTATTATATGTCATATTGATGGGGGCTAATGATTTCTTTTAACGGGATCATGGCTCGAGGCCGAGGTCGAGGACGTGGCAGACGGGGTGGTGGTAGAGCGATAGGGGGTGTAGAGGATGAGCCCCATCAGCAAGAGACGGATTGGAGGTGGAGGAGAGTCCGCCGAGACTCTTCGGACTATCCACGAGTTTGCATTCATTTTGTTACAGCAGGCGCAGCAGAATGCTCAGAGGGTACAGAGAGAGGCAGAGCTACAGGAGCAACATGATATGAGGATAGCCGCCGATGTTGAGGATGCATGATTGGCTACCTTTCTCAAAGGTAAGCCACTACAGTTTGGTGGAGAGTATGATCCATAGCGAGCAGAGTGGTGGATTCAGGAGCTCGAGAAGATCTTTGATACTATGAGATGCATAAATGATAGGAAGGTGACCTATGCCGCCTTCATGATGACCGGAGGGGGCTGAGTCATGGTGGAGAGGCAAGAGCAGATTACTAGAGGTTGAGGGCAGACTCATCAGTTGGGAGCTGTTCAGAGAGTGTTACTTTGAGAAGTACTTCCCGCGATTAGTCAAACACGAGAAGGAGAGAGAGTTCATGAGTCTCCAGCAGGGAGACAGGTCTGTTGGTGATTACGTGGCCAGATTCGAGGCCCTGATATAGTTTTCTGAGTACTACCAGAGGTTTCCAGATGAGGACTAGATGTGCCGGAGATTCGAGGAGGGTTTACGGCATGAGTTGAGGAGGGCTATAGCGCCCTTGGATATTTTGAGCTTTCCAGAGATGGTGGAGAGGGCCAGTGCTATTGAGAGCATGGACAGGAGGCAGGCTGTAGAGCAGAGATAGCAGCGTAGTGGGGGTCCTATCAGAGCAGGTCATCAGAGGAGAGGTGATGGAGGTTCTCAGTGGAGGAGAGGACCATACGTTAGACTAGGATAGAGCACTCAGACATCTGTACCATCAGTACCAGTTACCAGAGAGGGCCAGCAGTCGAGGGCCCCAGTGTGTTTCAGATGCAGAGGTCCACATTATATCAGGGATTGTACAGATAGATCTGGTTGCTATGTCTGTGGCAAACTAGGTCATTTTACTAGGGATTGTAGACAGAGAGCGATACAGCAGCAGCCAGCAGCAGGCATAGGAGCTGCTAGTTTCAGAGGGAGCTGAACATGAGACAACGTAGATGGATGGAATTCATTAAGGACTATGAGTTTGATCTTCAATACCATCCAGGAAAGGCTAATGTTATGGCGGATGCACTAAGTCGGAAATCCTTGCACGTATCCGCAATGATGGTGAAAGAGATGGAGTTGCTTGAACAGTTTAGAGATTTGAACCTAGGTATGGATTTGAATGAGGATAGAATATGTTTAGGTATGATCACCATCAGTAGTGAGTTTTTGAGAGACCTTAAGATTAAGCAGGGTCAGGATGAATATTTGGTGGATGTGAATCGAGGTATAGATGAGGGTAAGGTTTCAGAGTTTAGGAGAGGATCAGATGGAGTGTTAAGGTTTAAGGATCGAATATGTGTGCCAGAGAACTTAGAGATTAGGAAGATGATCTTAGAGGAGGCACCTAAAAGTAAGCTGAGTTTCCACCCAGGAGCCACCAAGATGTACCAAGACTTGAAGAAGATGTTTGGGTGGCTAAGGATGACGAAAGAAGTGGCGGAATATGTTCTATCATGTTTGGTATGTCAGAAAGCTAAGATAGAGCATCAAAAGCCCGTCGGGTTGTTGCAGTCCTTGGATATCCCAAAGTGGAAATAGGATAGTATAGCGATGGACTTTGTGGTTGGATTACCACGAACTCCGAAGAGGTTTGATGCGATTTGGGTTATCATTGATAGGTTGACGAAGTGTACTCACTTCTTACCTATTGGTGAAAGCTATAGTCTTGAAAGGTTGACCCAGATTTATATCAAGGAAGTAGTGAGGTTGCACGGTGTGCCGTCGAGTATTGTCTCCGACCGAGATCCTAGATTTACATCTAGATTTTGGAGACAGTTACACGATGCTTTGGGAACAAAGTTGCGGGTGAGTTCTGCTTATCATCCTCAGACGAATAGACATTTTGAGAGAACAATTCAATCGTTGGAGGATCTTTTAAGAGCTTGTGTGTTGGAACATGTTGGCAGTTGGGATGAATTCCTACCATTGATTGAGTTCACATACAATAACAGTTTCCACAGTAGCATCGGGATGGCACCGTATGAGGCTCTGTATGGGAGAAAGTGTAGGACTCCATTATGTTGATATGAGACTGGCGAGAGCCAAGTGTTGGGTCCTGATGTGGTACAACAAACAACAGAACAAGTTAGGAAAATAAGAGAGAAAATGAAGGAAGCCCAGGATCGACAGAGAAGCTTCGGTAACAAGAGGAAGAGACCCTTAGAGTTCCAAGAAGGTGATCACGTGTTCTTGAGAGTCTCTCCGAAGACCGGAATTGGCAGAGCTATAAAGTCTAGAAAGCTCACTCCCCGATTCATTAGACCATTTCAGATTCTTCGACGAATTGGTCTAGCAGCTTACCAGATAGCCTTACCGCCTTGCCTTTTCAACCTTCACGATGTCTTCCATGTTTCCCAATTGAGAAAATATTACCCTAATCCTTCTCATGTACTTAAGCATGAATCTATACAACTCCGAGAGAATCTAGAATATGAGGCTTTACCGATTAAGATCGCAGATAGAAGGATTAAAGAACTCCGTGGTAGACAGATTCCTTTGGTTAAAGTCATTTGGGATGGGGTTACTGGAGATTCTACGTGGGAGCGCGAGGCGGATATACAGTAGCAGTATCCACATCTTTTGAGGTACGTAAATTCCGAGGACGGAATTTCTTTTAAGTGGGTAGTAATGTAACATCCTATCTTTCGGGAAATTAAATATCTTAATTAGATGGGAGTGATGGTTAGATAAATATAAAAATTTATTTGAGAATCCAAACATATATGCAAGTTCAAAATAAAATCCAAGCAACCCAAATTTTTTAGTAGGTAAATACCTCAAGCAAGTACGTCAAAAACCCCTATTGGAAGCACCTCAATTTAAATTATTAATTAAGGTGGTTTATCATCAACAACATTAAAAGATAATTATTCATAGATATAAATCTTAATCATAGCTAGATGATTATAACTAAGTTACTCAATTTTTACTCATTATGAGTAAATAGTACTAGTCTTAATTAATTATACCCTAGTTACAAGTTTTAACCAAATCAAATTAACACAAATAAACATTTAGGCTTAGGGTCACGGGTATACGGCAGTTTATTAAATCCTTGACACCTCCACCTTCAATTTTGCTGCTTGTTAATGAGAAGGCACCTCCTGCTTGGTCTTGTGGCAAAGTCACACAAATCTTCAGCATGTTTATGATAGCCCAATGGTGACGCCTCCTACTGCCCTTCCTTTCCTTAATTAATGCAAATTTTGGCCAATTCATGACCAGCCAAGAACCATGCAAGCTGCTTGCTCTCCTTGCCATAAAATCATGCCACTTAAGTTTAGTGTAGCATGGGTGAGTCACCTTATTCCACCATAAAGGATACTAGTATATAAGTTAAGGTAAACTAAGTTAAAAAAAAAAAAAGAGAGAAGAAGAAGTCAGAAAGTGAGGAGACCACGTGAAACAGAAGAGAAAGAAAAGAGATAATAGAAAGATAGAGAAAGGGAGCCTTAGGAGAGTTAGAGAGAGAGGTCGTAAGAGGAACAAAAATTCCGAAGAGAGTTCCGGTCAATCCGTTCATCCTATCAAAATTCTGATTATACCGTTGTGATCCTCATGACGTCTACTTCATTATACTATCTTTCTTTTCTTGATTAGGCTAAGGTAAGCCTATGTCCTTTTTATGCCAAAATGCCGTCGGCGACGGTATTGAGTTTATCTTTCAATTCATGTATCGGTTTCCAATTCCGTCTTCAGATTTGGATTATACGTAACGTGTGCTTCACAATGATGTGTTCATGTGAATTTTTGGAGCCCCGGAGAGTGTAGAACTGTGCGTGGCAGATTTGAGGGAGTATAGGGAGTGTCTGTTTCGTTACTCCAGAGCTAGCCTAAGACCTCTCAGGTGGGGGAAAGAAACTATTTAACGTCAGAAACGGCACGGTTACATTTAATTAGATAATGGCGTAGGGCGACCCAAACCCTACACGAGAGCGAGCAATGGACAATGTCTATACCACATTGGGAACTACTCAATGGTACCAATGATGATATAGAAATTGTGCGTTTATCGTCGTTACGCTACATACATAGATTATTTTATTACGTGATGATTGCCCGTTTGACTGGTTGATGTGAATTTGATACTTGATATATGATATCATGAGTGTGGTAATTATTTTAGTAGTGTTTATACTTATTATTATTATTATTATTATTATTATTATTATTATTATTATTATTATTATTATTATTATTATTATTATTATTAAGATTATTATTATTATTATTAATACTACTACTACTGTGATAATAATAATAATAATAATAATAGTAATAATTATTATTATTATTATTATCATGAGTATTATTATTATTGTCATTATTATCATTATTATTATTATCATTATTATAATCTTGTTGCACCGGGCAACAAACATGCATGAACCATTTCACGAAGTATGTGTCCAGATAACCCAAAGTCTCGAAAATTAGCTCTCGGTCTTCCGGTTATTATTACTGTGATTATTATTATTATTATTACTATTACTATTATTATTATTATTATTATGAGTATTATTATTATGAGTATTATCATCATCATCATCATCATCATCATTATTATTATTATATTTTAATATTTATTATTTGGAAATGATGATTATAACGACATGATGAGTGTTATGATTGTGCTTAGAAGATTGAGTAGATCATAAGTTATGTTGAGACACGAGGATGTATTTGGGGATTGCATACGATATGTGATAGCAGTGCCCAACCGAGATAATTATCGTGAGATGAGGTTGAGAATAATGAGATGAGATTATTTTGAGGTTACCTATGAGATTAAGATGACCGGTTAAGGCACTAGGGGGTGACCTGAAACATGGTCTGTGATATGAGGGACCTGAAACATGGTCAAGTGGACCTGAAACATGGTCGAGTGGGGTCTATGCCTCGGAGGGAAAATTCCCAGGGATAGGCTAACGGCAGACCGTCCAGAGATGATTTCATTTTAGTCGCAGCTATAGTTCATGCGTTGCATGAGCATCCTGGATTGTGGTCCAGAGGTGTGCACTGGGTTGTGTAGCTATAGTGCCATTGCTTTGCGTAGGCAGCCTCCATTCGCGGATGAGGGTTTGCGTCGGGGACTCTGGGACGTGTCGATTATATTGTTGTGATATCCGGATATGGCCGATACCTGAGGAGATTATTCATACAGCATTTGCATTGCATCATGATGGAGGGTAGAGGAAAGATCTTAGATGTGGATTGAGGATGATTGGGTTACATATATTTATACTTGGGAGACAGATGTTTAGTGTGCCGTTGTTTAATAAAATACCCTTTCCACGTTTGATGCTATATGGCTTCTTATCCCTTTTTCTTTTGATGTGTGTTATGTATATACACGTTTTGTACTTCAGACTCCAACAGAGCAGATGGCGCACTGGGACCACCCATGGATGAGCCAGGATCCAGGGTTCCCCCTCTCGGGGACCTGTGAGGTGGAGTGCTTAGACCCGCACGGGTGGCTTGTGGACCCGGTCGCTCGTTTTGCAATATATACGGGTCCTGCGTCCATCACTACGGGGCTTGGGCAGGGAGCGCCCATCGAATTTGTTGGCACGTTTCGTTTCTGCATGACCTTCCCATTTCCAATAGGACAGCCTAATGGACACATACCACCGATGCCGCCTATGTTCGGGATGGCCCCTGTACCCTTCATGGTACCTCTTGATGCCATGGTACCCAGATTTGTACCCGCACCCGCACCAGCGCTGGAGCCCGAATTGGCACCTATTTCGGAGGAGGACCCAGTTGCCCCCGCTCAGGGCCTACCAGTTGCCCCCACTCCGGGCCTGACACCTCTTCCTGAGGTACCCGCACCCCCAGAGGTTCGTGCTACGGTTTAAGTCTTCGCTTGTATCTTCTAGACGACTACATCCTCGGGATAGCAGACTCTACAGGTAGAGGTTTCAAGGGCAGTCGGCCAGGAGTTCTTCAAATGATAGCGGAGGAGTGTCTGGACCTGCCGGACCTCAGGATGCAGACGAGGGTGGTAGTGTATGATGGCTTGGGCCAGTGTCATCAGTATAGGTGTGGGTGAGGGTTTACTGTATTTTTGGAGACAGGACGGGGTGTGGAGTGCATCGGTGAGGCTTTTCATTTTGGCTTTTGATGTATTTTGTTGATGTCACTAGCTTGGGGATATATCGGGATCCTACAGAGGGGAATCCCTTGACAGCAGCACTGTCATGTATGTATATAATTATAGTTATGTGCGATATGTATGTTTACATATGTGTTTATAATATTAAGTTTTAAATTTTCCGTTGTTTTAATATACTCGCTTAAACGATAATAACAAAATTAGGTCTTAATATTTTGGGTTTTCTTTATTGGGACGTCGGGGCGTCTCAGACTACCCACGCGCCCTACGTCCAGTCCCCAAGGCAATACCACCAAGGTTTTTCAGTCAATCCCTAGCTTTTAAAACAGGTGCAGCTAAAACCTTTACAAAGAAACTCTTCACAGACGAGGGACAATACGATCCCAGTGATAGAGTCTCAAAAATGTGAGATAACGACTCACAAAAGTTTACCAAAACGATTACAATCAGAAAGCACTCAAAAGTGTAGATATAACACAAATTGAAGCACAACAACAATCACCTATATGGTGTGTATGCCTCTCTCAAGTAATAGATTGATATGCAAGTGTAAGAGTATGAGAGTGGTATAGAGTTTTGTTCAACAGTATAGAAAGCTTGGAGAAAATGTTCACAAAATTTCGTTCAGGTGTTGGATTTTTTTCTCTGTAAAATACCAATATATATATATATATATATATATATATATATATATATATAAATATATATATTTGAAGATTAGGTCAAAACTCTTGAAAACTCATTTTTTATGAACGATAATCGATTATTAGAGAAGCATAATCGATTATTTTAACCAAAGTCAAAAGGCGCATGAAGAAACAGTCACGTAATAATCGATTACATAGTCTCGGTGAAAAAGCTCAGACTTAATCAACTAAGCATAATCGATTAATATTTCAAATTTTAAACTCAATGGCTAAGACAGAATCAAATCTCCATTAAAGCACATTTAAGCCATTTAAATTCTGAGTTTAAAATGTGTTGAAAATATACATAATCGATTACCATAATTGATTATATCAGTTTAAATTTGAATTTTCAACAGCCAACAACTCTATCATGTAAAGACTCAATTAAGCGTAATTAAGAGCTGAATAATCGATTACCATAATCGATTATCCCTGTTTGAATTTTGAATTTCAAAAACCTAACAACTCTGTTATTTTGGAAACTCATTTAAGCACATTTAGGAGCTGTATAATCGATTACCATAATCGATTATCCTTCGAGTAAAATGGTTTTTGAAAATCTTTTAAGGTCTTAAAAAGTTGTGGCAAAATTAATTTCGAAGACCTTTTTCAAAGCGGATTTTTGTGTGTGTGTGATTTATTTTTAACCTTTGAGAGACACACACCCATTTACACTTTATCAAAAACAAACAATACAGTAAAAGAAAATTTCCCTTTTATCCTTTGTATTTGTTTGTTTGGTGCTTTCCACGCTTTTTACAATTTGATCCTGCTAGCTTTGGATTTTGCGTGTTGGTCCTTGAACTTGAAATTCTCCTTTTGCTCATCATCAAAACCAAAATACCTGTCCAGGCATATATATCCACAAACTTCCCGTTTTTTGATGATGACAAACATCTCATGAGGGAAATTCTAAATAATAGAGTTAGAGCAATAATAATAAATATATCTCATTTAACAAATTTTACTCGACTCCCCCTTAAGCATGCAATCATAAATATCAATAGCAAAATTAGAACAATAATATATATGTATGTGTGTATATATATATATATATATATATATATATATATATATATATATATATATATATATATATATCACATTTTAACAATTTTGCTATACTCCCCCTTATACATGCAATTAAGTAATTTGAAATTTCTCTTCTTTCTTTTATAAAGTTTCATATATCAAATATATCTCCCCTTAATCGTTCACATATGTACTTCCCCTTTATCATTCACTCATGTTGATTCTCCCCCTTGTGTCATTATCCAAAAGCGGGAAGAGCATTGTAGCATAGTCATGGCATATATCCAACAAGTTAATTATGTCAAATGTAGATCATAGAGTATACCATGCAGAATTAAGTCACGTAACTGCGGAAGCAAACAAAATTCCAGGAAGAATAGGATTAAGAATGTCAAATAGAAGGGAACGGTGCGAAAACATATTTTATTGTCATCTTTGACTCATAATCGATTAATATGATCGATTATTTGCTCTCTGGATTAAGTTTTATGAGATAATCGATGTCCATAATCGATTATTACTACTCTGTTAGGATTCCTCGAAAATCTAGTGGTTTTTTAATCGATTCCTCTAATCCATTATTCCTTTTCTGTTGATTTTTCTTGAATGGCCAGTGATTCCATAATCGATTACTCTAATCGATTGTTCTTTCTTTATTTTGGGAAATGAAAAATTTTTCTTGGCATAATCGATTAGTATAATTGATTATTATCTCTCTGTCTACACACATAATAAACATGTTAGTAAGTAACAAAGTGCAGTGTACAAACTTCAATTTGTGCATGATGGATCCAAAATTCCTAGTTCAGTTCTTATAAAAAAGAAACTTTCTTTAGATAGGGGTTTAGTAAAGATATTCGCTAGTTGTTTAGATGTTTCCACAAACTCTACTGTGCAATCACCCTTTTGAACATGATCTCTAATGAAGTGATGCCTAATCTCAATGTATTTAGTTCTTGAGTGATAATATAAGATTCTTTGTGAGGTTTATGGCACTTGTGTTGTCACATTTGATAGGTACTGTATTAAGCTTAATGCCATAGACATTCAATTGTTGCTTCATCCATATTATTTGTGCACAACAACTGCCCGCTGCAACGTACTCCGCTTCAGCGGTTGATAATGCCACACTTGCTTGTTTCTTGCTATGCCAAGAAACTAAAACATTCCCTAGTAAATGGCATGTTCCACTAGTGCTCTTTCGGTCTAGCTTGCATCCCGCAAAATCAGAATTCGAATACCCAAATAGGGTACAGTCAACCCCTTTGGGATACCATAAACCCATATTTTGTGTGCCAATTAAATATCTCATGATGTGTTTTATTGCAGTGAGATGTGATTCTTTTGGGTTTGATTGAAAACGTGCACACATGCACACACTAAACATAATATCAGGGCGGCTAGCAGTAAGATAGAGAAGGGATCCGACCATACCTCTACATTTACTCACATCTACTGATTTACCATCTTCATCCTTATTAATATTAAAAGATGTGCTCATGGGAGTTGATATTTCCTTTGAATTGTTCATCCCAAACTTCTTGAGTAGCTCTTTACAATACTTGGATTGGTTGATAAATGTTCCTTCCTTTGCTTGCTTGATTTGTAATCCAAGAAAGTAATTGAGCTCTCCCATCATTGACATTTTGAAATCACTTTTCATAGATTTAAAAAATTCCTTGCATAAAGCTTCGTTAGTTGCACCAAATATGATGTCATCCAGATAAATTTGCACAAGTAAGATGTCATGCTTTTTATTTTTGATAAAAAGAGTGGTATCAACTTTTCCTCTTTGAAAATCATTTTCCAACGAAAATTTACTCAATCGCTCATACCAAACTCTAGGAGCTTGTTTCAAGTCATATAAAGCCTTTTTCAATTTGAAAACATGATTTGGGAATTCAAAATTTGAAAAACCTGGAGGTTGATCCACATAAACTTCCTCTTGTATAAACCCATTTAGGAAAGCGCTCTTAACATCCATTTGAAAATGTTTGAAATCCATGATGCAAGCAAAAGCAAGAAGCATGTGAATAGCCTCTAATCTAGCTATGGGAGCATAGGTTTCATCAAAGTCTATGCCTTCTTGTTGACTGTATCCCTTTGCAACAAGCCTAGCTTTTTTTTAGTGATTATTCCATTTTCATCTAGCTTGTTACGAAAGACCCATTTAGTTCCAATGACTAATTGGTTTTTAGGTTTAGGGACTAATTCCCGAACATCATTTCTTTCAAATTGGTTCAGCTCCTCTTGCATAGCAAGAGTCCAATGTTCATCTACTATAGCCTCATCAATATTTTTAGGTTCAATTTGTGATACAAAGGCCATATAGTGACAAGCATGATTAAGAGAGTTTCGAGTTATTACCCCTTCAGAGATATCACCTATAATATTGTCAAGAGGATGGTATCTAGAAGTTCTCCATTCTCTTGGAAGGTCAGAATGAGGTGCCTCTTCTTCTTCTTCTTCTTGTGGAGGTGTTTGATCTACTTTGTCCTTCTCTTGAGTTTTTTTCTCCTCAAAGTCTATGCCTTCTTGTTGATTGTATCCCTTCACAACAAGCCTAGCTTTTTTTCTAGTGATTATTCCATTTTCATCTAGCTTGTTACGAAAGACCCATTTAGTTCCAATGACTAATTGGTTTTTTGGTTTAGGGACTAATTCCCGAACATCATTTCTTTCAAATTGGTTCAGCTCCTCTTGCATAGCAAGAGTCCAATGTTCATCTACTATAGCCTCATCAATATTTTTAGGTTCAATTTGGGATAGAAAGGCCATATAGTGACAAGCATGATTAAGAGAGTTTTGAGTTATTACCCCTTCAGAGATATCACCTATAATATTGTCAAGAGGATGGTATCTAGAAGTTCTCCATTCTCTTGAAAGGTCAGAATGAGGTGCCTCTTCTTCTTCTTCTTCTTGTGGAGGTGTTTGATCTACTTTGTCCTTCTCTTGAGTTCGTTTCTCCTCAAGATAAGTGTTACCCAAAATTTCTGCAAGATCATCAACACTTTCTTCCACTACAATTTTAGGGTTAGCCTCATCAAAAGCTACATGTACAGATTCTTCAATAGTCATTGTTCTCTTCTTATAAATTCTAAAGGCCTTACTAGAATTGGAATATCCAAGGAATATGCCTTCATCAGCTTGAGCATCAAATTTACCAAGGTTATCTTTACCATTATTTAAAACAAAGCACTTACATCCGAATACGTGAAAGTGGGAGATGTTAGGTTCCTTCCCTTGTAAATTTCATAGGGCGTCTGTTTCATAATAGGTCTTATGAAGACTCTAGTCATCACATATCATGCAGTGTTCACCGCATCTGTCCAGAAATACTTAGGAAGGCTGCTCTCAATGAGCATTGTCCCCGCTAGCTCTACTAGAGACCGATTTTTCCTTTCCACCACCCCATTTTGTTAGGGAGTCCTTGGTGAGTAAAAATTGTGCCCAATGCCATTTTCAGCACACAAAGCCTCAAATGACTCGTTTTGAAACTCACCACCATGATCACTTCGGATAGTTGCAATGTTTAATCCTGTTGTTGAACGAATCTGGGCAAGTATACACAGTCGTGCAAGTAATACGGTGGTGAGACCGGTTATCGTATCCACGGGGATTGGATGTCAAGTACCAATTCACAAACTCAGCAACTATCTAGACTAAACTAGAAATCAAAATAAACAAAACAGAAGGAATAAAATCTTTTTGTCTTTTTGGGGACTTTTAACAAACACTTGGAGTGCAAAAAGGATATGTTGGGACAAGACTTCACCAAACCTCTAGCTCATGTACTATCAGGACTAGATACCTCCCATTCATGCTTCAGATATTAAAATCAATCCACTAAATTACTCAAGCCCCGATTCCTCGGATGGCAAGAGCCTAAATCCACTAATAGACCCTAATTCCTTAGGTGGCCTAGATTAATGAATTTGCATTAAGATTAGGGATTACGCGATTACTAGTAAACCAAACTCCATTCCTAGATGCAAGGGTTACTAGGTGATTAAATTCAATTCCGGTTCTAATACGAATTTCCCAATTGCATATCAAAACACTAATCAAGTGACGGGGGTGCTAGCCACAACAAGCATTAAGCATGGAAAATTAATCACTAATACGAAGGCATGAACACAAAATAATCAATCAAGACAAATACATGATAATCAGTTTGATTACATCTAATCCCAACAAACTGGGATTAGCTACTCATAAAAGAGAAAGTCAAACCAGAAAAGCAGTAGAGAAAGGAAGAAAGGGAGAACTCCATTGAAGCTTCCCACTGTCGTCACAGCAACCCCCTAACTCAGCTCCCTCTTAGGGTTGGAACCCTAGTCCAGCCGCAGCCTCCAAGCGCCCCCCCTCAAAAACTCCTTCAATTCTGCCCTAAAACAGCAACTTATACCAATCAGACTCTGCGCGCACTCGCGAGGCGAGACCTGGCTCGCTAGACGAATGTTAAAAATCTGGTCTTCAGAGATTGGATCTCTCGCGAGGCGAAACCGAAAGGTTCTTCTCAAATATGCCCGTGATGAGCATCAGGTCCTGGGCGTGATGGCTTCTGGTCCTCAGACTCGCGAGGCGAGACATGGTTCGCGTGGTGAGACAGAAATGGTTGCATTCACTGGCACAGTCTGTCTTCAGTCTCGTGAGGTGAGTAGCCTCTCACGGGGAGAGCATTTCCTGTGACAGCTTCTGACTTTTGCCTTTTGCTCTTCTCAGTTTTCTTGATCATGGCCGTGATGGTCATCACGGCTAGGCCGTGATGGGCTCTGTTTGGCTCAATTCTTCACTTTTCAAGCTCTATTCCACCCAAGCTCCATCAAGGCTAATTCTGAGCATTTTTCCTTAAATTCCTGCAAAACAACACCAAGAAACCGCTTCACCCGTTCCAAGAGAAAAACTAACTAAAATCAAATATAGAATGCCTAATCTATATGAAAAATGCATGCAAAAATGCATATGAAACATCATGTAAAATCACACTATCAAATCACCCCAAGCTTATTCAATTGCTTGTCCTCAAGCAATCACTAAGGCCAGAAGATCAAAATAATCAGAGCATGGATAGTGAACCAAGAACCCGAGTAAATACTAATCCAAGTAGTAGGCATTTCAAACAATTCAGCAAGAGACAATCAATTCATGTCCAATTAGAGGCTTTGGTTTCTTGAATTCATGTTCTCACTGATTTGGGCACTCTATCTTACCTGAAGCTCACCCCAAGCTTGTTCATTTGCTTGGCTCTCTTTCTCACCTCACTCAAGTGTTAGGGACATAAGACAATTCGCACGATTTTCCTCAAGGGATGAATTCTACCATAGGCTTGACTATCAACCAAATCTCTACTTTATTAATGAAAACAATTAAGAATCAAGAGGTCTTTACTTTGGTTGTAACATGGCCATGGGATTAATCGTTAGGTGGGGAAATCAAGAAAAGGAAATTTTCAGAAGGGATAACAAAATATCAACATTGCAAAGCATGCACCTTCTAAAATACCTTTTTGGGTTTTGATTTATTTTTCCACCTTTCTTTTCTTTCTTTTTCTTTCATTTCTCATTTATTTTGGTCATCCCCTTCTCTATATATTTTTCTTTTTCTTTTGTTTTTCTTTTTGCTTGGAGAAGGGGAGATTTTTCAATTCAAGAGAAATATTTTTCTGATTCTTTCATCCCAAACTTTTTCAACTACCTTTTTACCCTTTTGTAATACTTTAGAAGGTCCTATCAACCATCATTCAACAAAGTAATTTATGGTACCAAGAAAAGTATTTAATTCTTTCAGGCTCAAAATTGGGCAACTAAGGGGTAGAATTTGTTCAATCAAAGCTCAGAAGGCCGGAAAAATACCTATTGCCTCAATCATTTTCAAAAATGTTTTCAAAAAATTTTTAAGCTTCAAAATGGTTTCAAGTCAAGTTCTAGAGAAAACAATCCCAGAGGAATAACACTCTAACACAAGGAATGGGGTAGATTTGGTGAGTACCCCTTTGGCTCAAAATCTCACATTTTAGTAGTTCAAAAATCAGTGAAAAACAGAAATCTATGAAACCATATGCTAATTTTCAACTATCACAGATCATCTCAAGCATTTTTATTTGCAGCCATATCACAAGAATGAAAAAAAAAATTGGGTTCAATAATTCACTATCTCAAGTTATTTGGCACTTAGTTCTCATAATTGGATGCATCATCTAAACAAGGGCAATCTAATTGTGTGATCATGCAAAGCTATCATGCAAAACTATATGAATGCAACATGCAAAATGCAAATGCAAAATACCCCTACCCCAAGCTTAAGAATGTACATTGTCCCCAATGTAAACAATCAAGTTGGAGAGAGGAAAGAAAAATTGGAACGACTTACCGAGGCGGTAGCGGGTGTTGGCTCACATGCCTAGTCAGGAGGAATTGCATGAAAATTGGGTCACGACCTTTTTGCTTCTCCTCCCTCCTTTCCCTGAAAACACTTAGCAAATTTATTAGTAAAAGAAAACTATTGATCTTCTCAAATTATTCAAGAGTTAAAAATCAAAATCAAAAACTAACTAAAGAGAAGGGTTAAGAAAAGTTGGGTTGCCTCCAAATAAGCGCTTCTTTAACGTCACTAGCTTGACAGGCTTCTTTCAATTAACCGGGGTCGGCTGGGCATAGAAGTGTAAGAGCAATTTTCTTCCATGGAACTCCTTTAAAGAGCTGATTTTGCTTATAAGGCCAACATTTGCGCTTCCGCTTTGCCCTTTTCACTCTGAGCTTCGTGGCCTTTTTCTTACTCCTTCCTGGCGGAAGTTCTGTTCTCACATGATGAGCAAACCCGACTTCAACACCATTGGATGCATATTTGTCTTGCAGACCTTCGAAGTTGTTTTCATGTTGAGCTCTTCCTTCTTAGTCTTGACAGCAAGTTGATTGGAACGAGCTTCCAAATTACCCAAACAGTCTTCTACTTCCTTCGCCTCTTCCTCATCAAGATTTTCAGTAGAACTCATGTTTACCTTCCCAAGAGTACAGTGGTGCTGATGTGCAAAGGCTTCTCTAGCCACTACGTCCACAACGTCCATGCGGAAACAATTCTCTTCGTCACTCGGGCAATGCATAGCTTCAAACACATTGAAAGTAACCTCTTCCTCTTGCACTCTGAATCGCAGCTGGCCTTTTTGTACGTCTATCAAAGCGCGACCGGACGCTAGAAAAGGTCTCCCCAATATGAGCGAAACTTCTACATCCTCCTCCATGTCTAAAATCACAAAGTCCGCTGGGAAGATAAACTTATCCACCTTTACCAGAACATCTTCCAGAATACCATAAGGATGCTTGATCGATCTGTCAGCTAGTTGCAATGCCATCCTTGTTGGTTTCACCTCTCCTCCTCCAAGCTTGTTCAAAATTGAAAGCGACATCAAATTGATACTCGCTCCCAAGTCACATAAGGCCTTCCTGATAGCAACACTCCCAATAGTGCAAGGGATTGTAAAACTACCAGGATCTTTCAGCTTCGGAGGTAGCTTCCTTTGAAGTATCGCATTGCACTCTTCAGTTAAGGCAACAGTTTCGCCTTCTTTAAACTTTCTTTTCTTCGTGAGCATTTCCTTCATGAATTTTGCATAATTGGGCATCTACTCTAGTGCTTCAGCAAAGGGTATGTTGATCTGTAGCCTCTTGAAAATGTCAAGGAACTTGGCAAACTGTTCTTCTTTCTCCTTTTTCTTGCTCAAGTGAGGATAGGGCAGCTTCACATAAGAGGGGATCACTTGAGGCTTGTCTCCATCTTTCAAAATCCGACTTTTAGTCCTCCTCAGAATTGAATTTTCATCCACTAGCTTCTCCCTCTTCTCTTTTTCACTGCACTTCCCTTCTTCCTCAACTACAACCTCTTTGACTTTTTCCTCTTCACTCACTTCTGTTTTTTCATCAACTCTCTGATTCTTCACCAAAGGCTCACCGCCCACATTCTCAAGACTTTTACCACTCCTCAAAACAATAGCATTGCAATGATCTTTAGGATTAGTTTGAGTGTTACCTGAAAAACTACTGCTAGATTGCTCCGCTAGGTGCTTTGCAATTTGTCCAACTTGAACCTCCAAGTTTTTTATAGAAGCATCAGTGTTTTTCTGGTTTGACATGGTCAATTGCATGAACTGATTGAGAGTGTTCTCCAAGTTAGAAATCCGGTCTTGAGGCGGTTGTGTAGGAAGAGGCTTGCTTGTTTGTCCGGCATCTTGCTTCCAACCAAAATTTGGTTGATTCCTCCACCCTTGGTTGCAGTTGTTAGGGAATTGGTTGTTGCCTTGCCGGCCATAGTTCCCCATATAATTAGCTTCCTCATGGGAACTAGGTGGTGCCTCACATCTTCCATTATCATGATCTCCTCCACAAAAATCACATCTCATTACCTGTTGTGGTGGCATGGTTGTCCCTTGAACAGTTTGGAGTTGTTGTGGGAGTTGAGCTAGTTGCTTGGTAAGAGACTCCAGTTGTTGTGTCATGAGCTTGTTCTGAGCCAACAGTGCAGTTTGTGAATCTAGCTCTAACACTCCCCTTCTTGATGTGGGACCCCGATCATGATGCATCAAGTAGTCATTAGATGCCATAGCCTCTATCAAAACCAATGCTTCCTATGCTGTCTTTGTGTTCATGGAACCTCCAGCTGAGGCATCCAACATATACCTGGTTGATGGCCTCAATCCATTACAGAAGGTTTGCATTTGGGTATGATCATCAAACCCATGATTTGGACATCTTCGGAGAAATTCCTTGAACCTTTCCCAGGCGTCATGCAGAGTCTCACCTTCTTGTTGAGCAAAACTTATGATGTCACCCCTTGTCTTTACAAATCTTGAGGTGGGGAGGAACCTTGCCAGAAATTTTGCCTCTAAGTCATCCCATGTAGTGAAGCTTCCCCTTGGTTGTGATTGGAGCCAAGACTTGGCTCTATCTCTTAGAGAGAAAGGAAACAACCTCAGGCGAATTGCATCATCGGAGGCACCATTTGTCTTCATCGTATCGCACAACTCTAGGAAATTGGAGACATGACTGCTAGGATCTTCCTTCTCCAACCCGGCAAACTGATTTTGTGAAACCATATTGATGAGAGTTGGCTTGATTTCAAAATTGCCAGTTGACATTTGTATTGGCATAGTCCCCAAGTGTCCTCCGGGGTGGAGCATCTTCACCATTACCTGCCATTATGAGTTCTTCTTGACAAGCTTGAGAGGTGGAAGTCTCTTGTTCTTCTCCTTGTTGTTCTAACAAATTCTGCTGTCATACTTGCCACCTATTCGCCCTAGCTGTTCTTTCAATTTCTGGGTCGTAGAGGAGTTGGTCAGCTGGGATAGTACCTCGCATACAAAAACAGTCTAGCAAGCAAGAGTGTTAGCAGTAAAGGTTAGCACACAACAGCAAACACACCAGAAAAATGACAGCAAAAACAGAACAGAAAATTATAATAGAAAAAATTTTATAACATAATTTTTTTTTGCTTAAATTAGTAACCAAAATGGATATGATAGTATTGAAACGCAGTCCCCGGCAATGGCGCCAAAAACTTGTTGAACGAATCTGGGCAAGTATACCCAGTCGTGCAAGTAATACGGTGGTGAGACCGGTTATCGTATCCACGGGGATTGGATGTCAAGTACCAATTCACAAACTCAGCAACTATCTAGACTAAACTAGAAATCAAAATAAACAAAATAGAAGGAATAAAATCTTTTTGTCTTTTTGGGGACTTTTAACAAACACTTGGAGTGCAGAAAGGATATGTTGGGACTAGACTTCACCAAACCTCTAGCTCATGTACTATCAGGACTAGATACCTCCCATTCATGCTTCAGATATTAAAATCAATCCACTAAATTACTCAAGCCCCGATTCCTCGGATGGCAAGAGCCTAAATCCACTAATAGACCCTAATTCCTTAGGTGTCCTAGATTAATGAATTTGCATTAAGATTAGGGATTACGCGATTACTAGTAAACCAAACTCCATTCCGAGATGCAAGGGTTACTAGGTGATTAAATTCAATTCCGGTTCTAATACGAATTTCCCAATTGCATATCAAAACACTAATCAAGTCATGGGGGTGCTAGCCACAACAAGCATTAAGCATGGAAAATTAATCACTAATACGAAGGAATGAACACAGAATAATCATTCAAGACAAATACATGATAATCAGTTTGATTACATCTAATCCCAACAAACTGGGATTAGCTACTCATAAAAGAGAAAGCCAAACCAGAAAAGCAGTAGAGAAAGGAAGAAAAGGAGAACTCCATTGAAGCTTCCCACTGTCGTCACAGCAACCCCCTAACTCAGCTCCCTCTTAGGGTTGGAACCCTAGTCCAGCCGCAGCCTCCAAGTGCCTCCAAGTGCCCCCCCTCAAAAACTCCTTCAATTCGGCCCTAAAGCAGCAACTTATACCCATCAAACTCTGCGCGCACTCACGAGGCGAGACCTGGCTCGCGAGGTGAATGTTAAAAATCTGGTCTTCAAAGATTGGATATCTCGCGAGGCGAAACCGAAAGGTTCTTCTCAAATACGCCCGTGATGAGCATCAGGGCCTGGGCGTGATGGCTTCTGGTCCTTAGACTCGCGAGGCGAGACATGGTTCACATGGCGAGACAGAAATGGTTGCATTCTCTGGCACAGTCTGTCTTCAGTCTCGCGAGGCGAGTAGCCTCTCGCGGGGCGAGCATTTCCTGTGACAACTTCTGACTTTTGCCTTCTGCTCTTCTCAGTTTTCTTGATCATGGTCGTGATGGTCATCACAGCTAGGCCATGATGAGCTCTGTTTGGCTCAATTCTTCACTTTTCAAGCTCTATTCCACCCAAGCTCCATCAAGGCTAATTCTGAGCATTTTTCCTTAAATTCCTGCAAAACAACACCAAGAAACCGCTTCACCCGAGAGAAAAACTAACTAAAATCAAATAAAGAACGCCTAATCTATATGAAAAATGCATGCAAAAGTGCATATGAAACATCATGTAAAATCACACTATCACCTGTCTTGTTTTGTATAACCTTGGCAAGTTTCCGAAAGGCATCAAAAGCATCATTTTTGTGAGAAATGAACAAGGTCTTTGTATAACGAGAATATTCATCCACAATGACAAGTCCATAGTAATTACCACCAAAGCTCATAGTTCTAGAAGGTCCAAATAAATTCATCTGTAAAAGCTGTAAAGCTCGGTTTGTAGAAACAACGTTTTTAGATTTAAAAGTGGCCTTTACTTGTTTTCCTTTTTGACAAGCATCACACATTTTATCTCTTTCAAAACGAAGCTTTGGTAAACCAATTACTAGGTCCTTGTGAACCAATCTATTTAGATGGTCCATGTGAACATGAGCCATCGTCCTATACCATAACCAAGTTTCATCCTCTTTACTCATTAGATAGCATGCATCATTTGAAGGTAGATCATCTAAACAAACCATATAGATATTTCCAATTCTTTGGCCAATTAGTTTAGTTTGATTATTAGCATTCATAACCTTGCATTTAGTATTGTCAAACACAACATTATAGCCTTTATCTCTTAGTTGACTTAAACTAAGCAAGTTATGTTTCAAACCTTCAACATAGAGAACATTTTCTACGGTAGGATTAGGACCTTTACCAACAGTCCCAATTCCCAAGATTCTACCTTTGTTATCATCACCTTAGAAGACATATCCACCTTTCTTTAGTGTGAGGGAGGAGAACTTGTTTTTAACTCCCGTCATGTGCTTGAAGCATCCACTATCGAGATACCATTTTGAGCTCTTTGCTTTCAAGCACACCTACAAAATAGATTCAGTTTTTAAATTTTGGTACCCAGATCATGTTGGGTCCATGAGAGTTAGTCTTGGGCACATTGCCCTTTTGTACCCACACTTTCTTGCCCTTTAAATTGTTGTTCTTTCTAGCATTGCAAATAGAGGCAGTATGTCCTTTTCCACCACAATGAAAACATTTTACAAAAGGACTACTAGATTTGTTTGTTGTGATAAAGAACTTTTTAAAAGATTTTTCATGCAACTTAGGGTGATAACCCAAACCGGCTTTATCATAGGTTCCTTTTTGATTACCTAGCAAGATATTTAGGTTATCCCTTCCATTAGTGAATTTAGCAAGAGTATCATATAAATCTTCAATTTTCACTTTCAAAACCTTGCATTCATTACAACTTGAACCTTCATTATTTTTCACATGGCAAGCATATTGAAGTCTTTTCAGCAAAGCTTGTTTTTCTTTGATTTCTTCCATTTCTTTACTCAAGGAGTTAATTTTTAATTCAAGACTGGAAATGGTTTTTCTTGATGAAGAAATTATTTTTCTAAGACTTGTGGTTTCATCATTTAATTCTTCACAAGCAACAAGTAATTCATTATAAGATAAATCAAGAATAGTTTCATCATCCGTTACCTCATCATCATCATCCTCATGATTAGCCACGAGACAAAGATTAGCTTCTTCTTCTTCTTCTTCATCATCGGTGTTATCTGTGTCGTTGTCCTCCCATGCGATGTAGGTCTTTCTACCTTTCTTATCCTTTTATGGTCTCTTTTCCGTTCTTTCATTTTTATTTTGAGCTAGAGGACACTCGGGACGAATGTGGCCTTTCTTTTTGCAGTTGAAGCATATCGGAGTATAGGAGTTTGTTTCTTCTTCACTTTTCTTTGGAGGGGTAAAGTTTTGACGAGCTCTCCCTTTGTTACTTAGGAAGCTTTTAAATTTTTGGACCATCAAGCTCAAATTTTCATCTCCACCATCAAAGTCCTTCAAGCTCATCAAATTCGTCATCTTCATCAATGAATTCATTCATACTTGCCTTAAGAGCAAGCCCCTTTTTCTTCTTGTTGTTATCTTCACTTTCAGTGAGGAGATTCAGCTCTAGTTCATGTTCCAGCAATTTACCAAACAAAGTAGCCAAAGACATAGAAGACAAATCCATTGATTCAGAAATGGTAGTTACTTTGGGCTGATAACTTCTATTTAGACATCTAAGAATTTTGTTTATTAAATCTTCATTTGAAAACATTTTTCTAAGAGCCCTAAGATGGTTAATTATATGAGTGAAACGTTTTTGCATATCTTGTATACTTTCACCCTGTTTCGTCCTAAATAGCTCATACTCATGGGTCATCATGTTCATCCTTGCCCTTTTGACCTCGATAGTACCTTTATGGGTCAATTGAAGGGTGTCCCACATCTCCTTGGCGGTCGTGCAATTTGAGACCCTATAGAACTCATCGTAGCTTAAAGCTGAAGTGATGATGTTCCTAGCTTTCAAATTGTTTTGGACCTTTTTCTTATCATCTTCAGTCCAGAGATTTCTCGATTTATCCACCGAAGCATCATCAACTTCGTGCTTGGAGACAAATGGACCATTTTCGACAGCATCCCAAATATCAATGTCAAAAGCTTCTAAAAATATTTTCATTCTTTCATTCTAGTAACCATACCCTTCACCATTGAAAGATGGGGGTCTGTTTACAAAAGAACCCTCGTTACAAAAATTGTTGGAAGTCATATTTCCTCTTGAGACGGTGTCGTCCTTTATATCCTTAAGCTCTGATACCACTTGTCGACAAGTGACTCCAAACACCGAGGGGGGGATGAATTGTGTATTTTGAAAACTTGATAAAGACCTTTCTATTATTAAAAATACTTGTTGAAATCAATCAATGAAAGCGTGTTTTTTCAGAAAACAGGTGCATCTAGAACCATTACAAAGAATCTCTTCATAGACCAGGGACAATACGATCCCCCAGTGATATAGTCTCAAAAAGATGGGATAACGACTCACAAAAGTTTACCAAAACGATTACAATCAGAAAGCACTCAAAAGTGTAGATATAACACAAATTGAAGCTCAACAACAATCACCTATATGGTGTGTATGTCTCTCTTAAGTAATAGATTGATATGCAAGTGTAAGAGTATGAGAGTGGTATAGAGTTTTGTTCAAGAGTATAGAAAGCTTAGAGAAAATGTTCACAAAATTTCGTTCAGGTGTTGTATTTTTTTCTCTGCAAAAGACCAATATATATATATATATATATATATATATATATATATATATATATATATATATATATATATATATATATATATATATCTTTGAAGATGAGGTCAAAACTCTTGAAAACTCATTTTTTACGAACCATAATAGATTATTAGAAAAGCATAATCGATTATTTTAACGGAAGTCAAAAGGCGCATGAAGAAACAGTCACGTCATAATAGATTATAATAATGGATTACATAGTCTCGGTGAAAAAGCTCAGACTGAATCAACTAAGCATAATCGAATAACCTAATCGATTATGAAGCCTCTGACTTTTGATCTGAAAACCAATAATCGATTTTTGCCAAACCATAATCGATTATATTTCAAAATTTAAACTCAATGGCTAAGATATAATCAAATCTCCATTAAAGCACATTTAAGCCATTTAAAAGCTGAGTTTAAAACGTGTTGAAAATATACATAATTGATTACCATAATCGATTATATCAGTTTAAAATTTGAATTTTCAACAACCAACAGCTCTATCATTTAAAGACACAATTAAGCGTAACTAAGAGCTGAATAATCGATTTCCATAATCGATTATCCCTGTTCGAATTTTGAATTTCAAAAACCTGACAGCTCTGTTATTTTGGAAACTCATTTAAGCACATTTAGGAGCTGCATAATCGATTACCATAATCGATTATCCTTCGAGTAAAATGGTTTTTGAAAATTTTTTAATGTCTTAAAGAGTTGTCGTAAAATTATTTTCGAAGACCTTTTTCAAAGCAGATTTGTGTGTGTGTGTGATTTATTTTTAACCTTTGAGAGACACACACCCAATACACTTTATCTAAAACAAACAATTCAATAAAAGAAAATTTCCCTTTTAACCCTCGTATTTGTTTGTTTGGTCCTTTCCACGCTTTTTGCAATTTGATCCTTCTAGCTTTGGATTTTGCGTGTTGGTCCTTGAACTTGAAATTCCCCTTTTTCTCATCATCAAAACCAAAATACCTATCAAGGCATATATCTACAATCGCATGTAGAGTATAAATCATGTTCTTTAGGATTAAAATGTATGATTATGATATAGTTTGGAGTAGTAGGATATATTCTAAAGAAACTTAGTTTCTGAAGGAGTTCAAAGTTGATGAATTAGAATATCCTACCCAACGAGGTTCCTTTCTTATTTCAGTTTATCTTAGGAAGTATTACGATGTTTTGATTAAAGACTTGAGGTATGTGATTTTGATAGAATCTGGAAAAGTAGATTATGTTCAGAGGAGCTAAGATTATCGATGTATAACTTGAGTAGTAAGTTGATGTATGTTGGGGTAATGTTGGTTTTATCATGATAATGACTATGGGAGTTAGATATGTGGAAGGCAATTTTTCTAATGGACAAGTAAATGGGGATAGAAGTGATTAAATTTTGATTTTGTCCTTCATATGGGAGGAAATAAGATTCAAAGCAATGAATAGCAGATATAATCTGATGGTAGAAAATTTAGAGGATGAAGGAAAACGACATAGGGATGGATTATGAGGAATGAAGTGACTGCAAATACGACATAGATTTTTGAATAGGAACTTATGTGTATGCTATAAGAAAAGTGGGAATCTTAGTTTAAATCTTGGAGTTAGTGGTAATAATTAAGGAAGTCGGAGGGAAATATTCCCTAATGGATTAGAATTGAGGAAGAGGAGATTAGGTTTTAAATTATATCTTTATGTGTGAGAGATTAAGATAAATCTGTTAAGTACAGGGTGTAAGAGTTGAGGATAAGCAATTATACGTCGAGGATAAGTAGAAGGCATGATAAGTGTGAACTTTGTTATTAAGTTACGATTGTCATCTGAGGAAGGATTAAATGTGGGAGATAAAATGAAGGATCTTGAGATACAAGATCCTGTCTTGTTCGGAGCCATGAAATTTCGGGGACGAATTTTTTTTTTACAGAGGTAGTAATGTAACACCCCGATTTTTCTGTCTTTCTATAATCTATGCTTATGTATGTATGTGCATGATTAATTTATTTAAATTTTAAGTTGAGAGATTATTTTAATAAAACCCAAATTACTTTCATAATTTATAGTGGGAAGCGGTTTGCGTTCTCACTGTCAAGAAAACTTTACTGACCCGAAAAATGAATTTCGACTCATAAAATAAAATTTTAATTTTCTTAACTCAATTATAACCATTTCCATGATTTTATAAATTTTCTTCTATAAATGTTTCAATATAACTTTTTCGAGTAGAAAAATTTATGAAGGAAAATACAATCGATTTTCACGGTCGGGCAATCGATGTAACCAGAAAAGAACATAATCTATTTAAATGGATGAAGACTTGAAGAGACTTGATTTGATGTGTATAGTGTTTTTATTTATTACAAACCATCATTTGCCTCTCTTTCACAAGTAAACTATTATTTTAGATTAAATCAAATTTTAATTTAACAAAACTTTAAAATCCTCTCTTTTCTCTCCCCAACTCACGGCTCCCTCCCTCCACTCTCTATAAATACCACCTTTCATTTTCTTCTCTCATTTCTACTTACTCGCTTTCTCCTCTCTCTCCCTCCTACCCTCTCATCTCTCTCAAACACTCCAAGCTACACAACCTCTCTTCCTAACTCCTCCCCATTCGGCCACCACACCACCACCACTAGCCACCACTTTCTACCATCAAAACCCATATAAAAAGCAACTTACTCATCTAAGAAAACCATAATCTTTACTTGGAATCATCAACAAAAATTTCTATCACCATGTTCTTCTCTTGGCCGAACCACACCCCTAAGAGCAAGGAGGTTTCTTTAATCATCTACATCTTAAGAACTTCAAATCTCCAGAGCAATGGTAAGGACTTAATATTTAGGGTTCATTTCTTTACATTACAACAACATGCATGTCTATTCTTTTGAGTTTTCCTTCATGCATGTGGATGAATCTATCTTCAACTTTTATATCCAACCTAGAGGACTCATTTTGGAGCTCAAAGGATAAAGTTTACAGCTTTTACAAGTTTGGAATCATGATGAAATATAGAAGTGCCATGTTTTCAAAAATGATGATGATTGTTGATTGATATGATTATTTGTGAGATTTTATATGATGAATATGTATATCTGTGCATATCTGTTGCTCTGTGTTTGGGCATGCAGTTGTCATAATTCATCCATATATTGGTATCTCACCCTTACAATATATCAGGTTTTCCTGGTTCTTTGCTGTTGTACCCTTGGCACACAAGAGCAGGTGGATGCCGAGAAGTTCCTAAAGTCACTTAGGGGATATTAATCACGATCCTTGAAGAAGTGGGTGATTGTCGTAATGGTGAGAACTATGGATTTCTTTCTAGTAGTTGTCTTTTAGAATGACCAGCTTAGGATTTTTTCTTTGGGTTGTATGTTTTAGAAAGTCGTTTATGTGGTCTGAAAACCTTTTTGAAATTCTGTTAGGAATAACGAAGTATTTTCAAGAGAAACATGTACATTTAAAAAGAGTTTGTTTTTGAATAAAATTAGTCTATGTATGTTGGTGAGTATGATATAGTTTGTACTACTGTGTTGTGCTTGCTATATTATGAAGTACTCCGCAGAAAATAAAAAACAAATTTGCCCCTATTTTCAGACTTATAAAAACTATTAGAAGTTATTTTCTGAGAACAACCAAGAAACTTTCCTTTTTAATTTATTTCTACATGTGATTAGAAGGTAATCCCCAAGGGGGGGTGTTACATTGGTGGTATCAGAGCTAGTCGAGTCTTTCAGGAACTTGGGGAATAGGTCCACTGGTTTGTCATTGCTTGAATTGTTTCCTTGTCGAAACAATGTGTGTTGACGCACCAGTAGGTGTGTTTTAATGGGTTTTGATTTGGTCGAGATCTTGTGAGAACTCATGATTAGTAAATGGCACGTTGATTCAAGTAGACACGTTCGTTTATCCTTTTGGGATGGTGTCGGACATTTGAATGAAGTACCCGTTGTGGAAGATTTTCCGGGAGTATTCCCTGAGAATGTTCTAGGTTTGTCCCTATGAAGAATAATGAGTTTTCAATTGATCTAGTTCCTAGATGCAATCGGATCTTTATTGCTTCGTGAAGGATAACGCCTCCAAGGTTAGTCGAGTTAGATGACTTGACTAAAAAGGGAGATTGATGTCAGAACAGTTTGGGGACCAAGTGTGTCCCGAGGGGAGCGTCAGTCGTCAGTGTTGTTCATAAGGATGAAGCATCACTTTTATGAAAATGACCACAGACGGTGACAAAAGTCCATAGTTGTTAGGCTAACGAGCTATTTTCAAAGGCACATCAAGGAACTATCTAAGATTTTGGAGTCGTTGACTCGCCTTACGAGGAAAGGCCAACTCTTCGCATGACTGAGAGATGGGCTAAGTCATCGGTTATCGTATGAAGTTCAGAGAAGAATGCGGAAGGCAGCAACTAATCGGATTAAGTGTGTTTAGAAAGACCTTTGTGTTTGTCCGAAGTCGAGTCAAGCCAATCCGAATCTTCGTTTTTAGAATAAGTGTCTCATGTTTAAGAAAACTCTTCACTGTACTATTTGATTCTTGAAGAAGTGTGTCGGTTGACGATTGTTCCTCAAGTCCCTATGATTGTGTCAGACAATCGTAGTGAATCAAGTTTGCGTGTGTCAGACAAAACTTTCTGGGGTTGATTTAAAATCTATCAAGACTCCTAAACTGGTTATAACTATTTCTTGAGTTATAACCCAAATGATTTCTTGGTAACAAAAGCTTCTTGATGAAACGCATACTAGCCACTTTTACTTTTGGTAAATATAACTCGGTCCAATTTTGTCGAACTAATTTCCTTTGAAATCATCTTTTGGCGAACGTCTTGTAGTACGTTGAATACTCTTAGAGTTAAAAACTATCCAAGGAAATTCTAGTGGAAGGAGCAACTTTATTAGATTCATGTTTGTAAATGTGTATTGGCCATGAATTTTTACATTCACGAACCTAATTGAAGAATCTTTTTCCATACGGGATGTTCCTGTATCTTTCAAATTGATGAGATTCTTCTTTAAGCTTTTGAGAAAGTGAAAATCAAGAAACTTCTTTTCTTGAAAATTTCTTTGGGAAATCTACAAGACCATGCCTTATTATGGTTCGAAAGGATTTGTCATCTTTGATCAACTTTACCCTACGTATCCTTCCAAATGTCATTCATATGTTACCTATCTCATTAGTCTTGAGGATGGGTATCAGATTTATATCCGGATTCTAGAGTTAGTCGAGTACAGTGAAAGAGAGATAACTTGACACTTGAAACATTCCTTGTCAAGAAGTTAGTGTTGCGATGGATTTCGTTATGAGTTCACCGAAAGACCGCTAAGAGATTCGTTTTGTTTCGAGTGATCGTGGACAAGCTGACGAAGTTAACATCCTTCTTACTGTCAAAATCCACTATGTAGTGGACAAACTAACCGACATGGGTATCATAGGACTGACCAGACTCCATGGAATACCTTCAAATTTCATTTCAAAGTGAGGAGCCAAAATTTACCAATGTGGTCAGGAAAAATACGCTCTAAATGTTGAGGGCCGAGCTGAGATTAATTTCAACGGACCACTCTCGACTCGAGTGGACGAGTGATAGAAATAATAGGACCTTTAGGAAGTTCTGTTGGGAGTAAGGGTAGTATTTGGCTACGACATCTTGTTAGTTGGATGGAAAAGAAGTGATGAAAGTTTTGTTGAAGTATAGTAATGGCTAGTAAGATGTGAATCTTTAAGATCAATAACAGCATGTGAGGTAATCCGTATAACTCAAATGTTGATCAAGGGAGAATACTGTTAAAGGAATCTAGCAAAATGATCACTATACATGGTTAAGATCGATTTTATGAGTTTGAAGATTTATAGAGCAGTGTCTATAGTAGTTTCCCTAAGCTGAACAGGAGCAGTAAGGAGGAGTTCTTGAGTAAAACTAAGTTGTTAGAGAAGTTCAAGATTTATGGTTGTAAATGATTTAAAACTAAGGTGATTCCTTTTTGGTTATAATCGCATGTAGAGTATAAATCATGTTCTTTAGGATTAAAATGTATGATTATGATATAGTTTGGAGTAGTAGGATATATTCAAAAGAAACTAAGTTTCTGAAGGAGTTCAAAGTTGATGAATTAGAAAATCCTACCCAACGAGGTTCCTTTTTTATTTCAGTTTAACTTAGGAAGTATTACGATGTTTTGATTAAAGGATTGAGGTATGTGATTTTGATAGAATCAAGAAAAATAGATTATATTCAGAGGAGCTAAGATTACAGATGTATACCTTGAGTAGTAAGTTGATGTATGTTGGGGTTATGTTAGTTTTATCTTGATATTGACTATGGGAGTTAGATGTGTGGAAGGCAATTTTTCTAATGGACTAGTAATTGGGGATAGAAGTGATTAAATTTTGATTTTATCCTTCATATGGGATGAACTAAGATTCAAAGTCATGAATAGCAGATATAATCTGATGGTAGGAAATTTCGAGGATGATGGAAACCGACATAGAGATGGATTATGAGGAATGAAGTGACTGAAAATACGACATAGAATTTTGAATAGGAACTTATGTGTATGCTATAAGAAAAGTGGGAATCTTAGTTTAAATATTGGAGTTAATGGTAATAATTAAGGAGGTCGGAGGGAAATTTTTCCAAATGGATTAGTATTGAGGAAGAGGAGATTAGGTTTTAAATTATATCTTTATGTGTGAGAGATAAAGATAAATATGTTAAGTACAGGGTGTAAGAGTTGAGGATAAGCAATTTTACGTCGAGGATAAGTAAAACGCATGAAAAGTGTGAACTTCGTTATTAAATTACGATTGTCATCTGAGGAAGAATTAAATGTGGGAGATAAAATGAAGAATCTTGAGATACAAGATCCTGTCTAGTTTGGAGTCACGAAATTTTGGAGACATATTTTTTTTAGTGGGGTAGTAATGTAACACCCAGATTTTTCTGTCTTTCTATAATCTATGTTTATATATGTATGTGCATGATTAGTATATTTAAATTTTAAGTTGAGAGATTATTTTATTAAAACCCAAATTAATTTCATAATTTATAGTGGGAAGCTACTATTAAATTTCCGGTGGAAATTTCAAACTAAAACAGTTTCCATTCTCACTGTCAAGAAAACTTTACTGACCCGTAAAATGAATTTCGACTCGTAAAATAAAATTTTAATTTTCCTAACTCAATTATAACCATTTCCATGCTTTTCAAAATTTTCTTCTATAAATGTTTCAATATAAATTTTTCGGGTAGAAAAATTTAAGAAGGAAAATACGATCGGTTTTCACGGTCGGGCAATCCATGAAACCAGAAAAGAACATAATCTATTTAAATGGATTTGATGAAGACTTGAAAAGACTTGATTGATGTGTATAGTGTTTTTATTTATTACAAACCATCATTTTCTTCTCTTTCACAAGTAAGCTATTATTTTAGATTAAATCAAATTTTAATTAAAAAAAATTTAAAATCCTCTATTTTCTCTCCCCTTCTCACGGCTCTAACCCCCCCCCCCCCCCCCCCCACCCCACCCCACTATAAATACCACCCTTCATTTTCTTCTCTCATTTTTACTCACTCACTTTCTCCTCTCTCTCTCCCTCCAACCCTCTCAACTCTCTCAAACACTCCAAGCTACACAACCTCTCCTCCCTATTCGGCCACCACACCACCACCACTTTCTACCATCAAACCCCATATAAAAAGCAAATTACTCATCTAAGAAAACCATAATCTTTACTTGGAATCATCAAAAAAAAATTCTATCACCATGTTTCTCTCTTGGTCGAACCACACCACCAAGAGCAAGGTGGTTTCTTTTAATCATCTACATCTCAAGAACTTCAAATCTCTAGTGTAATTGTTAGCACTTAATATTTAGGGTTCGTTTCTTTACATTCCAACCACATGCATGTCAATTCTTTTGAGTTTTCCTTCATGCATGAGGATTAATCCATCTCTAACTTTTATATCCAACCTAGAGGACTCATTTTGGAACTCAAAGGATAAAGCTTACAGCTTTTGCAAGCTTGGAATCATGATGGTTTAGGATCTTCAAGAGGTAGTGGGGAGATCCCCTCTAAACTCTTTGTTTAAACTATTTTTTTGATAATAATAGTTGATGTTTTTGGTTGATATATGTTTGCATGTATGTTTTAGGGGGTCTAGGACCCTTTCATGTTGGTTTTATGGCTTGTGGTTGATGCTAGAGTGAAGATAATAACTTGGTGTAGATAAACATGGGTAAAATGTGATTCTGACAGAATGATATACTTTGATTCGTAAGCCCATAACTTTTTATACGAAACGTATTTATGAAAAATAAATACATATTTGGAAAGAAGAATTATGGGGCTTTATTTGATATATAATATACAAGTATTTGGATAAGAGTTACTAGGACAAAACACCTGTCAAAGCAGAACCAAATTCTGTCTGCTAAAATATGAACATAGTTGGCTGCATGGTGATATTGAATATGATTCTGAAGGTTAAAAACTTTTATAAAATTTTCTGGGTTAATAATAAAGTAAATATAAATTTTGGTTGAATATTTGAGATTTTTACATGTGTATATAAAGAGAAACAATTTCATAAAGTTACATGTTGGTGAACTCGGATTTCTGGAAAATCCTGTACAATCAGAGGCAGTGTGTAATTTTTCATAAATTAATGCTTTTGAATTTTGACATGGTACCAACTGCAATGTGTTTATATGTGAGTTGGGTGCCTTCAATTAAAATTTCAAAATTTTGAAGGTTATTTAAGTGGTCATTCACAATTTAAACTCACTGTTGTTCTGAAAATGCTTTTATAAAAGAGTTCATCATAATTTTTTAATAAAAAATATGATTTTGAAGATAATATCTTTCAACATGGTCAAGTAAAGATTTTTGGTAAAAATGGCCTATAAACAAGCAACGACATAGAAATAAGGGATTAAAGAATATATATATATATATATATATATATATATATATATATATATATATATATATATATATATATATATATATATAAGTTTTGGACAAAAGGTAATCCAAGAAATTATCGGACATCTTTAGCATCATTTTTCCATCCATGGCCAAAACCTATACTTAGAAAGATAAGACGACTTTGTTGATTTAATTTAAGTCGTTCGCTTAATTCTTAGACTTGCGGCACGTGGTGGGCAAAGGAAGTTCGTTCTGGGAACACAGAAACAAAGACTTTGTCTACCCGTCGAATCATGTAAGGGGAGAAAGCCAGAGGGATAATTATGTTATGATGACTACATGCCTTGTGTGTTTATTTTGATGTGCTTGATTGATGCTGTTATTGTTGTGGCTGTTTTGGTTGGATTTTGAGTTCATGATATATTGATGGTTTATGAAAATATGCATGTTGCTTATATGTGTTGAAGTTGTTGTATATGTGTTGATGATTTTTGAAAATGTGCATGTTACTTATATATGTTGAAGTTGTTGTATATGTGTTGAAGTTGTTGCATGGAAGCCTAACCATTGGTTAGAGCTCAAATAATGAAGATAAAAACTTTAAGAAAATATTTACAAAGAAAATCACAAGTAAGAATTTCTTTTAACAAGGTTTTGATAATAATGGGAAGTTGTGTAATTTTAATGATTGGTGAAAATTTTAGAAAATAAAAACAATTTTTATAAAGAAAATTCAATTGAAAATTTAAGTGATTTTATGCAAAAAGAAATCAATTTCTTTGAGAATGTTTTAAAGAAAACAAAAGTTTATTTTGGGACTTGAAAAGAATTTGTTTTGAAAATTTCAAATGTTTTTAGGAAAAAGAAGAAAATCTTTTAAATAAATTTGTTTTTATGAAAAATATAAATGGATTTTTCAAAACTTAAAGTTTTAAACAAAAAAAATTTCGAAAGAAAAGTTTTTATTTAAAAATATTTTCAATCGAAAAGAAAATGTCCGATAACTTGGACAAGTTACGGAACGTTTCGGTTTTGTATTTGTTTTTGACTGAATGAAAAATAACATTGAAAAGTGAACCTAGTAACCGAAACGTCGGGATACTAAAGTTATAACACGTGGATCCATGATCCGTATCACAACGTTGTGGACGGTGTGTCCTATATATGATGTTGTGGACAACGTGTCCTATATATGCTGTTGTGGACTGTGTGTCCTGTACATGTTGACTTGGACTGTGTGTCCTATGAACGTTGCTGTGGACTGTGTATCCTAGATGCATCGTTGTGGACTGTGTGTCCTGAAAACGTTGTGATAAACATGAAAATTGGAGTAAACACTGTTTTTCTACTACCACAAAGTTCTAGAGTAGTGCACGAGTCTAGGACTGTTGTGCCTAGACACTCAGACTTTAATGTCCTGTGTCGATAATAAAAGGTTTAAGACACTTAAAATTCACGGGTGGTCAGGAAAGAATGAAGCACAAAGAAAACCCGTGAAAACAAAAGGTTTTACATGCATTGTTTTTTTGGCAGACGTGCCGGTTATTCCTGAAATCTTAATAAACGAGGTATTCAAGATGGTGTTATTTCGGATACCTTGGTGCACGAGGTATTCGAGATGCTGTTATTCCGGATATCTTCATGAATAAGGTATTCGAGACGGTGTTATTCCGGATATCATCATGAATAAGGTATTCAAGACGGTGTGCCTTTGTCGCAATTGAGCATGATCAGCTCACTGTTTTGAAAAACTGCATAGAGTTGGGGTCTCCGGAGACTAGGATAGAATGATGAAATAATGAAGTGTCATGTTTTCAAAAACGACGACGATTGTTGATTGATATGATTATTTGTGAGATTTTATATGATGAATATGTTATTGCTCTGTGCTTGGGCATGCAGTCATCATAATTCATCCATATATTGGTATCTCACCCTTACAATATATCAGGTTTTCCTGGTTCTTTGCTGTTGTACCCTTGGCATACGAGAGCGGGTGGATGCCGAGAAGTTCCTAACCTCACTTGGGGGATATTAATCCTGATCCTTAAAGAAGTGGGTGATTGTCGTAATGGTGAGAACTATGGAGTTCTTTCCAGTAGTTGTCTTTTGGAATGACCATATTAGTATTTTTTCTTTGGGTTGTATGTTTTGAGAAAGTCATTTATATGGTCTGAAAACCTTTTTGAAATTCTGTTGGGAATAATGAAGTATTTTCAAGAGAAACCTGTACATTTAAAAAGAGTTTGTTTTTGAATAAAATCACTCTATGTATGTTGGTGAGTATGATATAGTTTGTACTGTTGTGTTGTGCGCACTATATTATGAAGTACTCCGCAGAAAAGAAAAAACAAATTTTCCCCTATTTTCAGACTTATAAAAACTATTATAAGTTATTTTCCGAGAACAACCAGCAAACTTTCCTTTTAAATTTATTTCTACATGTGATTAGAAGGTAATGCCCAAGGGGGTGTTACATTGGTGGTATCAGAGCTAGTCAAGTCTTTCAGGAACTTGGGGAATAGGTTCGTTATGTTTTTGTTGTGTGATCTCTGTTTGGTCATTGCATGAATTGTTTCCTTGTCGAAACAATGTGTGTTGACGCACCAGTAGGTGTGTTTTAATGGGTTCTGATTTGGTCGATATCTTGTGAGAACTCATGATTAGTAAATGGTACGTTGATTCAAGTAGACACGTTCGTTTATCCTTTTGGGATGGTGTCAGACATTTGAATGAAGTACCCGTTGTGGAAGATTTTCCAGGAGTATTCCCTGAGAATGTTCCAGGTTTGTCCCTATGAAGGATATTGAGTTTTCGATTGATCTAGTTCCTAGATGCAATCGGATCTCTATTGCTTCGTGTAGGGTATCGCCTCCAAAGTTAGTCGAGTTAGATGAATTGACTTAAAAGGGAGATTGATGTCAGAACAGTTTGGGGACCAAGTGTGTCCGGAGGGGAGCATCAGTGTTGCTTATAAGGATGAAGCATCACTTTTATGAAAATGACCACAGACGGTGACAAAAGTCTGTAGTTGTTAGGCTAACGGGATATTTTCAAAGGCACATCAAGGAACTATCTAATATTTCGGAGTCGTTGACTCGCCTTACGAGGAAAGGCCAACTCTTCGCATGACTGAGAGATGGGCTAAGTCATCGGTTATCATATGAAGTTAAGAGAAGAATGCGGCAACAAACCGGATTAAGCGTGTTTAGAAAGACCTTCGTGTCTGTACGAAGTCGAGTCAAGCCAATATGAATCTTCGCTTTTAGAATAAGTGTCTCATGTTTAAGAAAACTCTTCACTGTACTATTTGATTCTTAAAGAAGTGTGTCGGTTGACAATTGTTCCACAAGTCCCTATGATTGTGTCAGACAATCATAGTGAATCAAGTTTGCGTGTGTCAGACAAAACTTTTCGGGGTTGATTAAAAATCTATCAAGACTCCTAAACTGGTTATAACTATTTCTTGAGTTATAACCCAAATGATTTCTTGGTAACAAAAGCTTCTTGATGAAACTCATGCTAGTCACTTTTACTTTTGGTAAATATAACTCAGTCCAATTTTGTCGAACTAATTCCCTTTGAAATCATCCTTTGGCGAATGTCTTGTAGTATGTTGAATACTCTTAGAGTTAAAATCTATCCAAGGAAATTCTAGTGGAAGGAGCAATTAGATTCATGTTTGTAAATGTGTATTGGCCATGAATTTTTACATTCACGAACCTAATTGAAGAATCTTTTTCCATACGGGATGTTCCTGTATCTTTCAAATTGATGAAATTCTTCTTTAAGCTTTTGAGAAAGTGAAAATCAAGAAACTTCTTTTCTTGAAAATTTATTTCGGAAATCTACAAGACCATGCCTTATTATGGTTCGAAAGGATTTGTCATCTTTGATCAAATTTACCCTACGTATCCTTCCAAATGTCATTGACATGTTACCTATCTCATTAGTCGTGAGGATGGGTATCTGATTTATATCTGGTTTCTAGAGTTAGTCGAGTACAGTGAAAGAGAGATAACTTGATACTTGAAACATTCCTTGTCAAGAAGTTAGCGTTGCGATGGATTTCGTTATGAGTTCACCGAAGGATCGTTAAGAGATTCGTTTTGTTTCGAGTGACCGTGGACAGGCTGACGAAGTTAACATCCTTCTTACCATCAAAATCCATTATGCAGTGGACAAACTAACCGACATGGGTATCAGAGGACTGATCAGAGTCCATGGAATACCTTCAAATTTCATTTCAAAGTGAGGAGCCGAAATTTACCAATGTTGTCAGGAAAAGTCCTCTCTAAATGTTGAGGGCCGAGCTGAGATTAATTTCAACGGACCACTCTCGACCCGGGTGGACGAGCGATAGAAATAATAGGACCTTTAGGAAGTTGGTTTGGGAGTAAGGGTAGTATTTGGCTACGAAAATCTTTTTAGTTGGATGGAAAAGAAGTGATGAAAGTTTTGTTGAGGTAGAGTTATGGCTAGTAAGATGGGAATCTTTAAGATCAATAACAGCAAGTGAGGTAATTTGTATAACTCAAATGTTGATCAAGGGAGAATATTGTCAAAGGAATCTAGAGAAATGATCAATGTACATGGTTAAGATCGATTTTATGAGTTTGAAGATTTATAGAGTAGTGTCTGTAGTAGTTTCCCTAAGCTGAACAGGAGCAGTAAGGAGGAGTTCTTGAGTAAAACTAAGTTGTTAGAGAAGTTCAAGATTTATGGTTGTAAATGATTTAAAACTAAGGTGATTTCTTTTTGGTTACAATCGCATGTAGAGTATAGATCATGTTCTTTAGGATTAAAATGTATGATTATGATATAGTTTGGAGTAGTAGGATATATTCAAAAGAAACTAAGTTTCTGAAGGAGTTCAAAGTTGATGAATTAGAAAATCCTACCCAATGAGGTTCCTTTTTTATTTCGGTTTATCTTAGGAAGTATTACGATGTTTTGATTAAAGACTTGAGGTATGTGATTTTGATAGAATCAAGAAAAGAAGATTATGTTCAGAGGAGCTAAGATTACAGATGTATACCTTGAGTAGTAAGTTGATGTATGTTGGGGTAATGTTTGTTTTATCTTGATATTGACTATGGGAGTTAGATATGTGGAAGGCAATTTTTCTAAAGGACTAGTAATTGGGGATAGAAGTGATTAAATTTTGATTTTGTCCTTCATATGGGAGGAACTAAGATTCAAAGTCAAGAATAGCAGACATAATCTGATGGTAGGAAATTTCGAGGATGATGGAGAACGACATAGAGATGGATTATGAGGAATGAAGCGACTGAAAATACGACATAGAATTTTTTATATGAACTTATGTGTATGCTATAAGAAAAGTGGGAATCTTAGTTTAAATCTTGGAGTTAATGGTAACAATTAAGGAGGTCGGAGGGAGTTTTTTCCAAATGGATTAGTATTGAGGAAGAGGAGATTAGGTTTTAAATTATATCTTTATGTGTGAGAGATTAAGATAAATCTGTTAAGTACAGGGTGTAAGAGTTGAGGATAAGCAATTTTACGTCGAGGATAAGTAGAACGCATGATAAGTGTGAACTTCATTATTAAGTTATGATTGTCATCTGAGGAAGAATTAAATGTGGGAGATAAAATGAAGGATCTTGAGATACAAGATCCTGTCTAGTTTGGAGTCACGAAATTTCGGGCTCAAATTTTTTTTAGTGGGGTAGTAATGTAACACCCCAATTTTTTTGTCTTTCTATAATCTATGTTTATGTATGTATGTGCATGATTTGTATATTTAAATTTTAAGTTGAGATATTATTTTAATAAAACCCAAATTACTTTCATAATTTATAGGGGGAAGCTACCATTAAATTTCCGGTGGAAATTTCAAAAGAAAACAGTTTGCGTTCTCACAGTCAAGAAAACTTTGCTGACCCGGAAAATGAATTTTGACTTGTAAAATAAAATTCTAATTTTTCTAACTCAATTATAACCATTTCCATGCTTTTGGAAATTTTCTTCTATAAATGTTTCAATATAAAATTTTCGGGTAGAAAAATTTACCAAGGAAAATACGATCGGGCAATCGATGAAACCGGAAAAGAACATAATCTATTTAAATGGATTTGATGAAGACTTGAAGATACTTCATTGATGTGTATAGTGTTTTTATTTATTACAAACCATCATTTTCTTCTCTTTCACAAGTAAAATATTATTTTAGATTAAATCAAATTTTAATTAAACAAATCTTTAAAATCCTCTCTTTTCTCTCCCCTACTCATGGCTCCCCCCGCCCCTCTCATCTCTCTCAAACACTCCAAGCTACACAACCTCTCCTCGTATCTCCTCCCTATTCGGCCACCACACCACCACCACTAGCCACCACTTTCTACCATCAAACCCCATATAAAAAGCAACTTACTCGTCTAAGAAAACCATAATCTTTACTTGGAATCATCAATAAAAATTTCTATCACCATGTTCCTCTCAGGGTGAAACCACACCACCAAGAGCAAGGTGGTTTCTTTTAATCATCCACATCTCAAGAACTTGAAATCTCTAGTGTAATGGTAAAGACTTAATATTTAGGGTTCGTTTCTTTACATTCCAACCAAATGCATGTCTATTCTTTTGAGTTTTCCTTCATGCTTGAGGATTAATCCATCTCTAACTTTTATATCCAACCTAGAGGACTCATTTTGGAGCTCAAAGGATAAAGCTTACAGCTTTTACAAGTTTGGAAACAAGATGGTTTAGGATCTTCAAGAGGTAGTGGGGAGATCCCCTCTAAACTCTTTGTTTAAACTCTTTTTTTGATAATAATAGTTGATGTTTTTGGTTGATATATGTTTGCATGTATGTTTTAGGGGGTCTAGGACCCTTTCATGTTGGTTTTAAGGCTTGTGGATGATGCTAGAGTGAAGATAATAACTTAGTGTGGATAAACATGGGTAAAATGTGATTAACAGCATGATATACATTGATTCGTAAGCCTATAACTTTTTATAAGAAACTTATTTATGAAAACTAAATACATATTTGGAAAGAAGAATTATGGGGCTTTAATTTGATATATAATATGTAACACCTTAGTTTTTACAGATATGATTAATTATTTTATTTGGATGTTTAAGTTTATTTTGTTACGTGGTTTAGTTTGAGTAATTAAATTACTCTCTTCAAATTATTTTATTGGGTGCGTTAGCACTGACTTATTTCAGTGAATGCACGCTTACTAGACAATAATTTACATTATTGTCACTATTATTACCAGTACAGAAAAATATTTTAAATAATAAGATTAAGAGAAAAGCATTTTCATATTTTCATTCTATTTAATTTTAGAGTTGAAAATAAAATGGTTTGACATTTATCGAATATTAAATTTTGGACTGAGTATTTTCTTAGTTGATCAGTTCAACTATTAATCTTTACTCTAATTTGAATTTCGAAATCATATCTTTATCAATCTTTATTTTTAGATTCCAAAAACTAAAAACATTATTATTTTAGGCTTAATATTTTTCACTCATTTTGTACCTATTACTAAATAATTAACTTAAAAACCCAACTTTCTCTTCTCTCTCTCTCTCACTCGACGCCCCTCCCCCTCACTTTCTCTTTTCTTTCTCTGCTTCTCCTTCTTTCTCCCTTCTTCTTCCTCCCACCTCAACTTCATCTTCCTTCTTCCTCTCACCATAGCAGCGCCGTCCACACCGCCTGGAAGCCCGCCCAGCCGGTCGGTCGACAGTCGCACGAGGAGGAGACGGTCACGTCTCGCGTCCCTGCACGCGTCGCCGAAGCAATGAAGCCGGAGCCGCCGCAGTCCGGTGCCAAACCACCGCCCTCCGTCGCGGTAAGCGAGTTTGGTCGCCATTTATGGTGGTTTTACACCTTTCTTTGTTAGTTTAAACATCTTTCTCCTCCCCCAAAGCTTACCCTTCATTTTTGGTTCATGGGTGTCACAACCACCACGAACCGCCACTGGCCACCATGTCGCTGCCATCCGCCGCCGCATCGCCGCATCACAGCACCACCACAACTTCTTCTTCTTCCTTGGGTGAGTCAAAACCCTCTCTTGTGTCTCAGATTCAAAACCCCCAAATTGATTTTGAAACCCTAACCCTTTGATTTCAGATTTTAATCTTAAGATTAAAGCTTGCTTTATGAAATTGGGACTGCGAATTAGTGTTTCCCTAAACCAATTTCATTATTCTTTAGTTAAAATGAGTTTTCCCCAAATTGTATTTAGGAGCCCTAAACCCCAATTTGATTTTATTTGAATTTGGTTTTGTTTTTGTGAAATTAATTATGATTTAGTGCAATTAGGACTCTTAATTGATGATTCCCAAGTTCTCTTTCATGATCCTTTAATCAAAACAAAGTTTCCTTAAAGGGTATTGTGAAGCGTAAGCTCCAAACATGATTTTCTTTGAAAATAACCTTGTTTGGTAATAAGATTAAGTGTTTAAATCAAATAAGAATGTGTGTTTGATCATGTGTAATTGATTTCTTGATTTTTGGTTGTTGCGCGTTGTTGGATTCCCTCCCTGAGATATTTGATACGGCTATGCTTGCTTGATGGAGTAGATATGAGCTAACGTGAGCATTAAGGCAAGGATCCTTTACTTGTCTTCAAAGGTAAAGGGAGCTTACCTGAGGGATTTTTCTCAATAACCATTTGCTTTTAGTGTAGTCTGTATAATTTATGTGGTTGTGGTTATCTGTTTATGTTGTTTACGTTATGTTGTTTATCTGTGTATCGGTGTTTGATCTGCTTTTAAATTATTTGATTATCTGCAGTAGGATATTATATTGCTATGATGCATGATCTGCCTGGTGATATAATTCTGATAATTGTTGTTGAATGTTGTTTGTGAGTGTTGTTTGAGAAGCCTAACAGTGGTCAGTGCACAACCGATTAATTAGATAAAAGCTTTAATAAGCTGTGTAAATTATATTCAATGTTTTATGGGAAATGTTGGAATATAATAGTGGTGGAAAATATTATTTTTAAATCTTAGCTTCACTTTATGGATCATGGTTGTTGTAGGGGAGTGTTCCACTGCCACTGCCACCTCGCCGGAGTTGCGTGACGCCGCCGCCGTACCCATGGCTGGTCACTGCGTCCTCTGCCTTCAAGCTTGGGTGAGTGTTTTACCCTCTAATCTCTTCTAGATTGGAGTGGTATCAGAGCTGGTCGAGTCTTTCGGGATCTTTGGGGAATAGGTCTGTTAATTTTTTGTTGTGTGATCTCTGGTTGGCTCTTGTTTGAATTGTTTCTTGTTGAAGCAATGTGTGTTGACGCACAAATATATGTTTCATGATGGTTTTCCAAGGGTTTTATGTCGTGGGAGACCGTAGATCTTGAATGTTACTTGGATTCGAATATGACATTCGATTATCCTTGCGAATCGTGTCAGACATTCGAAACAAGGTGCTTGTGTAAAGGGTTTTTCCGGGAGTGTTCCCTGGAAATATTCTAGGTTTATGGTTAGCAAAGGACATTGATTTTAGATTGATCTAGTTTCTGGATTCGGTCAGATCTCTGTCTCTTTATGTAGGATGTTGCCTATCATGTTAAAACTAGTTCAACGACTCGATTCAATTGAAAGATCGTTGGCCTGAACCGTTTGTTAGACCGAATGTTTTCCTTGTGAAGCCCCAATGTTGTGTGAAGGCTCGTGTCACCGTCTAGATTTCTAACAACTAAGTAAAAGAACGAATTTTGAACAAGTATTTTCTGACTTGCGTAGTTGATTTGGTAAATCAATTGCGAGGAGTTGTGATTTTCTCAAAGATCGACTTGAAGATGAGTTATTACCATATTGGAGTGATGACCTATCTAAGGTTTTGCGTCGTCAACTCAGTTTATGAAGAAAGATCAACTCTTTGCATGTTTGATCGATTGATTAAGTTGTCCGGGATTGTACCCAATTCAAGGTGATCATACTAAGCTTGGATAGAAAGACATGTATGTTGGTTGGAACCAAGACGAATCGAGTGGATTTTCGATCTTGGGTGAATGTCTCGTGATTAAGGAACTCTTCACTGTACCTTTGATTCTCTTGTATTTGTCAGTTGACATTTATTTCTCAAATGCTATGATCGTATTAGATGATCACAACAGCGAAGTTTGTGTGGGTCAGACAAATTTTCTGATTTTAATTTGAAATCTGTCAGAACTCATGAATTAGTTATGCTAATTCATAAATTTCCAGTTATTCATTTCTTTGTTTGTGAGAAGTCGTACTTACACTTCTAAATGATCCTCGATGTATTAGACATTTGAGTGAATTGATTTAACGGAATCCATTGGTCTGGATACTTTCACACTTGGTTGAGAGAAGTGGTTATGATTTTTTTTTTTTTTTTGAGTTATAACACAAATAATTTCGTGATAGCAGAAGTTTCTTGGTGAAACTTAGTTTCGTCACTTCTATTTTTGGTAGAGGTGAAAGTCATTATTTTGTAAATTCTTCGTACTAAGAATAAGAATTAATCCTCTTTGGATTAGACATTATTCACCCCTTGATTCCTTAAAATCCGCTGGAAGATTCTTGTGGAAGAATGAACTTTATTAGATTCATGTTTGTAAATGTGAATTGATCATGCATTTTTACACCCATGAACCTGATGGAAGGATCTTTTTCCATACTGGATATTCCTGCATCCTTCCATTAGTGAAATTCTTTTCTATGTTTATGTGAAAGTGAAATCAAGAAAAATTTCTTTTCTTGAGAAATTCTTTTATGATCACCAAGGTCATGTCTTATTGCGGTTCAAAAGTACTTGTTGTCGTTGATCATCTTAGTTCTACGTATTCTCCAAATGTCATCGATGTGTAACCTATCTCATCAGTCATGAGTTGGGTATCTCCACATCAAGATGTCAGAGTTTAATAATTGAAACCTTCCTTGTTAGGATGTTGATATTCCTTCAATCCTTGTTATGAGTTTGCTGAAGACCTACACGAGTTTTGTTTGAATTCAAGTGAGCGTTGATCGACTGGTGAAGTCTACACCCTTCTTGCAAGTCAAGATCCACTATGCAGTGTTAGTGAACCGAATAATGTATCAAAAGATTGTTCAGACTTCATGGGGTATCTTCAAGTGTTGTCTCAGATGAAAAATGGAAGTTTATCAACGTGTGTCGGTTAAGTTTACTTTAAGTGTTGAGGACTAAGTTGAGGCTAAGTCCACCTGATCATCCTCAGCGGGATGGATAAGTAATGAGATGACCTATCCTTAGCGGGTTAGTTGGGAGATAGTGTGGTACCTAATTTTTGTCATCTCTATGGTAGGACAAACCAGAGTTGATAGGAGTTTCATTAACGATAGATGTGAATGGTATTATGAGAAACCCTTAAGTTCAACATCATTGAGTGAGATGATTACAATGGATCTTATCATGATCGAGGCAGATATATCATTAAAGGAATTTAGAGTAGTGATCAATGTTTATGGTTAATGTTGACTTCGTGAGTCCGAGGATTAACGGAAAAATATATATGGTAGTTTTCCTTAAGCTGAACGGAAATAGTAAAGAGGAGTTCTTGAGTGAAACTAAGTTGTTAGAAAAGTTTAAGAATTATGATTTTGGATAATTCAAACTGAAGTGATTCCTTTTGGTTGTAGTTGTATGAAGGAATATAATCGTATTCTTTAAGATTGAAATGAATGATTATGATATAATTTGGAGTGGTGGAATAAGTCCAAAGGAAACTAAGACTACAATTGTATACTTTGAGTTGAAGGTTGATGTATGATGGGGTAAAGTTAGTGTTGAACTTGATGTTCGTCGTGAGGATAAGGTGTTGAAGAAGTTTTGCTAGCAGACAAATTTTGAGGCAAGAAGTGATTAAGTTTTGATTGTGTCTTTCGAGTGTAATAAGCTATGGTGAAATGTTTATAATCTTTGGGGTCTTATTCTGGTAAATATGTGGTTGATGATTCATAGTCGAAACTGGACATTTTAAATCCAAGATTGCCATTGGGGAGTGTCCACCCGGATTTCTTGGCTTTGCTTTGGTGCAACTCCTAGGGGTAATGGCCTCAGAGAAACTCTGTTTTATAATCTCTTTTCTCGGTTGTGAATATATAAGATAAGCGCTTGTGAAAATTCAGTTTTTGAAGAAGTTCAAAGTTGATGAGTTAGATAATCCTAGCAGTTTACCTTCAGGAATGTTATGACGTTTTGATTGGAGACTTCGAAAAGTGTGAATTTGATATGACTAGAAGAGTAGACTAAGACCAAATGGACTAAGACTATGATTGCATCTCTTGAGTAGAAGGTTAATTGATGTTGTAGTAAAGTTAGTGTTGGTTTTGACGTTAGCTGTGAAAGTTAGATATTGGAGAAAGTTTTCTAATGGATCTATATTGAGAAGAGAAGAGATTAAGCGTTGATTTTGTTCTTAAAAGTGTAATAGACTAAGGTGAAATATCAAAGGTAGTGGGGATAATGCGGTAGTGAAAAGTCTCGAGGATAAATAGAATGGCATAAGAATTGATCCTGTTATAGAGTTATCGTTGAAAGGAATGAAGTGACGAGAATACAAAGTGAGATTTTAGGGTCAAGGTGTGATTACAAAATCCCGTATAGACTTGAGCTACGAAATTTCGAGGACGAAATTTTTTTAAGAGGGGTAGTAATGTAACACCCTAGTTTTTACACATATGATTAATTATTTTATTTGGATGTTTAAGTTTATTTTGTTACGTGGTTTAGTTTGAGTAATTAAATTACTCTCTTCAAATTATTTTATTGGGTGCGTTAGCACTGACTTATTTCAGTGAATGCACGCTTACTAGACAATAATTTACATTATTGTCACTATTATTACCAGTACAGAAAAATATTTTAAATAATAAGATTAAGAGAAAAGCATTTTCATATTTTCATTCTATTTAATATTAGAGTTGAAAATAAATTGGTTTGACATTTATCGGAGATTAAATTTTGGACTGAGTATTTTCTTAGTTGATCAGTTCAACTATTAATCTTTACTCTAATTTGAATTTCGAAATCATATCTTTATCAATCTTTATTTTTAGATTCCAAAAAGTAAAAACATGATTATTTTAGGCTTAATATTTATCACTCATTTTGTACCTATGACTAAATAATTAACTTAAAAACCCAACTTTTTCTTCTCTCTCTCTCACTCGACGCCCATCCCCCTTACTTTCTCTTTTCTTTCTCTGCTTCTCCTTCTTTCGGCCTTCTTCTTCCTCCCACCTCAACTTCATCTTCCTTCTTCCTCTCAACATAGCAGCGCCGCCACCACACTTTGGAAGCCTGCCCGGCAGAGCGCCGTTCGGCCGTCGCACGAGGAGGAGACGGTCACTTCTCGCGTCCCCGCACGCGTCGCCGAGCAAGATGCCGGAGCCGCCGCTGTCCGGTGCCAAACCACCGCCTCCGTCGCGTAAGCGAGTTTGGCCGCCATTTATGGTGGTTTTACACCTTTCTTTGTTAGTTTAAACTTCTTTCTCCTCCCCCAAAGCTTACCCTTCATTTTTGGTTCATGGGTGTCACGTAACCACCACGAACCGCCACCGCCGCCGTGTCGCTACCGTCTGCCGCCGCATCACAGCACCACCACAACTTCTTCTTCTTCCTTGGGTGAGTCAAAACCCTCTCTTGTGTCTCAGATTCAAAACCCCCAAATTGATTTTGAAACCCTAACCCTTTGATTTCAGATTTTAATCTTAAGATTAAAGCTTGCTTTATGAAATTGGGACTGTGAATTAGTGTTTCCCTAAACCAATTTCATTATTCTTTAGTTAAAATGAGTTTTCCCCAAATTGTATTTAGGAGTCCTAAACCCCAATTTGATTTTATTTGAATTTGGTTTTGTTTTTGTGAAATTAATTATGATTTAGTGCAATTAGGACTCTTAATTGATGATTCCCAAGTTCTCTTTCATGATCCTTTAATCAAAACAAAGTTTTCTTAAAGGGTATTGTGAAGCGTAAGCTCCAAACATGATTTTCTTTGAAAATAACCTTGTTTGGTAATAAAATTAAGTGTTTAAATCAAATAAGAATGTGTGTTTGATCATGTGTAGATATGAGCTAACGTGAGCGTTAAGGCGAGGATCCTTTACTTGTCTTCAAAGGTGAGGGGAGCTTACTTGAGGGATTTTTCTCAATAACCATTTGCTTTTAGTGTAGTCTGTATAATTTATGTGGTTGTGGTTATTTGTTTATGTTGTTTACGTTATGTTGTGTATCTGTGTATCGATGTTTGATATGCTTTTAAATTATTTGATTATCTGCAGTAGGATATTATATTGCTATGATGCATGATCTGCCTGGTGATATAATTCTGATAATTGTTGTTGAATGTTGTTTGTGAGTGTTGTTTGAGAAGCCTGACAGTGGTCAGTGCACAACCGATTAATCAGATAAAAGATTTAATAAGCTGTGTAAATTATATTCAATGTTTTATGGGAAATGTTGGAATATAATAGTGGTAGAAAATATTATTTTGAAAAATAATGAGTTTTGAGAAATATCATTATTTTAATGATTTATTAGTGTAAAAGAAAATTATGAGTCACAATGAGAGCGAAACCGTGAAAATTGTACTGCTAATTTTTACGTAAGAAAGTCTGCAATATTATAAAAAGTTATTTTTTGAAATTAATTGTTGAAAATAAGTTAATTATGAATTTATAAAATTGTTTAAGTGGAAAAAGCTAAGTTTTGGCTTAAAAAGCTTTAAAAGTGATAATTGATGGCAAATTTGGAAAAGTGTAGACGGCAGGTGTTTTGAAACGGCAGTACGTATTTTAAGTAAGTTTAAAACCTCAAGTGACTCACCTTTGTGAAAACTGAGCTTTATTATTTAAAGATTTTATTGAAGAATTTCCAATTTTAAAAGATTTTCTGAAAATAAGAATTGATTCAACCGTGTTGAAAGTGATGTTGAACTTAGTAACCGAGACGTCGGGGTACTAAGGTTCTGTGTTGTGATGGACTCGGGGTCATTTGGACTTTGAGGGCCTGTACCATATACGTGGTGTATACCGTATTGAAACATTTGAAGATGTTTTCTAGTACCACGAACCTAAGACTGGTGCATCCGTCGAGAGGTGTCGTGATTGAGCACTTGGACTGTGAGGTCCTGTGTTGTAATGAAAGTTTTAAAAGTGTTTTAAAACTATGTGAGTCAAAAGCCATTTTGAGCTTCGGCAAAGAAAGATTGAACACAAAGAAAAGAACAAAACAAAAGTGTTTTGCATGCATTGGCAGACATGCCCGCGGGTCGATGTATTAATTACCAGCGGCGAAAGGTAATTCTTACTGTGTTTTTTTATCATGTACCTAGTGAGGACATTTGAGACCCCATCTTACTTGCTATTTGTGCCCTGAGTGTGGATGGGAAGAGGCTGCGTGCCTAGTGGCAGTGTGCCAAGTTAGCCAGTGTGGCTCTGGAGTCTGATCAACTCATTATATGTTGGGATATCTCATGAGATTAGGACGAAATTAGATGATGAATATGAAGTGTCATGCATAATTTTAAATCGATGATGTTTGGGGTGTTGAACCCACTGATAAACTATTTACTTATGAATACTTGTGTTTGGTAAATGCTTATGTTGTTATGAACATGAAATTGTGCATGTGCCTTCTTTTGTGTCGCGCATTTAGTTATTGCGTTAAATCCATATATTGGCGTCTCACCCTTACAAACATATCAGGTTTTCTTCTGGTTTGCTATTGTACCCTGGGGGCTTTAGTACAGATGGTGCAGAGGAATCTCCCTAAGTCATTCAGAGGCTTAGATCTAGTTATTTGATGAAGTACTTGATTGTGGAAGGATCACGTGAGTTTTCCTCGGGAATAACTTTTAGAATGACCAGCTTAGGGTTTGAGACTTAGATTATTTTTGATAGTATGTATGAGTATGGCTCAGAGAGCCTTTATTTTAAAATGGAATGTTTATGGCCCGGAGAGCATATCTTTTGAATGAAAATCTAAGTTGTTCCTTTTGGTCTTGTACAGCTTATTGATATAACTACTTTTAGTATATTACTGCCTGGTTGTATTTGGTGAAACTGGAATTCTTGAATGAAAATGTAATTATTTTAGCAGGTGTTCTTTTACCTGGGATGTCCGAATTACAAAGGAGACTCTGTCGAAATTTTTGTAAAAATACTAGCTTTTATTCAATATATCTTTAAATTAAATAGGCTTGCCAGGCTATGAAAGTAAGTCTGTATGCCGATCAAGGCTTAGGTGTGGTATCGTGACAAAATTTTTATACCCAATTTCAGACGCTTATGTATTTATATAAATTATTTTTTGAAAGTACCAGCAAATTATCCTTTTAATTTTAATTCCGCATGTGTTACGTAAGTAATGCCCAAGGGGGGTGTTACATAATATGCAAGTATTTGGATAAGAGTTACTAGGTCAAAACACCTGTCAAAGCAAAACCAAATTCTGTCTGAGAAAATATGAACATAGTTGGTTGCATCGTGATTTTGAATATAATTCTGAAGGTTAAAAACTTTTATAAAATTTTCTGGGTTAATAAAGTATATCTAAAGTTTGGTTGAATATTTGAGATTTTTACATGTGTATATAAAGAGAAACAATTTCATAAAGTTACATGTTGGTGAACTCGGATTTCTGGAAAATCCTGTACAATCAGAGGCAGTGTGCGATTTTTAATAAATTAATGCTTTCGGATTTTTACATGGTACCAACTGCAACATAATTTTTGAATAAAAAAAATATGATTTTGAAGATAATATCTTTTAACATGGTCAAGTAAAGATTTTTGGTAAAAATGGACTATAAACAACTAATGATATAGAAATAAGGGATTAAAGAATATATATATATATATATATATATATATATATATATATATATATATATATATATATATATATATATATATAAGTAAGTTTCGGACAAAAGGTAATCCAAGAAATTATCGGACATCTTTAGCATCATTTTTCCAGCCATGGCCAAAACCTGTACTTAGAAAGATAAGACGACTTTGTTGATTTAATTTAAGTTGTTCGCTTAATTCTTAGACTTGCGGCACGCGGTGGGCAAAGGAAGTTTGTTCTGGGCAATACGGAAACAAAGACTTTGTCTACCCATCGAATCAGGTAAGGGGAGAAAGCCCGATGGATAATTATGTTATGATGACTACATACCTTGTGTGTTTATTTTGATGTGTTAATTTGATTGATGTTGTTATTGTTGTGGCTGTTTTGGTTGGATTTTGAGTTCGTGATATATTGATGGTTTATGAAAATATGCATGTTGCTTATATGTGTTGAAGTTGTTGTATATGTGTTGATAATTTATGAAAATGTGCTTCTTACTTATATATGTTGAAGTTGTTGTATATTGTTGAGTATTTTTAAGAATAAAGGCAAGTGCACCTTGTCGCAAACAAGTAATACGGTGGTAAGACCGGTTATCGTATCCACAGGGATCGGTTGCCAACTACCAATTCACAAACTCAACAACTATCTAGACTAAACTATGGTATGAAAAGATCATAAAATAAGGAAATAAAATATTTTTGGTCTTTTGGGAATTTTATCGAATACTTGGAAGACAAAAGAAATGCGGTTAAGATTGTCAGGGTTTAGACTACACTAATCCTCCCTTAATTGCAATGAAATGGCTTCCAACACAAGTCCTAATTCAATAATGACAATCAAGTCTTTTCTAAAATACTCAAGCCTAATGTCTTAGGTGCAATGAGCCTAAAACCCCAAATTAAACCCTAATGTCTTAGGTGGATTAACCTGAGATTTTGCATTAAGTCAAGACTTATAAGATTGCAAGCAGCCAACACCTATGTCTAGATTCTTGAACTACTTGGCATATGATTCATGAGCATGCCCTAACATCAATCTGTCAATTGTCTATCAAAGCAACATATCATTCCTATGGGTAGCTAAGCCAAGGGAAGCATTAAGCACATAATCACATACTCATAAAGAAATAGAGACTTGCATTAAAACAACCAAATCAAATACAAACAAGTTCAGAAAAGTTACATCTAACCCCAACAATAGGGATTTAACTACTCATGAAATATGAGAATACAAAAGAGAAGGAGAGAAGAGATGAAGAACACTCATAGAAGAATCCTCCAATCTTCTTCCATTCCCAGAGCAAGGAAAACATCCCCTACTAGGGTTGGAACCCTAGTCCAGCCGCAGCTCCAAGTGCCTCCTCCAAGAGCTCTTCAAAAACTCCAAAAAACTCCCCCTTTCTGCCCTAAAACAGCAACTTATACCAGTCAGTTCTGCGCGCGTTCGCGAGGCGAATGTCTTCTCGCGAGGCGAATGTTAAAATCTGTTGTTTCTGAGAAAGGGACTCTCGCGAGGCGAGAGTTTATTCGCGACGCGAGGCCATAAATTGCTTCTCAAATATGCTCGTGAGGAGCATCAGGGCCTGGGCGTGATGGCTTCTGGTTTCCATACTCGTGAGGCGAGCCATGGTTCGTGGGGCGAACCAGAAAGATGACATTCTGCTGGAACAGTCAGCTCTCAGGGTCGCGAGGCGAATCAAGTCTCGCAGGGCGAATCACCAGAATTCTGCTTGGCTCAATTTCTTCTCTTTTCAGACTCTTTTTCATCCAAGCTCCATCAAGGCCAATTCTGAGCATTTTTACATTAATTCCTACAAAACAACACAAAGAAACTGCTTCACTCGTTCCAAGGGAAAAACTAATAAAAACCAAATAAAGAATGCTAATCTATATGAAAAATGCATGCAAAAGTGTACAGAAAACATGATGTAAAATCACACTATCAAATCACCCCAAGCTTATTCAATTGCTTGTCCTCAAGCAATCACTAAGGCCAGAAGAATAAACAGAACATGGATAGTGAACCAAGAACCCGAGTAAATGATCCAAGTAATAGGCAATTCAAACAATTCAGCAAGAGACAATCAATTCAAGTCCAATTAGAGGCTTAGGTTCTCTAAATTCATATTCTCACTGATTCGGGCACTCTTTCTCACCTGAAGCTCACCCCAAGCTTGTTCATTTGCTTGGCTCTCTTTCTACCTCACTCAAGTGTTTAGGGGAATAAGACAATTCGCTCAATTATCCTCAAGGAATGGATCCTACCCTAGGCTTGACTATCAACCAAATCTCTACTTTATTAATGAAAACAATTAAGAATCAAGAGGTCTTTTACTTGGTTGTAACGTGGCCATGGGATTAATCGTTAGGTGGGGAAATCAAGAAAAGGACATTTCAAAAGGCTACACAAAACATTAAGCATTGCAAATCATGACACCTTCTAAAATACCTTCTTGGGTTTTCGATTTATTTTTCCACCTTTCTTTTCTTTCTTTTTCTTTTTATTTCTCATTTCTTTTTGTCATCCCCTTCTCTATATATTTTATTTTTCTTTTTCTTTTATTTGGAGAAGGGAAATTTTTCAGCTCAAGAGAAATTTTTTTTTTCCTGATTCTTTCATCCCATACTTTCTTCAACTACCATTTTACCCTTTTGTAATACTTTAGAAGGTATCCTACCAAACATCATTCAACAATATATTTCAAGGTACCAAGAAAAGTATTTCTATTCTTTCACGCTCAAAATTGGGCAACTAAGGGGTAGCATTTCATCATTCAAAGCTCAGAAGGCCAGAAAAATACCTATTGCCTCAATCATTTTCAAAAATGTTTTCAAAAATTTTTAAGCTTTAAAATGGTTTTAAGTCAAGTTCTAGAGAAAACAAACCAAGAGGAATAACACTCTAACACAAAGAATGGGGTAAAATTTTGTGAGTACCCCTTTGGCTCAAAATCTCACATTTTAGTAGTTCAACCATCAATGATCAACACAAATCTATAGAATCATATGCTAATTATCAACCATCCAAGATTATCTCAAACATTTTCATTTGCAGCCATATCACAAGAATGAAAAAAATTTGGGTTCAAAAATTCACTATCTCAATTTAATAGGCACTTAGTTCTCACAATTGGATGCAAAATCTAAACAAGGGCAATCTAATTGTGTGATCATGCAAAACTATCATGCAAAACTATATGAATACAACATGAAAAATGCAAATGCAAAATACCCCTACCCCAAGCTTAAAAATTTACATTGTCCCCAATGTAAACAATCAAGTTGGAAAGAGGAGAAAAATTGGAACGGCTTACCGAGGCGGTAGCGGGTGCTGGTTCACATGCTTTTTGGCTTTGTTTCTCCCTGCCCCTTTTTGCTTCTCCTTCCTTATTATCATGAAAACACTTAATAAATTTATTAATAGAAGAAAACTCTTGATCTTCTCAAATTATTCAAGAGTTTAAAAGTCAAAAACAAAAGGAAAAAGGAAAAGAAAAATTGGGTTGCCTCCCAATAAGCGTTTCTTTAACGTCACTAGCTTGACTTATTGAAAAGCATCTACCTGGATCCCATAACTTGTGGTATAAGGACCAAGGGGTGCTCAAGGTGTGAGATCCTCCTCCCGGATCAAATGGTATTTGGAGTGGAAATTGTAGCAGTAATATCACTTTATCCTCAGCTCCACCCAGCCAATGTGTGAAAACACCATTGACCTCTTCAACTATAATAATGCATTTACTTCCTAGTGGGTCAAATGGCATTTTCACCAGGAAGTTTGAAAGACAAGTGGAAGGGACTAACTTACCATAGTCCACACATGCATGCAAGCCGACATATTTTTCTAATGCAGTAAAATCAGCAAGCATGGTGGAGGGAATGCTTTCCAAATGCCCCGCCTTCTCACTTGTTCCTCTCCAAGGACTTGTGAAAGGTACTTCCTCTTCTTGTGACTTATCCACCATCACCACTTCATCTTCAATTTGATCCATTCCCACAACCAGATTCTGCTCAACTTCTGCTTCATGTGGCTCTATGGGAATCACAATACACGGTGGTGGAGGTGGTAAATATGACCAAAAGGTTTCCCAATCCTCCTTGGTGTATATATATACAAGCTCACTAGTCATAGGATCGACTCGTGATGGAATATTATGAGATAGAGAAAACTCCTCAAAGAATTCTCCCAAATTTATATCGTCTTCCCAACACAAGTTATCCTCCAAAATATGACTAGAAGCTTCCTCATCAGGTGGATAATAAAAATTTTCCATGACTTTCGTCCGCCTTCCAAAAACAGAACTCAAAACAAAAAGATCAAATATATACAGAAAAAATCAAATATACACAGGAAATAAAAATTAAGAAAATGTCTAAATTAGTTGTTTCATTTGTTACTACTGATATTGGCAAATCCGATCCCCGGCAACGGCGCCAAAAACTTGTTGCGTATTTTTAAGAATAAAGGCAAGTGCACCTCGTCGCAAACAAGTAATACGGTGGTAAGACCGGTTATCGTATCCACAGGGATCGGTTGCCAACTACCAATTCACAAACTCAACAACTATCTAGACTAAACTATGGTATGAAAAGATCATAAAATAAGGAAATAAAATATTTTTGGTCTTTTGGGAATTTTATCGAACACTTGGAAGACAAAAGAAATGCGGTTAAGATTGTCAGGGTTTAGGCTACACTAATCCTCCCTTAATTGCAATGAAATGGCTTCCAACACAAGTCCTAATTCAATAATGACAATCAAGTCTTTTCTAAAATACTCAAGCCTAATGTCTTAGGTGCAATGAGCCGAAAACCCCAAATTAAACCCTAATGTCTTAGGTGGATTAACCTGAGATTTTGCATTAAGTCAAGACTTATAAGATTGCAAGCAGCCAACACCTATGTCTAGATTCTGGAACTACTTGGCATATGATTCATGAGCATGCCCTAACACCAATCTGTCAATTGTCTATCAAAGCAACATATCATTCCTATGGGTAGCTAAGCCAAGGGAAGCATTAAGCACAGAATCACATACTCATAAAGAAATAGAGACTTGCATTAAAACAACCAAATCAAATACAAACAAGTTCAGAAAAGTTACATCTAACCCCAACAATAGGGATTTAACTACTCATGAAAAATGAGAATACAAAAGAGAAGGAGAGAAGAGATGAAGAACACTCATAGAAGAATCCTCCAATCTTCTTCCATTCCCAGAGCAAGGAAAACATCCCCTACTAGGGTTGGAACCCTAGTCCAGCCGCAGCTCCAAGTGCCTCCTCCAAGAGCTCTTCAAAAACTCCAAAAAACTCCCCCTTTCTGCCCTAAAACAGCAACTTATACCAGTCAGTTCTGCGCGCGTTCGCGAGGCGAATGTCTTCTCGCGAGGCGAATGCTAAAATCTGTTGTTTCTGAGAAAGGGACTCTCGCGAGGCGAGAGTTTATTCGCGACGCGAGGCCATAAATTGCTTCTCAAATATGCTCGTGAGGAGCATCAAGGCCTGGGCGTGATGGCTTCTGGTTTCCATACTCGCGAGGCGAGCCATGGTTCGCGGGGCGAACCAGAAAGATGACATTCTGCTGGAACAGTCAGCTCTCAGGGTCGCGAGGCGAATCAAGTCTCGCAGGGCGAATCACCAGAATTCTGCTTGGCTCAATTTCTTCTCTTTTCAGGCTCTTTTTCATCCAAGCTCCATCAAGGCCAACTCTGAGCATTTTTACATTAATTCCTGCAAAACAACACCAAGAAACCGCTTCACCCGTTCCAAGGGAAAAACTAATAAAAAGCAAATAAAGAATGCCTGATCTATATGAAAAATGCATGCAAAAGTGTACAGAAAACATGATGTAAAATCACACTATCATATATGTGTTGAAGTTGTTGCATGGAAGCCTAACCATTGGTTAGAGCTCAAACAATGAAGATAAAAGCTTTAAGAAAATATTTACAAAGAAACTCACAAGTAAGAATTTCTTTTAACAAAGTTTTAATAATAAGGGGAAGTTGTGTAATTTTAATGATTGGTGAAAATTTTAGAAAATAAAAACAATTTTTATAAAGAAAAATTCAATTGGAAATTTAAGTGATTTTATGCAAACAGAAATCAATTTCTTTGAGAATGTTTTAAAGAAGACAAAAGTTTATTTTGGGACTTGAAAATAATTTATTTAGAAAATTTCAAATGTTTTTAGGAAAAAGAAGAAAATCTTTTAAATAAAATTGATTTTATGAAAAAATAGAAATGGATTTTTTAAAACTTCAAGTTCTAAACAAAAAGAATTTCAAAAGAAAAGTTTTTATTTAAAAAGATATTCAGTCGAATACCTTGGTGCACGAGGTATTCGAGATGCTGTTATTCCGGATATCTTCATGAATAAGGTATTTGAGACAGTGTTATTCCGGATATCATCATGAATAAGGTATTCGAGACGGTGTGCCTTTGTGGTAATTGAGCCTGATCAGCTCACTGTTTTCAAAAACTGTATGGAGTTGGGGTCTCTGGAGACTAGGATATAATGATGAAATATAGAAGTGCCATGTTTTCCAATACGACGACGATTGTTGATTGATATGATTATTTGTGAGATTTTATATGATGATATGCTTTCCAACTCGAATGCACTACCGCAGGGGCGCGCGATCCACTAAGATGAATCACCGCGGATGTCCAGATCGCCTCACTCTCGGACGACCTCCCCTTGTTGCAGCTTCCCCCACTAACATTTCCACAGCGTGAATGCATGTACAATAACATCAAGCAATCATATATAGCCACCACCTCCGCTTTGACCCTTTAGGCATCAAAGTTTAACACCAGCAATACATTGACCAATAAGCATCAAGGTTTAGCAACAACAACACCTTGACCAATAAGCATCGAGGAAACTTTGACCGTTAAGCATCAAAGTCCAACAATGTGCTGTAACTCCTCGTTACTGTCTTAACCATCTTAGTATCGAATGTTTTATTATCTTTGTTAAGGCTTAATTAGACTATCAATCTTATCTTTAATTTTCTTGATGCCTTATTTCATCATAGAAGGTAGTTTGGGTGAAGTCACCCTTGTTTCCAATTAATGTCTCATTCTGTTTGGCGAGCACGGTCGTGCTAACCCCTACACGGGCATGCTGCCATTGAGCATGGGCGTGTTGTTCATCGAGCACGGTCGTGCTTACTACAGCATGGTCGTACAGTTCTGGGCAGAAGGTTTGGAAACCCTCTCCAAACTTCCTAGGGCATTCATAGATCAATCATATTGACTTTTTGCTACATCATCAAGTATTAATCTTGTTCCTCTTATTTAATCTCCATATCTTATGATTGTTGAGAATCAATCCTTTAATTTTTGTTTCATTATTAACATCCCTAAAGCATTCATGAAACTATGCTAGGGTCTTAACTACACCATTGAGCATTAACCTCACTTCTCTTTTACTAAGGTTCATGTCATATGAGCATTGGGATTTAGCCTTCAATTATTGTTTGGTTACTAACGTCCCTATGTCTTTAATTAGTGTATTGATAACAACAACAGCATTCATCTCATAATATCAAACATCAAGAAATCAATGAATTATTTAATCATGGCATACATCATCATCATTAATAATAATTCACAATTACAACATGGCATACATCATCATCATCCTGCCGCTCACGCGTTCAATTTTAGAAGCTTCTCTGATAATTGTCTTTGATTACTGAGTTGAAAAAACCTCTGCTAGGGTTTGCATGGTAATCTAGGGTTTTGCATGATCTCTCATCATGGTAGTCACCTCCGATTGGCATGTCCTTTTCCTCGAATCGACCTGCCCTCCTCTTCCTCATGCCACTCCTTCCCTCCCTCCACTTCCTTCTTCTCCATCTCCTTCCTTTCCACCAATCTTGGATCCTCAATCAGTGAAACAATCTTTTGCTCAAGCTGTTTCAAATTCGTTTGATATTCAATTAAGTCAACTGCCTAAGTCTTGCTTGAAGGTCAATGAATTAGCCATCAAAATCTCTGAATTAGAGTATCTGGATGGGGTGGAAGAATGCCAAAATATTTTATATGGAAGGTTGACTCTTTCAAAAGGTGATAAACCTTTGAAGGTGGATGACTTGCATGTTAAGCTTTTAAAGCTTTGGAGGCCTGTTGGTTCTTGGAAGGTTGTTTCGCTTGGGAAGGGATTCTTTGAGTTTAACTTCTCCTCCTTGGATGATCAAAGAAGGATTTGTTCACATGGATCGTGGAATTTAAACCCAGGGGTTCGGAAACTTTCTTCATGGATGCCTGACTTCAACCTGGGAAAGATCAGGAAATCATGTGTTCAGTGTTGGGTCAGACTCCATGGATTCTAAAGGGAATATTGGCATCCTAAAATCCTATTTGAAATAGGCAGTGGTATAGGGATCCCGATAGCCCTTGATGAAGCCACTACGAATAGAATGTTCGACCACTTTGTAAGGATCTTGATTGAGATTGATTTGAATGCTGAACTGTGTGATAAGATTATGGTCGAGAGGGAAGGATTTGCCTTTTTTTTTTTGGAGTATGAAAGACTCCCCTGGTTTTACTTCTCTTGTCAAACTATTGGACACTCCCTATCCAATTGCAAGAAGAATGAACAACCTGATGTTGATAATGTCCAACCTTCACAAAAGGAATTCAAAAACCATCTATGCAATATGTGCCTAAGGCTGCTAAAAATCAAGAAGCAGCAGTTAATATTGTAGCTGTAGACATAGGAAAGCAAGTGATTGTTGGGAATGTTCCAGAGTTAGCCAAGAATACTGAAGCAAGAACTAGCAATGTAAAGCAAGTGATTGTTACAGCGGTAGACAAAGGAAAGCAAATAATTGTTGAGATCGTTCCAGAGTTAGCCAAGATTACTGACGCAGGAACTAGCAATGCAAAGCTGATATTTGTTGAAACCATTATTGACAGGAATGACTTTATTGGTGTAAATAATGTCCTATGGAGTGACAAAGATGCCCAGCAATCTGTTTCTCCATTTCTAGGATTTGTTAGCCCAGTGGAAAATTCTTCTCCAATTCAAGGTGTCTTACAAAGAGTGAGAAATTCTAGAGTTCATGTGGCCAATGGTAAAACTGTTGTGTTAGACAAAGAGGTCAGTGACAATTCTGGTGGTTTACAGGGGATTGGAAGAGCCTCTTCTTCAAGGACTCGTGTTGCAGATACTTTTGAAGCAGTTAGCTCAGATGACATTGTTAACTCCACTTCATCAATTATGAATGTTCAGGCTAAGGTCATTGCCACTGATTCTGTTTCAAACCAGAATGTTTCTAAAGATTTGAGAATTCTTAGTCTTTTATGGAGTGATAGGGTTGAAGATGAATTGGAGGAGGATGAGGTTAACTCTATTCCCCCTCAAGAATCTCCCGGTCCAAGTAAATATCTGAAGGTGACAGAAGGTACAAATAAAGATACTAATGCAGGATTTCCTGTGGTGATGACTAAATCACAGATGAAAAACCAAAGGTGAAAAGCAGCTTTGGCACAAAAGGCTAAAGGTATAACACCTGATCTAAGGGTAGTCCTACATTCTAACTTTTATGAAGATCATATATTGGAATTGTAGGGGTTTTGGTCAATTAAAAACCAGAACTGTCTTTAAAAATTTCTGCTTGTCTAATAGACCAGACAAGGTTTTTATAGCTGAGCCTTCGATCAATGTAAATAGTGTTTGTAACACCTCGATTTTTACTGTTCTTTAATATCAGTATATATATATATATATATATATATATATATATATATATATATTTGAGACCTAGGAAATGATTTCGGAGAAAACAAAATCATATCTAGAACCTACTCTATGGTAGGAAGCTCTGGTTAAAATTTGGGTTTAAAACTCAGACGGAAACCGGTCTGCATTTTTACTGACAATATAATTTTATACCGGCAGAAAATCCTAATTTGACCCGAAACTGAAATTTGTAGATTTTTTTTTTTATATTATGTCCGTGAGGAATCCTAATTTCCAAATTTCTGATCAGAAATAAAATATTATGTTTATTCGGACGAATTTTGGTAAAAGTTCGGACGGAAAACAGTCGGTGTTTCCAGTGTCAGTAAGATTTTAATGATAAGAAAACCTAATTTTGACTCGTGAACGAAATGGTTTATGTTGAAAACATATTTCCAAAGAGTTTGGTTATTTTGAAAATTTTCGATCGAAAAACAGACAGAAACCCTAATCGGGAAACCGACGGAGTCGAAAATGGAACTGCAAAGACCCGTCAAGAGATCGGGACAACGAGTCATAGATGATGACTCATGGAGGATCTGTCACCAAGCATTAGATGCTAGTAATCATGACTTTTAGGTAAAATGACCAAAATACCCCCAAGCTTTCGCGGTTATTAACATGACACATCTACGCACTCTTAACCATTCATTTTACATGGTTGTAAACCTCCCACATATCCTCAATTGTGTGCATCCATATATACTAAATCATACCTATTTCATTTTGCTTTTGTTTCATCATTTTCCTCTCAAAAACCGAAATCGGGTAACCGACAGAGCTGTGTACGGGATTTCCGGGAACCGCTAATGGATTGAATCAATGAGTCATAGATGACTCATGATATGTGGCCCAAAATCAGTCACACCTCCCTTCATTCTCCACCAAGTATTTTAACTAAACCATGATTACAAATTAACTCTAGTTAGTTTATTATAACCATAGTTAAGTTATTATATTATTTTCTAAACTTAACCTATGTCAATTTATCTAACATTGGTTCATTTTAACATTAAACAACTCACTCCCTCACTCAATTTCGTGGCTGCCATGAGACACTCCGATGTCCCATTAAAGAAGATCCTAAATTACTAAGCCTTAATCCGTACTTAACGTTATAGCGATTATTACAGACGAAAATATATTATCATTTGGAAGTGGAAATTAAAAATGTTTGTAACATAAAACATGAGCAACGGTAAAACCCAGCAAACATATACATAATATACACAACGGTCATCATATGAGTGCAGATTGTCCCAACAGAGGGACTATAGCCTATAAAAACTATGCAGACACTGAAACCAAAAGGGTACATACACATACTAGTGCTGAAACAAAGAAAGTCCTAAAGCAACCCGGTCGGCCTCTCCAAATACATCCAAAATCAAAATAATCTCACAGGGGCTCACAACCTATCTGGCGCATCCGACAAAACCATATCACAGCCACCCTTGCCCTCGCCATCACGATAGGTCTTCCACACTGTCGTCTCCACCTTGCGGTTGATGGCCATCTACCGTGTCGATAACATACATAGAAAGAATAAAGGAAGAAGGGAGATAAGCAACAGAACATGGTCATGAAAATGGGGATGGAGACACATAGAACAATAATCACATATACATATACACATACAACAAGTAATAGGCAACCATCTTCCGAATCACACCAACACAGTACCTCCTCAAAGTTCACTCTCAGATCAATCCTCTAATGAGTCTCACTCCTATGCATATCGGCCGATATCTCTCATCCGGGTCTCAGCCCCAAGATATTCCCTTATCAAGCCTTTATGCTTAGGGAACGTTTCTCTTATCAAGCCTCTCCGCTTAGGAAACGTTTCCTTATCAAGCGTCTTCACTTAGGGAATATCAATCAGTTTGTCTGGGTAACTTTTCCGCTCGCCGTGACCCATAAGAGTGCATCTCTCTGTGAGCTCGACTCCATCAGAGGTATCTGGGTCGCCTCAGATAGTCAACCTTAGGCATGGACACTCAAGGTAAGGTCGAGATAACTAGGCTCTACCGAGGTACACGACGTATTAGGAGCTAACTAATGGTCATGTGAGCCTCCCGAGTCTAATTTTACATCCCCAAGGTGTTGGTGTAAGCCCTAGAGGCCAATGTATTTCTTTAGACTTACATTTGTATCTTGCTATTTTATATATATATATATATATATGATATGAGGCATTCCAGTTTATTGTGTTACTTGTTTAAACATAATAAAGTCCTTAGAATAGAAATTTCTGTTCAATAGAATATCAAGTATATGACTTGATCGTGAGACACTATTGAACAATGAAATCCTATTCTTAAATATCCGTAGTCAAGTATTTTATTAATAAGGACAATAATAATACAATTGAGACTATTATCTGTGCAGACTGATGACCACATCTCACGGGTCATAGATATGAGATATCGAGTTGCCACATAGGTACGCATTAAGGTAATGATGTACTGGATTGACCCACCATGAGAACACTACATGGAGCGGTATGTGAGTGTCATAAGTAGTTCTCATAGTGACAATGGTGTATGTAATCCTTCGACCTGAAATCACTACGATCCCTACATGAGGAGTCGTGTGCTTTAATATCGTCAAACGTCATCTGTAATAGGATGATTATAAAGACGATCATTGGGCATACCACGAGCCATGCAGAGGGATGTGAGTGACCTAGATGGAATTTGTCCCTCCTACATAACAGGAGTAATATCTGTGGGCCCCCTGATAGAGTGAGACTGTAAAATGCATGGCCGTGCTGAAATGAGTCAATATGAGATATTGACCTCATTTGTTGTTAAGTCTACTCGGGTATCAGGGAACATGATATAGAACCATACAAGGGTGACACATTCTATGCCTTGTGTTCAATATAGATATATGGACAAAGGGATAATAATGCACATGAATATTTGTCACAGAAAGGTTTCGTCAAATCACTGACTTTCTCACTACTTAGGTAGCAGTGATGTATTGCTAGATACCGCTCACTGTTTGTAATATTAAATGAGATTTAATATTACTGCTAACGTATTGGGAACCTATAGGGTCACACACAAAAGAGCGGATTAAAAGAAGCATTAAAAGAAAGTTGGACTTTCCTATTGGGCCTAGCGTATAGTAGATGGGCTTAGGTCAAATGATGCTCACTAACTCACTTAAGAAGGTGCTACTATAAGTAGACCACTTAAGTTGTTGTGCCTAGACGGTTGATAACCTAGCCGCACAAAAGAGAGTAAGTGTGAACAACAAAGTCTCGGTTTTGAAGCTAGCACTGTGAGACAGAGACGCTTCGGTTCGTGATGTTGGACGCTCACGGAATCCGCTCGTGTGGATACCTCTAGAGACACCGTTCGTGCGGTGTTCGTGATAGACGAATTTCAACAAACAGCCATCGCTTCAAGAGGTAAACTTTCGAATCATGAATCATGACCATTCGCAAGGATCCTTCGATGGGAATTTTTCCGCTGCGTTTCTTTTGTTTTATACGCAAATTCCCAACAGTGGTATCAGAGCCGCTTGCGAAACCATGATTCTGTTACGTGGTTTGCCTGTTATGTATGATAACATGTTTATAATGTGAATCTTTTTCTGAAAATTGTTTTTGAAAATCGTTTGCATCCGGTTTGCGAAACCTTGTTTTTGTAATTTTCGTATGTATATGATATATGCGTCTATTGCATGTTTGTGTATATATGCGATATGTACGTTGGTTCTGAATCCTTATTATGTTCTGCGATGGCATCAAATGTTGATGTTAAACATGATTGTTTTCAGTTCTGTGTTGGCGGCGTTAAGGGGTTTCAGACATGAAAAGTTCATGTTGTTGCGGCTGAGGTTCCAAGTGTTGAAACCGTAGCCGTCGTTCCTTGCAACGTGAAGTGTTCACGGGCCTTGCGGTTTTAGGGTTGAAAGGTTGACGCCCTAGCCACCAAGGAAGCGAGGCACACTTCGGAATTTCGGAATTTCCAGCGGGACCCCCGTGCTACCTCTGCGTAGTGTGTAATTTCGAAATTCAAATTTTGAAATTTTATGTCACCATTTAATAATTATATCAATCACAATAAATGTGATTTATAGTAACATCAATTATAATAAATGTGATTTATTATATATATGTTATGGTTTCAAAATTCAGATTTTGAAATGTGATTTATATCAATCACAATAAATGTGATTTATAGTAACATCAATTATAATAAATGTGATTTATTATATATATGTTACGTTTTCAAAATTCAGATTTTGAAATGTGATTTATATCAATTACAATAAATGTGATTTGTTACAATAAATGTGATTTATGTTAATTGAATAAATGTGATTTATGTCAATTACAATAAATGTGATTTGTGGTAACAACAATTGCAATAAATGTGATTTATGTCATTTACAATAAATATGATTTATAATAAATGTGGTTTGTGGTAACAACAATTGCAATAAATATGATTTATAGTAACATCTATTATAATAAATGTGATTTATTATATATATATATATGTTATGTTTTCAAAATTCAGATTTTGAAATCTCTAATTCATGAAATTAATAATAATAATGATTATGTGTTATTATTGGTTGTTACTATTTATTTGGTGATGTATGGTGAATGGTTATGGCCTTAGTCTTTTTACCTTTTGGTTTATATTTTGAAATACGGCCTGCGTGCCGTGCCTTTCTCTTATATTCCATATGTATCTTCTTTTCTCATCTCACTCCCCTCATATGTAAAATGAGGTTTCTGTTTATGTAATGTAATGATGGAGACAAGAAGACGCTATCACGTGGGAGATCTTGCTTGGAGAAGCTTGGACGCTCCTAGGTTTTAGTTTAGATTCTCTCATTGGCTTGGGAGAATCAATGCGTTAGGGGTCATAACCATATCACATTTATTTACCTTATATATGTATGAGATGCATGTATGTATATAGTATGTTAAAAGATGTTTAACTAATATATGTATGAGATGCATGTATGAAAATAGTAAGTTAAAGAGTTTAACAAATGATGAGATCAAGTTTTAATCAAATCCCTCAAAAGGAAATATTAAGTCACATTTAAAGGTCTTCCGATGCATGGCACTCGTCAAGACTACTATCGATTAAGTGTGGGTCCACCAAAGCGGGGTACCTTTATCTATAATAGTAAGGCGCGATGGGACAAATGTAATGTTCAACTGCTATCCATTGGGTCTGACTTAACTAAGCCAACTTCAATAGGATTGAAAGGCTTAGAGGCTCATAAGTTGGGCTTTAGTCCATGTGATGGATTAGAATAAGAGTTATTCACCCAACTATCCAAGAGTTGCATGAGATGCAATCGGAAAGTGTTTCCTACCTAAATAACCGAATTTTGGGTGATCAGCCAAAGCTGACTTAAAGCTAGGTGAAATATGGATCTTGGCCCACTAGAAAATCTTCCAACGGGATTTTCCGAATCAATGATGAGGGTCATTGTTTTGAGTAAAATAGTGGGAGGCGTATTTAATTAAAGACCTTATTAAATAACTTCATGGCATGATACTTATACTTTGCATATTTATCTCTATAGATTACCATGGCATCAAACACATCAAGTAACTTTGTCATTGCGATCCGTCCTTGAGAAGGACAAACTATCCGGAACGAATTTTCTGGACTGGTACAGAAACTTGAGGATTGTCCTCAAACATGAGAAAAAGTTGTATGTTCTTGAGGAGCCTATTCTTGAGAAGCCACCGGCTTCAAGTGCTCCTAGGGCTGGCAGGGGGATGCTTATAAGAAGCATCGGGATGACGCCTTAGACGTGGGCATGTCTTATGCTTGCTTGCCATGACCTCCGAGCTGCAAAAGCAACATGAGACCATGGAGGCGTACGATATGATCGTGTACCTCAAGCTGCTCTACCAAGAGCAAGCAAGCAAGAGGAACTGCCCAAAATACCGGAAGAAAGCAAGAAGAAGAAGGGAAGTGAGACTTCCACTTCAGGTATATGTTTGTTATAGAAGTCAATTTATCTACTTCTGCATCATGGGTATTAGATACCGGATGTGGTTCTCACATTTGTACAAATGTGCAGGATCTAAACAGGAGTAGACCATTGGCAAAGGGCGAAGTCGACCTACGAGTTGGAAATGGAGCAAAGGTTGCTGCTTTAGCCGTAGGGACTTATGTATTGACTTTGCCCACTGGGCTTACTATTCAGTTAGAGAACTGTTATTTTGTGCCTGCAATTAGCAGGAATATCATTTCCATTTCTTGTTTGGACAAGATTGGTTTTTCTTTTATAATAAAGAACAAAAGTTGTTCTATTTATTTGGATGATATTTTCTATGCTAGTGCACACATGAGTAATGGACTTTATGTCCTTGATCTTGAAATGCCCATCTATAACGTAAATACTAAGAGGATCAAACCAAATGAGTTGAACCTGTCTTATCTTTGGCATTGTCGTTTAGGCCATATAAATGAGAAGCGCATTTCGAAGCTCCATAAAGATGGACTCTTGGACTCATTTGATTATGAATCATATGAGATATGTGAGTCTTGTTTATTTGGAAAGATGACTAAAGCTCCATTCACCGGCAAAGGTGAAAGAGCCAACGATCTTTTGGGTCTTATACATAGCGATGTATGCGGACCCCTAAACACATTAGCTAGAGGTGGTTTTCAGTACTTCATCACATTTACTGATGATTTCAGTAGATATGGATTTGTGTATCTTATGAAACATAAATCGGAATCCTTTGAAAAGTTCAAGGAATTCAAAAATGAGGTACAAAACCAACTTGGTAAAAATATTAAAGCTCTTCGATCAGATCGAGGTGGTGAATATTTGAGCCTAGAGTTTGATGATCATCTGAGAGAGTGTGGGATTTTATCTCAACTCACTCCACCTGGAACACCACAATGGAATGGTGTTTCTGAGAGGAGAAATCGAACCTTGTTGGACATGGTTCGATCTATGATGAGTCATGCAAACCTTCCAAACTCCTTTTGGGGATATGCTCTATTGACAGCAGCTTTTACACTTAACCGTGTTCCATCCAAAACGGTAGAAAAGACACCATATGAGATATGGACTGGTAGACGACCCAGCATGTCTTTTATGAAGATTTGGGGTTGTGAAGCATATGTAAAACGTCAAGTTTCTAATAAGCTTGATCCCAAATCTGATAAATGCTTCTTTGTGGGGTATCCCAAAGAAACCAAGGGATACTATTTCTATAATCCTTCGGAAGGCAAAGTGTTTGTCGCACGGACTGGTGTATTCCTAGAAAAGGAGTTTATCTCCATAGGAACCAGTGGGAGGAAGATAGAACTTGAAGAAATTCAAGAATCACAGAGTAGTGACCTACCATTGGTGGAACAGGGAGCAACCTTCACGAGAATCGCCGTGGAGGAACAACCCGCTCCAAAGTGGCACAAGACCAGCGTAGGTCTAACAGGATACGTCACCAGCCTGAGAGATATGGATTTCTCATGACTCCACAAGGTGATGTATTGCTCATGGATCAAGATGAGCCTGTGACCTACCAGGAGGCCATTCCTGGCCCAGAATCTGAGAAGTGGCTTGAGGCCATGAAATCTGAGATGGATTCCATGTACACCAACCAGGTATAGACCTTGGTAGAGCCACCTGAAGGGGTAAAACCTATAGGGTGCAAGTGGGTTTTCAAAAAGAAAACTGACATGGATGGTAAGGTACACACCTTTAAGGCGCGATTGGTCGCTAAGGGTTTCAAGCAAATTCATGGTGTCGACTATGATGAGACCTTTTCACCTGTTGCGATGCTTAAATCCGTCCGGATCTTACTTGATATCGCTGCATACCATGATTATGAGATATGGCGAGATGGATGTCAAAACGCCTTCCTTAATGGAAAGCTTCTTGAGGATGTGTACATGACACAACCTGAAGGCTTTGACATTTCGAGAGGATGCTTTCGAAAGGTATGTAAATTGCAGCGGTCAATCTATGGATTGAAGCAAGCTTCCAGAAGTTGGAACCTTCGTTTTGATGATGCTGTTAGACAGTACAGATTCATCAAAAATGAAGATGAACCTTGTGTCTACAAGAAGGTTAGTGGGAGCATTGTCGTTTTTCTGGTGTTATATGTAGATGACATATTACTCATTGGAAATGACATCCCTACACTACAAAATGTAAAGACATGGTTAGGGAATTGCTTCTCTATGAAAGATTTGGGTGAGGCTACCTATGTATTAGGAATCAGGATCTATAGGGATAGATCGCTGAAATTGCTTGGCCTAAGTCAGAGTACATACATAGACAAAGTGTTGAGACGCTTTAACATGCATGAATCCAAGAAAGGACTCTTGCCTATGTCACATGGTATATGCCTATCAAAGGCACAATCCCCTTCCACTCAAGAAGAAAGGGATCGCATGAGTAAGATTCCGTATGCATCCGCAATTGGTTCTATCATGTATGCCATGTTATGTACTCGACCAGATGTATCGTATGCTTTAAGCATAACGAGCAGGTACCCGATCGATCCGGTGAAAGTCAGCTGTCTGCAGTCAAGAACATCCTTAAGTACTTGAGAAGAACTAAGGATTCATTCTTGGTGTATGGAGGCGAGGAAGAGCTTGCTGTAATAGGTTACACCGATGCTAGCTTCCAGACCGATAAGGATGATTCCAGATCGCAATCTGGTTATGTGTTCTGCCTGAATGGCGGGGCTGTGAGCTGGAAAAGTTCGAAGCAGGAAACAGTTGCCGATTCTACTACAGAGGCTGAGTATATTGCTGCCTCCAATGCAGCAAAGGAGGCTGTTTGGATCAGGAAGTTCATTACTGAGCTTGGTACGGTTCCTGGTATTGTGGACCCCATTGATCTCTATTGTGATAACAATGGGGCCATTGCACAAGCTAAGGAACCTAGATCTCATCAGCGATCCAAACATATACTTAGGCGCTTCCATCTCATTCGAGAGATTATCGATAGAGGAGATGTGAAGATATGCAGAGTACCAACACTTGATAACGTTGCTGACCCACTTACGAAACCTCTTGCTCAACAGAAGCATGAAGGTCACACTAGATCGATGGGCATTAGATTGATGCCTGATTGGCTCTAGTGCTAGTGGGAGATTGTTGGTGTAAGCCCTAGAGGCCAATGTATTTCTTTAGACTTACATTTGTATCTTGCTATTTCATATATATATATATATATATATATATATATGATATGAGGCATTCCAGTTTATTGTGTTACTTGTTTAAACATAATAAAGTCCTTAGAATAGAAATTTCTGTTCAATAGAATATCAAGTATATGACTTGATCGTGAGACACTATTGAACAATGAAATCCTATTCTTAAATATCCGTAGTCAAGTATTTTATTAATAAGGACAATAATAATACAATTGAGACTATTATGTGTGCAGACTGATGACCACATCTCACGGGTCATAGATATGAGATATCGAGTTGCCACATAGGTACGCATTAAGGTAATGATGTACTGGATTGACCCACCATGAGAACACTACATGGAGCGTTATGTGAGTGTCATAAGTAGTTCTCATAGTGACAATGGTGTATGTAATCCTTCGACCGGAAATCACTACGATCCCTACATGAGGAGTCGTGTGCTTTAATATCGTCAAACGTCATCTGTAATAGGATGATTATAAAGACGATCATTGGGCATACCACGAGCCATGCAGAGGGATGTGAGTGACCTAGATGGAATTTGTCCCTCCTACATAACAGGAGTAATATCTGTGGGCCCCCTGATAGAGTGAGACTCAGTAAATGCATGGTCGTCTTGAAATGAGTCAATATGAGATATTGACCTCATTTGTTGTTAAGTCTACTCGGGTATCAAGGAACATGATATAGAACCATACAAGGGTGACACATTCTATGCCTTGTGTTCAATATAGATATATGGACAAAGGGATAATAATGCACATGAATATTTGTCACAGAAAGGTTTCGTCAAATCACTGACTTTCTCACTACTTAGGTAGCAGTGATGTATTGCTAGATACCGCTCACTGTTTGTAATATTAAATGGGATTTAATATTACTGCTAACGTATTGGGAACCTATAGGGTCACACACAAAAGAGCGGATTAAAAGAAGCATTAAAAGAAAGTTGGACTTTCCTATTGGGCCTAGCGTATAGTAGATGGGCTTAGGTCAAATGCTGCTCACTAACTCACTTAAGAAGGTGCTACTATAAGTAGACCACTTAAGTTGTTGTGCCTAGACGGTTGATAACCTAGCCGCACAAAAGAGAGTAAGTGTGAACAACAAAGTCTCGGTTTTGAAGCTAGCACTGTGAGACAGAGACGCTTCGGTTCGTGACGTTGGACGCTCACGGAATCCGCTCGTGTGGATACCTCTAGAGACACCGTTCGTGCGGTGTTCGTGATAGACGAATTTCAACAAACAGCCATCGCTTCAAGAGGTAAACTTTCGAATCATGAATCATGACCATTCGCAAGGATCCTTCGATGGGAATTTTTCCGCTGCGTTTCTTTTGTTTTATACGCAAATTCCCAACACAAGGTCTCTTCACAGATCGGTCCCTCCGTAATCTGTACTCGCACTCGAGTACAACTAACCTTGTTTGACACCCAGTCATACGACTCGCAACCTTGGCAAAAATGCAATGCAACAATCGTCACTATAGTTAACACCAGAACGTTCTTACACATTGACGCTCTCATCATGGATGCCCATACTTCCACAGTCTCAAAGCCACAGTCTCAAGGCATTACCACGGTGTCAACTCTCAACTCATCCATACAACATATATTCATCATAACAACTAGCCAATCATCAATGCTCATATACCGATACAAAATAATCACATTCAATATATCAAGTATAGCAAATATCACATATCATCATGTATAACAGTAGCATGCAATTCAGACAACTTCAACCAATATCAACTTGCTAACTTAAGATATCAAACTTACTGTCAATAAACCTACAACTACTAAACCCGAGACAACATTAAAATATTATTTTATTTGGGTTTAGTTGTTGTCAATTATTCAAAATCCTAGTAGGGTCTGGGGCACTCTACACACATGCATATATAATTATAATTCTATGCTTGCCTCCCTGACGATGTCGGTTACTTTCCCCCCCACCTTACCGACATGCGTATTTTCCCGTAAATGTTACGATTGCCTCTTCTATCGGCACGAACCTCGTCACACTTTCCAACAACAACCTCAAATCTGATATTGACACCCCCGTATGTGCATTGGATAAAAATTATCCCGAGCACACGTACGAGGTCCAAAACAGCCAAAAAGACCAAAACAACCACCGAATCAACAACAGGGCTCCAATCAATGAACCAATTTGAATCAAGGTAGGAAATTGAGATAGAAACTTACAAGAACAGCATCTGTACGCTGCAAGGTCAGATTCGCCTCCACTCCCACGGTCAATTCCCGGTCGACTGATTCGGTAGAAAAACACGTAAAGTCCTAAAACGTGTCGAAAACGATATCTGGACTAAGAATAGGAGTAGAATGAATTTAAATAACTTAAAAAGGACAAATTTCAAAGGCATCAACACTGACTCACCTTGATGAAAATGACATGCAAAGACACAACGTCGAAGATGTCGAAGCCGTGAACACGAATACGCGATCGGTTTGAAAATCCGACAACCGAAACCACCTTAACTCAAGCTTATATATATGAAACGAAAATGGCTGCCTTTGGGAGAGTTTCTCTTCACTTTTCCTCTGGTTATGTGCCCAAAAGAAGGGAAGATGATGATGATCATGCATGCATTGGCTTTTATATTACCCAGTTTAGGATTATTGAATTATTATCTTAGTTTTAATGGAAGACAAGTGTCATTGCATGTTTTACTTAGATAGTTAATGGAAGACAAGTGTCATTGCATGCTTTACTTAGTTTTAGTGGAAGACAAGTGTCATTGCATGCTTTACTTAGATAGTTGGTGGAAGACAAGTGTCATCACATGTTGCTCCGTTGGCACATACGGGTGTTTTCTTCTGTATCTTCCTACTGCTGGAATATTTTCTTAATTATTTTAGGCTACTAAAAATAATTATTATGCTCAAGCCCGGCCTAATTTTAATATTCGAATTCTCAATTAATTAATTAACTGACTAATTAATCGCTCGGTTTAGCGTTTGTTTGCGTTTCGGACCCGTTTCAACTCCGATTCTCCTTCAACTTGAAACACAAGCTAACTAACACCAAAGGTTTAAGTTACCTCATCCGAAAAGATGCGGATATTACTGTTGCATGACAGCTTCTCTTTCCCATGTCATATTACCAGTAACTGCATGCCAGATGACCTTGACTAAAGGAATCTGCTTCCCGTGGAGTTCTTTTATCTTTCGGTCCTCGATCCGTAAAGGCAATGCCTTATACTCAAGGTTTTCTCTTAACTGTGTTGATTCGGGTTCTATAATATGCAATGGATCGGGATAATATTTTGAGTTGGGATACATGGAAAACATCATGAAGGTTCGAAAGATTGGGCGGTAAGGCTATCTGATAGGCAACTGGACCAATTCAGCGAAGAATTTGAAATGGTCCGATAAAACGAGGTGTAAGCTTTCTGGATTTTATTTCCCTGCCAATTCTAGTTCTCGGCGTGACTCACATGAAAACATGATCACCTTCCTGGAACTCCAAAGCTATTCTGTCTATCTATCGCTTCTTTCATCTTCACCCGAATCTTCCGTACTTGGTCAGTCGTTTTCCGTACCACCTCGGGTCCAATTAACTGGTTTTTGTTGAGACCTCATAAGTGTGAAACACATTCAACATGTAAATTCGGTAAGTTTTAATGATTCCAAATAGATTATGGTAATATTGAACCATATTAAATTACTAACATATTTGATAAGTGTGCAGGAAAACAGACTTAACGTCACTCGTCTAATTTTATAACTCGTCTACTTTTGAGTAGAGCTCAGTTTTTAGACTTATCTGAAAACCACTCGTCTGAAATTCAGTCAAAAACCAAGTCAATACTCAATCAAGATCTGAGTTTACTTGATGAAGTAGTAAGAAGCATTCGTCTGAAAAAGACTCAGTAGATCACTCGTCTAATTTTCGGAATACGCTAGCACCCATCTAGTTTTGGAATGCTTGATCACTCGTCTACTTTTTGAATTGCCTTTCACCTGTTTAAATTTCCAACACTGGTATGATGTAAGTTTGTCAGAAATGAAGTCCAATTAATCTTATTCAAATTAAATGCCTTCCTTAAGGATCTCGAAGACCTCTGGACAATAGCTCAAAGGACAAAGAATAAAGAACGTTTGTTTCAAGGTTTTAAGGAATAAACACGCAATCTCTGTACCACAATAGTGACTTTCTAGCTGTTTTAGTACAAAGTAAAAGTGCTTTCTGGAAAGCGAACTGACTGTTGTACTGAAAGAGGAAAGCTCCCTGCTACAAGTACAAGAAGCCTACTGCTGCATACTCTGATACAACAACTACTCAGATTAAAGTGTACTCTTGGAAAACCTTGTCAAAGCCCAATGTTCCAAAGCATTTAATGTTTATACAGAACGACTCTTTGGTATTAATGGTGTCTCAGAAACTCAAATCAGAAGAACACACTTTCTGAAGCTGTGTCTAAACGGATCTCTTGATTGAAGTCTTTAAATAGATCAAACAATGAAGATGAAAACAAAACGTTGAATATCATTAAGAATACTGCACAAGCATTTAATCTCTTTATTAACTTCTTCATTCTTTCATTGAATACACTTTCAATCATTTGATACTAATTCGCAGTCTTTCATACTTCATATTTATTCCACTCTTTGAGTGTGATCTGAAGGACTTGCAAGTTATATTAATTACACAAAACCTTTTCATTCTTTACTGTGTTGAGCCTGAAGAGGCTAGGTGAGAAAAGAATACTTGTTTGAGTGTTGAGCCTGAAGAAGCTAGGTGTGCAAAGAATACTTGTACTGTAATTTACTCAGTTATAGTGGAAACTTGGTGCTGCCAAGAAATTGGACGTAGCTTTGTGGATTTTGGGGTGAACCATTATAAAAATCTTGAGTGATATTCTTGTTCCCTTATCTCTTTATTTTTCTTAAGTATTATTCTGTTTAAGCTTTTAACTTGGGGAGTTATTATTGTTAATATCAATCTCTGTTTTACCCCTCTCTGTTTGCTCGTGTGTTCTGTCTTAATATTAGAAGTATCACCCGTCTGATATTTTTTTTATCCAAGTTCTGCTTGTTGAGCCTGAGAAAATCTTTTTAAGTAACCGAAAAAGTTGGTAAACACAATTCAACCCCCCTTCTTATGTTAACTTTTGTTATTTCAGTTGGTATCAAAGCTCAGACTCTTGGTTAAGCACTTAACAGTGTAGAGGAAAAGAGCTTGGAGATGGCAGGAGAAGCTAGCACAAGCAAGAACCATGCTGGAGAAGGATCCTCAATGTCGAGACCTCCTTACTTTAATGGAGAGGACTACATCTACTGGAAAGAAAAGATGAAATGGTTTTTACAATCCACTAACTCTTAACTTTCGGATGTCAATGAAGTTGGACTGTTTGTTCCCAAAGATGAAGCAGGAGATGTTGTTCCAAAAGCAAACATGATTGCTGATCAAAAAACAAAATATCAATTTAATGCCAAAGCTATGCAATCATGTGTGCTTTGAGCTGAGAAGAATTTGAAAAAGTATGTGCTTGTGAATCTGCAAAAGAAATGTGGGATTCACTAGCTATTGCTCATGAAGGAACCAGCAAGGTCAAAGAGACCAAAATCAGCATGTTAGTCAGAAAATATGAGTTGTTCAAAATGGAAGAAGGAGAAACTATTTGTCAAATCTATGGAAGATTCCAAACTATAACCAATGGATTGAAATCTCTGGGAAAAGTTTACTAGACTGAGGAACACATTCAAAAGATTCTCAAAAGTCTTCCAAAACAATGGAGACCACTTGTGACTGCTGTATCTCAGGCCAAAGACTTAACAACAATGCCGCTAGATGAGCTTCTTGGCACTCTCCAAATCCATGAACAAGAGCTGATTGAAGAAAACAATGGAAAGAAAAACAAATCCATTGCCATCAAAGCTGACAAGAAATCATCTAGAGGAACCACTTCAAAAGCTCTCAAAGTTGATGAATCTTCAGAGGAATTTGAGGAATCAAATGAAGATGATTCAGATGATGAACTTTATCTTTTCACCAGAAAGATGAAAAATATTTGGAAGAAAAGAAACTTCAGAAAGGATAAACCTTTCAGTCGTTTCAACAAATAAAAATACAAGAAAGATGGTGGATCTCATGACAAGAATGCCATTGTGTGCTATGAATGTAAGAAGCCTGGTCATATCAAGGCAGAATGCCCTCAGCTCAAGAAGCAATCTCCCAAGAAGTTCTTCAATAAAAAGAAGAAAGGAATGATGGCCACTTGGGAAGATCTTGATGAAAGCTCCACTGAAAGTGAAAGAGAGGAACATGGTATTTCTCACAATTTCTCTGCACCTAGAACTCCACAGCAAAATGGAGTGGTTGAGAGAAAGAACAGATATCTTCAAGAGATGGGAAGAGATATGCTTAATGAAGATAATCCTAAATACTTCTGGGCAGAAGCCATTAACACTGCTTGTTATGTGAAAAACTAAATACTGATTAGACCTATCCTAAATAAGACTCCTTATGAATTATGGAAAGGTAGAAAACCCAACATATCATATTTTCATCCATTTGGATGTGAATGTTATATACTTAATACAAAAGATCATCTTGGTAAGTTTGACTCTAAAGTAGATAAAGGCATATTTATTGGATATTTTGAAATGCCTAAAGCTTTTAGAATTTTTAATTCTAGAACTTCTTTTGTAGAAGAATCAATTCATGTAAAATTTAATGATGGTTTGAAGACTGATAGGGAACTATCAGATCTAGAAGATGATGTTGCAAGTATTGAACTTAATCCTGTAGTGGAAGAATCTTCAGACAAGTCAAAAGTAGACGTGTCTGAAATTCAGACAAGTGCTGATGTGTCTGAAACTCATAATTTGAAGAAAGAATGGAAATTCAAGACCTATCATCCAGAAGATCTTATCATTGGGAGTCCATCTCAAGGAGTTAGAACCAGATCTGCTTTCAATGAAAACAACAACATGGCCTTCATATCAGATTTGGAACCCAAAAATATTGAAGAAGCCTTGCAAGACGAAAGATGGATTCTAGCCATGCGAGAAGAACTAAATCAGCTCAAGAGAAATGATGTTTGGAATCTAGTTTCTAAACCCAAAGAGAAAATTGTTATTGGAACCAGATGGGTGTTTAGAAACAAACTGGATGAAGATGAAAAAGTGGTAAGAAACAAAGCAAGACTAGTTGCTCAAGGGTATAATCAACAGGAAGGTATTGATTTGGTGTGATAATATTAGTGCTATTAATCTGTCTAAGAATCCCATACAGCATTCTAGAGCAAAGCATATAGAAATAAAGCATCATTTTATTAGAGATTATGTTCAAAAAGGTGTTTTTGAAATTAAGTTTGTAAACACTGATTACCGTGGGCAGGGAGACATCTTTACTAAACCTCTAAGTGAAGATCGATTTGTTTTTATTAGAAGGGATCTTAATATGCATAATGTGTCTGAATGAGTGTTTGCTGATATGTCTTAAAATTTACTTGTCTAAATTTTATATCTTTTTGACTCGTCTATGCTTCACTCGTCTACTTTAGCCAAGTGTCTAATAACGTGGCTAAAAGCACTTAGTGCTAAACCCTGACTGAGACACGTGTACATTGCATTTTCCCTCTTTTTTTTGAAAAATGTTTCATTATATTAATAACTATCTTTTCAAAATTGATGGATTGCTATTTATGGGAACACTCTCTCTCCTTGTTCCCAACACAAAAAGCACTAAAGTGTTTTAACAAAAGAAACCCGTGTCGTTTCAAAACTACCCACTCATAATTTCTTGCTCACAATCTCTCTGAACTCTCTTCATCTTCAATCTCTCGAAACCGTTCCTTCAAAACCCTAAAAACCTTCTCTTCTGAAAAACGATGGCACCCAAAAGCTTTCTCGAAGAAGTTACTGAAAAATCTGGACTTTCTCTAACGGAGCTGAAGAAAGTACACCCTGGAAGGGTCCCAAATTTCTCTGAGCTGAAGATCAAAGGATTGGTCGTTAAGCCAAAAATTACACATGATGGGTGGCTACCATTCTTCCAAACTATGGAAGATGTCTATCCCTCCTTGGTTAGGGACTTCTGGAAAAACTCCATAGTCAGCAAGGACAGCACAACCTTCATGATTTCTGGAGATGTAGATGAGGACCACGTCTTCATTACTCATGAGTCGCTCGCTAAAGTGATTAAGTGCCCTGGGTAAGGAGCTGGGTATGTAACAGCCTGATTTTCATTATACTGTTTAATCAATTAAAATATAAGTAATTATATTTTAATATGAAAGTAGAAAATATTTTGTTTTAATAAAATAAAATCATATTCCTAATCCACCTTATCATATGAAGTCACAGAAAAATTTTCAGTTGAAAATTCAGACGAAAGTCGGTCTGCGTTTTCACTGCCAGTATAAGTTTGCTGAGCAGAAAACCTAATTTTGACATGTGAACGAGACGGTTAGTGTTTTTATCATGTTTCTTTCAACTTTGGTTATTTTGAAAATTTTCGTTCAAAAATAAAATAAAATAAAATATTTTATTCGGGTGAACACGTCGGGAATATACGATCGGAACTGTAACCGGGTACGAAATGGAGCAGACTATGGGACATAAAAGAGATGAGGTGACTTGTTAGGGAAAGGAGGCATGGTTGTAGAAGCTTTATGTCACATCCATAAAAGTACCATCATTACTTTTTTCAAAATTTACTATTTTATAATTAATTAAGTCATTCCTTTCAACTTTTGCCAACCAAACATGACATAACTCAAAACTTGGCCTCCAAGCACTCATTTCTCTCCCTCAAAACCGTGTCCCTCTCTCTCTCCCTCTATATCACACTTTCTTTTTTTTCAACTCACTTTTTCTTCTTCAAAAACACCATTTCTTCATCTTCTTCCTTTCTCTTCAAACTTCATACTCATAAAGCTTGCATTTTTATTCATCTTTCCAACTCAAGTTCTTCACAAAAGTTGATCCTTGTATCAAGGGTAATACTCTTATGTCAGTCTTTTTGCAAGTTTCTTCTTTTACCTTATGGTTTACTCTACTTTTTCTTTAAGTGTTTTTAATGGGTTTTCAACTTCTAAAATCTCTAGAAAATTGTAGAAAAATCCTTTTGAGTTGAAACCACTTTCTATAGTCTTGTATTAACTTATATTTTCACATACTAAGAGTTTGTATAAAACAAAAATTTCTACCTCTTATTTCCAAGGATGGCCGAAACCTATACATGGTGGCCTAGGAAGTTTTGTTTCAACTTTTTGAAAGATGATCATGTATTTGAGCTTCTAGATCCCTCTTGATCTTAAATCTAAAGTCTTGAAAGGTTTGAAAATCTCTAGCTTATTTATCCAAGGATGGCCAAACCTAACTAGATGGTTTTGGACCTAGGATGCTTGAGTTCAACTTTCTAACTATGATCATGGATTTAGACCTCTTAATACTTTGTGATGCCAAACCTAAGAGTTTTCATCAAACAAAAGGCTTTTCCTCATTCTCCTAGGCTAGGCCGAAACTCAATGTTTTGGAGCTAGGATGTTTGAGTTTTCATTTTCCAAAATGATCATGGACTTGAAGATCCTTAAGACATTAGGATGCTAAGTCTAAAAGATTGGAAAGTTTAGAGATTTCTAACATAGTTATCTTATGATGGCCGAACCTATGAGGTTTATGGACCTAGGATGTTTGTTTTTCTTGTCCAAGATGATTATAGATTAAATCTCCTTAATGTTAAATGATGCTATGTCTAAAAGATTGGATTATTTAAAGATTTCTAGCCTAGAAATCCTATGATGGCCGAACCTAAGGTTTATGGACCTAGGATATTTTGTTTTCTTTTATTTTCAATATGATCATGGATTTGATCTCCTTAATACATTAGGATACAAAATCTAAGAGATTGGAAGGTTTAAAGTTTTCTAACCTATTTTACTGTACAAGGCCGAAACCTAACATAAGAGTTTGGATGATTTTATTCAATATTTTAAAGTTTTCACAAATTATCTAAGTCACCTAGAACCTAAGAGTCAAGTATCTAAAATCTTAGAGTGTGAAATGAAACCTAACTCTCATTAGATTTAAATGGTCGAACCTACCTAATGAGAACATAGATGAGTTTATTTGATTTAGTTGTTTTTATGTTGTTTGGTTGAAGGAGGTGTTAACACCTCGTGGTCAGATAACGAGGAGCTGGGAATTCAAGCTTTCGGTGATAACTCAGGTGGGGGAAAGAATCAACCTATCGTCGGAATCGATAAGTAGTAGATTATGTAGTAATTATGTAGGGCTACCTAAACCTTACTAGAAGTCGAATAATCGACAAGACCAGAATCGTTTTAAATTGCTTTTATAAAACATCCATGGTGATTCGGGGATTGTAGGTTGATCGATATTAGGTTGATGTTTATACTGTTGATGGTTGATTTGAGTTTTATTACCTTTATTGAACTGATTTAGTGCTATGTTGATGTTTTGAAATATCTTTGATTGACTTGATGTTATGCACGATCTGTGTGGTATTTACTCCATGCTTAGTGGATTAAGCGAAGATATATATGTGGTCTAAGAGATGAGTTGTTTTGGGCGTGACGATCATGATGATTTTTAGAGGTGCCTAACCTACATGAAATATGTTAAAGAGGTGTTGTGACATAGAGCATGTGTTGAGGTCATGATGAGACGTTAAGGCACTAGGATATGACCATAGGAGTCTGCGAGGTTCATAAGTTGTGTTGTTTCTATAACAGTATGTGGGACACATACAAGACCCAAAGTCCTTGTGGGACCGTCCAAAGGGTAAACTTAACTTGTGCAGCTATAAGTGTCATTGCTTTTCATGATTACCTCTTGGAGTGGACGAGGTGTGCACCGGGATCATCGTGCAGCTGTAGTGTCACGCTTTACGTGAGCGTTCTTACCATGGTGAAGGTGTGCACCGGGATAATCGTGCAGCTATAGTGTCATTGCTTTGCATGAGCACCCACAGCCCGGGGTGTGCACCGAGTTTAATGTGCAGCTATAGTGTCATTGCTTTGCATGAGCATTCTCACCATGACTAAGGATGTGCACCGGGAATGGGACGTGTCGCTTGGATGACTGACCGATAACCATAACTATGATAGGGAAACCATAGCCATTTTCAGTATCAAGTTTTAGTTGCAGGAGTGAGGGTAGGATGGATATAAGAATTTTATGGAAGATGGATGACTTGACTGATGTTGTGTCTGTGATAATTACTGTATAGTTTACTATGACTCTTTTCTGCTTTTGATGATAGAACCTTTTCTTATCCCCTGCATATTTCTGTATGTTGTATTTTGTCTCCTTGTGGACCCGTACGAGAAGACCCTATGGATGAACGTAACCAGGAGGAGTTGGATGGAACTCCCTACGAACCGAATGCCGGAGGACGAGCTGTGACCCATGGTGATTAGGGTCTAGTTAGTTATAGTCAGTGCGTCTGTGTCGTGAAGCTTTATCTTTCCGCTTATGTTTTGTATAACTATGCACCAGTTCGGGATCCTATTGATGGGATGCCCTGAAATAGTGTTTTGATAACTCTGATGCTTTAAGTATGTTTAATATATTTATGTTTTCATATTCTAGTCTATATGAATCTATTTGCTTAAGAAATTAAGTTTTAATTTTTACGTAATTTTCACGTTAAGCGTGCAATTAAGTAATTAAATAATGAGGTTTTAAACTAAATGACACAAAGGGCCACAACGGGGTGTCTCAGGGTATGACAAGAGCTGGATGAAAAATCAAGGTGGAGAAATGGTCGTAAACCTCATTCTGTATGGAGTTCCTAAGCCAAAGGACTTGGATTCAAAGTACCTAACACCTAAGGTGAGATTTCTGCATGTTCTTCTAATTAACTGTGTGATACCTAAAACTGGCTCTAGGGATCATGTGAGTAAGATAGAAAAATTTGCTATCTACCATTTAGTCCAAAGAATCAAAATAGATATCATAGATTTAGTTTTTGGACACATGTTGAAAACTGTGAAAGGAAAGTGCAAGGGTGGATATCCCTATGGCATGCTTATGACAAGAATCTTCAGGGCTAATTCCTTGAAAAATATGTCAAAAGCCACCTTCTATGCTGATCTCTGCACAGAGAAAACTACAAAGACACTGTCTTTGATGAAGGTATAACTTCAACCTATAGCAGAACCTTCCACTGCTGAAGCACCATCATCAGCTGCACAGACTAGTGAAAGGCTCAGTGTTCCAGTTGTTAAGGCTGAACCTTTTGTGGAACCAGTTGAAGAAGAAAGGCCTCAACTTCAGAGGAAGAAGAGGAAAGTTACTCAGTCAACTGCTGAATCTTCTGAGTTTCAAGATGTTGCCGAAGTCTCTCAGGTTGTTGCACCAGCTGTTGAACCTGCTGCTCAAGCTGATACTTCTGTCCCCATTGGACCAAGTATCTCCAAAGTTTTCAAGAGAAAAAGAGCTGCACGGACTGAGGGGGAGTCTCAACCAGAAGAGACTGTGATCCCTAAGAAAAAGAGGACCACTGTGACAAAGAGGAAGATTGTATCACTTCCTACTCCATCACCATCATCCTCACCTCAAAGAGAACCATCCTCTCAACCTCAACAAACAGCCACAGCAACTTCCATTCCACAACCTACATCACCTGTTGTGTCCCCACAAAGAGCACCAACACCACCACTACAAAGAACACCATCACCTCACCATAACCAAAAATTCCAACTCCATTACACACATCACCTATCCATCACTCTTCTAAACCCAATCCTACCATATCAGAAACTCACATGTCTGATACTTCCACACCACAAACATCTCACCATTCTGACACTCTTCTCACTGAGGATGTCAATGACTTTACATATTTTGACAATCCCACTCCTCCTTCACCTTCACCCAAAATACTGTTACATCAAAACCAGGTTCTGGGATAGTCTTTCCTATTTTCAACCACAACCCTTCCCCTGCCCTATACCTCCCTATCCCCTATCTTCTAGAACCACTCCTTTCTCTATCACGGTTGAATATTGCTCCGAAAAAAGCTGGCTGTTTTCAATCCAAAAAAAATGAAAATATAGAAATGTAAACACATCTTCATGAAACCTTCAACTGTCATCAAAGTAATGCCTGACTCCATGACCTTGAAAGGAAAGCAAAAGGTCATTGACTTGCCTGGAGATCAACAATTCTATCTCATCAAGATCAATGACAACAAATCCAAGTATAGGAAGAAGCTTCTGACCACTGAGACTCATCATCAGTTTCTGAAAGTTAGAGACATCTATTGGAGATGTGGTTCAGGCTCAGGATTGAAGTAAGAAGAAAAAGTCTCCATTCCAACCAGAGGTAGCCAAGCCTATGCTCTTTACCATTTTTCACCTTCCATTTACACAATCCCTCCCTTCTTCATGGATTTCCCTTCCTTTTTGTTAAACTTCCCTGAATCTACTCCTCTTACTCACATAAATCTCATTAGGAGATCTTATGAATTTCTTCTTTCTGTAGTAGATTCTCCTCTTCTCCATGAACAAATTCATACTTTTCTAGAAGAATTCTATCCAAATAATGATTTTGTGACAACTATGTCAACATGTGTTTTTCTAGACCGTCAGCCTGAGGATGACATTCTTGTTGAAGATTTACCTCCTACCCCTACTCCTTGTCCACCTCCTCCAACAACATCTGTAACTACACTGGCCACAACAGATTCTACTTCTCCAGGAGTTGCCTATGATCCTGTCGCTCATCAGAGGCTAGATGAAATGTCTTCAAGTTTGGAGACTGTCATTCAAAGACAGGATGAAGCAACTGCTCAGCAAGCTGCTTTTCCAGCTCAGATGTTAGCTCCGCAGCAAGCAATGCAAAAGTTGATGGAAGCTTTCTTGAAAAGCCAAGGAGGCCCTAGTTCTTAGGATATAGGACTTAGTCTTTTTCATTTCCTTCTTGAGTTATGCAATGTACTAGTCCATGATGTCCATTACTTGTAATTCCCTTGACTCTGTTTATATGAAATGTTTTCAAGTTTTGGTTTACCTTTTGGCTCTCTATTTAACTATCTGATTTATTGCTTTTTACTTTTTGATTGATGCCAAAAGTGGGAGGAAATATATCTAAAATAGAGAAATCATGCTCTGTCTAAAACTATTTGCCTTATGTCTAAAAAGTTCTAAAATGTTTTGATTAATGCCCTGATATAATCTGCTCTGGAATTTTGTTTATTCCATAATACATACTTTTATCTGTTGGATAAATTTAAGAGGAGCATTAAAATTATATCTTCTGAAAATTTCTCTTATTGCTTTTTGATGTTCAATAAAATCAGAACAGTTATTTGTCATCATCAAAAAGGGGGAGAATGTTGAGACCTCATAAGTCTGATACACATTCAACGTGTAAATTCTCTAAGTTTTGATGATTCCAAATAGATTAAGTATGGTAATATTGAACCATATGAAATTAGTGACATATCTGATAAGTGTGCAGGAAAACAGACTTAAGGTCACTCGTCTACTTTTGAGTAGAGCTCAGTTTTTAGACTTGTCTGAAAACCACTCATCTAAAATTCAGTCAAAGACCAAGTCAACGCTCAGTCAAGATCTGAGTTTACTTGATGAAGTAGCAAGAAGCATCCGTCTAAAAAAGACTCAGTAGATCACTCGTCTAATTTCCGGAACACGCTAGCACTCGTCTAGTTTTGGAATGCATGATCATTCATCTACTTTTTGAATTGCCTTTCACCCATCTAAATTTCCAACACTGCTATGATGTAAGTTTGTCAGAAATGAAGTCCAAGTCATCTTATTCAAATTAAATGCCTTCCTTAAGGATCTCGAAGACCTCTGGACAATAGCTCAAAGGACAAAGAATAAAGAACATTTGTTTCAAGGTTTTAAGGAATAAACACGCAATCTCTGTACCACAGCAGTGACTTTCTAGCTGTTTTAGTACAAAGTAAAAGTGCTTTCTGGAAAGCGAATTGAATGTTGTACTGAAAGAGGAAAACTCCCTGCTACAAGTATAAGAAGCCTACCGCTGCATACTCTGATACAACAGCTACTCAGATTAAGTGTACTCTTGGACAACCTTGTCAAAGCTCAACGTTCCCAATCATTTAATGTTTATACAGAACGACTCTTTGGCATTAATGGTGGCTCATAAGCTCAAATCAGAAGAACACACTTTCTGAAGCCGTGTCTAAACGGATCTCTTTATTGAAGTCTTTAAATAGATCAAACAATGAATATGAAGACAAGAAGTTGAATATCATTAAGAATACTGTGCATAAAAATTTACCCTCTTCATTAACTTCTTCATTCTTTCATTGAATACACTTTCAATCATTTGATATTAATTCGCAGTCTTTCATACTTCATATTTATTCCACTCTTTGAGTGTGATCTGAAGGACTTGCAAGTTGTATTAATTACACAAAAGCTTTTCATTCTTTACTGTGTTGAGCCTAAATAGGCTAGGTAAGCAAAGAATACTTGTTTGAGTGTTGAGCCTGAAGAGGCTAGGTGTGCAAAGAATACTTGTACTGTAATTTACTCAATTATAGTGAAAACTTGGTGCTGCAAAGAAACTGGACATACCTCTGTGGATTTTGGGGTGAACCAGTATAAAACTCTTGAGTGATATTCCCCTTCCCTATTTCTTTATTTTGCTTAAGTATTATTATATTTAAGCTTTTAACTTGGGGAGCTAATATTGTGAATATCAATCTCTATTTCACCCCTCTCTATTTGCTCGTGTGTTCTGTCTCAATGTTAGAAGTATCACTCGTTTGGTATTTTTTTATCCAAGTTCTGCTTGTTGAGCCTGCTAAAATCTTTTTAAGTAACCAAAAAATTTGGTAAACACATTTCAACCCCCCTTCTTGTGTTAACTTTGGTTATTTTAGTTTTCTCCTGTCTCGTACCAACAAAGAGGTGTTCTACACTTTCTTCCATACAATGCTTCATATGGTGCCATTCCAATACTTGTGTGGAAACTATTGTTATTTGTAAATTCAATCAGTGGAAGAAATTTATCCCAACTTCCTGTGTGTTCCAACACACATGCTCTTAACAAGTCTTCCAGCGACTGAATCGTTCTTTTCGACTGACCATCCGTCTGAGGGTGATAAGCCGAACTCATTCTCAACTTAGTTCCCAAAGAACTATGTAGACTCTGGCAGAATTTTGATGTAAATCTTGGATCTCTGTCCGAAATTATACTTGCTGGCACTCCATGCAATCTGACAACTTCCTTGATATACAACTGAGTTAACCTTTCCATTGAGAACCTTTGATTGGTAGGAAGGAAATGAGCACATTTCGTCAACCTATCAACTATAACCCAGATTGCATCATATTTCTTTTGTGTCTTCAGTAAACCAGACACAAAGTCCATTGCAATACTATCCCATTTCCATTTTGGGATGTCCAAAGATTGCAATAATCCCGTTGGCTTTTGGTGTTCAATCTTTGCTTTCTGACACACCAAGTAGGATTGGACATATTCCGCAACTTCCTTTTACATTCCAGGCCACCAAAAAATTTTCCTCAAATCTTGATACATCTTTGTGGCACATGGGTGGAAACTCAACTTAATTTTATGCGCATCCTCAAGAATCAGATTCTTAATTTCTTTATCTTCAGGAACACAGATTCTCTCCCTAAACTTTATGATTCCATCAGTACCTCTCTTAAACTCTACCGTCTTACCTTCTTCTATCATCTTGTTAACCTTTTGGAGATACTGGTCTTCAGCTTGCTTCTTCCAGACAAAGTCTAGGAAACCACTTGTGATAGTGACCATTCCTAAACTCATCTTCTTCTAGGATAATTCCGTTATCCCAAGATTGAGATCTCTAAATTGTTCGATCAACTCTAACTCCTTAACCATCATAGTAGACACTTGCAAAGATTTCTAACTTAATGCGTCCGCTACGATGTTTGCTTTTCCTGGATGATATTGGAGATCGAACTCATAATCTTTTATGAATTCCATCTATCTCCATTGTCTCATGTTTAGCTCCTTTTGATCGAACAGGTATCTTAAACTCTTGTGATCGCTATAAACTGGGAATTTAGCAACATACAAATAGTGTCTCGATATCTTCAATGCAAACAGTATTGTGGCTAACTCGAGATCATGGGTTGGGTAGTTCCGCTCATGTACTCTTAACTACCTTGAGGCATAAGCTACTACTTTCCTTTCTTGCATGAGCACACAACCCCGGCCTTGATGTGATGCGTCGCAATACACATCAAATGGTGCTAATGGATCTGGCAAGACTAATACATGAGATGTTGTAAGCCTCCTCTTCAACTCCTGGAAACTAGCCTCACACTCGTTTGTCCACTCAAACACTTTAATTTTTCTTGTTAACTGCATTATCAGTAACACAATCTTTGAGAATCCTTCTATGAACCTTCTATAGTTACCTGCCAGTCTAAGGAAACTTCTGACTTCGCCAACTGTTTTAGGGCGTTCCCAATTCACAACCGTTTCAACTTTGGTAGGATCCACAACTATCCCATCTTTGTTTATAACATGCCCAAGAAATTGTACTTCGCCCAACCAGAATTCACACTTGGACAACTTGGCATAGAGTTGTTTGTCCTTAAGCACTTGAAGTACCACCCAAAGATGCTTTGTATGTTCTTCTCTACTAGAGGAGTAGATCAGAATGTCTTTGATAAACACAACCACAAACTTGTCAAGGTATGGTTTGAAGATCCGATTCATATAGTCCATGAATACAGCTGGAGCATTTGTTACTCCAAACGGCATAACCGGATACTTGTAGTGACCATACCGACTCCTGAAAGCAGTCTTTGGTATATCATCTTCCTTCACTCTGATCTGATGGTATCCAAACCTCAGATCTATTTTAGAGAACACAGTCGCTCCCCGCAACTGATCCATAAGATTGTCAATCCTCAGCAACGGATATTTATTCTTGATTGTTACTTTATTCAATTGTCGATAATCGACAGATAACCTTGAGCTACCATCCTTCTTCTTCACAAAAAGAACTGGCGCTCCCCATGGTGATACACTTGGTCGGATAAATTCCTTTTTCAACATGTCATCTAACTGTTTCTTCATCTCTGTCAACTCTGATGGGGACATTCGATATGAAGCTATTGATATCGGTCCGGTCCTTGGTACAAGATCGATTGCAAACTCTATCTCTCTTCTAGGTGGCAACCCTGGAACATCATCCGGGAAAACCTCTGGAAACTCGCAAACAACAGGCAGCGTATCTGACTTAGGAGATTCCTTGGCTTCCAAGGAAAATAGCACCATGCAGTCTCTCGATCGTCTATTTCCTAAGTTACTGTCATTGATAGGAAATAATCCAGATCACTCCAAGAAACGAAGGGTTTTGTTTGAACAGTCTAAAATTACATGATTGGTCGAAAACCAGTCCATGCTAGGATAATATCAATCTGCTACATAGGCAAATAGATAAGGTCCACTTTGAATTGCCTATTTTCCAAAATAATAGGACAATCCCGGCAAACAAATATTGTTGTCAAAGTTTCACCCATAGGAGTAGAAACAGTAAGTCATAAGGTAACGAAGAAACAGGTAAATGCAAATGATCCATGCACTCCATTGATATAAAAGAATGACTAGCACCCGAATCAAATAAAACTGATAAGAGTTTACCGAATACTAAACACTTACCCTGTATTAGATCAAGACATCGAGAGGTTTCATATCCTCTCACGGCAAAGACTTTTCCGCAGCCTGAGGTCTTCCTCCTTGTTGAGTTCTTGTCTAGGTCTGATTCCCTGCTCTTTGATTCCTTCTAACTGACTGCGCATTCTGAGCTCTCCCAGTATTGCCTTGATGGAAATTCCATGACATGTGGCCCACATTACCACAATTAAAGCAAGTAATATTCTGCAACTGAGGGCAATCTTTCTTGATATGCGTTCCTCAGTATTTGAAGCACGTGAAGCCTCTTTGTTGTGCTCGACTTGAACTCTCTCCTCTAGCATTCACTGACTGCTGAGACGGGCGACTGTATTGTTTCGCACTTGACTGGAATCTACCTCCACTTCCTCTCTGACTGTTTCCCCGTACTGGTCCACCGCTTCTTTGTTGTTGTTGAACATTTCCAGAATGATCATGTCCTTCTAACACAGTACACTTCTCCACTAGAGCTGGGAAGTGATTCAACTCCAATGGCAGCATTTCTCGCTTCAGCTCGGGCCTCAAACCATCTTCAAACTTCCTGTACATCCATTCCTCATCTGGGTGTACCTAGTAAAACTGTGAGAATTTTAGCAATGCCTCGAACCTTGCGGCATACTCCCCAGCTGTCATAGATCCTTGTTTCAGGTTAGAGAACTCTTTCTCCTTCTCGACTCTAATGCTCCTCGGAAAATATTTTTCTAGAAAACTCTCCTTGAAGACTTCCCAGTTGATTTCCTGCCCTTCAGCCTCCAACAACCTCTGCTTGTTCCTCCACCGGGATTTTGCTTTCTTTGACAAGCATGAAAGCGGCATAGGTCACTTTCCGTTCTTCTTTGCAGTGCATAGCCACAAAGACCTTCTCCACCTCCTGTAACCACTTCTCTGCAGCTTCTGGGTCGTAGTTGTCATGAAACTGAGGTGGATTGCCTTTCATGAAGGCATTCGGACCACTATCGAGGTTTTCCTCTTCCCACGCCGTATTCACTTGGTGCTGCCTTTCTTCCCTCTCTTCCTGCCTCTATATGAACTGGGAATTCTGTTGAGTTTACTGTAGTATAACAGTAGCCTGCTCTCTCATCACTATCATAGTATCATTGACATCACCACTGTTATTAGTCCCCGACGAACTTCCAGGCACATCGGTGTTTCTGCCTCCTCCATTCCTGCCACCCCTTCCTCTTCTCCCATTTCCACGAGCCATTCTAATTTCCTGTAAAAGAAATCATTAGCTCCTTTTATTCATAAGAGATGTAAGGCCATATAATCAAATATATTACTTTACATGTCTTACAAATACTTATAAGTTATTCTCTTACGATAAGGATAACTTGCGTATCGGACACTCTACCCATTCTAAGCATAGCTGGCATCCAATGAGGATACAACTAATAGTGTCGGTACTCATCCTACCCCACAGTCCGGTTTAGAACCGAACTGCTCTGATACCACCAAATGAGACACCCCGATGTCCCATTAAAGAAGATCCTAAATAACTAAGCTTTAATCCGTACTTAAAACATGCGCAACGGTAAAACCCAACACACATATACATAATATATACAGCGGTCACCATATGAGTGCAGATTGTCCCAACAGAGGGACTACAACCTATAAAAACTATGCAGACACTGAAACCAAAAGGGTACATACACATACTACTGCTGAAACAAAGAAAGTCCTAAAGCTACCCAGCCCGCCTCTCCAAATACATCCAAAAGCAAAATAATCTCACAGGGGCTCACAACCTATCTGGCACATCCGACAAAACCATATCACAGACGATATGGGCGCCTATAACTACCCTTGCCCTCGCTGTCACGGTAGGTCTTCCACACTGTCGTCTCCATCTTGCGGTTGCTGGTCATCTATCATGTCGATAACATACATAGAAAGAATAAAGGAAGAAGGGAGATAAGCAACAGAATATGGTCATGAAAATGGGGATGGGGACACATAGAATAATAATCACATATACATATACGTGTACAACAAGTAATAGGCAACCATTTTTCGAATCACACCAACACAGTACATCCTCAAAGTTCACTCTCAGATCAATCATCTAAGGAGTCTCACTCCTATGCATGTCGGTCGATATCTCTCATCAGGGTCTCAGCCCCGAGATATTCCCTTATCAAGCCTCTTTGCTTAGGGAACGTTTCCCTTATCAAGCCTCTCCATTTAGGAAACGTTTCCTTATCAAGCCTCTTCGCTTAAGGAATATCAGTTATTTTGTCTAGGCAACTTTTCCGCTCATTGTAACCCATAAGAGTGCATCTCTCTGTGAGCTCAGCTCTCCATCAGAGGTATCTGGGTCACCTCAGAAAGTCAACCTTAGACGTGGACACTCAGGGTAAAGTCGAGATAACTAGGCTCTACCGTGGTACACAACGCATTAGGAGCTAACTAATGGTCACTGTGAGCCTCCCGAGTCCAGTTTTACATCCCCAAGGTCTCTTCACAAACCGCCCCTCCGTAATCAGTACTCGCACTCGAGTACAACTAACCTCGTATGACACCCAGTCATACGGCTCACCACCTTGGCAAAAATGCAATGCAACAACCGTCACTATAGTTAACACAGGAACCTATTTACACATCATGGATGCCCATACTTCCACGGTGTAAACTCTCAACTATTCCATACAACAGATATTCATCATAACAACCAGCCAATCATCAATGCTCATATACCGATACAAAATAATCATATAATCACATTCAATATATCAAGTATAGCAAATATCACATATCATCATGTATAATAGTAACATGCAATTCAGACAACTTCAACCAATATCAACTTGCTAAATTAAGATATCAAACTTACTGTCAATAAACCTACAACTACTAAACCCGAGACAACATTAAAATATTATTTTATTTGGGTTTAGCTGTTATCAATTATTCAACATCCTAGTAGGGTATGGGGCACCCTACACACATGCATATACAATTATTATTCTACGCTTGTCTCCCCGACGATGCCGGTTACTTTCCCCCACCATACTGACGTGCGTACTTTCCCGTAAATGCTCCCATTGCCTCTGCTATCGGCACGAACCTTGTCACACTTTCCAACAACAACCTCAAATCTGGTATTGACTCCCCCGTATGTGCGTTGGATAAAAAACTATCCCGAGCACACGTACGAGGTCCAAAACAGCCAAAAAGACCAAAACAACCACCGAATCAACAACAGGGCTCCAATCAATGAACCAATTTGAATCAAGGCAGGAAATTGAGATAGAAAATTACAAGAACAGCAGTTGTACGCTGCAAGGTCATATTCGCCTCCACTCCCACGGTCAATTCCCGGTCCACTGATTCGGCAAAAAAACACGTAAAGTCCTAAAACGTGTCGAAAACGATATTGAGACTAAGAATATGAGTAGAATGAATTTAAGTAACTTAAAAAGGACAAATGTCAAAGGCATCAACACTGACTCACCTTGACGAAAATGACATGCAAAGACACAACGTCGAAGATGTCGAAGCCGTGGACATGAATATGCGATCGGTTTGAAAATCCTACAACCGAAACCACTTTAACTCAAGCTTATATATATGGAATGAAAATGGCTGCCTTTGGGAGAGTTTCTCTTCACTTTTCCTATGGTTATGTGCCCAAAAGAAGGGAAGTAGATGATGATCATTCATGCATTTGCTTTTATATTACCTAGTTTAGGATTATTTAATTATTATCTTAGTTTTAGTGGAAGACAAGTGTCATTACATGCTTTACTGAGATAGTTAGTTGAAGACAAGTGTCATTGCATGCTTTACTTAGATAGTTTGTGGAAGACAAGTGTCATTGTATGCTTTACTTAGTTTTAGTGGAAGACAAGTGTCATTGTATGCTTTACTTAGATAGTTAGTGGAAGACAAGTGTCATCATGTGTTGCTCCGTTGGCACAACCAGGTGTTTTCTTTTGTATCTTCCTACTGCTGGAATATTTTCTTAATTATTTTTGGCTACTAAAAAAAATTATTATGATCAATCCCAACATAATTTTAATATCCTAATTCTCAATTAATTAACTGACTAATTAATCGCTCGGTTTAGCGTTTGTTTGCATTTCAGCCACGTTTCAACTCTGATTCTCCTCCAACTTGAAAAACAAGCTAACTAACACCAAAAGAACATGACTAAGTCTTTATTCAAACTTAATCACTTCCTTAAATAATAAGTCTTTATTCGTGCATCCATATATACTAAACCAAACATATTTCATTTTTCTAAAAATTATTATGATCAATCCCAACCTAATTTTAATATCCTAATTCTCAATTAATTAACTGACTAATTAATCGTTCGGTTTAGCGTTTGTTTGTATTTCAGCCACGTTTCAACTCTGATTCTCCTCCAACTTGAAAAACAAGCTAACTAACACCAAAAGAACATGACTAAGTCTTTATTCAAACTTAATCACTTCCTTAAATAATAAGTCTTTATTCGTGCATTGATGCGTATTTTTAGAATAAAGGCAAGGGCACCTCGTCGCAAACAAGTAATACGGTGATGAGACCGGTTATCGTATCCACAGGGATCGGTTGTCAATTACCAATTCACAAACTCAACAACTATCTAGACTAAACTATGGTATGAAAAGATCATAAAATAAGGAAATAAAATATTTTTGGTCTTTTGGGAATTTTATCGAACACTTGGAAGGCAAAAGAAATGCGGTTAAGATTGTCAGGGTTAGACTACACTAATCCTCCCTTAATTGCAATGAAATGGCTTCTAACACAAGTCCTAATTCAATAATGACAATCAAGTCTTTTGTAAAATACTCAAGCCTAATGTCTTAGGTGCAATGAGCCTAAAACCCCAAATTAAACCCTAATGTCTTAGGTGGATTAACCTGAGATTTTGCATTAAGTCAAGACTTATAAGATTGCAAGCAGCCAACACCTATGTCTAGATTCTTGGACTACTTGGCATATGATTCATGAGCATGCCTTAACATCAATCTGTCAATTGTCTATCAAAGCAACATATCATTCCTATGGGTAGCTAAGCCAAGGAAAGCATTAAGCACAGAATCACATACTCATAAAGAAATAGAGACTTGCATTAAAACAACCAAATCAAATACAAACAAGTTCAGAAAAGCTACATCTAACCCCAACAATAGGCGATTTAACTACTCATAATAAATGAGAATACAAAAGAAAAGGAGAGAAGAGAGGAAGAACACTCATAGAAGAATCCTCCAATCTTCTTCCATTCCCAGAGCAAGGAAAACATCCCCTACTAGGGTTGAAACCCTAATCTAGCCGCAGCTCCAAGTGCCTCCTCCAAGAGCTCCCAAAAACTCCTTTTCTGCCCTAAAACAGCAACTTATACCAATCAGTTTTGCGCTCACTCGCGAGGCGAATGGCTTCTCGCGAGGCGAGAGTGGCTTCGCGTCGCGAGCCAGTAAAATGGTTCTTCAAAATGCCCGTGAGGAGCATCAGGGTCTGGGCGTGATGGCTTCTGGTTTCCATACTCGCGAGGCGAGCCATGGTTCGCGGGACGAACCAGAAAGATGACATTCTGCTGGAACAGTCAGCTCTCTGGGTCGCGAGGCGAATCCAGTCTCGCGGGGCGAATCACCAGAATTCTGCTTGGCTCAATTTCTTCTATTTTCAGGCTCTTTTTCATCCAAGCTCCATCAAGGCCAATTCTGAGCATTTTTACATTAATTCCTGCAAAACAACACCAAGAAACCGCTTCACCCGTTCCAAGGGAAAATCTAACTAAAATCAAATAAAGAATGCCTAATCTATATGAAAAATGCATGCAAAAGTGTACAGAAAACATGATGTAAAATCACACTATCATGCATCCATATATACTAAACCAAACATATTTCATTTTGCTTTCGTTTCATCATTTTCCTCTCAAAAACCGAAATCGGGTAACTGACGGAGCTGCGTACGGGATTTTCGGGAATTGCTAATGTATTGAATCATTGAGCCATAGATGACTCATGATATGTGGCCCAAAATCAGTCACACCTCCCTTCATTCTCCACCAAGTATTTTAACTAAACCATGATTACAAATCAACTCTAGTTAGGTTATTATAACCATAGTTAAGTTATTATATTATTTTCTAAACTTAACCTATGTCAATTAGCCTAACCTTGGTTCATTTTAACATTAAACAACTGACTCCCTCACTCAATTTCGTGGCTGCCACACCACTCACACACTTAGACATTTCATTCTCTTCCTAAGTCATCTTCTTCACCAAAAACTCCAAGAACATCATAGTGTTCTTGCTTAGTTCATCATAGTTCTTCATTTTATTCTCAAGTTATTGATCAAACCTCTTCATTCCAAGGTGAGGAATCCCTTCCTCATCATCTTAGCTTCATTAATCATGCATCAAATCTTCATTTTCATCAACTATTTCACAAATTCCTATTTCTAGATCTAGAACTTTAAATAATTCTAGAAAATTATAGAAAAATCATTTTAATGTGAGATCAATTTCTATGATCTCCATATGACTTCTATTTTCATTATCCTAGAGCTTGAAAAATTTAGAGATCCCCGGCTAATTTTTCTATACATGGCCGAACCTAACTCTTAAGTGGGCTAGGATGAGTTTCTTCATTCTTTTTCTTGTTTTCATGATGGTTGTTCATGGCTAGGTTTTGGTGGACAAAATCGTGGCCTACCTTGCTTGGTTTAGCTTGTGTTTGTTTGATCTTCAAGTGGTCTACAAGAGGTATGGGGGAGATTACCACTATCCTACCTTAATGTAGATATGTTGATGGTTTAATTAGTGTATATGTGGTCTTATAATTCCTAAGTATGAAATTTGTATAATTATTTGCATATGTGTGTGATCCTCTTGGAGGATATGGCTTGATATATGTTGGTTAAGATATATGTGGTTTTGGTGTTGTTGATCTCTAATTGAAAACTTGGTTTTTGTTTTGATTGAATTGTTAAAAAAATGCTTAACATGAGTAATCTAAGGCCATTCAGTCATGACTGGTTAAATGGGTTCTATGATGTGTTAAATTGTTTGAATAATTTTTATGAGTATTGAATGAATATATAAGGATATAGAAATTTGTTTGGATTGATTTGGATGTGTATATTGAAAGATATGATTTTGAGTCCTTAGGGACTAAAATGCAATTTCTGAGAATTTCAGTGGCTACACAGAAATTCATGTTCTTGTGTGTTAAGATTGTAGTCCTTGATGCGACAAAACCATAGAAATTGGTTGGGTGTTAATTGGATTAATACATAAGAAGTTATAAGTTTTTTTGTAAACAAGGACCTTTTTGCAATTATTGTAAAATATTTGGGGCAGAAAAGTATTTTCAGAAAATTTGAGGGCAACTGAAAAATATTTCTAAAGAATTTGGTTGGTGTGATTTGAAGTTATAAATAAAAAGTTATAAGGTTTTAAGTGAACAAGGACATTTTTGTAATTAATGAAAGTTGAGGGACTAAACTGTAATTTTCGAAAATTAAAGTAATGGACTGTTATAAACTGTTTTTCATACTTATTAAACTGTTCTAAAACTCCAAAATGTGTTTTGGACTATTAGGGTGTAAAATCGTTGAAAAATGATTTACGCGTTTTACAAAATTAACGACGTTTGGTCAAATTTTTAGGAACTTTGTATAAATGAAAAGGAAAACTGCAAAAAAAACAGTGTTTCAACATCTTAGTATGAGTATTATAACCTAGGTGATTAATAGATTTGAGTTGAAGAACCATATTTTCAAAAGTATGGCTTTTAGGCCTAAAACCAGTAAAAACGGCGAAATCGTCAAACGTTTTTAAAGATTTTTTAGAAAACAATGATGTAGAGTTTGAAATTAGTATTCTAATACTTTAACATAAGTATGTTAACTTAGGAAATTGAAGGATTTGAGAAAAATAATTATATTAGCGAAAATATGGAATTGAAGTTGAAATACAGTAAAAAGCAGTAAAACGGTATTTTAAGAATTTCGATATTTTTCAAGAAATTGCTTTGTGGAATTTAGTACTTATGTACTTTGATAGAATCTGATTTTAAAATGGTTTGGTTTTAACCAAAGGTTTTAGTTTTAAGACAAAAGAGAATTTTAGTCTTCAAAGACTAGTATTTACATTAAAGAGCAAAACCTAAGTCATGAATGACTTGGTGAAAATATGAACTTAATGATTTACGGCTTATGGTGAAGCAAGACCTTATGTCATAAAGTATGGATAATTCATTATCCATATTCCATAAAATTCAATGGACTTAGAACGATTTGTTTTCTTGGAAGCCAGAGAAAAAGGCTCAATTAGAAAAGTACAGAGAAATAAATAATTGGACTTGTGTTCCAATCTCATAATGTGTTAGGACTTTTAATCAAGTGTTTTAAGATATCTTTACACAAATATGAAAGAATGTTGAAAGAATTCTGATGGAATCAAGATGTCATCCGATGGAAGGACAAGAAGAACACATTTTCCGGTAATTTTGCCTAAACACATGCATAGTGAAACTATGTTCTATAATGCCATTGTGCCTAGGAGAAGAGCTAACACTTTAATGCAGGTGCGAATTCCATAGTGGTGAATCCTGGTTATTCATAGGGGGTGTCGGGGTATGAAATACTCACATAACCCCAGTTGGTAGCTCCTATGTGGCATGGTGATCTTGCAATGCATCGACATACTCGACTCGACACTACGTGTTTTCTGGTAGTGTGGGATGTTCCTAAAAAAGCCTATGACATGCACGCCCTCTTCTATTGACACATTCTTTATTACCCAAGGCTGGTAGACTCCAGAACAATCCTGCGAACCACTGTCTCCAACTGTTCGTAAAACCATGGTATAGGAATTCAGAGGTATTTCCTTAAGTGTTAGATGTCTTTTATCTAGGAAAACACGGTGTTGTGGTCATGTTTCTATGAAACAATATTGTTTTGTTATGAGTGTAGATATGATTGATAATTGTTAATTGTACGTACCTGAGAGTCGTACCACTGCATGTCTGCCTTATGTGTAAGATAAATGGAAATCTCACCTCCTTATTTTTATCTTGTCTATGTCGGCTGGCTATGTGCCTTCTGTACTATTTTGAGAAGATTGAGATGTCAAGATGTCGCTTGGCTGGCGCATCATAGAGATTGAGGTTCGAGCTTGTGGTCGCTATGGTGGAATTTCTAGTGGACGTCTTTCATACTGTCGATGGTTCGTAGACCATGTTTTTCCTCTTGGATGAGGAAAGGGTTTGGTTCAAGAGTTACTGTTGTAGTAACTCCAGTAGAGATTATTGTGACGACATCGATAGTGAACTCGAATAGAGTTTCCACTAGATCTCGTCAGTTGGGTTTGTCCTTCTCACGATGAATGGGAAAGGATTGCCTTTTATATTTTAGTTTGGTCAGTTGGGTATGTTTGGGAGTTAATGTAACTGTCTATGGAGCTGTGACTCCAAGTATCTTATATTTTAGGAGCTGCGTCTCCACATCTTTATGTTGAGTCTGTACATTCTATGATTTCTGTTTATGAGTCGGGTTGGGTATTATGTAAATGATTTTCGAACTCATGACCCTAATTGTGATAATGGAATATTTTATTATTCATTCATTTAAAACAAAGTAGTTATATTTACGACTTGCGAACACGGGGAAAAAAATTACCCCATTCTTTTATAGCAAATTTTAATTCACCTACTTTTCGGCCTTAAAATGTCACTTACGATGTAGTGCCCGAGAAGGGTGTTACATTATTGGTATCAGAGCCGATCGAGTCTTTTTGGGGCATGGGATTTAGGTCTGTTGTCATTTTTGTTGTGTTTTCTCTGATTGTGTCTTAAGTGTTTTATGTTTTTGGTTCAATAAAGAATCAATGTTTGGAAGGATAATGACTTTAGTCTGTCATTGGCTGTGTTTATGTTCTTCATGACATTGTTCCGAAAGGATACAATATTGTTTGTTGATCTTTTCATTATTGTTCCTAAGGAGGAATAATATTGAATAGATTATGATGCATTGTTTTCTTCCTAGTTCTGACTGTCGTGCTTTTATAGAAAATCATGGTTACTCCAGGAACGAGTAGCTCTGATTCTGCAATTAAGGATTCCGAAGATATGGTTGTAGTTGTACAAGTCTTGAAGGAGCTAACATCAACTGTGGCATGTCATAACAAGGAAATTGCTAAGAGGGGAGGACTAGTTGAGTTCTGTTGTAGTAATCCACCTCAATTTGATGGTGTGCTTAATCCTGAGAAAGCTGAGTTTTGGATTATGGAAATAGAAAGGAATTTGCAAACTATGGAGTACCCTGATCATTGGAAGGTAGCTTGTGCAACATTTTTGTTGATAGGAGATACTGAATTTTGGTGGAGAGAAACTTGCCAGCTGTTAGTGGCAAGACAAGAAGCCATAACTTGGAATGTGTTTCGAAGCAACTTTCTGGTAAAGTATGCTTCCACTAAAGTGAGTCGTGCAGAGGAGATTGAGTTTCTACAGCACGGACAAGAGGACATGATTATCAGTGAGTATGCCGCTAAGTTAGAAGAGCCGATTAAGTTCAAGGAGTTGCATTTAAAGAATTATGAGGAAATGTAAAAGTGTAAGAAATTAGAGGAAAATCTAAAGGTTGAAATGAGGAAGACAATCTTGTCATTGAAACTATTGCAGTTTCCAATCTTGATGGATAAGTGTCGAGTTCCTCGAGATCTAGAAGTGAGTAAAGGTAGAAAGAGAAGCTTTGGATCTTTCCAAGAGAAACCATACGCAAGGCCAACGTGGACACCACAAAAAGGGAAGTGGATAAGTAGTAGTAGTAAAGGTTATGGATCGTCTAAGAAGTCTTTACCGAAGTGCATGAAGTGTGGCATGAGTTATGCTACAAAAAAAACTGCAAGATTCAGGGCATCATTTGTTTTAAGTGTGGATAGCCTGGACATGTCGCTAGAGTGTGCGGAAAGCCTAAGGATGTACCTTTTGGAGACAATATGTGAGCTGAGAGACCACGGACAAGGATTCGTTAAAGAACACTGTGCAGGAGGAGGTAGTTCACTAATATTTAAAGTTTGAATATGTGGGTAGTTGTTAATGGGTAGAATCTTCACAACAAGTAGGACTGAAGTAACATAATCAAATAAATATCTTTAAGTGTAGTGTGTCATAGAAAGTAGTCTTTTGACTGTACTGTTAATTTAGTGGAGAATCATTCTTGATTTTCCATGAATGCGGAAAATACTCTGTATATTTGTCTATGTACTACCTATGTTTGTTGCCAACATGTTTCTGAGTTGGTTTAGTTTCGTCGTCGCATCTTTTGTTGTCTAAGTTTTATGCAGAACAATCAGAATTGCATCCCTATATTATTCCTTAATGCAATTACCTTTATACTTTCTTGATAACTCATCTTGGTTGGGAAAATCTGCTCGGATATTTCCTTGTTGTTGAGAATTGAGTTTGTAAACTAGACCATTTGCTTTTTCCACGAATGAGTGCAATTTAAAATAGAATGATCTTTTGGCGGATCATATCTTGTTACCCTTGTGGGTGAAACATTATAAATTTTATGGCAGATGAAATTTTGACAATTCACGTCAATTTTTTTTATGCCAAATGAATCAGAGTTACCTCAAATGAGGGAACTCGCAAAAATTTATTGTTGCTTTCTTAAATACCAAGATAAGTTTTGATTTAAAATCTAGACTCTTGGAAATTAAGAAAATTGTTATCTTTGAATTTTGTCTTTTGAAGGAAATTCTTTTTGAGGAAGGAACTTTATTAGGGTCACGTTTGTAAATATGTGGCTGTACAACGCATTTTTACATCCAGGAACCTATTAAAGAGACTTTTTGTATAAATAATATTCTTTGTTTTTCTATTCATTTTAATTTATTCTGTTGAAAGAGTAAAGTCTAGAGATTATTTTCTATTCTTGAAAATTCTTTGTTCAAATTCTAAGTTCTTATTTACCATCAGTGTGTTAGAATCGCCACCGTAAAGGGTAGCCAAAGTTTTGAATCATTCCAGTTTCCAAATCTACCATAAATTCGTTTATTGACATTCAAATTGTTCGAGTGTGCATCAAGTCTTGAGAATTCAAAAAAAAAAAAAAAAAGATTTTCTTGATTTGTTTCATCGGGTGGTCTAACGCATACAGTATAAGTCAGAGTGACAGTCTAATCTATGAAATAATTCACGCCACGTTCTGAGAAACGTGAATGTTATGAATATGGGCATGAAATAAAAGGACGGGTTTCGTGTTCGTTTTCCTTAGATGAGTAAATTTCGGGGACGAAATTCTTTTTAGAGGGTTGTAACAACCCGATTTTTACTGTTCTTTAATATTGGTAAATATACATATATATATATATATATATTTATTTATTTATTTATTTATTTATTTGAGACCTAGGAAATGATATTGGAGAAAACAAAATCATATCTAGAACCTACGCTATGGTAGGAAGCTCTGGTTAAAATTTGGGTTTAAAACTCAGACGGAAACCGGTCTGCGTTTTTAATGAGTGTAATTTTATACCGGCAGAAACCCTAATTTGGACCGAAACTAAAATTTGTAGATTTTTTTTATAATGTCCGTGAGGAATCCTACTTTCCAAATTTCTGATCAGAAATAAAATATTATGTTTATTCAGACGAATTTTGGTAGAAGTTCGGACGAAAACAATCGGTGTTTCCACTGACAGTAAGATTTTAATGATCAGAAAACCTAATTTTGACTCGTGAACGAAATGGTTTATGTTTAAAACATATTTCCAACGAGTTTTATTATTTTGAAAATTTTCGATCAAAAAACAGACAGAAACCCTAATCGGAAAATCGACGGAGTCGAAAACGGAACTGCAAAGACCCGTCAAGAGATCGGGACAGCGAATCATACATGATGACTCATGGAGGATGAGTCAGAAAGCATTTATGAGCATTAAATGCTAGTAAACATGAATTTTAGATAAAATGACCAAAATACCCCCAAGCTTTCGCGGTTATTAACAAGACACATCTACGCACTCTTAACCACTCATTTTACATGGTTGTAAACCTCCCACATCTCCTCAATTTCGTGCATCCATATATACTAAACCATACCTATTTCATTTTGCTTTCATTTCATCATTTTCCTCTCAAAAACCAAAATCGGGTAACTGACGGAGCTACGTACGGGATTTCCGGGAACCGCTAATGGATTGAATCATTGAGTCATATATGACTCATGATATGTGGCCCAAAATCAGTCACACCTCCCTTCATTCTCCACCTAGTATTTTAACAAAACCAAGATTACAAATTAACTCTAGTTAGGTTATTATAACCATAGTTAAGTTATTATATTATTTTCTAAACTTAACCTATGTCAATTAACCTAACCTTGGTTAATTTTAACATTAAACAACTCACTCCCTCACTCAATTTCGTGGCTGCCACACCACTCACACACTTAGACATTTCATTCTCATCCTAAGTCATCTTCTTCACCAAAAACACCAAGAACATCATAGTGTTCTTGATTAGTTCATCATAGTCCTTCATTTTCTTCTCAAGTTATTGATCAAAACTCTTCATTCCAAGGTGAGGAATCCCTTCCTCATCATCTTAGCTTCATTAATCATGCATCAAAACTTCATTTTCATCAACTATTTCACAAATTCCTATTTCTAGATCTAGAACTTTAAATAATTCTAGAAAATTGTAGAAAAATCATTTTAATGTAAGATCAATTTCTATGATCTCCATATGACTTCTATTTTCATTATCCTAGAGCTTGAAAAATTTAGAGATCCCTAGATAATTTTTCTATACATGGCCGAACCTAACTCTTAAGTGGGCTAGGATGAGTTTCTTCATTCTTTAACTTGTTTTCATGTTGGTTGTTCATAGCTAGGTTTTGGTGGACCAAACCGTGGCCTAACTTGTTTGGTTTAGCTTGTGTTTGTTTGATCTTCAAGTGGTCTACAAGAGGTATGGGGGAGATTACCACTATCCTACCTTAATGTAGATATGTTAATGATTTAATTAGTGTATATGTGGTCTTATAATTCCTGAGTATGAAATTTGTATAATTATTTGCATATGTGTGTGATCCTCTTGGAGGATATGGTTTGATATATGTTGGCTGTGATATATGTGGTTTTGGTGTTGTTGATCTCTAATTGAAAACTTGGTTGTTGTTTTGATTGAATTGTAAAAAAAATGCTTAACATGAGTAATCTAAGGCCATTCGGCCATGACTGGTTAAATGGGTTCTATGATGTGTTAAATTGTTTGAATAATTTTTCTGAGTATTGAATGAATATATAAGGATATAGAAATTGGTTTGGATTGATTTGGATATGTATATTGAAAGATATTTTTTATGAGTCCTTAGGGACTAAAATGCAATTTCTGAGAATTTCAGTGGCTACACTGAAATTCATGGTCTTGTGTTTTAAGATTGTAGTCCTTGATGCGACAAAACCATAGAAATTTGTTTGGTGTTAATTGGATTAATACATAAAAAGTTATAAGTTTTTTTTTTGTAAACAATGACCTTTTTGTAATTATTGTACAATATTTGGGGCAGAAATGTAATTTCTGAAAATTTGAGGGCAACTGAAAAATATTTCTAAAGAAGTTGGTTTGGTGCGATTTGAAGTTATAAATAAAAAGTTATAAGGTTTTAAGTGAATAAGGACATTTTTGTAATTAATGAAAGTTGAGGGACTAAACTGCAATTTTCGAAAATTAAAGTAATTGGACAGTTAGAAACTGTTTTTCATACCTATTAAACTGTTCTAAAACTCCAAAATGAGTTTTGGACTATTAGGGTGTAAAATCGTTGAAAAATGATTTACGCGTTTTACAAACTTAACGACGTTCAGTCAAATTTTTAGGAACTTTGTATAAATGAAAAGGAAAACTGTAAAAAAAACAGTATTTCAATATCTTAGTATGAGTATTATAACCTAGGTGAGTAATAGATTTGAGGTGAAGAATCATATTTTCAAAAGTATGGCTTTTAGGCCTAAAACCAGTAAAAAGTGGTGAAACCGTCGTCAAACGTTTTTAAGGATTTTTGAGAAAACAATGGTGTAGAGTTTGAAATTCGTATTCTAATACTTTAAAATAAGTATGGTAACTTAGGAAAGTGAAGGATTTTAGAAAAATAATTATATTAGCGAAAATATGGAATTGAAGTTGAAATACATTAAAAAGCGGTAAAACGGTATTTTAAGATTTTCGATATTTTTCAAGAAACTGTTTTGTGGAATTTAGTACTTATGTACTTTGATGGAATCTGATTTTAAAATGGTTTTGTTTTAACCAAAAGTTTTAGTTTTAAGACAAAAGAGAATTTTAGTCTTCAAAGACTAGTATTTACATTAAAGAAGAACGCATTTTCCGGCAATTTTGCCTAAACACAGTGAAACTATGTTTTGTAAGGCCGTTGTGCCTAGGAGAAGAGCTAAAACTTTAATGCGGGTGCGAATTCCATAGTGGCCAAACCTCCTTATTCATAGGGGTGTCGGGTATGAAATACGTACTCACATAGGCCCAGTTGGTAGCTCCTCTGTGGCATGGTGATCTTGCAATGCACCGTCATACTCGACTAGACACTACGTGTTTTCTGGTAGTGTAGGATGTTCCCAAAAAAGCCTATGACGTGCACGCCCTATTCTATTGATGCATTCTTTATTTCTCAAAGCTGGTAGACTCCTGAACAATCCTCCGAACCACTCTCTCCGACTGTTCGTAAAACCATGGTATAGGAATTCAGAGGTCATTCCTCAAGTCTTAGATGTCTTTTATCTAGGAAAACACTATGTTGTGGTCATGTTTCTGTGAAACAATATTGTTTTGTTATGAGTGTAGATATGATTGATAATTGTTAATTGTACGTACATGAGAGTCATACCACTGCATGTCTGCCTTATGTGTAAGATAAATTGAAATCTCACCTCCTTATTTTTATCGTCTATGTCGGTTGGCTATGTGTCTTCTGTACTATTTTGTTAAGATTGAGACGTCATGATGTCGTTTGGTTGACACATCATAGAGATTAAGGTTCGAGCTTGTGGACGCTATGGTGGAATTTCTAGTTGACGTCTTTCATACTGTCGATGGTTCGTAGACCATTTTTTCCTCTTGGATGAGGAAAGGGTTTGGTTCGAGAGTTACTGTTGTAGTAACCCCAGTAGAGATTTTTGTGACGATGTCGGTAGTGAACTCAAATAGAGTTTCCACTATATCTCGACAGTTGGGTTTGTCCTTCTCACGATGAACGAGAAAGAATGGTATTTTATATTTTAGTTTGGCTAGCTAGGTATGTTTGGGAGTTAATGTAACTGTCTATAGAGCTGTGACTCCAAGTATCTTATATTTTAGGAGCTGCGTCTCCACATCTTTATGTTGAGTCTGTACATTCTATGATTTTTGTTTATGAATCGGGTTGGGTATTATGTAAATGATTTTCGAACTCATGACCCTAATTGTGATAATGGAATATTTTATTATCTATTCATTTAAAACAAAGTAGTTATATTTACGACTTGCGATAACGTAAAAAAATTACCCCATTTTTTTATAGCAAATTTTAATTAACCTACTTTTCGGTCTTAAAATGTCACTTACGATGTAGTGCCCGAGAAGGGTGTTACAGTGTTCCTGATTCCTTTTGGAGATCTCTTGGTTTAAAGGTTGTTGTGATGAACATTAGGAATGGCTTATTACTTAATATTTGGGGTTTGTGCAAAGTGGATTTAAGTCCAACTGTCATTGGAAATTTCTGATCAGCAATGCTCTTTAAAGCTTGATGTCAAGGATCCGAGTAGTTTTGTTAGTGCTGTGTATGCAGGCACTGATTATACAAGAAGAAGATCTTTCTGGAATGAGTTGGCTGTCTTTCAACATCAAAATGCTGGGCCATGGTGCATCATTGGGGATTTCAATGTTGTCATTGGCTCTCATGAGACTAGAGGTTCTTTTCTGCCTTCTAAAGCGTCTTGTGATGATTTCAAGGATTTTTCTGAGAATGCCAATCTGATTCATCTTCCAACAAAGGGTGCTGATTATACTTGGCGTAACAGAAGGAGGGGTCTGCCCATTACTGAAAAAAAAAGGCTTGACAGAGTTATTTGCAACCTTGATTGGATTGATTTCTGGAATTCCTCATCTTGCAGCACTTTGGTGAGGAGTCAGTCGGATCACTTTCCTCTTCTCCTGTCTGCCACAAAATTGGTTTTCCTTCTTCTTTCAAATTTCATAAAATGTGGATTGAGCATCCATATTGTGAAAGATTAATAAAGGAGGTTTGGAATAGGCCTGTAGAGGGCTGTCATATGGCTGTCTTGTCTAAAAAGCTTAAAATCTTGAAAGTGGAGTTGAGAAATTGGAACAAAATGGTTTTTGGAGACATTCATCTTAGAGTTCAGAATGCCTTAGCAGCACTGGATGATGTTCAGAAACAAATCAATTCCTTAGGGTCAAATGACAATTTGATGGAGCAAGAAGCTCTAGCTCAGCTTGAGTTGCAGCATGCTGTAATGTATGAGTAGGCTTTTGGAGGGAGAAAGCCAAAGTGAAATGGCATTGTGAGGGTGACAGAAATATTGCACACTTTCACAGACAGACCAAGATTAGATATGCTTCAAAATCCATGAATTACCTGAAAGATGGAGATATTATCTTGGAGGATCATGATGAGATTGCAACACATGTTTTGAGTTATTATTCAAATCTGTATGCTATCCCTAATAACTGCCAAGTTAATGACTTAGTCAGTTCCGTTATTCCTAATTCAGTATCATTGGAGGACAACAATGCACTGACAATAATTCCTTCTTGTGATGAGATCAAAAATGCTGTTTTTGCCTTGAATGGAGAGGGTGCCCCTGGCCCTGATGGTTTTGGAGGTTGCTTTTACCAAACCTATTGGAAGATTGTTGAAGAGGATGTGTGCAAGTCTGTTCTGCAATTTTTCAATCATAGCTGGTTGCTTCCAAATGTTAATTCTAACCTTGTGGTCTTAATTCCTAAAACCCCTGGTGCTAACAAAATTGAAGACTATAGGCCAATTGCATTGGCTAATTTCCAATTCAAGGTCATCACAAAAATCTTAGCAGACAGACTAGCTTCTTTTTTATATATATATAAACAAGAATAGGCTTGCAAAACATCACTATAGAGAAGGGCATCCCAACTATGTTTACACCCCCAACCCTAACAATCATTTGCAGCAAGCCTAACATTAATTAAAAAGAAGCAAAAGAATACAAAAAACCATGGGGGGGGAAAAACCAAACCCATGAAATGGACTAAGAGAACCTATATTTGGGGAGACCCCACCTATTACGAAAAAATTCCTCTCTAATGAAGGGAGGAGTCAAATCCCACCAAGAAAACTTTCTAGAAACAACTCCAAATGAAGCTAGCTTATCAGCACAATGGTTACCTTCTCTAAAAATATGAGTAATAACAAAATCTAAAGTCTTAGCAATACAAATACAATTCTTCCACTTGACTCTAAGGTTCCATGGAACAATGCTCAGGGTTTGAGAAGGCTTGGACCACAAGCAAGGAGTCACACTCCATCCATAATCTTCTCCATCCCCTAGCTGCAGCAATGTGAATAGAGATCATGGCAGCATATAATTCAGCCATAAAAGAATTACCAATTCCATAGAACTCAGCAAAACTGTCTAACACAGCTCCCGTGGTCTTTGAAAATTCCATCACCACCTGCCAAGCCAGGAAAACCTCTTGCTGCCCCATCTGAGTTCACCTTTATCCAGCCACAAGGAGGAGCTACCCAAATGACCTGAGTTATCCTATCTGCTCTTGGAGGGTGACAGACCACTTTGAACTGCTTCAAGATTGAGATTTCTGCAATAGAGGAGGACATAGTGCTTGATGTCAAACAACCAGTCAGGGAAACTGCAGCTTTGATCATGCTAATGGCAGCTCTGACAGTGATTTTCTTTCCTTCAAATATTAGTTTATTCCTACTGAACCAAATTATCAGTATATTAATGATGGCAGCAGCAACTATATCTTTGGCTTGAACACTCCAAGATATATTACAGATCAAAAGTATAGATTTGAACGAGGATCTGTCAAATTGCTCATTAAGGACTGATCCTAGCCAATTCCAAAGATCTCTGGCTACAGTCTAGGAATAAATGTGAAGTTGTTTCTGCATCAGAACTGCACAAACAGCAGTAAGAGGCAAGAGAGCAACCTCTTTTCTGCAATTGATCATCAGTAGGAATCCTGTTGTGTACTAGTCTCCATGCTACAAAAGATTTTGATGGAGGTATGGATCTGTTCCAAACCACCTTAGCCCAAGAGCAGTTTGGGAGAGCAGGCTTAAAATTATAGAATGCATCTTTCAGAGTTAAAAACCAGAAGGTGAGGGTTTCCAAACTAGATGATCTGGTTCACTGAGAACAGGAAAGTCAACTTTTGATAACGTAGTGGAAAGAGCGGGGAATTGATGCAGAATAGCAGCAGGAATGTTCCAAGCACCATTGTCAAAAAAGTCAGGCACTGAGGAGCAAAGGTCACTGTGCAGATGATTTAGAATTTGAAGCAGGGTCACCAAAGGTTCTGAGATCCATGCATCTTGCCAGAAATTGATTAAGGTACCATCACCAATTTGCCATATCGAATTTTCAAGAACTGCTTGCAAGTTCAGTCTAATGCCTGGCCATATTGAAGATTTGACATTGGATGACTGCTGGTTTTTGCTAATCCTGAACCTATTTTTCAGGAAAATGGTCCTTTCCATGTTTGAAGCAACCAACTCCCAAGATAGCTTTAAAAGAGAGGCTTTGTTGAAATCTTTAAGAGATTTGAGGCCAAGGCCTCCTTCTGCCATTGGAGAGCGGATGTTATCCCAAGCTACCACACAGGACTTCTTGACTTTAGTATCACCTGACCAGACAAAATTTCTAATGGTTTTTTCCAATTCATTAATGAGGGAGCTAGGCCAAAGATAAACATAGAAGCTATGCAATAACATGCTTTGTATTACTGTTTTGACTAGTTCAACCCTTCCCATGTAAGAGAGCAAAGATCCTTTCCAAGAAGCAAATTTCAACAGGATTTTATCAGATATGCATTGGAGATGAGCCTTCTTGGGTTTCCCTTTGAATAAAGGGACCCCTAGATAAATAAAAGGGAGGTTACCAGGGCCAAAGCCTAAAATAGATGCAATCCTGGCACTCTTGGCAGCAGAAATCTTACCCGAATAGAATTTAAATTTGCTAGGACTAAGATGCTGACCTAAGGCCTGACTGCACTTGCAGAACAGGTGCTTCAAAGCTTCTAAACAACTCTTGTTAGCCTTGCAAAAAACCAGGACATCATCTGCATAAAGCAGGTGACTAGGAGCTGAGATGTTTCTAGGGCCAGCTAGGGGCTTAACCATACCAGATTGGTGATTCCTCTGCTGAGGACATCTTCAGCAATGCAGAATAGCAAGGGGGACAAGGGATCCCCTTGCCTAACCCCCCTTTACATGGAAAGAAGCCCTCTGCCTTACCATTAACCAGAAATGAAAGCTTAGCTGATTGAAGAATAATTCTAATCCAATGACAGAATTTACCATAGAAACCAAAAGCCTCTAAGACTGAAATAAGGAAATTCCAGTCTAGAGTATCAAAGGCCTTCCTTATGTCAAGCTTCATTGCCAAATTTCCTCCATAAGACTTGTAATCCAGAAGATTGACAACTTTAGAAGCCACACAAATGCACTCTTGAATATGTCTCCCTTTTATGAAGCCTCTTTGATGGCTAGAGATGATCTTTGGAGCTATGCAAGCCATCCTCTCTGCCAGAATTTTAGTAATCACTTTGAATTGGGAATTAGCCAATGCAATTGGCCTATAATCCTCAATTTTGTCTGCTCCAGGAGATTTTGGGATTAAAACCACCAGATTAGAGTTAACATTAGGAAGAAGCCAGCTATGCCCAAAAAATTGAGAACAGATTTACAAACATCATCTTCAACAATCTTCCAATATCTTTGGTAGAAGCACCCCCCCAAAACCATCAGGGCCTGGGGCACCCTCTCCACTCATTGCAAAAACAGCTTTTCTGATTTCATCACAGGAAGGCATCCTTGTCAGTGCAGAATTGTCTTCTAAGGTGACTGAATCAGGGATGACAGAACCAACAAGATCATTTTCTTGACAGTCATTTGGGACAGCATACAAGCCAGTGAAATATTGCAAGACATGAGCCGCAATTTCATCCTGATTTTCCAATACAGTACCACCATCCTTTAAGAGGTTCATAGACTTTGATGCATATCTGATCTTGGTTAATCTGTGGAAGTAGGCAGTGTTTCTATCCCCTTCATAGTGCCATTTCACCCTGGCTTTTCCCCCCCAGAATTTCTCCTCATACATTAGAGCTTGCTGCAGTTCCAATTGGGCTATAGCCTCTTTCTCCATCAGGGAATCACTAGGTCCTGAGGAATTGATTTGTTGTTGCAGGGATTCTACAGATTCTAATGCATCCTGCACTCTAAAGTGGATGTTGCTAAAAACCATTTTATTCCAATTCTCAACTCAGCTTTGAGAGCTTTAAGTTTCTTAGACATAACAGCCATAGGACAGCCTCCAACAGGTCTATTCCAAACCTCTTTAATCAATCTCTCACAATCTGGATGCTCAGTCCACATTTTATGAAATTTTAATGATGATGGAAAGGATATTACCACATTAGGAGCAGTCAATAAGATAGGGAAATCATCAGATTGGCTCCTCACCAAGGTGCTACAGGTAGATGAGTTCCAGAGGTCAATCCAGTCAAGGTTACAAATGACTCTATCTAATCTTCTCTCTGTAAGAGCCAAGCCCCTTCTTCTATTACTCCATGTGAAGTCTGAACCCTTGGTAGGCAGGTGAATTAAGTTTCCAGTGTCAGCAAATTCTTTGAAGTCCTCTCAAGAAATCTTGTATGTCAGGAAGGACCCTCTGACCTCATGGGAACCAAGCACAGCATTAAAGTCTCCAATGATGCACCAAGGTCCTGTATATTGCTACTGCATCCTGCTCAAATCATTCCACATAGACCTCCCTCTGATATAATCAGTGTTGGCATACACAGAACTAATGAAAACAGTTTGGCCAGTAACATCCAATTTAAAGGAGCAGTGTTGATCAGAAGTTTCCAACACAGCAGGACTTAAATCTAGTCTGCACAACCCCCAAAGATTAGGTAAAGATCCATCTCTTGAATTTAACACAAAAATCTGTAAACCAAGACTTCTCCAAAAGGAATTAGGGACATCATTCACATTAATCCAAGGCTCAGAAACGAACACCAGGTCTGGCCTATTAGACAAGCAGAAATTCTTCAAGACAATTTTAGTTTTTAATTGACCAAAACCTCTACAATTCCAATAAATGATCTTCATTGAGAATTTAAAAAGTAGGACTACCCTTGGATCGGGTATTATATCTCTCAGCCTTCTCAGCTAGGGCACCTTTCCTTCTCAACTTCTTTTTCTTGGATTTGGACATCACTTCAGAATAACCCTCATCTTTATCCATACCTGCAGCTTCTGAATCAATTAAATAGTTACTAAGAATAGGGGTGCCTTGAGGGGGAGCCAGAACCTCCTCCTCAATATCCTCTTCCTCTTCAACTCTATCACTCCACAAAGGGCTTAGGATTTTAAGATCTTTAGCAACATTCTGATTCTTAATCACTGTTGTAGGGATAACCATAGTTGGGACATTTAGCAATGATGGAGATGAATTTTCAATGTCATCGGGACATACTGCTCTATTATCAGCATTCTGTCTATTGCTGGAAATAGAATCTGCCACAAAAGTGCCTGTAGAGGAGCTTCTTCCAGTCAAGTGCCCCTGCAGATTACTAGAATTTCCACTGCCATGCTACTCTAACACAGCAGTCTTCCCATTGGCCACATGAATAACTGAGGATTGCAAATCCTTATTAAATAAGGCATCTTGATCTTGATGAGGGGGTGTAGTCCGATGCTCAGCATTGTTAATGAAACCGAGCAGAAGGGATTTAGATTGCTGCACTTCCTTATCATTCCAGGGGACATTATTTATACCAACAAAGGCATTTTTATCAACAATTGTTTCAATGGAAATAAGCTTTGAATTACTAGGGCATGCAACTGATTTTTGAGCCAAAGTTAGCTCAGGAGTATTTTCAACAGTAACCTTCTTCCCTTTAGTTAAAACTTCCGGGTCCTGATCCTTATTCACAGCAACTGGCTCCTTGGCAACTTTAGGAACATACTGCATGGTAGGCTTTCCTGTCACTTTTGGCAAAGGCTGGTCCTTGATGATTAAATCCGAAGGCACATTCTTTTTACAATTTGACACCGAGTGTCCAATTGCTTGACAAGAGGTGCAAAACTGAGGCAATCTTTCATACTCCAATTCAACATGAAAAGCATACCCTTCTCTCTCAACCCGAATCTTGTCCCTCAAGGCATCATTAAGATCTATCTCAACCAAAAGCCTTGCAAAGTACCCAAAAGATCACTTCATAGTAGCTTCATCAAGAGCTATCGGGACCCCTATACCACTGCAAATTTCAAACAGAATCTTTGGGTTCCAATACTCCCTTGAAAGACCATGGATTCTCACCCAGCATTGAACACAAGATTTCTTAATCTTCCCTGGGTTGAAATCGGGTGTCCATGATGAGAGCCTCAAGACTCCTGGATTCAAATTCCAGGTTCCATGGCATCTAATCTTTCTTTGATCATCCAAAGAGGAGAAACTGAACTCATAAAAATCTTTACCAAGCGATACCACCCTCCAAGAATTGGTTGGCTTCCAAATCTTTGATAACTTAGCACGCAAGTCATCCACCTTCAAGGGTTTATCACCTTTTGAAAGAGTCAATCTTTCATAAAGGATGTTATTGCACTCTTGTACACCAGCCAAGTACTCACATTCAGAGATTTTAATGACCAGTTCATGCCCTTTTACGCATGGCTTTGACAGCTGGCTGAACTGAATATCAAAACAATTAGACAGCCTGAGCAAAAGACTTTTTCTCCGATGGTTGAGGGGCCAAAGTAGAAAGAGTAGATGAGGGAGGAATAGGAGGGGGAGGAGGGTCAGGAGGAAGAGGGGGGAGCAGGCCCGATTCGGAAAGAGAAAGCAATCGGAGATGATTGCCATGGTTGAGGATCAAGGAAACCCTAGATCACCATGCAAACCCTCATACTGACTAGCTTCTATTGCTCCTAAAATTGTCTCTAGTCATCAAAGAGGCTTCATTAAGGGCAGACATTTACGGAGTGTATCTCGTGTGGCCTCGGGAAGTCACAACCTCTTTGATTTAAAGTCCTTTGGGGAAATATGGCCATGAAATTCGGCCTTTGGTTTCATGGTAAGTTTTGCCATTGGATTAGGATCATTCTCCAATCGCCTAAATTATCCTTCTTGGTAAATGGAAAGGCGGAAGGGTTCTTTTCTTGTAAGAGAGGGGTTAGTGATGAGTGTGATTACACCTCATATTTCTTTATCATATTGCATGCATTTTCATGTAGTTTAGGCATTTTTAATTTGATTTTTGTTAGTTTTTACCTTGGAACCTGTAAGGCGGTTTTGTGGTGTTTGTGTGCAGGAATTGAGGATTAAAATGCTCAGGATCATTCATGATGGAGCTTGCATGAAGAAGGAGCTTGAAAAGTAAGAAAAATGAGCCAAACAGAGCCCATCACGGCCTAGCCGTGACAGTCATCACGGCCTTGATCGAGCAAGGCTGAAAATAAAAGTACACAAAAGTCAGAACCTATCACGGCCGTGATAGACCATCAGTGCCAAGTTTTCCAAGACAGAATCTCTCACGGCCTGGCCGTGACAGCCATCACGACCGTGATGCGCAATATCTGGAATTTTAAAACCTGATTTGGTCTGATTTTGTAATTGCTTGGGATTCAAGTTAACCTACTCTATAAATAGGGCAATTAGGCTCGAAAATAGGATCCCTTGGGCTGCAAGTCTGCTGCCTTAGGCAAAAAACTAGGATTTCTCTTCTTCTCAATTTCTTCTCCTCTCTTAGGTTTTCTTTTTATGCTTTTGTTAATCAAGCTTGCTATGAATATGGCAATGCTTGAGTAGTGTTTTTATTTCTAGGAATTGAGGCTATGCCCAAAACTTGTTTTATGTTATGATTTGACATTTTACTTCTTGTTAATTTCAATTTGCTTTCGATTTAATTCATATTGCATGAATTACTTGTGAATCTGGTGCGCACTTATTTGCATGTCATAGATACTCTAAGGAGGAACCTAGCGGTGAACTTAGGTATTGGATCTATAGGAATTAAACTTAGGACTTAAATCACGAGAGTTAGAAGCGGTCCTTCGAGGGTTCACTGAATTGTCACAAATCTTAAAGGGTTCGATTTAAATTCAATTACCACGAGAGTAGGGGTTGGTTTAATCGGGCACGGTTCTTGTATCCCGAGAAGGATCATTAACTTAATTAGGATAAATTCACCTTCAAAGCAAATTTCGATAATTAACAAGAGGGGTAGTCAATCTAGTAACATGAGCAGTCTTGTCATTACCCAATTCCTGGGAATCTCTTTTGATATTTTGAAATCTCAGATTTGATCTACTTTCCTATTTGTTCTTGATTTCATTTTAATTGCAACTTAAATTTAATTTGCAACTTGATTCAAAAATCAAATCTTTTCCAAATCTTTGTCTTTTTATAGTCCAGTTTAATTGATTTAATAATTAATTGTTATTTGATATCACGGTCCCTGTGGGATCGATCTTTTATTACTTGATGACAAAGCCGTACACTTGCGGATTCGTGCCCGTTAGTTAGGCAAGAGACCCCCTTTCTCCCTTGCTTGTTTTGCGTAGGCGAGGATGTTCTCAAGGGGGATCTCTCTCACCTTATTCGGCCTGGAGTGGTTAAGCCTTTAGTTGGTCCTAGAAACATATCAACCCCTAGTCATATTTTATATGCGGATGATGTTTTGGTCTTCCGTAAGGCTCAAAAAAGCTGTCTAGAGGCTCTAATGCAGTTGTTCAATAAATTTAGCCAAGTCTCGGGTCGAGCATCTTAGCCCAAGTAAGTGTAAATTTTATACTTGGTTCCATACCTTCATTAAAAGTACTAGAATTGCTTCCATCTTAGGATTTGGCCCCGGAACCTAAGAGAAACTAAGAGGGCTCATTTACAATGCATTACCGATAAGATCATGTTGAAGTTTGCATCTTGGATGGGTAATTTACTCTCTTATATGGGTAGGGTGAAGCTTGTAAAATCAGTTATCCAAAGTATGCTTTTGCACAGGTTCCATGTTTATCTTTGGCCTTGTTCTCTCATTAAGAATTTGGAGAAGGCCATTAAAAATTTTGTCTGGATAGATGACACAAACTCAAAGAAGTCTTGTGTTGTTGCTTGGGATGTTATCTGCTCTCCTATGGCAGATGCGGTCTTGGCCTTAAGTCTCTACAGGCTCTTAATAAGGCTTCCCTTTTAAAACTTTCTTGGGGGATCTTAGCCTCTAACATGGAATGGGCCATATTCTTGAAGGAAAGGTTCAGGTTTGATAGGAATCTCTCTGCTTCATTTATCAAGTCTTCAATCTGGCCAGGAATCAAAATGAACTTGCATGCAGTTTTTGATAACTCAATTTGTCAAATTGGAGATGGAAAATCAGTTAGTTTATGGTTGGATAATTGGATTTCGAGCCTTTGGTGAATCTGCTTCAAATTTCAGGTCATTAGCATAAAGGTTTAAGATCTTGATTCATGATTTCATTGCTAGGGAACTTGGTGCATTCCCGATATTCTTCCAATAAATTACCTGATCTTGCCATCTTGTTAGCAAATGTGAATATTCCTTTTAACACCGGGTTGATCAATTCATCCGGAAACCTTCTCCTATTGGTTACCTATCCCTTAAAGATGTTTTCTCGTCATTTAAAGCCTCCTCAAGCAAGGTGTTCTTGGACTTAGTTGATTTGGAGCAGGTTCATTCCTCCTTCCAAATCATTTGTTGCTCGGAGACTATTCCACAACAAACCCCCCTATAGAGATCGATTCTGCGGAAGAGAGGTTGCCTCCTTGCCTCACGCCGCTATTTGTGCAAAGCTGATTCGAAATAGCAGATCACCTCTTCCCGAATTGCTGCTTATGCAAGGGATCTTTGGAACTAGTTAGGATCTGTCCTCAATGTCCACATTGACGATATTCAATTAGGAATATTTTCCTTACCTGCAATCGAAATTGGAGTGGTCAAACCAAAGACATTGTTACTCGCTATCATCAATGTGCTTTGGATCATTTGGTTCAGAAAAAACAAATTCATCTTTGATGAGAAGATCATAACAGTTAGGGCAGTAATCAATATGATTAGAGCAGATGTCTCTTAGACAACTTGCTTAACAACCAGCAATATGTCGTCTTCTCGTTTGGAATTTCTCAATTCTAAAATACTTTAAGGTGACTTGCCTCCCCCCAAAAGCTGATAAAATTATTCAGGTTTTGTGGATTGCCCCTCCTTGTGGTTGGATCGAGGTGAAATCGGATGGTGCAGCTAAGGGAAGTCCTGGCTTGGCTGGTGGAGGAGGAATTTTGAGAGACCATATGGGAGTTGTGCTGGGATGTTTTGTAGAATTCTATGGTATTGGTGATTCTTTCAAAGCTGAATTGTATGCAGAAATGACTTCTATTCAAATAGCTGCTTCTAGGGGTTGGAAAAGACTTTGGATGGAGTGTTACTCCTCTCTTGTGGTTCAAGCGTTTTCAAATCCATACACAATCTGTAACACCCCCTGTAACACTCCCACTAGGTATTACTACGTAACACAAAAAAAGGTTGTTTCCTTCAACTTAAAATCACTTCAACATCTTTCTAAAAACAAAGATCTTATTATTTTAAAGTAAGCACTTTAAACAAGGAACTTTTATAAATGAACCCAAAACTTTCAAAGTTCTATTCAAGGCTTATTAAGGCTTTTAATCCTTATAGTCATTGGGCACAGACTCAAGTCCGGCTTCTCAAACTTCAATCAATAGTAATATATTCACAACAATAACAATATCATAGTTAATGGCAGTTCATCACATATATATATAATTCATAACACTTTAAAAGGAAAGTTTCTCGTTTGTTTTGGAAAAAAACTTCTGTTAGTCTGAAAATATGGGGTAAAAATTTTTCCTTTTTCTTTTCTGCGGAGTACTTCATAAAATAGTATGCACAACGCGATAGTACAAATTATAGTATACTCACCAACATTAACGAACTGATTTTATTCAATAACAAAATCCTTTACAACTCACAGATTTCTCCTGAAAATACTTCATTATTCACAACAGAAGTTCAAATTGGATAAAGGTTTTCAAACCACATGAATCGACTTCCTCAAAATACTTAACCCCAAGAGGACATCCTAAGCTGGTCATTCTAGAAGACATCAACTAGAAAGAACTCTGTAGTTCTCACCATTTTAACCATCACCAACCTCTTCAAGGATGCGGGATTAAAATCCCCATGCGAGGTTAGAACATCTCGGCAATACTTACCATTGTGTACTAAGGTACTTCAGCAAGAATCAAGAGAACCTGATATATTATAAGGGTGAGCTACCAATATATGGATGAATTATGACAACTACATACTTGCAACACAAAGCATTAGATACAATAGATATCATTATATACACAACATGAAATTTCCAAATAAAGCATAGTATCACACAATTCATCATCAACTTTGAAAAACATATGACATTTCAAAACTCAACTTTTTATGTAAAACTCCGGAGTTTTCAACTTCTTAAAAAAAAATAAGCTGATCAGGCTCGATTGCCATAAAGGCACAACATGTTTTTCCATAGCACTGCCCAAAACTCCTGGCACAGTGATCAACATGTGTGGATGTCCATCGCATACTGTACAACACAAGGCACAGCAACCTGGGCATATGGACTTCATTGTCCATCAAGGAATAATGAAACAACGTAGCATGAAATACCTAACCCTTCAAGGTATTCATACGAAAACAACGTGTGCACGTTAGACAAAAATGCATGAGAAAATCATTTTATTTTCGGTTTTTCTTTGTGCTTTGTTATTTCCTTTGTCAAGGCTCAAAGCTCACGACCTTCCAAAATTTTCAATGTGACACCCTAACTTGGGTCATTACATGGTTAACTCGTTGCGGAAAATAAATTCAAAAGATATTTGCTGGTTGCTTTTGGAAAATTATTTTATTTAAGTCAGAAAACTAGGGTGTAATTTTTTTTTTCCAACCGAATACTTTGGAAACATGATACATAGGCTAAAACATTAAAAACACATTGTACATCACCAAACAAAGAAATAATCACATTCATAATAAAGCCGCCAAGGCATACAACTTTTAATAATTAAGTTTCAATTTCCAAAACAGAAAATTAAACTTAAGATTAAAGTACAACACCAAAGTTACTGACCTATATTACACACCACCCAACTAAGATTCCTAAGCTGGTCGTTCTACAAGACATTTATCGGAAGGACTCCATTGTCATTCCCACAATCAAAATACCTCTTCAAGTATCTAAAACTAAGTCCCGAAAAACTTAGGGAAACTTCTCAGCTCCATCTGCACTAGTGTACCAATGTACAACAACAATACCAGAAGAAACCTGATATATTTGTAAGGGCGACACGCCAATATATGGACTTCGATAAGATTACCCCACTCACAAACAGAAAATAGCATACTCATGATATTCACAATATATAACAATTTATCCAAACAGTATATTAATTTAGTCAAAGGGTTTCATACCCGACAATCATCGTAATTAATAAAAATTTCATAATATTTCAACATCGGACACGCAGTCCAAGAATTCCATTACGAAAAACACTAGGATGATTCCATTGGTCCTAGCTTACCATATATGACCCGAAGTCAAATGTGTTCATTGGGACTTTAACCCACAACACGCAACATGAAAATTAGATATGCCGACCGGGACTCTAACCCGCGACATATCAAACATCACCTTCAAGAATGCCAACTGGGACTCTAACTCGTAACATACCGAACCCCAATCGTCAATATGCCAACAAGGACTCTAACCCGTGACATACTGGAATCACCATCATCAGACATGCCAACAAAGACTCTAACCCGTGACATACCCGAAATCTCCATCATCAAATATGCCAACAAGGACTCTACCCCGTGACACATTTGGAATCACCACAATCGGATATGCCAACAATGACTCTAACCCGTGACATACCGATATCTCCGAAAATTCAATATGCCAGCAATGACTTTAATCCGTGACATATAGGAAACAGGGTCCATACTTCTTTTATATAAAGCTCATTTACAGAAAATCCTTTCAGTTGAAAACCATTTATAAAACGTCAAATCACAGTCCAATTTACTTTTCTCAAACTTTTTTCATATTGAAAATCTTTATCCGAAAAACATCAATTTCTTGCAAAAAACTCATTTACAACTTATCACGGTCCAATAAGAAAATTATTATTTTCAAAATCTTTCGGTAAATTATTTTTCCGATTTACTCATCGTTAAGCATTAAAATACTTTATAAGTCAAAAATTAACTATTTCTTTTAGAAATTATTTTACACTTGAAAATATTGCTCATGGAGAAAAGAATATTAAATCTTAAGAAAATAGTTTCAAAACAAATGTAAAATAAAACAATATGTGTTTCTTAAACGTTTCTCTATAAAATCCCTTTATAAATCAAAGATGACTTTTCTGTCGGAAATAATTATTCCAAATACAATCTTACTTTATTTTGGTAACTTAATTACTCTAAATGATGTTTTATATTATTGATGAATTTATTTTGAGAAAACTAACGCTGTGAAAAATTTTCACTGGTTCTGCCCAAAAATCATTAAAAGATTACTTTTCCACTTTTACACCAATTAACTTCTTTGATTGAATATATAAGCTTTTTAAGCTTTTATCCTCGGAATTAATTAAACATTGACCAATGTCAAAGGTTGCACAATCCAAGCACTCAACAACAGGTAATTTCACCACAGCACAGTGTAGCATACATCACAATTATTGCACGCATCACAGTTATGATCACATAAACAATTTATCACATCGAAAGCATATAGTAAATTAAACATCAAACAACTAAAAGCCACAGAAATTCATAACAGATAATTTACAGATAACACCCAGATAACGTGTGGTCTAAACAAAATCCCTCAGGTAAGCTCCCCTTACCTCTCGAAGATCTTTCCTTACGATACAAGTTCGCCGACACTCTGGTTTCTTGACAGCACGCGTACACGATTCACACACAATCTCCTTCAACAAACCACACAACATAATTATCAATCAAACAAATACAATCACCTAATCACTAAGGATAGGTCACGACCATGAATGGATTCTGTGGCTAAAAATTTCTAAAAATGCTTAAGTCTTTGGATTAATGATCCTTAAGTACTTAAGACAGTAGATTAGTGATTAATCAACAAAGATTAAATCAAAAACTTTTGAGTTCCTCCAAGCATAGTTTCGGCCAAGGCACCAAAAATATGGCAAGAGACTTTGGTTTGATATAAGACTTTGGATCCAACATATACATGACATGGAAAGATGAAATCAATGATTACTTTCAAAGAAAATGAACAAAATCTCCCCCCCCACATCATGATGGTTTCGGCCTTGAAGAGGAAAATAGGGAGCAAAACTTTGTTTGCAACTAACTCTTGGATTATGATTATATAGATGATAATATGAACATAGAAATTTGTTTCATATTTTTTAGGATTTTTCTATGATTTTCACGAAAATTTCAAAGTTTCTAGATCTAGGAATGTAAAAGTGATGATCATGGATGAACAAGGCATTGAATCATGAAATAATTGAAGAACATCACCATGATTGAGGAAGGAGAACAAGGTTTACCTCTTGAAGATCAAAAACAAGTGAAGAATCAAGGGTTGCTTCACAAATTGCTTGTAGGAAAGCTTATGACTTATGAGTTTTTCAAACCAAAATGAAATAGGAAGAAAATTAAGTGTGAGGGAGGGTATTTATAGAGGTGGGCTGCGCCCAAAAAGAGGGACCAAGGATCAAGGAATTTGTGTTTCCTAAGGATCAAAGTGCAATTAAGTTATAAGGACCAAATTGCAAAATAGAAAAAGTCTAAGGACCTAAGTGCAATTTCCTTGTAGATTGTTATCGTGATGCCATGTGCACCATTAATGCATTCACATGGTGTCTCATCATGTGTGACTCGTTGATATTATCCGTTAGTGGGTCACGAAAATCTCGAATGTCTCCCGTTGCTTCCCCCATTCAATATGACGCCCGGAAAAATATAATATTTCACTTTTTAGTGAAATATTTCAAAATAATCAAAATCATAGGAAATTAAATAAAAACCTTATGTTTTTCGTTCACAAGTCAAAATTAGGTTTTTTGAGCAGTGTAAACATACTGTCAGTGAAATTCACAGACTGGGTTTCGCTTGACTTTTCAACCTAAATTTTTATCATAACTTTCTACGGTAAACTAGAGTGTAAATAAGGTTTCAGTTTAATTAAAAACATTTTCTAAGTCTCGGATAAAATATAAACGTATTTATATAAATTTTCGACATTAGAAAACAACGAAAGTCGGGGTGTTACGGACTACCCCTCTTAAAAAAAATTCGTCCTCGAACTTTCGTGACACGAAGCTAGACAGGGTTGAAAGCTCCTGAAGCCTTACTTTGACAAGAAAGTATATATAGAATAATTATATCGATCTGAAAAGAATATAAGAATATCATGTGCATGACAGATTCTCTAATACGTTCATGGATGTAAAAATGCATGATCAGTACACATTTACAAACTTGAATCTAATAAAGCTCCTTCTTTCACAAGAATTTTATTAACAACGATTTAAAAGAACAACAGTCCAACAATAATTCAGACTGGATCACTTCCACCAAAAGTAAAAGTGACTAGCTTAAGTCTCATCTCGAAACTCCTTTTATCAAGAAATTATCTATCCTGAACAGCAATAGGACAGTTCAAGCAAATAGAATTGACAGTAACTGGCTTAGCAGTAGGGGTTGAAACAATCAGAACATACGATAATGAAGAAATACGCAATTTCAATAGTTTCGGACATTCCATTGAAATAAATGAATGTGTCGCACTGAATCATAAAGTACGGTTAGGAGATTACCATCTATGTCACAATCACCCTGTAGGAATTCATCGGAGTTCAAGCTTCTATGCCGCTCAAAGTATAAATTCTCCCATTCGCCGTCTATTTGTTTGTCCTGGTGGTGTTGATAGCGAAAAACACGTTTTGGTGCATTGTATTCCTTTGATATGTGTCCACTTGACCAAATCCGTTAGGCCACCACCGAAAAAATAAATCACTTACTTACTTATTAACACACATTACTTCTAAGAAGTAATTCAAACAAATCTTAATCGAGAACACAACATCAACAGAATGCACCTATTCCCCAACATCCCCGAAAGACTCGACCAGCTCTGATACCACTAATGTGGCACCCTAACGTGGGGCATTACATGGTTAACTCGTTGTGGAAAATAAATTCAAAAGATATTTGCTTGTTGGTTTTGGAAAATTATTTTATTTAATTCAGAAAACTTGGGTGTAAAATTTTTTTTCTACCGAATACTTTGGAAACATGATACATAGGCTAAAACATTAAAAGCACATTGTACATCACCACACAAGGAGATAATCACATTCATAATAAAGCCGCCAAGGCATACAACTTTTAATAATTAAGTTTCAATTTCCAAAACAGAAAATTAAACCTAAGATTAAAGTACAACACCAAAGTTACTGACCTATTCTACACACCGCCCAACAAAGATTCCTAAGATGGTCGTTCTACAAGACATTTATCGAAAGGACTCCATTGTCATTCCCACAATCAAAATACCTCTTAAAGTATCTAAAACTAAGTCCCGAAAAACTTAGGGAAACTTCTCAGCTCCATCAGCACTAGTGTACCAATGTACAACAGCAATACCAGAAGAAACCTGATATATTTGTAAGGGTGAGACGCCAATATATGGACTTTGATAAGATCACCCCACTCACAAACACAAAATAGCATACTCATGATATTCACAATATATAACAATTTATCCAAACAGCATATTAATTTGGTCAAAGGGTTTCATACCCGACAATCATCGTAATTAATAAAAATTGCATAATATTTCAACATCGGACACGCAGTCCAAGAATTCGATTACGAAAAACACTAGGATGATTCCATCGGTCCTAGCTTACCATATATGACCCGAAGTCAAATGTGTTCACTGGGACTTTAACCTATAACATGCAACATGAAAATCAGATATGCCGACTGGGACTCTAACCCGCAACATACCAAACCCCAATCATCAGACATGCCAACAAGGACTCTAACCCGCGACATATTGGAATCACTGTCATCAGACATGCCAACAAGGACTCTAGCCTGTGACATACTGGAATCACCATCATCATACATGCCAACAAGGACTCTAACCCGTGACATACTAGAAATCTCCATCATCAAATATGCCAACATGGACTCTAACCCGTGACACATTTGGAATCACCACAATCGGATATGCCAACAAGGACTCTAACCCTCATTTACAGTAAATTCTTTTTGTTGAAAACCATTTATAAACATCAAATCATAGTGAAATTTACTTTTCTCAAACTCTTTTCCTCTTGAAAATCTTTATCCGAAAAACATCAATTTCTTGAAAAAGAACTCATTTATAACTTATCACGGTCCAAGAAGAAAAATATTATTTTCAAAATCTTCCGTAAATTATTTTTCCGATTAACTCATCGTTTAGCATTAAATTAAAATACTTTATAAGTCAAAAATTAACTTTTTCTTTTAGAAATTATTTTACACTTGAAAATATTGCTCATGGAGAAAAGAATATCAACTCTTAAGAAAATAGTTTCAAAACAAATGTAAAATAAAACAATATGTGTTTCTTAAACGTTTCTCTATAAAATCCCTTTATAAATCAAAGATGACTTTTCTGTCGGAAATAATTATTCCAAATTCAATCTTACTTTATTTTGGTAACTTAATTACTCTAAATGATGTTTTATATTATTGATGAATTTATTTTGAGAAAACTAACGCCTGTGAAAAAATTTCACGGTTCCGCCCAAAAATCATTAAAAGATTACTTTTCCACTTTTACACCAATTTACTTCTTTGATTGAATATATAAGCTTATTAAACTTTTATCCTCAGAATTAATTAAACATTGACCGATGTCAGGTTACACAATTCTGCACTCAACAACAGATAATTTCACCACAGCACAACATAGCATACGTCACAATTATTGCATGCATCACAGTTATGATCACATAAACAATTTATCACATCGAAAGCATATAGCAAATTAAACAGCAAACAACTAAACGCCACAGAAATTCATAACATATAATTTACAGATGACACCCAGATAGCGTGTGGTTATCTAAACAAAATCCCTCAGGTAAGCTCCCCTTACCTCTCAAAGATCTTTCCTTACGATACAAGTTCACCGACACTCTGGTTTCTTGATAGCACACGTACACGATTCACACACAATCTCCTTCAACAAACCACACAACATAATTATCAATCAAACAAATTCAATCACCTAATCACTAATGATAGGTCACGGTCATGAATGGATTTTGTGGCAAAAAAAATTCTAAAACTGCTTAAGTCTTTGGATTAATGATCCTTAAGTACTTATTACAGTAGATTAGTGATTAATCAACAAAGATTAAATCAAAAACTTCCAAGTTCCTCCAAGCATAGTTTCAGTCAAGGCACCAAAAATATGGAAAGAGACTTTGGTTTGATATATATAAGACTTTGGATCCAACATATACATGACATGGAAAGATGAAATCAATGATTACTTTCTAAGAAAATGAACAAAATCTCCTCCCCCAACATCATGATGGTTTTGGCCTTGAAGAGGAAAATAGGGAGGAAAACTTTGTTTGCAACAAACTCTTGGAATATGATTATATAGATGATAATAGGAACATAGAAATTGGTTTCATATTTTTTAGGATTTTTCTATGAATTTCTAGAAAATTTTAAAGTTTCTAGATCTAGGAATGTAAAAGTGATGATCATGGATGAACAAGGCATTGAATCATGAAAATAATTGAATAACATCACCATGATTGAGTAAGGAGAACAAGGTTTACCTCTTAAAGATCAAAAACAAGTGAAGAATCAAGGACTTGCTCACAAATTTCTTGTAGGAAAGCTTATGACTTATGAGTTTTTGAAACCAAAATAAAATAGGAAGAAAATTAAGTGTGAGGGAGGGTATTTACAGAGGTGGGCTGCGCCCAAAAAGAGGGACCAAGGAGCAAGGAATTTGTGTTTCCTAAGGATCAAAGTGCAATTAAGTTATAAGGACCAAATTACAAAATAGAAAAAATCTAAGGACCTAAGTGCAATTTCCTTGTAGATTGTCATCATGATGCCATGTGCACCATTAATGCATTCACATGGTGACTCATCATGTGTGACTCATTGATATTATTCGATAGCGGGTCCCGGAAATCCCGTAATCTGCTCCATTGTTTCCCCGATTCAATATGACACCCGGATAAAATATAATATTTCACTTTTTAGTCAAATATTTCAAAATAACCAAAATCGTAGGAAATTAAATAAAAACCTTAAGTTTTTTGTTCACGAGTCAAAATTAGGTTTTCTGAGCAGTATAAATATACTGTCAGTGAAATTCACAGACCAAGTTTCACCTGACTTTTCAACCTAAATTTTAATCGTAACTCTCTACGGTAAAGTAGAGTGTAAATAAGGTTTCAGTTTAATTAAAAACATTTTCTAAGTCTCGGTTAAAATATAAACATATTTTTACAAATTTTCGATATTAGAAAACAATGAAAAGGCGGGGTGTTACATTCAACGTCTTAAAACTTTTATTATCAACACAGGACTTTAAGTCCGAGTGTCCAATCACAATAGTTTTGGACTTATGGATCAGTCTTGGACTTTGTGGTTGTAGAAAACAACTTTCACCTTTTTACTACTTTCACCATGTTTCAATATAACATGTATAGGACAAACAATCCTTAACAATGTACTTTGGGACACAGTCCATAACAACGTGACACGGATTATAGATCAACGTGTTTTAAAAACACTAGTATCCCGATGTCTCGGTAACTAGGTTCACTTTTCAACGTTCCTTTTTGTTCAGTGAAAAACACAAATCCAAAAACAAAACTTCCGCAACTTATCCAAGTTATCGGATATTTTTATTTTGAATAAAACCTTTTCGAAAGACGTTTCTCTTTGGAAATTCAATTTTTTTAAAAAAAATCCTTGAGTTATAGAAAATCTCTCTCATTTCTAAAAAAAATATATCCAGCTTTACTTTGGAAAGGATTTATTCTTTTTCCACAAATATTGAAAGAAAACTTTTTGATGGAAAACTTTTCTAAAATGTTGAGAACTAAAATCTCTTCATAAAGAACTTGAAATTAAACATGTTTTCCACTATGGTTCTTCACCATAAAATGGGTTCAAAAACTAAGTTTTTCATAGATTAACATCTTTAAATTCCAAGAAATTTCTCTTTTATTTTTATAAAGAACAATTTTATTTAAAGTTCATAAATCTTCATCAAACTTTAAAAGAATATTTTTCTTTCTCTTTGATCAACATGTTGTTTCAAAATCTAAAAACCTTTAATTTTGTAGTTTTTCATATAAGTTTTCTTAAAGCTTTTACCTTATATTAATAATTGAGCTCTAACACTTGGTTAGGCTTCTATGCAACAACCAAGCAAATTACAGCAATTTGGACAATGCCAATAAAATACATGCAGCAACCAACAGCTTTCAACAATTTCAACATAATCAACATAATTCACATGTTTATAATACTCATAAAGCATACAAGCATTTAATTCAATCCAACATATCATTAAGACCAAAAATTCAAATAATTCTAAAACAACAACAACAACAACAACATCAACACAACCACATAAATTCAAGCACAACAAGCATATAGTTATCATAATTTAAATATCCCTTAGGCTTTCTCCCCTTACCTGATTCGACGGGTAGTAAGGGTCTTTGTTTTCCGGTGTTGCCCGGAGCGAACTTTCTTTGCCCACATCGTGCCGCAAGTCTAAGAATTAAGCGAATGATATAAATTAAAACAACAAAGTCACCTTATCTTTCTATGTATAAATTTTGGCCATGACTAGAAAAATGATGCTAGAGATGTCCAATCTTTTAAAAATTTCTTGGAATACATTTGATCCAAGACTTACTTTTATGTATACAAATACTTTAATCCCATATTTTTATATCTTTATATTAATACTTGTTCATAATCAATTTTATACCAAAATCTTTGCTTGAGCATGCTAAAAGAGATTATTTTCAAAATCATATTTTTTTTCATTCAAAAAGTTGGGTGAACTCTTTAATAAAAGCAAGTTCAGAACAGCAGTGGGTTTAAATTGTGAATGATCACTCAAATGACCTTTAGAATTTTTTAAAATTTAGTTGAAGGTACCCAACTCACATATAAACATATTGTAGTTGGTCCCATGTTAAAATTCAAAAGCGTTAATTTATAAAAAATACCACACTGCCTCTGATTGTACAGGATTTTCCAGAAATCCGAGTTCACCAACATGCAAATTTATAAAATTGTTTCTCTTTATATACACATGTAAAAATCTCAAATCTTCAACCAAACTTTAGTTATACTTTAGAATTAACCCAAGAAAATTTATAAAAGTTTTTAACCTTCAAGATCATACTCAAAATCATCATGCAACCCATGATGTTTATAATTTCGCAGACAAAATTTGGTTCTACATTGACAGGTATTTTGACCTAGTAAATCTTATTCAAATACTTACATATAATATATCACATTAAAGCCCCAGAAGTATTCTTTCCAAATATGTATTTATTTTCCAGAACTCCATTTTTTATAAAACTTATTTGCTTACGAATAAAGGTATATCATGCTGCTAGAATCACATTCTACACAAGTTTATCCACACCAAGTTATTATCTTCACTCTAGCATCATCCACAAGCCATAAAACCAACATGCAAGGGTCCTAGACCCTCAAAAACATACATGCAACTTTCTAAAAATTTGAAACCAAGTTTTTATTAACCCCAATAACCAGAGTTTTGGCCTACTCAAAAGAAAATAGGTTAGAGAATTAAATTTTCAACTTTATAAATACATGCATGCAACTAAAATAGTAAGTGTTCTTCAAAAATTTTAAAACCAAATCTCTTCAACTTTTCTATTAAGGATCTCGGTCCTAGCAAATAAAATAGGAAAAATCTCATTCTTTTGAGTAACCTCATGAATCAAAATATGTTAATCTAAGAACTTGAAGCCATGCATGTGGCTTTTGAACCAAAACACCAACTTTACACCACTTAGGGTTTTTCGGCCATAGTAATATCAATAGTAAAGAAAACTTATTTTTTGTTTAAGCTCACAAGCTTAAAAGTTACATGCATCAAGGATTCAAATCATGTTATGTGAAAATTTCACAAAAATATCATTTTTCATCTACAATAGGGTTTCGGCCACCCTGAAAAATTTTGCTTTGGAAAACATTTTTGTTACATGCAATCACATAAGTTGATAGTAGAAATGAGTATGAGGTTATAATAATTGGTTACATGCTCAAAGGACTTCTCTAAAGATTTTTCTTAAGATTTTCAACTATATCCATGAACATGCAACATAAAATAGATAACATGCATGTAAGAAAAATTAGATTTTTGAATAAATGAAGAGTTAAGTAGTAGAAGTATACCCTTGATGATGGGAATGAGATGAAGATGAAGGAGGTTCCAAGCTTCCAAGATCAAACATGATGAAGTGTAGTAAGTGTAAGTAAACATATAAGTGTGTGGGTGAGTGAAATAGGAAAATGATGGTGGGAGAAAGAAGGGGGTATTTATAGAGAATGGAAGGGGAGGGGAGCTGCAGCTGTTGTGTGGGAGAAAATGGGATTTTTTTTTAAAATTAAAATAAAGCTTAATTTTTAAATAAAGAAAATAAGCTTTCTTGCAAAATAAATAAAAACGATGACATGGCATAAATGAAAACACTATTTACATCAATCTTTCAAGGGTCTTCTCATCAAGTCATTTCAAAATCTGTACCAATGAAATTTGGACAAAAATTAGTTTCGTTCCGGCTCCATTTGTTTACCACCGGTAAAACCCGATCACATTATTTTCTTTGTAAATTTCTACCCGAAAAATCTATATTGAAAGAAATAATTTCTAAAATCATAGAAATAGTTATAATTGAGTTGGGAAAAACTAAAATTTAAATTTCCATAACGAAAATTATTTTTCGGGTCAGTAAAGTTTAACTGACAGTGAAAAATCATACCGTAAACATATGAAATTTTCTACCGAAAATTCAACTGCACTTCACTAGAATAAAATAAATTATAAAAATGAAATTTTGTTTATTAAAATAATTCTTCATAAATTATAATAATAAACACTCAATTATCCACATAAACACTGATTATAGCAAAGCAGAAAAAATCGACATGTTACATTACTACCCCACTAAAAATAAATTTCGTCCTCGAAATTTCGTGACTCCGAACTAGACAGGATCTTGTGTCCCAAGATCCTACATAGTATTTTTCGTCGCATACCACTCTCCTATCGATAACCTCATAACACAATTGATCCCCAAGGTCCATTATCTGTACTTTCCACATTTAATTCTTCCTCAATCGACAAAGAAATTCACGCTTATTCTTCGTTCTATTCATCCTCGAAGCATGCAATCGCTTATCTTACATTCCTACTTCCTATCATTAACAAATCCATCTTAATTCCTCACACATAAAGATATAATCAAACTTAATCTCATCTTCCTTTAATACTAATCCATTAGAAAGACCTTCATTCGACATCTTGAACCATTACTGTCAATGCCAAGATTTAAACTAAAATTCCAATTTTCTTACAGCAAACATACCAGTTCCTATCAAAAATTCTATGTCGTATTTTCAGTTGCTTCAATCCCCCTATTACTAACTCCATAATGGAATTCATTCCTATGTCGTTCTCTTTCATCCTCAAGATTTTATACTATCAGATTATATCCACTATTCATGACTTTGAATCTTTCCTCCCATATGAAGAACATAATCAAAACTTAATCACTTATATTTTTAATCACTGATCCAATAGAAACTGCTTTCGTACATCAAATTCTTATAAATAGCACCAAGGTCAAGACTAATCTTTACTGCAACATGTATCAACTTCCTACTCAAAGTACACGATGGTAGTTTTATCTTTTCTGAACATAATCCACTTTTCCAGATTCTATTAAAATCACATACTCCAAGTCTCAAATCAAAACATCTTAATCTTAGTTTCCTTTGAATCTATTCTACCACTCCAAATCATATCATAATCATATATTTCGATCTTAAAAAAAAAAACATGATCACCCTCTTTCATGCAACTATAACCAAAAAGGAATCACCTTGGTTTGAATCATCTAAAATCATAAATCGTGTTCTAACAACTTCGTTTTACTCAAGAATTCCTCTTTACTACTCCTGTTCAGCTTAGGAAAACTACTATAGGTGCTTCTCTATCAATCTTCAAACTCATAAAATCAACCTTAACCATTGACATTGGTCATTACCCTAGATTCCTATAATAGTAATTTGCCTCGATCAACATTTGAGTCATAATAATTACCTCACTTGCTGTTATTGATATTGAGGATTCACATCTTACTAGCCACCACTATACCTCAACATAATTTTCGTCACTTCTTGTCCATCCAGCTAAAGAGATGGTCGTAGCCAAACACTACCCTTACTCCCTAATCAACTTCCTAAAGGTCAAAATATTTCTATCGCTCGCCCACTTGAGTCGAGAGTGGTCCGTTGAATTCAATCCAAACATGGTCCTCGACACTTAGAGTAGCTTTTCATGACGACATTGATAGATCTCGTGTTTTCATTTTAGAAACGAGACTTGAAGTGGTTTCATAAAGTTTGATCAGTCTTTTGAAAATAGTAAATGAAAACAGGAGACTGGAAACAAAGGAAACAGGCCCTAAGTGTGTGAGTGAGTGAAGTAGGAAAATGATGGAGGGAGAAAGAAGGGGGTATTTATAGATAATTGAAGGGGAGGGCTGCAGCTGTTGTGTGGGAGAAAATGGGATTTTTTTTTTTAAATTAAAATAAAGCTTAATTTTTAAATAAAGAAAATAAGCTTTCTTGCAAAATAAATAAAATGATGACATGCCATAAATGAAAACACTATTTACATCAGTCTTTCAAGGGTTTTCTCATCAAGTCATTTCAAAATCTGCACCAATGAAATTTGGACAAAAATTTGTTTCGTTCCGGTTCCTTTTGTTTCCCACCTAGAAACCCGATCACATTTTTTCTTTGTAAATTTCTACCCGAAAAATCTATATTGAAAGAAATAATTTCTAAAATCATAGAAATAGTTATAATTGAGTTGGGAAAAACTAGAATTTAAATTTTCATAACGAAAATTATTTTTTGGGTCAGTAGAGTTTAACTGACAGTGAAAACTCGGATCCGATACATCTGAAATTTTCTACCGAAAATTCAATTGCACTTTACTAGAATAAAATAAATTATGAAAATGAAAATTTGTTTATTAAAATAATTCTTCATAAATTATAATAATAAACACTCAATTATCCTCATAAACACTGATTATAGCAAAGCAGAAAAATCGGCATGTTACATTACTATCCCACTAAAAATAAATTTCATCCTCGAAATTTCCTGACTCCGAACTAGACAGGATCTTGTGTCTCAAGATCCTACATAGAATTTTTCGTCGCATACCACTCTCATATCGATAACCTCATAACACAATTGATCCCCAAGGTCCATTACTGTACTTTCCACATTTAATTCTTCTTCAAGTGACAAAGAAATTCACGCTTATTCTTCGTTCTATTTATCCTCAGCATGCAATCGCTTATCTTCAATTCCTACTTCCTATCATTAACAAATCCATCTTAATTCCTCACACATAAAGATATAATTCAACTTAATATCCTCTTCCTTTAATGCTAATCCATTAGAAAGACCTTCATTCGACATCTTGACCCATTACTGTCAATACCAAGATTTAAACTAAAATTCAACTTTTCTTACATCATGCATACCAGTTCCTATCCAAAATTCTATGTCGTATTTTCAGTTGCTTCATTCCCTCACATTAACTCCATAACGGAATTCATTCCTATGTCGTTCTCTTTGATCCTCAAAATTTTCTACTATCAGATTATATCCAGTATTCATGACTTTTAGTCTTTGTTCCTCCCATATGAAGAACAGAATCAAAACTTAATCACTTATATTTTTAATCACTGATCCAATAGAAACTGCTTTCGCACATCAAATTCTTATAAATAGCACCAAGGTCAAGACTAATCTTTACTGCAACATGTATCAACTTCCTACTCAAAGTATACGATGGTAGTTTTATCTTTTCTGAATTATAATCCACTTTTCCAGATTCTATTAAAATCACATACTCCAAGTCTCAAATCAAAACATCATAATCTTAGTTTCCTTTGAATCTATTCTACCACTCCAAATCATATCATAATCATATATTTCGATCTTAAAAAAAACATGATCACACTCCTTCATGCAACTATAACCAAAAAGGAATCACCTTGGTTCGAATCATCTAAAATCATAAATCTTGTTCTAACAACTTAGTTTTACTCAAGAATTCCTCTTTACTACTCCTGTTCAGCTTAGGAATAGAACTATAGGCGCTTCTCTATAAATCTTCAAATTCATAAAATCAACCTTAACCATGGACACTGGTCATTACCCTAGATTCCTATAACAGTATTTTGCCTCGATCAACATTTGAGTCATAATAATTACCTCACTTGCTGTTATTGATATTGAGGATTCACATCTTACTAGCCACAACTATACCTCAACAAAATTTTAGTCACTTCTTGTCCATCTAGCTAAAGAGATGATCACAGTCAAATACTACCCACACTACACTTAGAGTGGATTTTAATGACGACATTGATAAATCTCGTGTTTTCATTTTCAAAACGAGACTTGAAGATGTTTCATGAAGCCTGATCAATCTTTTGAAAACTGTAAATGAAAACTGGAAACTGAAAACAAAGCAAACAGGCCCTAAGTGTGTGGGTGAGTGTAGTAGGAAAATGATGGAGGGAGAAAGAAGGGGGTATTTATAGAGAATGGAAGGGGAGGGGCGTTGCAGCTGTTGTGTGGGAGAAAATGGGACTTTTTTTAATTAAAATAAAGCTTAATTTTTAAATAAAGAAAATAAGCTTTCTTGCAAAATAAATAAAAAAGGATGACATGCCATAAATGAAAACACTATTTACATCAATCTTTCAAGGGTTTTCTCATCAAGTCATTTCAAAATCATCACCAATGAAATTTGGACAAAAAATTGTTTCGTTCCAGTTCCGTTTATTTCCCACCAGGAAAACCCGATCGCATTTTTTTCTTTGTAAATTTCTACCCGAAAAATCTATATTGAAAGAAATAATTTCTAAAATCATAGAAATAGTTATAATTGATTTGGGGAAAATTAAAATTTTAATTTGCATAACGAAAATTATTTTTCGGGTCAGTAGACTTTAACTGACGTTGAAAACTCAGACCGTAAACGTCTGAAATTTTCTACCAAATATTCAACTGCACTTCACTAGAATAAAATAAATTTTGAAAATGAAATTTGGTTTATTAAAATAGTTCTTCATAAATTATAATAATAAACACTCCATTATCCACATAAACACTGATTATAGCATAGCAGAAAAATCGGGGTGTTACACGGTCCTATGGAACCCTAGAAATTTATGGAAAAATTGTAGTTTTGTCTCTAGGACATTAGATTTTAAAATTACTCACATTTTTAGAGAAGGCAACAATTGTCCTGACAAGTTAGCTTCCTGTGGAGTTGTGTCTAGGTTTTTCTCTTGGTGGGATTTGATTCCTTCTTTTATTAGGGATATTTTCTATCGTAATAGGCGGGGTCTCCCTAATTATAGATTTTCTTAATCTTTTCCATGGGTTTGGTTTTTCCCCCGATGTTATTTGTATTCTTTTTTCCTTTATTAATAAATTCTAGGCTTGCTGCAAATGATTGTTAGGGTTTGAGGTTCCAACCTAGTTGGGATGTCTTTCCCTTTTGTGATGCTTCTGCAAGCCTATTGTTGTTTCGAAAAAAAAAAGTATATAGAAAACATAGCCATTCATATAACAAACAACATCAATTAAGGAATTAGCATGCAACATGGAAAGAAACTAACAAAGGATAACTACTTTTCATTAATTGACACTATCGTGTACGACTTCTCCCCAACTAAAACAAGAGCGCCAAGAACGTCTAAGGGATTCAAAGGGAGGAGAAAAGAGAGGTTTCTGTCGCACAAGGGTTGGGAAAAAGTGTCAAATGAGGGTTGTAACTCGTAACCCTCCTAAAACTCACCTATTTAAGCTGTTAAACCCCGAGCACGAGCGTGCTCACCTTTACCACGATCGTGCTTAACACCAAGCAAAGGGTCATGCTTAAGGGAGCAAGGGGTCTGCAGCTTTTACGTCACTCGATCGCGTTTTTCGACACGGTCGTTCTCCCCTTGAGCACGGTCATGCTCATGGCTCGTGCAGCCACTGGAGCAGGCTAACCAGCACGGGGTCGTGCTGCACTTGAGTATGGCGGTGCTCATGCGCCAGAAAGGGATTTTTCTCCAGAAAATCCCTCTTAATCCCATTTTAACTTCCCTAAGGCATATTTCTAATAAACTACCACAACACATAACTATACAAAGCACATACAAACGTATAAAGGCTATATACACAAATTGGGGTGTTACAGTTAGCAATGGAGTGGAGTGGTGAATGTTCGTTAAACCATTGTTTGGGAGTTTTTTCATTAACATAGTGGGATGTGGTTTAGAATGGTAACCCAAACCACTCCACTCCATGCAAGCCTTCTCATTTTCATACCATTCAAATTAGGGGGTTTGGGATTTTTTCCATTTACTCATTAAACTTCCAAACAATTGAGTGAGATACTTTTATACCATCTCATTTTCTCATTTTCATACCATCTCCTTGAAAACTCCCAAATATAGTATTAGTGTATGTTTGATTTAACATCCAAAGAGACACAATGAGAATGCTGCAAAAAATTTTACCCCCAAGAACATGATTCCACCAGTGACGTCATTGCTAAACCAAACACAGCTTTAAAGTTTAACTTTTTTCAATTTACTTTTTCGAAATTTTTTTATTTAATAGATAAACATTTTACAAAAATCTTTATACTATGAGCTGAAATAAAATATAATTGACTGAATCACGAGTATAATCCCTAAAATTATAGGACGGTGGCAAGTTTGCCTCAAATTGAGAAATGTTCATTAAGTTAGTCCAATTTGGTAATGTTTTTCAATTTGAAGACCATGATATAACAAACGTTTTTCCAGTTTGGGAGATGTTTTTGCTTGTTTCTTAATGTGAGGGACTAACTTGACACTGCCCTATAATTTCATAGACAAAAATGGTGATTCATTCAATATAAATTTATATTCGTAAATAACAGTTTATTACAATTAATGAAAAATGTAATAAATAAAATTACATCCTGCGATATAAACTATAAAGCATATATTCATAAATAACTCTTAGCCTACAAGTTTGAGTTTGACTTAATTAAATAAAATTTTAACCAGTATGTGTTGTCAGTGTAAATTTTTTACACCATCAACATTATTCATACTATAAGTGACTTGTGACTACATTAAATATTTTTGCTATATTAAAACTTAGGTTGACTACATTAAATATTTTTGACTATAGTGATTAGTTTTTTTTACTATAATAATACAATCAGTTGATTTTAATGATAAAATAAACAACTTTAAAATATGGCACACCCATTGTCTATCAATGCATAGTATTTCACTACTACTCTACCTTTTGAGGATTCTCCGCCTAATAGTATATATATATATATATATGTGTGTGTGTGTGTGTATGTATGTATGTATGTATATATATATATATATATATATATATATATATATATGTATGTATATATATATATGTATATATGTATGTATATATATATATGTATATATATATATATATATATCACTTTCATAAACCACAACATTGAAAACCTTCCTCTTTTCCTTTGTAAATCAAGCTGAGTTACAATGGAACCAAATTCATTGAAGATGATGGCGTAGTTGATGGTGTTGCTTGTTGTTGTTGTCATTACATTGATGGGAAGTGTTCAAGGGACGAGAATTATTGAACAAAGGGTTTGTGTCTGCTGTTGCCCATCTTTCCCGAAGTGTTGTCCTACTCCGAACCTCAATGACATCATAAAGCCGTAAAGCTTTACAGTACTTTCTCCAGTTCTACAATAAACAATCAGGTTTAATGAAAACCCCTTGATTCTATAATAAAACAATTTAGAAGAAATAAATGAGAAACTGTGATTTTATTTGTTTGCAATTTTTATGGATTAGTTGGGTGGTTCGGTTAACTTGCACATTTAATTTCCTTGTTCAAGCGATACTTTAAGAAAGAGAGTCAATTCCTCATCTTTGGATTCCTAGGTTACTTCATAACGTGCATAGTTTCAAGATTGGCTATTTTTTAAGTTTGTACAAAAGCAATAAATAAAGGGAAATAATTAAAAAATAAACACAAACTTAATGAATAGCGAAGAAATTAGTGGAGACTTAAAGGAATTGGTATCATATGGCCTGACGGTAACATGTTATGAGACCTACAGGACAATGTGTAGGGTAGGTTTGTAGGAGATGGACCTTGCAGAGTCCCTAGAAAGAACCTTGGAGAATACTACTTGTGATGTAGAGATTGGTTCAGAAAGAAAATGTTTTGATATTCGTTGGTACAATGACAATGTAATTAACATGGATGATCTTTGATGTTGTGTTGACAGATCTGGGCAAGTATACCCAGTCGTGCAAGTAATACGGTGGTGAGACCGATATCGTTCCCACGAGGATTGGATGTCAATTACCAGTTCACAAGTTTAGCAACTATCTAGACTATGAAAAGAATTCAAAACAAACAAAACAAAAGGAATAAAATCTTTTTGTATTTTTATCGAACACTTGGAGTGCGAAAAGGATATGTTGGGACTAGACTTCACCAAACCTCTGTCTCATGCAATACCAGTACTAGATACCTCCCATTCATGCTTCAAATATTAAAATCAATCCACTAGATTACTCAAGCCCTGATTCCTCAGATGACAAGAGCCTAAATCCACTAATAGACCCTAATTCCTTAGGTGGCCTAGATTAATGAATTTGCATTAGGATTAGGGATTACGCGATTACTAGTAAACCAAACTCCATTCCTAGATGCAAGGGTTAGTAGGTGATTAAATTCAGTTCCAGTTCTAATACGAATTTCCCAATTGCATACCAAAACACTAATCGAGTCATGGGGGTGCTAGCCATAACAAGCATTAAGCATGGAAAATCAATCACTAATAGAGAAACATAAACACAGATTAATCAGTCAAGGCAATTGCATGTTATTTCAGTTTGGCTACATCTAATCCCAACAAACGGGATTTAGCTACTCATAAAAGAGAAAGCAAAAACCAGAGAAATAGGAGAAGATGAGAGAATAAACTCCATGGGAGCTTTCCACTATCGTCACAGCAGCCCCTCTCAGCAGCTCCGTTCTAGGGTTACAATCCTTCCTCATCCGCAGCCTCCAAGGTCTCTATTTTTAGGTCTGAAAGTCTATGTCAGAGACCCCAGAATCCTCTCTGAATCCTCAATCCAGATCCCTTTTTCTGTCTTCTGTGCTCATATTTATAGAGAGGCCACGCGTCACGGCCGTGATGGCCGTCACGGCCAGGCCGTGACGTGTTCTGGAGTGGGTGCGCTTTCTAATTTGGAGCATCACGGTCGTGAGCCTCATCACGGCTAGGCCATGATCGGTTCGCTTGGCTTGTCACGGTCGTGATGGACATCACGGCTAGGCCGTGACAGCTTCTGACTTTTGCCTTCAATCTTCTCAGTTTTCTGTATCATGGCCGTGATGGTCATCACGGCCAGGCAGTGACAGCTTCTGCTTGGCTCATTTTCTTCACTTTTCAAGATCTATTTCATCCAAGCTCCATCAAGGCTAATTCTGAGCATTTTTCCTTAAATTCCTTCAAAACAACACTAAGAAACCGCTTCACCCGTTCCAAGGGGGAAACTAACTAAAATCAAATAAAGCATGCCTAATCTATATGAAAAATGCATGCAAAAGTGTACAGGAAACATGATGTAAAATCACACTATCAAATCACCCCAAGCTTATTCAATTGCTTATCCTCAAGCAATCACTAAGGCCAGAAGAGATAAACAATCAAAGCGTGGATAGTGAACCAAGAACCCGAGTAAATGATCCAAGTAACAGGCATTTCAAATAATTCAGCAAGAGACAATCAATTCAAGTCCAATTAGAAGCTTAGGTTTCCTAGACTCATATTCTCACTGATTTGGGCACTCTTGCTCACCTGAAGATCACCCTAAGCTTATTCATTTGCTTGGCTCTCTTTTTCACCTCACTCAAGTGTTAAGGATATAAGGCAATTCGCTCCATTTTCCTCAAGGAATGAATTCTACCATAGGCTTGACTATCAACCAAATCTCTACTTTATTAATGAAAACAATTAAGAATCAAGAGATCTTTCGCTTTGGATGTAACGTGGTCATGGGATTTATCGTTAGGTGGGAAAATCAAGAAAAGGACATTTCAAAAGGGCTAAACCAAGTATCAAGCATTTCAACACATGACACCTTCTAAAATACCTTTGTGGGTCTTGATTCATTTTTCCACCTTTCTTCCTTTCGTTTTGTTTTATTTCTCATTTCTTTTTGTCATCCCCTTCTCCATATATATTTTTTTCTCTTTTTTTTTTTTTGCTTGGAGAAGGGGAGATTTTTCAACTCAAGAGAAATATTTTTCTGATACTTTCATCCCAAACTTTTTTCAACTACCTTTTTACCCTTTTTGTAATACTTTAGAAGGTATCCTATGAAGCATCATTCATCCACATATTTCAGGGTACCAAGAAAAGCATTTTATTCTTTCAGGCTCAAAATTGGGCAACTAAGGGGTAACATTTAGTCATTCAAAGCTCAGAAGGCCAGAAAAATACCTAGTGCCTCAATCATTTTAAAAAATGTTTTCAAAACTTTTTAAGCTTCAAAATGGTTTCAAGTCAAGTTCTAAAGAAAACTGTCCAAGAGGAATAACACTCTAACACAAAGAATGGGGTGGATTTAGTGAGTACCCCTTTTTGGCTCAAAATCTCACATTTAGTAGTTCAAAAATCACTGAGAAACACAAGTCTACGGAACCATATGCTAATTATCAACTATCCAAGATTGCCTCAAACATTTTTATTTGTAGCCATATCACAAGAATAAAAAATTGGGTTCAACAATTCACTATCTTAATTTATTTGGCACTCAGTTCTCACAATTGGATGCAAATTTCAGGCAAGGGGCAATCTAATCATGTGAACATGCAAAGCTATCATGCAAAACTATATGAATGCAACATGAAAAATGCAAAATTAAAAATGCAAAAATACCCCTACCCCAAGCTTAAGAACTTACATTGTCCCCAATGTAAATAGTCAAGTTAGAGAGAGGAAAGAAAAATTGGAACGACTTACCGAGGCGGTAGCGGGTGCTGGCTCTCATTCCAGTCAGAGACTTGTTGGGAAATGTGTCACGACCCTGAGCTTCATCACGGGCAGGCCGTGATCAATTCTGATCCATGGGCGTTGGCCTGTCACGACCGTGAACCCCATCACGGCTGGGCCGTGATGCTCTCTGCTCTTCAAGGTCTTCTTATCACACCCGTGATGTGGATCACGGCTAGGCCATGATCCTTTCTGGTCTTCATGATTAGCTTATCACGGCCGTGACCAGTGTCACCGCCTGGGCGTGATGGTTGCTGCCTTTGCTCTTTTCCTTGTCTTCCTGCTCTCCCTTCTTTCTTTCCCTGAAATCACCTGGCAAATATCAATTTATTATTTTTCCTCTTGATCTTCTCAATTTATTCAAGAGTTAAATTCAAAAACAAAAACTAACTAAAGAGAAGGGTTAAGAAAACCTGGGTTGCCTCCCAGTAAGCGCTTGTTTAACGTCACTAGCTTGACTTATTGAAAAGCATCCACCTGGATCCCATAGCTTGTGGTATAAGGACCAAGGTGTGCTCAAGATGCAAGATCCTCCACCCGGATCCCATGGTTTGTGGAGTGGCAATTGCAGAAGCAATACGGCTCTATCCACAATTCCACCTAGCCAGTGTGTAAAAACTCCATTGACCTCTGCAATTATGAACTCACTTCCGCTCGGGTCAAGTGGAATTTTCAAGATGAGGGTTGACAGACAAGTGGAAGGGGCTAGCTTTGCATCATCCACACATGCATGTAAGCCGACATATTTGTCCAATGCAGAAAATTCAGATTGCTCAGCAAGCATGGTAGAGTCCACTACCACTTCATCTACATTTTGAACTATCCCCAAAACCATATTCTGCTCAAGCAATGCTTCATGTGGGTATTGTACAAACTGTTTGCAAATATCCCCCTCTTGCATTTTAAAGCTTTGTATCAGAGCATCGATACAATCATATTTGGCTCTTGCCTTGGCCTCAGAGGTGGATAGTTCTTGGGAATACTGTTCTAGAGCAGCTTTCAACGGTGTTTGCTCCTTCCATTCCCATTCCTCTTCTTGTTGCTCTTCGACCACCACCACTTCATCTTCAATCACGTCCATGCTAGCCAATAGATTCTCTTCAATTTGAATTCCATGTGGCTTTTCTGCTAGTAATTTACAAAATTCACTGGCTTGTTCTTCCAACTTCTGAAAGATGTCGCTTAGCGATGCCATTATATTACTAGCATTTTTCCTTGATCGCATCTCAGCCCTCTGAATCATGGAACTAATTTCCTCCTGGATACGCTCTATGCTCAAGCTCGGAGGATAAGCATCTATATCCCAAAGAATCTCTAGCAGATCAGGATCCAGCTCGAAGTGTGGTGGTGGTTGCAAGCATGACAAATAGGACTTCCATTCCTCTTTGGAGTAAATCTTCACGTGCTTAACAGTGATACCATCAAACACGATCCAATCAAGTTGAGATTCCCAGGTTGGGTGGTAATGATAGTCCATGTGTTTCCTCCCCCTTACACAAACAAACACTCAAAAGAAAAAAAATCAAATCTGTACAGAGAAAATGTCAAATATATATACATAAAAATAAAAGATAAAAATGTCTAAATTAGTTGCTTCCTTTGTTACTAATGATATTGGCAAAACCAATCCCCGGCAACGGCGCCAAAAACTTGTTGACGGATCTGGGCAAGTATACCCAGTCGTTCAAGTAATACGATGGTGAGACCAATATCGTTCCCTCGAGGATTGGATGTCAATTACCAGTTCACAAGTTTAGCAACTATCTAGACTATGAAAAGAATTCAAAACAAACAAAACAAAAGGAATAAAATCTTTTTGTATTTTTATCGAACACTTGGAGTGCGTAAAGGATATGTTGGGACTAGACTTCACCAAACCTCTGTCTCATGCAATACCAGGACTAGATACCTCTCATTCATGCTTCAAATATTAAAATCAATCCACTAGATTACTCAAGCCCTGATTCCTAAGATGACAAAAGCCTAAATCCACTAATAGACCCCAATTCCTTAGGTGGCCTAGATTAATGAATTTGCATTAGGATTAGGGATTACGTGATTACTAGTAAACCAAACTCCATTCCTAGATGCAAGGGTTACTAGGTGACTAAATTCAGTTCCGGTTCTAATACGAATTTCCCAATTGCATACCAAAACACTAATCGAGTCATGGGGGTGCTAGCCACAACAAGCATTAAGCATGGAAAATCAATCACTAATAGAGAAACACAAACACAGATTAATCAGTCAAGGCAGTTACATGTTATTTCTGTTTGGCTACATTTAATCCCAACAAACGGGATTTAGCTACTCATAAAAGAGAAAACAAAAACCAGAGAAATAGGAGAAGAAGAGAGAAAAAACTCCATCGGAGCTTTCCACTATCGTCACAGCAGCCCCTCTCAGCAGCTCCGTTCTAGGGTTACAATCCTTCCTAAGCCGCAGCCTCCAAGGTCTCTATTTTTAGGTCTGAAAGTCTGTGTCAGAGACCCCAGAATCCTCTTTGAATCCTCAATCAAAATCCCTTTTTTCTGTCTTATGCGCTCATATTTATAGAGAGGCCACGCGTCACGGCCGTGACATGTTCTGGAGTGGGCGCGCTTTCAAATTTGGAGCATCACGGCCGTGAGCCTCATCACGGCTAGGCCGTGATCGGTTCTGCTTGGCCTGTCACGACCGTGATGGACATCACGGCTAGGCCGTGACAGCTTCTGACTTTTACCTTCAATCTTCTCAGTTTTCTGGATCATGGTCGTGATGGCCATCACGGCCAGGCCGTGACAGCTTCTGCTTGGCTCATTTTCTTCACTTTTCAAGCTCTATTTCATCCAAGCTCCATCAAGGCTAATTCTGAGCATTTTTCCTTAAATTCCTCCAAAACAACACCAAGAAACCGCCTCACCCGTTCCAAGGGAAAAACTAACTAAAATCAAATAAAGCATGCCTAATCTATATGAAAAATGCATGCAAAAGTGTACAGGAAACATGATGTAAAATCACACTATCATGTTGTCATTAACATATTCTTTAAACCTAGTATGTTCATTCACTGATATTTCAAGGAATGTTAAACTTTTTGATGTGATGCTGAACTTGTCATTTGGTAAGAGGCTTCATCATGTATCAAATTTGCAGTTAATTTAGTGATATAGAAAATTTGACACGAACCAAATTGAAAGATTGAATTTAACTAGTTTTTAAATATAAATATTGTGCTTAACTCATTTAGGCTATGTTTGGGAGGATGGAGTGGGGAGGGTGGTTAGTGTGAATCAAAAACATAATCTTTGTGGAATTAAAACATCAATCTTAAACAAAAGGAAACAAAAACCCAAAAACCCATATGTCACATATCAGAGCTGGTAACAAAAATCCGGAAAATACATCGAAAATAACTATGTAAAAACTAAATTCCTAAACTACGAGTGAGCAATCTCCTCAGAGTCACTTCTCAACATGCTGCTCACCCTCCTCTGCATAAACCGAAGATACATGCAAAGAAACAATAGAAGATGGGGAGTAAGAAAACGTTGTATAAACCTAATGGCAATATGGCATAATAATCTCATCATAATATAACCATATCACATATAAAAACATATACATATCACATAACACTAGGGATGGAAATTTCCACCCATGACTGGGGATCCCCGTGGGAAATGCCTCGAATGGGTCCCCGCGGGCGGGGTTTTTTCCCCGTGGGGACAGGGACGGGGGAAAAAATCCCCCCATGGTCATTTCGGGGACGAGGACATGGACCATACCCCCCGCCCCATGAAAATTGCATATTTACCCTAATATATATACATATATTATATTATAGTTATTAATATATAGATGTTACTTTAGTCTTTTGACAATGATTAAATTTAATGAATAATGAGAAAAGATCAAGGACACTGACTCAATACTCTTCCTTATCATCAGTGTCACTTCACACACTTGAAACCCTAGGCCCACTCATCTCTGCGCCACTACCAACAGAGATCAGACCCTGCTCGTCGGCTTCTCGTCCCTGCTCGTCGGTTCCATCGCCATCTATAGTTGCTCATCGTCTTCGTCTTCCAGCTCCAATCATCATCGTCATGCGGTCCGCCTCCCTCTTTCCATCCCTCTTCATCATCTTCATCTCCGGTCATCGTCATCCTATCGAGTTCCTCTCCGGTCGTCGTCCTCTCCCCCCTTCCCTCCCGGCTTCTGCTACAGATCTACAAGATTGGTTTCTTCTTTTCTGAGTTTCTATGTAATTTTTAGTTTTTCTCTGTTTGGAAAAAAATTGCACAAATGTGATTTGGTGTTCTATGTTATCCTTGTCCAGGTCGTATGTTATCCTTGTGGGCGTAGCTGGTGTTCTCTATTATCCTTGTCTAGATCGAAAATGCACAAAATGTATCACTTTTTGCTCTTGCTTGAATTTTTTTTTGATTTAAGAAGGTTTTGTGTGCCAAGATTATATCTCTTTTTGTAAGGCCATTAGCACTTTGTAAGACTATTAGCACTTGTATTATTAAACTGGGATTTGATATGGAAAAGTATGTAAAATATGTGCGTAACTTTTTATCTAAGATTATTCTTGGTTGGATTATTTTGCATATAGCATAATAATCTCATCATATTATAACCAACAATGTATGCTATGCGGTGCAGTACTACTCCACTACTCCGTTCAGCATGTGGATCCATAACTATCTCAGGAAGACAACTTTGGAGTTGTGTGACACCCTCTACCCCGCATACATATAAAGCATTAAAAGATAGGGTAAAAATAAAATAAAACATCATTTATTAAAATAACATAACCAAGGTAAAAGGCATCGCATTGTATCAAACACTGAAAATAAAAACATAACATAGCATGAAACAAAACCCAACCCCGATGTCACATACAGAGCTGATATAACAGATCTGGAAAAACAACCTCGGATACAAACCGAAACAACTAACAAACATACTACTGAAAAACTGAGAACTCCTAACTAAAAAGTCATGGCTCCTCAAAGTCACTCCTCGCCATCCTCTGCATAAAAGATACATGCCATACAAGAAACATAGAAACGGGGAGTAAGAAACAAGAATATGAATATAACGGCAAGGAAGCAGTTAGCAAGACGAGCATACTACAAGAATGCGTGTTATAACAGACAACAATTTATACCACATCAACATCATCATACAAATGTGTATGCTATGCAATGTAACTCTGCTCCACAACTCCATTATGCACTTGGATCCATTCTATCTCAGGAAGTCAACTCCGGAGTTACATTTCCATATTAGCCAATAAGCACCAACGCCGAGGCAACCCATCGGACCTCGGATGGACCCCTAGGACAGCCGACGCACCTTATTCTCGGGTGCGCCACCACGGTTGTACATTTCCATGGACGGCCAGATCGTCTTGCTCTCGGACGACCTTCCTTATGTTGAACATCCTCCACTATCATCTCCGATGCCTGAATGCATGCTCAACACAGCACACAAGCATTACCTCCACCTCCGCTTGGGCCCATAGGCTACCCAAGTTTTAACACCATCAACACCTCAACCACTCAGCTATCGAGGATTAACGTTATCATTTCGTATTCATTAATTAATCACTCTAGTTGTTCTGCAGTAAAGATTACCACCTTGACCATTAAGCATCATGGTCCCCTTGGCCATTAGGCTACCAAGGTACCATATCATCATTAATTATCACTCTAGCCATTAATTACTAGAGATTACCACCATGACCATCATGCATCAAGGCCCCCTTGGCCACTAGGCTACCAAGGTACCACATCTTATCACTTGTATTTGATCTTCGTGTTCCGTTGGTATTTTATTAAGTCTTTTAGAGCACTTGGGGTGGAAACCCCTGCTTCTTCACTGTTCTGGTTTCTGTTCTGCATAGGTGAGCATGGTCGTGCTCACCCTTCAACACGGTCGTGTTGAGCTTCCCAAGCAAGCACGATCGTGCTTCCTGTTAAGCACGTGCATGCTCAAAAGCACGCCTAGGTTCTGGGTTTGAATAGGAGCACGTAGCACGGGCGTGCTCAAGTGCATGCCCTGCTGTTTTGGGCAGAAGGGTCACACACCCTTTTCTAATTGTTTTGGGACGTTTTCAGATTCAATCCTAGGGGCTCTTATTAACCATAAATCATCAGTTTCATTAATATAGAATTAATGTCCATGTCTTATAAATTAACGGGAATTAGTCCTGTAGTCTCAGTTCATTAAATTGTCCCTAATTACTCATAAATCAGTCCCTAAGGTTCTTAACTACACCGTTGGCATCACCTCACTCATTACTAACATTTATTCTTATGAACAAAGGGGAATCACCTCCCTTAACAGATTTAACATATTTAAGGGGTTAACCAACGAATCAAGCATTGACCAACAAAAAGGTTAACCAATCAGTTCCCAATTCAAAAAAAGGAGAAAAAGGAAATAGAAGGGGAATAACCGACTTACCTTACAAGACACTGATGCGCATGTTCCTCTCCCAAACACCGCGAGGATTCCAAGCACTAGGAATGACTCAAAAGAGAGGAAGAAGGAAAAGAGGTTTCTACTGTTTTGGAGGCAGAGAAACCAAATTAACGGTTACACACTAAACCCTCACATATTGTTCCTATTTATAGACTTTGAGACTCGAGCACGGTCGTGCTTACTGTTGAGCACGGGCGTGATCAACTTAGCGTCAGCGAGATGCTCCTAACTGCTGAGCACGGGCGTGCTCACATCAGTGTCAACGAAACGTGTGCAGCCTTTAGCATGGGCGTGCTGACTCATGAGTGTAACACCCTTCTCGGGCACTACATCGTAAGTGACATTTTAAGGTCGAAAAGTAAGTTAATTAAAATTGGCTATAAAAGAATGGAGTTTTTTTTTTCTTTTTTGTATTTCGTAAATATAACTACTTTGTTTTAAATGAATGGACAAACAAATATTCCATTATCTCAGTTGGGATTATAGGTTCGAAAATCATTTACATAATACCCAACCCAACTCATAAACATAAATCATAGAATGTACAGACTCAGCATAAAGATGTGGAGACGCAGCTCCTAAAATATATGATACTTGGGGTCACAGCTCCATAGACAGTTACATTAACTCCCAAACATTCCCAGCTGACCAAACTAAAATAGAAAAGACAATCCTTTCTCATAATCGTGAGAAAGACAAACCCACTGATGAGATCTAGTGGAAACTCTATTTGAGTCCACTACCGATGTCGTCACAAAAGACACTATTGGAGCTACGACAATAGTAACTCTCGAACTAAGCAGTTTCCTCTTCCAAGAGGAAAAACATGGTCTACAAACCATCGACAGTCTGGAAGACGTCCACTAGAAAACTCAAACATATCGTCTGCATGCTCGAACCTCGACCTCTACGACGCATCAGCCAAGCGACATCTATTTAAGGGGTTTTGGGATTTTCTTCCATTTCCTCATTAAAATTCCAAACAATGGAGTGATATGCTTTTAACTTTTCACTCTAATCCATTACTAACCATTCCACTCCATCTCCTTGAAAACTCCCAAATATAGCGTTAGTGTATGTTTGATTTTAATATCCAAATAGATGCAACATGAATACAATGAAATTTATCTTCGATGTTTGACATGAAAATATTACATTTTTGCCACCAAGAACGCGATTCCACCAGTGACGTCATTGATAAACCAAACACAACTTTAAAGTTTAACTTTCTTCAATTTACTTTTCGAAATTTTTTTATTTAATAGATAAATATTTTACAAAATCTTTATACTATGAGATGAAATAAAATATAATTGACTGAATCACGAGTATGATCCCTAAAATTATAGGACGGTGGCAAGTTGGCCTCAAATTGAGAAATGTTCATTAAGTTAGTCCAATTTGGTGATGTTTTTGAATTTGAAGACCATGATATAACAAACTTTTTTCAGTTCGGGAGACGTTTTTGCTTATTTCTTAATGTGAGGGACTAACTTGACACTGCCCTATAATTTCATAGACAAAAATGGTGATTCATTCAATATAAATTTATATTCGTAAATAACAGTTTATTACAATTAATGCAAAATGTAATAAATAAAATTACATCCCGCGATATAAACTATAAAGCATATATTCGTAAATAACTCTTGGTCTACAAGTTTGAGTTTGACTTAATTAAATAAAATTTTAACTGGTATGTATTGTCGGTGAATTTTTTTTACACCATCAACGTTATTCATTTTATAAGTGACTTTTAACTACATTAAATTGTTTTGCTATATTAAAACTTAGGTTGACTACATAAAATCTTTTTGACTATAGTGATTAATTTTTTTGACTATGTTGCCTCAAAAACAGATGTCTTTAAGCTTGTGCAAGTATACACAATCATATCAAGTAGTATAGAAAGTAAGTTCAGATATCGTTCCCATAGGGATTGTAATGCTGCAGCAAATCCAGTTCAGATTATATGTTCTAGGAGTTAGAGTAGGTAACCAAAAATAGTGGTGTGTGTGCAAAATAAAGTAAATGAAGATTTGGAATAAAAACTGAAAGTAAGCAAGCAAACAGAAAAGAGAGTATGTTGTCAAATATGGATAAATAGCTCTAGGTATGCTGCATCATAAATCCTACTTAGCTTAGATTATGTTCCGCGTATGCTGCAGCATTTAACTCCAGGAAAAAAAAGTGTTCCTTCCAACACTTAAGGGTTAGGTTCATTAACTGCTTTCTATTCCTAGATTCAGATTAATTACACCTCCCTCTTAATAAGCATGTTCCAGTTAGTTTAGGGACTTGAATAACTATTCCTAGTTAATTCAACACCATTTAATTTTCCAATTAATGATTTAATCCCTATCCTTTATCATTTTCCACTTTTCTCAATTTTTCCAAACCAAGCAAGCTAGATATTTGATTAAGTTGGCCACTCTTAACTAAATAACACTCAACACATAATAAAGGAAAATCCAGAACATATCATTGCATAAAAAGAACTAAGCAGTCATTACAATAACATACCTAAAGCTTAAAAGGTTTAGCTCATGTTGAGGTTACAAACACCAAATATAAAAATGAGAACAAAGCCATTACAATGGAAGCACGAAAATGGAAGAAATGAGATGAGGAAGATGACCCTTGGCTGCTGCTATGCGTCCTCCCTCTATGATATGAGCAGCGCCCTTTAAAAGTAAGGAAAATTCCCTTTTTTAGGGTTTTACAAAGGTCTTTTTCTCTTTCTTACTTTTGGGTCATTTAAAGTAATATTAAAATAAGTGTTTGGACCCAATTCCTCAAATGTAACACCACAAAACCCTAAAGAAATAAAAAAGGACGTCCTCAACTTTTAGGACAGCCTGTGAGGAGAGAGAAAAGGTGCTCAGCTTTTGTCCTTTTCTGTGTGTACATATGCTGCAGCATGACCAAAGCATTTTCTAGCAGCTTGTCAGCAGTTTGCGCCCAGATGCTGCATCATGCCCAGAGCATTTCCAGCCTAAACTTCAACAAAAACCTAACAAAACTCAAGAAACACATTAAACATATTCCTAGACACTCAAAAACAGAAAATTAAATAAAATTTATACAAAGACACATATTACACTAAATTAACTTAAAACACCAAAAACATCCACATAAAATACTCAAATATTACAAAAACTAAAGCTAAGAAAGAGTAAATAATTGTCATTTCTAAGAGTTATCACACCCCCAAACTTGAATCATTGCTTGTCCTCAAGTAATCGAAAGAAAGACACAAAAGAAAAAGACACACCAAAATCCCCAAAGACCTAAACATGCACACAAGACTGATAGACCACAAGTTTTTTTTTTCTTTTTCAATCAGCCACTTTTCCCACAAAACCAACTTCTTTCATCCTCAACACTCACGCATCACAAGTTAGCAGATTTTCATGACATTAATCATTTTCAGCCCAGAACAACATGCTACAACATTATGCACTCAGAACAGTGTGTTCTTTCTCACTCACACAAGTAAGCGGGTTCACTCAATCATCATTCATATGCAACCCTATCATAAGCTTGACAAGCTTCTAAGCTCACTAGCACAATATCAAAGCTTTACACTGCTAGAGGACTTTTATTGGGTTGTAATGGGGCTTAGGTTAGGGAAGGATACATTTTTGGGCAGTGGCTAACACTAGGTGGAGTTTTGAAATGCTTTCCCTGCAATGTGTTCCACTCTAAATTATTTCCAAAAATCAACACAAAAATCTTAGTACCAAGTAGGAGTACTCTTTTCTTTCTAGTTTCCTTATCCCTTCATTCCTTTTCTTTATTTATTTTCTTTTCTTTTCTCTTCTTCTTTTTTTTTTTTTTTTTGAAAATGGAGAACGCGTTTCACATTTTAAGGCCTTTGTCCTATTCTTGTTCTCTTCTTTTTTTTTCTTTTTTTTACCAATATCAGTAAGCAAAACTCAGCAAAACTCGGTCATTTTACAATACACCACTTTGCTATATAGCACCCCCAAACTTAGAATGGTGCTTGTCCTCAAGCTACCCCCAAACTTATGTTACAAACTTATTGTCAAGAAAAGGATCCCTAAACTCCACCTAGATAGGACAATTATTGTTTTTCAAGTTATAGCGATTGTAATGTGGCTAGTAATAGAATAAGGGGCTCAAGCTCAAACGGCTCAGACATAAAGTCAAAATCAAAGGGTAGGCTATTTAGGCTAAGACTAGCATTTGAAAAAAAATATCAAACATACCTCAAGCAAAAGTGTGTGCAGTAGTGATATGTACAGGCAAGCAAGAATCAAGTCAAACTTTAAAGAGAATGCACATGTATAGAATTTACAATCAAATAAAACTGTTGAGGCTCAAGATCTCATAGGTTAAATCAAAATGTTGCAACATATGTTTAAGCTTCAAATAATTTCAGTCAATCCAAATAGCTAAAAAGTTCAACAATCATGTCAAAGGTTCAAAAATTAAGGTTGTCCTCCAAACAACTTGATTTATTGTTCAAAAGATGCCCCTGAAGGGGGTTATTTGTTAATCAATTGTGGTCCAATCGGAGACAAACATACTAAAACAGCTAACAGACAATCACTATCAAACAAAACATAAACTACAGTACTACTAGAAGGATACAACATAAAATAGAATAAAAATTTCCAAAACAGCAAAAGTGTAGAAGAGAAAACATCCCTTGTTCTGATGTTACCGCATGCTGCAGCATTTGAGTGCAAAATTTCTTCACAGTTGGGCCAAACAAAAGTAGCTCCTCCTTTGAGCAAATTGAGTCATTTTCCTGAATGTTTTCTTTCCCGGGCTTTTAACCACTTTGGGAATAGCCACCTCATCTTACTCCTCATATGTTTGAGTTGCCTCTTCAATCTTTGGGAGAAAGATAGTGAAGGCTTTTTTGGTGCAAAATTGTGTAAAGAATTTTCTGTATATTTTTCAGAAGTTTCTGCAAAATTTTTCTACTGTGTTTTCTTTGCTGTAGCATGTTCAGAAGATTCTACAATAACTGGATCAGTCTTTTTAAACTCAGATTCTGCATTCTGGACATTGCTCTTAGTCTTAATAGATTTTGTCTTTATTCTGCCCTACTGAAGTAAAGACTTCTTTCCCATTTATGAGGATTATTGCCTTGCAGTGCTCCATTTCATTAAACTTAGGTGTCTCTGTGGTGCTAGGCATTGTGCAAGTCTGTCTTGAGCTCGGTGCTGTAGCTAATTGTCCAATATGATTTTCTAGATTCCACAATGATGCATCCTGACTCTGTAATTGGGCTTTTGTTTCTGTCATGAAGGCTTTAGGTACAGCTTCCAAAGACATGTGTTGATTGCCAGCTTGTGCTTGTTGCTGTTGAGGTTGTTGTAGCATCTGTTGTTGGGGTGAGTATCCAGGATAATTCACAGGTGCAGGATTCCTAAAACAATTTTGAAATAAGTGCTCCCCTCCACAGTACACACACGATACAACATCAGTTTGGAAATATTGTTGCTCATTTCCCATAGGCTTATTCATTATAGCTTGGTTTGCACAGATGCTTTGGTTAGCCATGATTAAATTTTTCACCATGCTTGTCAGTAAGGCTAACTGAGCAGAAATAGCAGAAATTTCATAAATTTCAGTCACTTCATGCACGCCTGTTGCAGCATTTGATTTGTTGGAGCATAGCCTAGCAGTGGGCCATTGATGACTATTTGCAACAATGCTTTCAATCAGGGCATATGCTTCATTATAAGACTTTGTTAGCAATGTGCCACCTGCTGAAGAATCCAAATCATTCTTGCATCAGGCAACAATCCATCATAGAAATGCTCCATTTTAATGCATATAGGAAGTCCATGATGAGGGTATCTCCTTAATAGCTCCTTAAACCTCTCCCAAGCCTCAAACAGCGGTTCATCACTCATTTGTTTGAATGAGGTTATGTCATTCCTCATCCTAGCATTTTTAGAAGCGAGAAAGTATTTAATGAGGAATTTTTCAGCTGACGTGTTCCATGTATCCACTGAGTTGGGCTCCAAACAATATAACCAAGTTTTAGCCTTCCAACTCAAAGAATATGGAAACAATCTCAACCTGAAGGCATCATCAGTGGCTCCTGGGATTTTGAAGTTGCTTGCTACATCCAGAAATTGCTTCAAATGCAAATGAGGGTCCTCTGTTGCAGCACCATTAAATTGTCCAATTGTTTGCAACATTTAGAACATCACTGGCTTGAACTCAAACTGAGGTGCAGTGATGGGTGTCCTCACTATTCCAGTGTTCATTGCTTCAGGTCAAACACAGCATACCCCCTAATAGCATAGTTTCTGTCATTGGCCATAGCCATCATGTCTTGTGGAACTTCTTCAGCCATTTCTGAAGCAGCAGTGGATAATGCTTCAGTAAAATCTCGTGTGGAGTTGGTTGGAGTATTCAGAACCAACTCAGGTACAGGCTGAGATGCTTGACCTCTTATAAGCCTTCTGAATGTCCTTTCTATCTCTGGGTCAAATCTGTAATTAGGTGACAAGAACCTGTGCATACAGTTTCAGTATCCTGTGCTACAACATATCACCCAGAGTATTAGATCTTCTAACTACAGAACTAATAATCTAAAACAGAATTTTAACACCATTAACAATCCCCGACAACGATGCCAAAAACTTCTTGCCTCAAAAACATATGTCTTTAAGCTTGTCCAAGTATACACAATCGCATCAAGTAATATAGAAAGTAAGTTCAGATATCGTTCCCACAAGGATTGTAATGATGCAGCAAATTCCAGTTCAGATTATATGTTCTAGAAGTGGTGTGTGTGTAAAATAAAGTAAATGAAGCTTTGGAATGAAAACTGAAAGTAAGCAAGCAAACAAAAAAGAGAGTATGTTGTCAAATATGGATAAATAGCTCTAGGTATGCTGCATCATAAATCCTTCTTAGCTTAGATTATGCTCTGCGTATGCTGCAGCATTTAACTCCAGGAAATAAAAGTGTGTTTTCTAACACTTAAGGGTTATGTTCATTATCTGCTTTCTATTCCAAGAATCAGATTAATTACACCACCCTCTTGATAAGCATGTTCCAGTTAGTTTAGGGACTTGAATAACTATTCCTAGTTCATTCAACACCATTTAATTTTCCAATTAATGATTTAATCCCTATCCTTTATCAATTTCCACTTTACTCAAATTTTCCAAACCAAGCAAGCTAGATATTTGATTCAGTTGGCCACACTTAACAAAATAACATTCAACACATCATAAAGGAAATTGCAGAACATATCATTGCATAAAAAGAGCAAAGCATTCATTACAATAACATACCTAAAGCTTAAAAGGTTTAGCTCATGTTGAGCTTACAAACGCAAAATATAAAAATGAGAAGAAAGCCATTACAATGGAAGCACGAAAATGGAAGAAAGGAGAGGTGGAAGATGACCCTTGGCTACTGCTATGCGTCCTCCCTCTCTGATATGAGCAGTCCTCCTTTAAAAAGTAAGGAATATTCCCTTTTTTAGGGTTTTACAAAGGCCTTTTTCTCTTTCTTACTTTTGGGCCAACTAAATTAATATTAAAGTAAGTGCTTGGGCCCATTTACTCAAATGTACCACCACAAAACCCTAAAGAAATTAGAAAGGATGTCCTCAACATTTAGGACAGCCTGTCAGGACAGAGAAAAGGTGCTTAGCTTTTGCCCTTTTCTGTACGTCCATATGCTACAGCATGACCAAAGCAATTTCCAGCAGCTTGTCAGCAGTTTGCGCCCAGATGCTGCAGCATGCCTAGGACATTTCCAGCAGCTTGTCTAAACTTCAACAAAAACCTAACAAAACTCAAGAAACACATTAAACATATTCCTAGACACTCAAAAACAGAAAATTAAATGAAATATATACAAAGACACATATTACACTAAATTAACTTAAAACACCTAAAACATCCACTTAAAATACTCAAAGATTACAAAACGCAAGCTAAGAAAGAGTAAATAACTGTCATTTCTAAGGGTTATCAGACTACATTAATTTTTTTTATTATAATAATACAATCAGTTGATTTTAATGATAAAATAAGTAACTTTAAAATATGGCACACCCATTGTCGATAAATGCATAGTATTTCTCCACTGCTCTACCTTTTGAGGATTCTCTTCCTACTAGTGTGTGTGTGTGTGTATATATATATATATATATATATATCATTTTCATAAACCACAACATAGAAAACCTTCCACTTTACCTTTGTAAATCAAACTGAGTTACAATGGAACCAAATTCATTGAAGATGATTGAGACGCCCCGACGTCCCATTAAAGAAAAACCCAAATTAATTAAAAATTAATTGTAATAATAACATTAAACATATATATACAAAAAATCATAAATATTAAAACTTTAAACATAAAGAACGGAAGCATAGTCATCACACATAGATATACATATACGTAAAGGTACAAAGTACTGTATAGGGTACCAAATCATAGTAGGGCCCTAAAAGTACAACTGACAAAATAACTGAAGGTACAACAACCCACAAAAGATGCACTGGCCACAGACTCTCTACTTAACTACTCAGGTCCACTGCTCGTCCTCCAGCATCTGACTCATAAGTGGTTCCATCTAGCTCCTCCATGGCTGGCTCCTCCACCGAGTCTTCTCATACCGATCACATAAATAAAACATGCACAATATAGAGAAAATAGGAGATAAGAAACATGCTATCATCATAGGTGGAAAAGGTTACATAACATATATACATTAATGGTACACAGACATGCATCATCAAACAAACACATATCAATTTAACAAACATCCTCCGAAATATATCATCATCTTCTACCTTTTCGCTCTCATGCAACTGATCATGTACGCTGACGTGGCCACCACCTAATCCTATCACACATCCCTCGTTTGATTAGGGATATTAGTCAGTCGTCCACAATTGACTAAGAAAGTCTCATAATAGTCTCCCTCGAACCTCATCGTACGCAGGGCACTCACTTGTGACCACATACGAGAATATCACGGTAGTCTTCCTCGAACCTCATCATCCACAGGGCACTCACCCGTGACCACGTACGAGAATATCACGGTAGTCTTCCTCGAACCTCATCGTCCGCAGGGAACTCACCCGTGACCAAATACGAGAATATCACAGTAGTCTTCCCTGAACCTCAACGTCCGCAGGGCACTCACCTGTGACCACATATGAGAATATCACCAAAGTGTTCCTCGAGCCTCATCGCCCGCAGGGCACTCACTCGTGACTCAAAGTGACCTCGTGTGTTCCATTCACAGTGATCAACACCACACATCTATACGTGTCTCACCGACTCATATTGGTTCATAGCCTAGTGCCTCAACCTTTCATCACCATCTCAGATAATATCTCAAGTCTCGTCATATTATCAATCTCATCATAAATATAATATTTAATTACTTAGGTTGGGCACAACTAAGTCACATGTCATACTCTCCCCCAACATGCATCACTTTAAAATATCATATATCACTGCCTTGAAAACAACTAAGCATGTTATCAACCATAATCATAATAATAATAATAATAAAATAATAATAAAATATTAATTAATTACAATTAACTTATTAATCCAAACAACACACATCAAGCAGCCCAATATAATAAAAATCAGACAACTTCAAATATCATAAAATCAACCTATTGGTGATAAACCTACAATCTCCATATCATCCTTGGTACCACTAAATAGTCGCCAATGTGATATTGACATTGTCAATTATTCTCCAACTAGTATGGTTTAGGTAGCCCTACGACATTATTGTAAAATATGTTACTTAGCCAATTCCGACGATATGAGACTTCTTTCTCCCACCTGACAAGCCGTACGATGACCAAACGTAACCAAACGAAGAATTTCCCCCAAGCTCTCAATTCGGCCCTGTGCAAGTCTAAGGCCTCCGAAAATTCACCCAGATACCACATTACAAAGTGCAAGTTACTACGAGTTCAAATTCGAAAACGGAATCGAATTCCGATAACCGAAATGAAAGATAACTTAAGAAATGTAACGGACAACATTTCGACATAAAAGAGAGAGAGATTTACCTTCACTTTTAGAAGAAAATAAGAAGAGGAAAGCGAAGAGGATGTTGCCATGAACGCAACCACGTACTCGGATTTGCCTCTAGACGGTCGAATCACTCTAACTCTCGTCTAGAAGCTTTCTCTCTCTAAGTTTTTCTCTCATTCTCTCTCTAAACTCACCCTCTCTATTTTCTAAACTTTCTATCTTCTGCTGCTTCTATGTTTATCTGAGGTAACTTAAGTTACCTCTTGGACTTTCTTATTTTTTTTCAAATTCCTGGCGCTTACGCTCAGTGTGAGTTTACCCACGCTCAGTGTGGGAGCGTCCACCAGTGTGCTTGCATGCATGCCACGTCACCCACCACATGTCCTCGTGCATGGCACTACTTCCCCACACTGAGCATCAACTCCCCGACGCTCAGTGAGGTCTCTGGTCAACAACATTAACCTCGCGCGTTTCTTCGTGTTCTGAGCTCGTCTGAAGTCCGATTGACCTCAAATTTGAGATAAAGGCTCATCAAGACCTAGTAAACAACATCAAACCATCAAAATTTCCTAATCTCAACCCTAACTACAAAATTCTTGTCTCACACTCATACGTCTTAAAGACAATAATCGAGGAAAACCCTAATTTGTTTTTACTTTCAAACTCACTCGAGATGACTTAGTACCTCCCATGCAAAGGTTCCTAGAACTTAAACAACATCTTAACTATTTAATCCAAGCCTAAAACCTAATCCGATTAAATAAACAAAATATAAAATAACTGATGTTACAATGATGGTGCAGTTGATGGTGTTGCTTATAGTTATTGTCATTACATTGATGGGAAGTGCTCAGGGGACGATAATTATTGGACAAAGGGTTTGTGTCTGCTGTTGCCCATCATTCCCAATGTGTTTTCCTACTCCGAACCTCAATGACATCATAAAGTCATAAAGCTTTACAGCTCTTTCTCGAGTTCTACAATAAACAATCAGGTTTAATGAAAACCCCTTGATTCTATAATAAAACAATTTACATAAAAGAAATGAGAAATTGTGATTTTATTTGTTTGCAACTTTTATGGATTAGTTGTGTGGCTCGGTTAACTTGCACTTTTAATTTCATTGTTCAAGCGATACATTAAGAAAGAGACTCAATTCCTCAGCTTTGGATTCCTAGGTTACTTCATAAAGTGCATAGTTTAAAGATTGGCTATTTTTTAAGTTTGTACAAAAGCAATAAATAAAGGGAAATCATTATAAACTAAACAGAAACCTAATGAATAGTGAAGACATTAGTGGAGACTAAAAGGAATTGGTATCAGATGGCCTGGGGGTAACATATTGTGAGACCTACAAGACAATGTGTAGGGTAGGTTTGTGGGAGATGGATCTTACAGAGTCCCAAGAAAGAACCTTGGAGAATTCTAGTTGTGATGTAAAGATTGGTTCAGAAAGAAAATGTTTTGATGTTCGTTGGTACAATGACAATGTAATTAACATGGATGATCTTTGATGTTGTCATTAACATATTCTTGAAACTCGGTATGTTCATTCACTGATATTGCAAGGAATGGTAAAAAAATTTATGTGATGCTGAACTTGTCATTTGGCATGAAGCTTACTCATGTATCAAATTTGAAGTTAATCTGGTGATATAGAAAATTTGACACGAGCCAAATTGAAAGATTGAATTTAACTAGTTTAAAAATATATATATTGTGCTTAAATCATTTAGGCTATGTTTGGGAGGATGGAGTGGGGAGGGTCGTTAGTGTGAATCAAAAACATAATCTCTGTGGAAATAAAACATCAATCTTAAACAAAAGGAAACATAAACCCAAAAACCCATATGTCACATATCAGAGCTAGTAACCAAAATCCGGAAAATACATCGAAAATAACTACGTAAAAACAAAATTCCTAAACTACGAGCGAGTGATCTCCTCGGAGTCACTTCTCAACATGGCGCTCGCCCTCCTCTGCATAAACCGAAGATACATGCAAAGAAACAACAGAATATGGGGGAGTACGAAACCGTTGTATAAACATAATGGCAATTGGGCATAATAATCTCATCATAATATAACCATATCACATATATAAACATATACATATTACATAACACTAGGGATGGCAATTTCTACCAATGAATAGGGATCCCCGCGGGGACTGCCCCGAATGGGGCCCCGCGGGCGGGGATTTTTTCCACGTAGGCACGGGGGAGAAAATCCCCCCATGGTCATTTTGGGGACGGGGACATGGACCATAGCCCCCGCCCCGAGGAAATTTCATATTTACCCTAATATATATACATATATTATATTATAGCTATTAAAATATAGAAGTTACTTTAGTCTTTTTACAGTGATTTAATTTACTGAATAATGTTAAAGAAAAGATCATGGACACTTAGTCAATACTCTTCCTTCTCATCAGTGTCACTTCACTCACTTGAAACCCTAAGCACTCTCACCTCTGTGCTGGTACCAACAGAGATCAGACCCTGCTCGTCGGCTTATCGTCCCTCCTCATCGGTGTAACAGCCTGATTTTTAATTACACTGTTTAACCGGTTAAAATATAATTAATTATATTTTAATCTAATAGAAATAAAATGATTTTAAATAAAATAAAATCATATTCATAATCTATCTTATGGTAGATGGTTATGGTGAAATTTTGGGTTTAAAATTCAGACGGAGCCTGGTCTGCGTTTTCACTGACAGTATGATTTTACTGAGCAGAAACCCTAATTTTGACTCATGAATGAAACCATTAGGTTTTATATTTTGTTCCGGAGTATTTTCCAAGTTTCAAAAAAAATTCGTTAGGAATCAAATAATAATAATTTTATTCGAGCGTAATCTTTAAGAAAACGTGTAAAACCTAAGTCGGGGGATAAGTCAGGTAAACGACGGAGTCGATTATAGAGCTGAGGTATTAGGACGGATTAATGTAGAAGAAAGGACAAGGAGTCCGGCCTTAAATTTTAGTAATCGGGAATTTTCAAGTGAAATGACCAAAATACCCCTAAGCTTAACCTAACCGACATTGAGTTAAATTTTAACCATGGTTAAGGAACCATGGTTAGTTCTTGTGGACCAAAATCAGCCACACCCTTCATCAATTCTTGGCCACATGATTTTAACCATAGTTAGCAAAGTAACCCTGGTTAAGTTAATTATTAACCATAGTTAACTATTATATTATTTAATGTTCACAAAATCCATTAATTTAAATCCTAAGAACCAAACAAAGCCTAAGATCTACCCTATAAATACCCCCCCCCCCCCCAAACCGCAGCCCCTCCCCTTTCACTCATTTCTTCTTCTTCATTTTCATTCTAAGACTTTTCTTCATTTTATTGGATTGATTGTGATACGCTGGTTGAGGTATTCCATTGCATATGATGTATTATTTTTAGTGTTTGAATATTTCCTGATATTGTGTTATGCATGATCTGCCTGGTTTTTAATATTGTGCTTAGTGGATTTTAAGCAAATATATATATATATATATATATATATATATATATATATATATATATATTGTGAGACACCCCGTTGTGTCCCTTTATGTCATTTAGTTTAAAACCTCATTATTTAATTACTTAATCGCACGCTTAACGTGAAAATTACGTAAAAATTGAAACTTAATTTCTTAAGCAAATAGATTCATATAGAACAGAATATGGAAACATAAATATATTGAACATACTTAAAGCATCAGAGTTATCAAAACACTGTTTCAGGGCATCCCATCAATAGGATCCCGAACTGGTGCATAGTTATACAAAACATAAGCGGAAAGATAAAGCTTCACGACACAGACGCACTGGCCATAACTAACTAGACCCTAATCACCATGGGTCACGGCTCGTCCTCCGGCATCTGGTTCGTAGGGAGTTCCATCCAACTCCTCATGGTTACGTTCATCCACAGGGTCTTCTCGTATGGTTCCACAAGGAGACAAAATACAACATACAGAAATATACAGGGTATAAGAAATAGTTCTATCATCAAAAATGAAAAAGAGTCATAGTAAACTATACAGTAATTATCACAGACACAACATTAGTCAAGTCATCCATCTTCCATAAAATTCTTATAACCATCCTACCCTCACTCCTGCAACTAAAACTTGATACTGAAAATGGCTATGGTTTCCCTATCATAGTTATGGTTATCGGTCAGTCGTCCAAGCGACACGTCCCATTCCCGGTGCACATCCTTGGTCATGGTGAGAATGCTCATGCAAAACAATGACACTATAGCTGCACATTAAACCCGATGCACACCCCGGACCGTGGGTGCTCATGCAAAGCAATGACACTATAGTTGCACGATTATCCCAGTGCACACCTTCACCATGGTAAGAACACTCACGCAAAGCGTGACACTATAGCTGCACGATGATCTCGGTGCACACCTCGTCCACTCCCAGAGGTGCTCATGCAAAGCAATGACACTCGTAGCTGCACAAGTTAAGTTTACCCTTTGGACAGTACCACAAGGACTTCGGGTCTTGTATGTGTCCCACATATGGTTATAGAAACAACACATCTTATGAACCTCGCAGACTCCTATGGTCATAACCTAGTGCCTTAACCTCTCATCAAGACCCCAACACATGTTCTATGTCACAACACCTCTTTAACATATTTCATGTAGGTTAGGCACCTCTAAAAATCATCATGATCCTCACGCCCAAAACAACTCATCTCTTAGACCACATATATATCTTCGCTTAATCCACTAAGCATAAAGTAAATACCACACAGATCATGCATAACATCAAGTCAATCAAAGATATTTCAAAATATCAACATAGCACTAAATCAATTCAATAAAGGTAATAAAACTCAAATCAACCATCAACAGTATAAACATCAACCTAATATCGATCAACCTACAATCCCTGAATCACCATGGATGTTTTATAAAAGCAATTTAAAGTGATTCTGGTCTTGTCGATTATTCGACTTCTAGTAAGGTTTAGGTCGCCCTACATAATTACTACATAATTTACTACTTATCGATTCCGACGATAGTTTGATTCTTTCCCCCACCTGTGTTATCACTGAAAGCTCGAATTTCCAGCTACTCGTTATCCGACCACGAGGTGTTAACACCACCTTCAAACAAACAACATAAAGACAACTAAATCAAATAAACTCATCTATGTTCTCATTAGGTAGGTTCGTCCATTTAAATCTAATGAGAGTTAGATTTCATTTCACACTCTAAGATTTTAGATACTTAACTCTTAGGTTCTAGGTGACTTAGATAATTTGTTATAACTTGACAATATTGAATAAAATCATCCAAACTCTTAGGTTAGGTTTCGGCCTTGTATAGTAAAATAGGTTAGAAAACTTTAAACCTTCCAATCTCTTAGATTTTGAATCCCAATGTATTTAGGAGCTCAAATCCTTGATCATATTGAAAATAAAAGAAAACAAAATATCCTAGGTCCATAAACCTCATAGGTTCGGCCATCATAAGATAACTAGTTAGAAATCTCTAAACTTTCCAATCTTTTAGACTTAGCATCCTAATGTCTTAAGGATCTTCAAGTCCATGATCATTTTGGAAAATGAAAACTCAAACATCCTAGCTCCAAAACATTGAGTTTCGGCCTAGCCTAGGAGAATGAGGAAAAGCCTTTTGTTTGATGAAAACTCTTAGGTTTGGCATCACAAAGTATTAAGAGGTCTAAATCCATGATCATAGTTAGAAAGTTGAACTCAAGCATCCTAGGTCCAAAACCATATAGGTTTGGCCATCGTTGGATAAATAATCTAGATATTTTCAAACCTTTCAAGACTTTAGATTTAAGATCAAGAGGGATCTAGAAGCTCAAATACATGATCATCTTTCAAAAAGTTGAAACAAAACTTCCTAGGCCACCATGTATAGGTTTCGGTCATCCTTGGAAATAAGAGGTAGAAATTTTTGTTTTATACAAACTCTTAGTAGGTGAAAAATAAGTTAATACAAGACTATAGAAAGTGGTTTCAACTCAGAAGGATTTTTCTACAATTTTCTAGAGATTTTAGAAGTTGAAAACCCATTAAAAACACTTAAAGAAAAAGTAGAGTAAACCATAAGGTAAAAGAAGAAACTTACAAAAAGATTGACATAAGAGTATTACCCTTGATACAAGGATCAACTTTTGTGAAGAACTTGAGTTGAAAAGATGAATAAAAATGCAAGCTTTATGAGTATGAAGTTTGAAGATAAAGGAAGAAGATGAAGAAATAGTGTTTTTGGAGAAGAAAAAGTGAATTGAAGAAAATGAAAGTGTGATATTTAGGGAGAGAGAGAGGGCCACGGTTTTGAGGGAGAGAAATGAGTGCTTGGAGGCCAAGTTTTGAGTTATGTCATGTTTGGTTGGCAAAAGTTGAAAGGAGTGACTTAATTGATTATAAAATAGTAAATTTTAAAAAAAAGTAATGATGGTACTTTTATGGATGTGACATAAAGCTTCTACAACCATGCCTCCTTTCCCTAACAAGTCACCTCATCTCTTTTGTGTCCCCTAGTCTGCTCCATTTCGTACCCGGTTACAGTTCCGATCGTATATTCCCGACGTGTTCACCCGAATAAAATATTTTATTTTATTTTATTTTTGAACGAAAATTTTTAAAATAACCAAAGTTGAAGGAAACATGATAAAAACACTAACCGTCTCGTTCACGGGTCAAAATTAGGTTTTTTACTCAGTAAACTTATACTAGCAGTGAAAACGCAGACCGACTTTCGTCTGAATTTTCAACCGAAAATTTTACTGTGACTTCATATGATAAGGTGGATTAGGAATATGATTTTATTTTATTAAAACAAAATATTTTATACTTTCATTAAAATATAATTACTTATATTTTAATTGATTAACCAGTATAATGAAAATCAGGCTGTTACATATTGTTCGGGAGATAATTGTTTTGGTATGAGAATGATGGTGATTTAGAGGTCCCTAGCCTAAACTAATTATTTCAAAGAGGAGTTGTGACATAGAACAAGTGTTGAGGTTTGGATGCAAGTTAAGGCACTAGGTTGTTGTTAATGTGGGTTGGTGAGATTCATGTGTTTACATTATTGTTCACAACCGTGTATTTGAATACACGAGGTCAGGAGTTCTTGCTAGATCGTTCCACCTTAGATATAGGTTGTGCAGCTGTAGTGTCATTGAATTTCATGAGCACCCTCGGGAGTGGACAGGGTGTGCACCGGGATAATCGTGCAGCAATAATGCCATTGCTTTGCGTTAGCATTCTCACAATGGAAGAGAATGTGCACCGGGAATTTGGAACTTGTCACTTGAGCAACTGGCTGACATTCCCAACGAGAGATGTGTGAAGGAATTGGTAGTGGCCACATCAGCATAAAGTGTTAGATTGCATGAGTTGATGGTGGAGGACGATATATATTGAATTATGGATGATGGTTGATTTAGAGTGATGTTTGTCTGTGACTTTTGTTATATTATATACTATAACTTTGTTCCGCTTTTTGAAGATAGAATTACTTTTTATCCCCTATATTTCTGTATTTTAGTGTGTCTACTTTATTTACGTTAGAAGACCTGATGGAGGAATATGTTGCTGAAGAGCTGGACGGAACTCTGTATGAAACGGAGGTTACTGAGGAGTTTGATGGAACTCCTTACAAACCAGAGGCGGGAGGTCGAGCTGTGACCCATGGTGATTAGAGTATAGACAGTATGGCCAGTGAGTCTAAGAAGTATTTTTATGTTTCCGCTAAGTAAGACTTTTATTTAAGTATATGCCTGTGAGGGATCCTACTAAGAGGATACCCTCAACAGTGTTTTGTATTATGTGTAAAAACATATGTGTGTATTCACATTATAATTATGGTGTGTTGTTTTTAATTATCCAAAGTTATGTGCTTATTAACTTAAGTTTTAAATTTTTATATATATTCACGTTAAGCGCGGGACTAAGTAATTAAATAATGAGGGTTTAATCTAATAACACAACCGGGCACAACGGGGTGTCTCAGTCGACTCCACCGCCATCTACAGTCGCTCATCATCTTCGTCTTGCGGCTTCGATCATCGTTGTCACGCGGTCCGCTGCCCTCTCTCCATCCCTCTTCGTTTTCTTCGTCTGTGGTCATCGTCGTCATGCGGTCATCGTCGTCCTCTCGAATCCCTCTCTGGTCATCGTCCACTCCGCCTTTCTCTCCGGGCTTCTGCAGCAAATCTACAAGATTGGTTTCTTCTTTTCTGAGTTTCTATGTTATTTTTAGTTTTTCTCTATTTGGAAACGAAAATGCACAAATGTGATTTGGTATTCTTTGTTATCCTTGTCCAGATCGTATGTTATCCTTGTGGGTGTAGCTGGTATTCTCTGTTATCCTTGTACAGATCGAAAATGAAAAAAATGTATCAGTTTTTACTCTTACTTGAATTTTTTTCTGATTTAAGAAGGTTTTATGTGCCAATATTATATCTCACTTTCTAAGGCCATTAGCACTTGTATTATTAAACGGGGATTTGATATGGCAAAGTATGTAAAATATGTGGACACATTTTTATCTCAGATTGTTCTTGGTTGGATTAACTTGCATTTTTTATACATTTTCGGGGTCCCTGCGGGAATTGCAGGGATCCGCTGGGATGGGGACAGGGGAGGAAAACCCACCACGCCGGGGAACGGGGACAAGGACGGGGCGAGAGCTGGGAGGCGGGGGCGGGGAGTGTCCTGTTGACATCCTCGCATAACACAACATGTAGCATAATAATCTCATCATAATATAACCAACAATGTATGCTATGCGACGCAATACTACTCCACTACTCCGTTGTGCATGTGGATCCATAACTGTCTCAACAAGACAACTTTGGAGTTACATATCCACATTGGTGGTTAAGAACCAACGCCGGCAGTTCACCGAACCATGGGTGAACCCCTTGGATAGGCAACGCACCTTACTCTCGGATGCACCACCGCAGGGGCGCACGATCCACCTAGATGAATCACCGCGGATGGAAAAATCGCCTCACTCTCAGATGACCTCCTCTATGTTGTAGCTTCCAACACTAACATCTCAAATGCGTGAATGCATGTACAACATCATCAAGCAATCATATATAGCCACCACCTCCGCTTTGACACTTTAGGTATCAAAGTTTAACACCAGCAACACCTTGACCAATAAGCATCAAGGTTTAGCAACAACAACACCTTGACCAATAAGCAACAAGGCAACTTTGACCGTTAAGCATCAAAGTCCAACATTGTGCGGTAACTCCTCGTTCCCGTCTTAACCATCTTAGTATCTTTGTTTTTATCATCTTTGTTAAGGCTTAATTAGACTATCAATCTTATCTTTAATTTGCTTGATGCCTTATTTCATCATATGAGACATTTTGGGTGAAGCTACCCTTGTTTCCACTTAATGTCTCATTCTGTTTGGGGAGCACGGTCGTGCTGACCCCCAGCACGGGCGTTCTGGCATTGAGCATGCGCATGTTGTTCATCGAGCACCGTCGTGCTTATAGGAGCATGGTCGTACAGTTCTGGGTAGAAGGTTTGGAAACCATCGCCACACTTCCTAGGGCATTCATAGATCAATCCTATTGGCTTTTAACTACATCAACAAGTATTAATCTTGTTACTCTTATTGAATCTCCATATCTTATGATTGTTGAGAATTAATCCTTTAATTCTTGTTTCATTATTAGCATCCCTAAAGCACTTATGAATCAATGCTAGGGTCTTAACTACACCAATGAGCATTAACCTCACTTCTCTTTTATTAAAGTTCATGTCATATGAGCATAGGGATTTAACCTTCAATTATTGGTTGGTTACTAACGTCCCTATGTCTTTAAATAGTGTATTTATAACAACAACAACATTCGTCTCGTAATATCAAACATCAATAAATCAATGCAATTAATCATGGCATACATCATCATCATCAATAATAATTCCTAATTACAACATGTCAAGTATATACACATAGCCAATCATATAACAAACAACATCAATTAAGGAATTAGCATGCTACAAGGTCATGGGTTAACGCTTCATCTTAAGCTACTCCAAGGCCTACATGTTCATACTAATCCCTTCTCCCCATACCTGGTATGAAGATCTGACTACGATTGTGCGAAAGTAAATCTACTCTTGGTTCCCTCGTATGGCACGATGAGTTCCTCAAGCCTTGGCAAAACATACAAAAGGAAACCATGAATCTTTATTCCAAGAATCAAAGTAAGGAAAAGACTAACAAAGGATAACTCCTTTACCTTAATTGACACTATCGCGTGTGACTTCTCCCCAACTAAAACAAGAACGCCAAGAACATCTAAAGGTTTCAAAGGGAGGAGAAAAGAGAGGTTTCTATCACACAAGGTTTGGGAAAAAGTGTCAAATGAGGGTTGTAACTCGTAACCCTCCTAAAACTCACCTATTTAAGATGTCAGATACCGAGCACGAGCGTGCTCACGTTTATCACGGTCGTGCTCAACACCGAGCACGGGGTCGTGCTTAAAGAGGCACGGGGTCTGCAGCTTTCAAGCCACTCGATCGTGTTTTTCGAAACGGCAGTGCTCCCCTGGAGCACGACCATGCTCGTGGCTCACGCAGTCACTGGAGCAGGCTAATCAGCACAGGGTCGTGTTGAACACGAGCACGGTTGCGCTCATGCGCTAGAAAGGGAGTTTTCTCCAGAAAATCCCACCTAACCCCATTTTAACTTCACTAAGGCATATTACTAATAAACTAGCACAACACATAACTATACAAAGCACATACAAAACGAAAAACGGGGTGTTGTAGTTAGTAATGGGGTGGAGTGGTGAAAGTTTATTAAACCATTGTTTGAGAGTTTTTTCATTAATTGAGTGGGATGTGGTTTAGAATGGTAACCCAAACCACTCCACTCCATGCAAACCTTCTCATTTTCATACCATTCAAATTAGCGGGTTTGGGATTTTCTTCAATTTTCTCATTAAAATTCCAAACAATGGAGTGAGATGCTTTTAACTTTTCACTTCAATCCATTACTAATCATTACATCCCGCTATATAAACTATAAAGCATATATTCATAAATAACTCTTAGCCTACAAGTTTGAGTTTGACTTATTTAAATAAAATTTTAACTGGTATGTATTGTCAGTGTAAATTTTTTACACCATCAATGTTATTCATGGTATAAGTGACTTTTGACCTCATTAAAGTTTTTTGCTATATTAAAACCTAGGTTGACTACATTAAATCTTTTTGACTATAGTGATTTTTTTTTACTACATTAATTTTTTTGACTATAATAATACAATCAGTTGATTTTAATGATAAAATAAGCAACTTTAAAATATGGCACGCTCATTGTGTTGTAAAAATAATAAATAAAATAAAGAAGTAAAATAAATATCGAAAAAGATAGAAAAATATAACAATAAAATAACAATGATGATTATAAGAAAAAGCCTGAGACGTGTCAAAGGATACTGTCCTTAAGGATTATTCCGTCCAAAAATAATAATAACAAAATGCGAAACTCCTCCGAGGATATAACAGGCTCTTCTGGCACAAAGACCAGGACCGAAACAGCAAGATCAGATATCACTGGGAATATTTGGAACCACTCGGAATTCTTCTATCTTGTGCCACACACTGTATTGTCGTGTTGATCACTTTTTTTTCAAATTGTATTTATCCTTTTGAGCAAATGAATGTGGCATTGAATGGAATTAAAATTGTTTAATGCCATTACAGCAAAGTAAACGTTGAAACAAAACGGCATATCTCCAGGAGCACAAAACATATAAATCACACGTGCATAGTAGGGTGAATTTGCCAATTAATTACATTAACTTATAGAAACCAATAATTTAATACAATTGATTTGATTCTAAACAAATTAAAATGCATGTATGGAATCAATTGTATTTAAACCATTTAAATTTGAAACGTTGGAATTTGAAACTAGGCAATTTAATGTCTTTAAAAGGCTATTAAGAAAAATGAATAAAATTAATTATTTTATTCAGTTTTTTTAAAAAAAATTGAAATATCATTAAATATACAACAATCCCCACATATTTCAAAAAATTTGAAGATAGATAGAGATTGAGTTAGAAAGCAACATAGTGTAAATGCTTCGAATCTGGTGTCTCTTAGACTATGAACCAGACCTAGAGTGATAGGCCGATTACCTACAATGTATTGGTGAAGTTTTAAACTTCTATGAACCAATACACTTTATGTAAGTAGGAATCCACCCAATCACTTTACACCCCCACAGATCTTGCTATTACTTGTTTGGCGCCTTTTGGCCATGCGCATGCCTGGTTATTCATGAGTGCTCTAGAAATTATGCCACAATTATTTCATAGGTGCGGTCCCACTCCACACGCATTTACGTGATTTCATCAAATCTATACTGAACTTTATACACCACCCGTAACAGATATGAAATTCATTAAAAGCTTTTAGCTTAACCTCCCAAAAAATGCAGTCTAGCACTTAACACACCAAAGGAAGAGACAAAATTAAGGGTGCTACCAGAACTAACAAGTGACTTGTTATTACCCACATGAATCATCTTCATGGGATCTCCAATCACAAAGGTTGGGTTACCATCACCATTAATTTAACATTGGCTTAAATCTCATTCCCCTCGATGTGTTATTAGTCAGCAGATTGGCCAAATCCACTTTTGACTTCAAATAATCCATGCATGGATATAATCTCATCTTTGCTTAAGCACAAAATATTTTAAAATTCTTGTCATTGAAAGTATTATTCTTTGCAATGACTATTGCCGCTTGGCAAACCCAATACGTAAACACAAAAGGAGTTAATTTATTTAACTCATAAAATATTTTCTAAAAAGCTTTTCAACTATTTAGCCTCATTATCAACCAATTTTAGAGTACAAACTCTCACCGCATTGTATATTTTACAATAAATTTTTGTTTGGCTGATCTCCAAGTAATTACAACACAAATGGTGCATACATCATCTTTGAATCTGAAATTCAATGAGGATCACTGCATTTTCAATACAGTGGGAAATCCAGTTCATCTCCTACAAAAATGTAGGAGGCATAAAACATCTTTATTTGCACAAATACGCTTGGTAGCCCCAAAGTCTACCATCCATTTTTAACAATATTTGTCACAAGAATAGTCCGAGAATTATTCCAACAATTATATCATCTCCATGACCAAGTTTGCCTTTGGCCTTAGGAGGATTAACATTCCTCTTCAGACATATGCATTGAAATGCATGATCACATGACTTTGCAAGTTACAACCCTCACAGGTCATAATATCACATATTATTTTCAATGTCAACCTCAAAAATCATTTATGAATATGATGTCAATTCATTGACAACACCTCTTATCAAAACATGTGGAATAAGACTCTAGCGGCACAACAAAATTGAGAGTTTGAAAATCTCACCTTTACCATCATACTGACAATTCCACTTTGTCAATGTAATTAGAAAAAAAAATGTTCAAAAGGAGAATGTAAGACTCCAAGTCTTTTCAATTCTCGATTGGAAAAGATGTACCTACTACATCATCATTGGAGCCCCAAAAACATGTTTTAATATGAAAATATACAACTCTTCCAATTCCAATTAAAATTGGAGCGTCCAAAGATAGGATGTTATAAAAACCACATGGCCTTCTTATCGAAGAATTCATGGAATCAAAAAAAATAATACACTTTTAACAATAAAGCATCACATCATCTCATTAAAACAACTTAAATTGCATATTATCACAATCCTCCATTTGAGGATAAGTCAATTATGTAAACAGTATTGATTATTGATAATTTCACAATAAGGTATCATGTACACATATTCTTCAGATCAAATAAATAAGCAACTCTATCTCAAATTAAGTACTCTTTTCATCCACGACTATAATCACAATTCAAAGAGTGCCAAATTCACATATAAAGGAGCACAAAGAGATATAATGATATTTAACCAAATCATCATATGATCTAAAATAATGCCTGCTGGATTTTCAAAATAATAATAATAATAATCAAAACTTAAAAAGAGTTCAACTCAAGGTCAACATTTAAAATCACCAAGACTCAGTCAAATATTTATCTCTTTAACTTACAATTTCTTATTTGCTCAAGAGATGGTTAACCTCATCTTTTAATCTAAAGAGCAACCAAAATGAAATCTTTCATTTTATTTTCCACATATAAACAAATGATCAACATTCATCATCTACTAAGTTGGTATAAACCTTCTATCTACTTCAAATGAGAAATCAAACAATAATCAAAACATGAGATCCTATCTCACATGCTCCTATTATGATACCATCTTTAAAATCATACAAAGATTTATTTTTCATTTAGAAAATTCAAGTCTCATGCTTAAGAGAAAAACAATATTGAACAACAAATTGGCTAGGCTTATGTAAATAAATTACTCGTGAAACAAGAAAACGCCCCTGAAATATAAGTATATGCAAGTGATAACTGACCAGATAATTAACATCTTTATATTGTAAGTTGTAACAAATATCCCATAGAGATCATACTCCAGATTGAACCACTCACGTATCAATTCATCACTAATTGGGTTTTCTTTCAAGCATGTTACTCATGGTATCTTTGAAAACATCAAAGGCACCCCCACCATTTACTAGCATAACAACATACCTGCATCACTTACCAAGATATGTTGTCCTCCATGAACTGATCTTTGGTGGCGTTGGTGCAGTGCGAATTACCACTTATTTTGTTTGCAGACTTTATTAGCCCCTTTTTGTCCACAATCATCATAATCAAAATATCTGAGTTCTCTTTATTTGGTCTCCTCCGGTTCTTGGCAAGTAGCCTCAAAACATTTTCATAAAAAAGCCTTTTCTTTGGACATCAATTATCTATTTGTATGTGTCATCTCCTTAGAAAACTGGATGTATTATTACTAATGGTACAGATCCGTTACTATTAACCATAGAAGTTCATTTGCATATTCACCTGATTCAACAGTGATTGGTGTCTTGGTGACTCTGCAAGATCATGATTATATCATAACAAACTTTCCTTGCCAAATCATATCATAATTTCCATCCATATTAGAAAAAAAAAACGTAATGAGAAATAGAAGTGAAGTTGTCTTTCTCTCTCTCACAATGCAGTCACTACAACAGAAATGACTTTAGATAGCGTTTCCGTATGCCTTTTAATAGCGTTTGTAACCGTTGTCTATGCCACTGCTATTAAAACTCGTTAGCAAAGATAGAATTTAGGAAGTGCTATTAATAGGTGACTTTAGATAGCGTTTATACACGGAAACGCTATCTAAAGTCTGACTTTAGATAGCGTTTGTATTAACAAACGCTATCTATTCCCCTTTTTTTTATTTTACTTATTTCTTAACTTTTACCTACATTCCTGCATATTGAACTACATCACCAAAAAGACCACAATTGTTGCAGTCAATACAAATGTTCCCTTGCTTCCACTATACTTCTGAAGTAAATATGTATGCAAAAAGATGCATAAAATTAGGGAGAAAAAAATAAGGAGCCAAGTATATAAGGGAATCCGCAGACTTCATATATTTCAGCCACACTGATCATATACAGATTATAGAAGCAACTGATTCATAATATTATTCCCAGTTTCAACATCATCCAAAACCTCAAGTCAACAATGAAACTTCATTAAATTTGTTTCAGAAACTGCTAACTAACAATGCTTAATTACAAGACAGCAAGTGCTTGCATGAGACCGATCACAGACGGAATATGCCCAGAGAGTTTATTGCCTTGCAATGACCTACAAAAATCAAACAAATCCATCAAGAAATTCCCAGAGAAGGGAAGTGGAAGACCAAATATCCTTCTTATTAAAAATTGAAATAGGTTATAAAGGATCATGCAACACATACAAGGTTGCTACTTGCAAAAATCCAATATTGTATGGTATCTCTCCAGTTAGCTGGTTGTAGGATAAATCCCTGAAATCAAGGGAGGACATTAAAGAGGTTACAAATAATACAAGACAAGGTATAGAAAAGTCCGACATTCGGTTGGATTACATACAAGACCTGGAAGGCAGTACCGTTGCCTATGTTTTCAGGAATACTTCCAATCAAGCTATTGTTTTTCACATCACTTGCAACCACAAAAAAAAAACAGCAGGGGGCAATAATCAAATACCCTTAGGAAATGCACATTTTTGTGTCAAGAACTAATTCAACTTCAAAACTTAAGTTGTTAGATCAGGTGCTAAAGAGTTGATTTATCCAACACCAAGACCTTGCATAGAGTTTATCAATATAACAAAACTCGAAATTCTAAAAGCTGCATCAAAGAGACAATAAGATTTCTGGCACTATTGAAAAATGCACCACAGCTCTACAATACTGAAATGCAGCAGAGATACCTTCATGTGTAACATGCATTACTTTGTTGATGAAGAAGAATAACAGAAATAATAAGTAAGATTTGAACTTTTATCAAACTGAGGATATAGATAAAGAGAAACTACTGTTGATGTGGATCTCTAGTTAGAAATCTAAAGCATTATTCACATACCAATGAGTATTGCTGCAACTACTGTGATCAATTTGACATAATCAAATAAACTTTTCAACAATATAGCGACATCAATCTTCCTTGACTTCAGATAGTTGAGCAGTGGAGTATGTGGAGCATTTGAAGTCAGCGAAGTACTGCGACATAAAAATTAAATAAATTAAGTTACAATTGCTAAAACATTTGAACAGTCACAATTAAAAGCTAAGTAAACAACATACCGCCATTGGTATTTTAACTTGGTTCTGCAAGATAGTTTCCTTCATGAAACGCATGACATAGTACCCACAATCTGTACTGTTGGGTTGTATTGGGCACTATAAAAAATAAAATAGTAAATCAATATAGTTTTTTTTATCTAATTGCGCATTAAGTTTTTGCAAATATACCTCTATCCGAATCCATTTAATGTTGGTTGCCTTTAAACGCGGCACTTAGCTCCGATATTTGCGCGATAAACTTGCAAAGCACTAATCACAAAATCAAACAGACTTCATTAAGAAACATATTTTCAATCAGCACAAACACACGCATGCTTTTTTTTATTTTGAACCACAACAGCCACAACCCAGTATATGTCAATTCAACACAGTTATTCTAATGTCAAAAATCAAAAGCACATTAGGACCATGACAACTTGCAACATGTATCTACCATGGAAGCCATTCGACAGAATCATAGAAAATCAGAAATATAAAAGCATGCTTACTTATTGAACAGATTCTTTAATTCTGGGCGATTCCTAGGATCAACATTCAAGGAATCCAGATAGTAAATAATCTCTTCAACAATATTTATCGCAGACAAAGACCCAATGATTCCTACAAAAATGTTGAGATAACAAATCCTAAGCACCTCAACTTTTATATAATTCGTTATTGTGAATTAAGTCCTATAGGATAAGTGACTCACCCAACATTGCACGGCACTAAAAACAAGGGATGATATTCTAACGCTCTGTTGCGATATTCATTGCTTAATTTCTATTCAGACACATATAAGTAATATTAATACATGGTTAATGTCATATGTACGTATACATATAATTATAAGGACTAACGTGATATTAAACATACCAGGAATCATGCATCTCCTGTGCGTATTGCTATAAAATCTATCCACTCATCCCTTGATATGTGTGGATATTGTGATGGAGGTTCCTCTATGATACTCCCGTTAGCATCTCTTAGAAATTTTTTGTTCAATCTAGTTCTGAATGCCCTATGTAGGTTACCAACTTCCTGAAGTACAAATTTTTTCCGAGATTCATCAACATTAAAAGACATCTAAAAAACAATATAAACAACGTGTCAAAGTAAGTATGTTTACATAGTTTACAATATAATTCATAAATTTTAACAATTACCTGTACATCAGCCCATATGTTCTCTTTGAAAGCATCCAAAGCTTCATCCTTCCAATTAGAACAAATAATTGGGACCGTTTGCCGAACAACGGCCCCAATGTAACTCTTCAAAAATTTTCCATTAGCACGAATTGGTTGGTCCAAATAATTCCATTCAACCTAATAAAAATAATAAAGTAATTAAATCTAGATATCAAACAACATTATGAAATCCTTAGATTAGTAAGTAAATTACCTCAAATTTTTGTCCTTTACTCCTAGAGCGGATGACCGCCTTCATAACTGTTGGCCCACGTCTCGTCACTTTGGAAGCACTAGAATTACTTGAAGATGCCATTTACCTACAAAAATATTAGACACAAGTAAAACATCAATGGACATTAATATAATATTAATTGATGCAAAATATAAAACAACAATTGATAACAAAATCAACACTAGCATTACCGGAAGATGCTAACTATAATATAAAAGGATCAGAAAGTTCATTTAAACACAAACACTACATACATGTTTAAGTCAACCTTTTTCTTTTCTTCATTGGATGGAGATTTGTTTGTCCTTTATTAGTACGAAATGGTGGATTGACCAAAAGCCCCTCATCATGATCATCTCTCATATACATACCATCATCCCTAGTTGGATCAATCTCAAGTGATTGTAATGTCCCGACGAAAGGATCATCTTCAATATCAACATCTCCATGGTCTTGATCATCAATCTTAGTAATTATTTTGTTAGTCAAAAGAACAATGGACCTTTTCATATCAGCTGGATCAGTGACATAGAACACTTGTTGAGCTTGAGATGCTAATATAAAAGGCTCATCTTTATACCCCACCCTATTAAGATCCACCTGCATGAACCCTGACTCATCAATCTGAACACCGTTATTATTGTCAACCCACTTACAACCAAACACACCAACCTTAAACTTTGTGTAATCCAACTCCCATATGCGTTCAATGACGCCGAAGTATGACATATTTGCATATATCGGGTTTCTGTCTTTGGCACTTGAGATATGCATCGACTGAGCTACAAGAGTCACACCACTGTTTTGCATTGTACTCCGACCATCTTGTTCTTTTGTATAGAATGTGTACCCATTAATTTGATAACCGTAGTAAGAGAAGACATGCAAACTTGGACCTTTGGCTAACCATCTCAATCTATTTGAAACTGAAGTAGCATTTTCAGTCAACTCTGCAAAAATGTGATCTCTTAGCCACGTTATAAAACAACGATTGTGTTCTCTAGTTAGCCAATTTTGATTCTTATTTGGATACAAACTCTTAAGCATGTCCTTGTATTTTTCAACATATGGCTCAACCTCATCGGCATTGTGCAGAACATATAAGTGTGCTTGCTCCCATTCTGTCCTTGATATAGTCACTATTTCAGTTCCAGTAATTCCTTGCCCCATCATTCTCCATATGTGACGAGACTTTGGCAGCCCTATAGAATCAGCATTGGATAGGTATTCGGTACATAATTCAACAGCTTCTTCGACAATATACCGTTCAACAATACAACCTTCTGGTCGTGATCGGTTTTTCACATACCCTTTTAATATCTTCATATAACGCTCAATCGGGTACATCCATCTCATATAAGTTGCCCCACACAGTTGTGTATCTCTAACAAGGTGAATGGTTAGATGAACCATTATGTCAAAGAATGAAGGTGGAAAGTACATCTCAAGCTCGCATAAAGTCACAACAATTTCTCTTTGCAATGATGGCAACTTCCCAGGGTCAATCACTTTGCTGCAAATTGCCTTGAAGAAGAAACAGAGTTTAGTTAAGGCCCCCGCACTTTGTTAGGTAAAATAGACCATATACCAACGGGTATCAACTGCTCCAAGAGAACATGACAATCGTGGGACTTTAGACCTTTTAACTTGAGATCTTTCATCGATACGAGGTTCCTAATGTTTGAAGAGTACCCTTCCGGAACCTTAACTCGGTCAAGAAACTTACAAAAAACAGTTTTTTCTTTTCTAGATAGAGTGTAAGCAGTCGGAGGAAGATATGTACTTTTACCCTTCTTCGTCGGTCCCAATTCTCTTCTTATTCCCATACTAACCAAGTCCAACCTTGCATTGATGCCATCTTTAGTCTTCCCTGGCACATTGAGTAACGTACCAATGACACTATCACAGATATTTTTTTCAACGTGCATCACATCGAGGAAATGTCTTAATATAATGATTTCCAATATGGCAACTCAAAGAAAATCGACCTTTTCTTCCACCTTCTTGTGACAATATCTCTCGCAAAAGGTTTACCGAATTGGATATTCAAATCCTTTACCTTTTCAAAAAGTTGATCACCCGTCAACGGTGAAGGAGCTCTACCTTCTTCCGAGTTCCCATTGAACACCTTTCTCCACCACCGGTAATGATGACTTGGATGCAAAAATCTACGATGCCCAAGAAAGACATTCTTCTTACAATGTTCTAACCGCATCCAAGCCGTACCCTCTTCACATATAGGGCATGCACACTGACCCTTGATGCTATATCTTGACAGATTACCGTAGGCTGGAAAATCATTAATTGTGACAAACAACATAGCTCTCAAATTGAAACTTTCTTCCTTATACCCATCATACACCTCCACACCTGTCTCCCACAGTTGTTTCAAGTCTTCAATCAAAGGAGTCAAATAGACGTCTATATCATTTCCTGGTTGTTTGGGCCCAGAAATTAACATAGATAACATAATAAATTTGCGCTTCATGCATAGCCATGGGGATAGGTTATAAATCACCAAAATCACAAGCCATGTACTGTGAGAGCTACTTTGAACATCATGCGGGTTAAATCCGTCAGTAGCCAATGCAAGTCGTAGGTTTCTTGATTCTTGCCCAAAATCAGGATAATCATGATCAAATTTCTTCCATTGAGGAGATTCTGCCGGGTGCCGCAGCTTGCCATCTTTGATCCTTTCATCCTCATGCCATGTCAAGTGCTTTGAATCTTCTGAACTACGGTACATGCGCCTAAATCTGGGTATTATGGGAAAATAACACACAACCTTCTCTGGATCTGATTCTTTCTTCTTATATCGTGAGGCATTACATTTAGGACACATCTTTAACGATGCATATTCATTCCGAAATAAAATGCAATCGTTAGGACAAGCATGTATCCTCTCGTAACTCATGCCAATAGAGCGTAACATTTGTTTAGCCTCATATGTCCGACTAGGAAGCACATTATCCTCTGGCAACATGTCTTTCAATACTGTGATTAAGTCCGTAAAGCTCTTATCAGTCCATCTGTTGCCCGATTTCAAGTTATACAACTTTAACATCGCCGACAATCTTGTGAATTTAGTACAACCATCATACAATGGTTGCTCTGCATCACTTACCAACCTCTCAAACATTTGAGGACAATCCCGAAGATCCTCTTCAACAGCATTTGCAATGTCTTCAAAACGATCGCCCTCATAAGTATTTGTGTCGGTATCGTATGATGAATATCTCACAGGATTCTTCATTTCACTAGACTTAGCTCTTGTCTCACCATGTTTTGTCCAACATGTATAACTTTGATCGATTCCATTACACACTAAATGTTCTTCCAAATCGGCTGCACTAACTCGCCTTGCATAACAACAATCTAAACAAGGACATATGATTGTACTAGGGTTTTCCGCATGCCGAACTGCAAACCTAATGAACTCTTTCACCCCATCCTCATACTCCTTCGTTAAACGATTGGCAGACATCCATTTTCGATCCATGCTTTCCCGATCTACAAAAATATTTATTAAACGTATTTACTTTGAGTTTAGAGTGGTTGATGTCTACATGCAATGTATACAGATTAAAGGAATGAAAGGAATGAAAACTGTTACCGGTTTTCCGCATGGTAAATTGAGTGTAGACAGGGGCTGTGTATTAGTGGGGAAGCATCAAAAGGGAAAGATGGGAGAGAGGGGGGTTATTCAGTTGGGTAAAGGAAAGGATCAGTGTAGCAGTTTCAGGTCCCTTGAAGAACCTGTTGTATCTTTTCTGTTCAAGGAGAGGATGAGGAGCATTGAAAGAAAGTTAATAAAACTGTACTTATCTTCAGTTTTCTATCATATCATTATAGAGTACAGCATTCCATTAACTATTGCATAATATAGAATACTAAGTGTGTTTAAAAAATTATTCAGATTTGTTAGATTCCCATGACACCGTCCTAGTACCATGAGTAGAGTGGCAGATACCATGAACCCAGCATTGATGATGAAAAACAGTGTGGCGGGATAAGAATTCTAAAGGTATATTAGTATCTAAACATAAAGGTATATATTTTACACAAATATCAATCCATAACATACAAATTACAAAGGCAGACTTTTTTTGGGCAGAACTTATTTCAACTGACAGGAGATGAACAAGTCAATATGCAAAAGAACGAAGTTTTCAGAGTCAGGCATTACACATTCCCAAATCCCAAATTCGCAATATTATATCTTTATTTTATAATTTTTTTTAACAACAGTGTTGGCATTCCCATCTGTAATTCTATTTTGTTAGAGGAATTCAGAGTAGCAGTGAATCAAGATCGATTGATTCTTCTGCTTGAATAACCAGTTCTTATCAACTTCACGTCTCTCTTAAAAACCGCATACATATACATATTGAAACAAACACTACTATGAGGTTAGATCATTTTTATCCACTTAGTACACATCCAAATTAAAAGAGAAAATCAAAACATGGCAAGCGGATAAAAAAGAATATGTTCTTATAACAAATCATGGATTATAGAGCATAAATCTCTTACCTGAAATTTTCAAAATTTTTTGCTGAAAAACAGAATCGAGAACAGATTCAATTTCCACAGATATAATAGGGGTCAGAGTTGGGTCCGTCAGTGCCACAAACTCAAGAACAGATGCAGCTTTTTCTTGTACACTGGGGGAAGAGGACTTTAGAATCTCAACAAGGTGTGCAATGAAAACAGAACCCAGTATATCATTCCTGAAAGATTTACAAAATACAAAGAAAGTTGATGTTAACTACAACTTGCAGAGCACTTATGACCTGTTCCTCAATCCAATAATATTAAGATCAATCATGCAAAAATAATATCCATCATACACTGTAAAAAATAAAAAATAAAAAAGAAAAAAAAAGGGCTTTAAAAAAAAGGATAAAAGTGATAACCTATTTATTTATTTTTATTCGTGTTAGGCATATTATCATGTCACTTCAGCTTTATTAAGGACAAGGACGGCTTTAACAATTAACATAAAAACATTCAACCATTCTTTTTTCTTATATGTATAGATACGCTGTCATGGGAAAAAAATATCTGATATCAATAAACACCACTCTTAACAAAACGGGGCAATTAATCAAAAGCTTAATAAGAAAAATGTGCAGCAAAACCAATTTTGAAACAGCATTTAAATAGCACAGAAAAAGTAAACATCTCTTAACCCATTATATGCATATTTAGTTCAAATCCAAAGTCTTATCATATTTTACTAACTTGCAATAATATCCAAATTATTAAGTATTCAACATGTTTATACCGGAAAAAAAATGTTTGACCCAAACATTAAGATTTTGTGAATTATTTTCAAGAGAACATTACATTAGACAAAACAACAACTCAAACCTGGTGGAAACAACACAAAAATCTATGCCTTAGATTGTGGTTTGGAAGAGCAAAAATAGTTACTGAAAGTGCATAACACATGAGAGCTAATTTGCTTTTAACATTTTATCAAACATCTAACCAACAAGACAGCAAACAGTAAAACAAAGGAATGGGTGAATATCATGGAAGCCAACAATCCACCATTTCTAAAACATAATTTTCCTTTCATCAGAAACAGAAAACATGCAGAAGAATAAAGATATCAAGAAAAACTCATAACATAGTTAATCAACCAAATGTATAGATTTCTAAATTTCAGTTTAACAACGGCAACAAAGTGAACAAGAATTACCAAATGAGGAACCTCTCAATTAATGTAGAATAATAATTGCTTCAATCTCAATTTTTTACTCATCAAAATACATGAAACTCTCATAAAGATACAAAGATCCCACACAAATTTGTCTATAAAACCCTCAAGTAAAACCAAAAAATTCGGATTCCCCACGACAATAACTTTGTAATGGTTGTTGCTGTTATGAATTCTTATGTAGGATTCAACTAACCCAACCCCCTATCCACCAGTCATTTCCCTGATAGTTATATCAGTTAATCAATTATCCAAAGTCCATTTTACTCTTTGTTCTTTGCACTGATTAGCTTGGTCGAAATAGGGGAGAGGGACATAGAGAGCATACCTTGGTCGTAGGTGGTGTGGTGATGAGTGGCGGAGCAATGGGGGCGTGAGAGGGACTCTGAGTCGTGAGAGCAACAGTGAGAGGGAGAAGGCGTGAGAGGGGACGAGCTCTGCGGAGATGGCAACCCTAGACTTGAACTGATGAGGTCAGTGGTACGCAGAAACTGGGAATTGAAGGATGAAAGGATACGCGCGCGCGGGTATATCACCTAAGATGGCGTGGAAACGCTATCTTAGGTATCACCTAAGATAGCGCTATCTTTTCCTGCAGTGGCACTTTTAATAGCGGTTCCACACGGAAACGCTGTCTTAGGTGATACCTAAGATAGTGTTTTCTAAAGGAAACGCTATTAAAAGTCCCCCCATCACTTTTAATAGCATTTCCACACGGAAATGCTATAAAAGGTGCGTTATTAAAAGTCTAATCTGTTGTAGTGAGTGAAAGAAAGTTGACAAAAAGAAAAAGGGTAATATTGCATAAATTCATGAGTAACCCTTCAGTCCAAAAAGGTTTGATTTTTAATTGAATCAAATAGGAAACCTAGAGTTAAAAATCAATTTGCAAAACCTGTTAATAAATCAAAATAAAAAGTGATCAAATAATGCTACCACATTGCTTAACAAAACAAAATATAAAAAAAAAAATCCAGCATGTTAAAACCACCAAATCATCAAAATCAATTAGTAGCAATTCCTAAAATAAAAGGAAATACTTTTTAGGCTTTCTTCCACTAGGTTGTCAAACCTATGTTCACCTTGTAATCAAACTTGTTGAACATAGCTCAGAAATCAAGCATAACGGTAGATAAAAAAAAAATAATAAATAAAATAAACAAATAAAATAAATATAGTAAAAAGATAGAAAATATATCAATAAAATAACAATGTTGATTATAAGAAAAAGCCTAAGACGTGTCAAACGAAGTACTGTCTTTAAGGATTATTCCGCCCACAAATAATAATAACAAAATATAAAACTCCTCCCATAATATAACAGGCTCTTCTGGCACAACACCAGGACCAGAACAACAAGATCATATATCACTCAATATTTGGAACCACTCAGAATTCTTCTATCTTGTGCCACACACTGTATTGTCGTACCGATCACTTTTCTTTCAAATTGTATTTATCTTTTGAGCAAATGAATGTGGCATTGAATGAAATTAAAATTGTTTAATGCCATTAGAGCAAAGTAAACGTTGAAACAAAAGTGCATATCTCCAGCTGCACAAAACATATAAATCACACGTGCATAATAGAGTGAATTTGCCAATTAATTACATTAACTTATAGAAACCAATAATTTAATACAAATGATTTGATTCTAAACAAATTAAAATGCTTGTATGGAATCAATTGTATTTAAACCATTTAAATTTGAAACCTTTGAATTTGAAACCAGGCAATTTAATGTCTTTAAAATGCTATTAAGAAAAATGAATAAAATTAATTATTTATTATCAGATTTAAAAAATAAATTTTTGAAATATCATTAAATATACAACACATTGTCGATCAATGCATGGTATTTCTCCATCATTACCTTTGAATTCTCCTACTAATGTATATATATATATATATTATATATAATATATATATATATATATATATATCACTTTCATAAACCACAACATACCTTCCTCTTTTTCTTTGTAAATCAAATGGTTACAATGGAACCAAATTCATTGAAGTGATGGCACGTTGTGGTGTTTTTGTTGTTATTGTCATTACATTGTGGAAGTGTAAGGGAGGAATTATTGAACAAAGGGTTTGTGTCTGCTGTTGTCCATCATTCCCAATGTGTTGTCCTTCTCTGAACCTCAATGACATCATAACATTCCTCTCACATGAAGAGCAAAATCAAACTTAATCACTTCAATTCTCAATTACTGGTTCACTAGGAAACTGCTTTCTACACATCTAACTCTCATAGTCATTACCAAGATAAAAACTTACTTTACTACAACATGTATCAACTTCCTACCCAAGGTATACAATTGTAGCCTCAGTCCCTTTGAGCGTAGTCTATTCTTCTATATTATATCAAAACCACATTTCAAGTCTCCAATCAAAACATCGTAATATTTCTTAAGGTAAACTGAAATAAAAAAGGAACCTCATTGGGTAGGATTATCTAACTCATCAACTTTGAACTTTTTCTGAAACTTAATTTCCACAAGAGCTTATCCCTCTCACTCAAATCCACTTAAGTGAAATTACAATTCACATTCCGTTCACAACACACAAATCATTTCCTATTCAAGATATTCCACTGTAATCTTAGTTTCCTTTAAACATATTCTGCCACTCCAAATATCATAATCATACATTTCAATCTTAAAGAACATGATTACACTCATTCATGCAACTATAACAAAAAAGGAAACATCTTAGTTTGAATTATCCAAAATCATAAATCTTGAACTTTTCTAACAACTTAGTTTTATTCAAGAATTCCTCTTTACTACTCCTGTTCAGCTTAGGAAGAGCTACTAAAGACACTTTCCTGTCTTGTAAATCGTCAAACTCACACAATCAATATTAACCATGGATATTGATCATTACTCTAGATTCCTTTAACAATATTCTACCTCGATCCACATTTGATTTATACTACTTACCTCACTTGTTGTTACTGATCTTAAGGATTCACATCTTACTAACCACAATTATACTTCAACAAAGCTATCGTCAATTCTTGTCCATCCGGCTAAAGAGATAATCATAGTTAAATACTACACTTACTCCCAAACCAACTTCGTAAAGATCATATTATTTTTCTTGCTCACTCACTCGAGTTAAGGGTGATCCGTTGGGTTTAGCCTCAACTTGGTCCTTGACACTTAGAGCAGACTTTACCGATAAATGTTGGTAAACTCCGGGACTTCATTTGAAACGATGTTGGAAAATACTCCATGAAACCTGTTCAGTCCTCTAATACCTACTTCGTTTTGCTTCTCCACTCCATAGTTGTTTTTAACATGTAAAAATGGTGTCGACTTCGTCAGTTGGTCCACGATCACTCGAACTTAAACAAGACTCTTATAGGTCTTCAGTAAACTTGTAATGAAAATTCATGGCGACATCGACATCTTAACAAGGGAGGTCTATATTGTCAATTTATCTCTTTTTCATTGTACCTGACTAACTCTGACATGCTGATGTGAATCAGATACCCATCCTCATGACTCTTGAGATAGGTCACATGTCAATGATGTTTGGAAGAATACGTAGGGTAAAGTTGATCAGGGATGACAAATCCTTTCGAACTACAATAAGACATGGTCTTGGAGATCACGGAAAGAAATTTTCAAGAAAATAAATTTCTTGATTTCACTTTCACAAAAGCATTGAGAAGAATTTCATCAATTTGAGAGATACAGGGACATCTAGTATGGAAAAATATTCTATCATTAGGTTCGTGGGTGGAAAAATGCATGATCAATACACATTTACAAACATGAATCTAATAAAGTTCATTTTTCCACAAGAACTTCCAGCAGATTAGGAGATCAAAGGATGGATAGTTCCTAATCTTAAGAGGATTCATTCTTAGCACAAAAAATTTACAAAATGATGATTTTAAAAAGAAAACAGTCTGACCAAAAAAATCAGACTGGATTACATCTACCAAAAGTAAATGTGATTAGACTAAGTTTCATCAAGAAACTTCTATTGCCACGAAGTCATCTGTGTTACAACTCAAGAAATAGTCATAACAAATTCTTTCAACGAAATATGAAAATATCCATGCTAATGAATATTACCAAATCAATTCACTCGAATGTCTAATACGCTGAGGGTTATTCAGAAATGTGAATACAAATTCTCACATACAAGAAAATCCATTTGGGTAAATTAAAATTACCAACTAGCATGACTAATTGCTAAATCATGATAGACCTTAAATCAAAATTAGAAAATTAGTTTACATGTATAAATTGACCACATTGATTGTCTAATACAACCATCGGAATTTGAGGATCAATTGAGATTTACAAGTTCATATAGGAATGAACATTACATATAAGAATTTCCTTAATCATGAGACACTCACCTAAGGTAAAAAATTCCATTCGATTCGCCTTAGTTCCAACAAGCACACAGGTCTTTCCAGACACGCTTTGGCTGGTCACCATGAATCGAGCACGATCACAGATAACTTAATCAATCTATCAGACATACGAAGAATTCATCTTTCCTCCTAAGCTGAGTTGATGGCGCAAAATCTTAGATAGGTCATCACTCCAATCTGGTCATCTTTGAGTAGGCAACAACAACTTGCGAGTGGTCTATCAAATCAACTACGCACGGCAAAGAGTACTCGTTCACAATCGTCACTTTGTTAAGCTGTCAGAAATCCACGCAGAGTCTCAAGCCTTCGTACCACATTGGTACTTCCTACGATAAACACTCGGCCTAACAAACTGCTTAGACCACAGATCTTTCAGTTAAATCGAGTCATCTAACTCGATTAACTTTGTAGGCGACATTCTACACGAAACAATAGAGAATTAGACCGAATCTAGAAACTAGATTGATCGGAAGTCAATATCCTTCTCTAAAAACAAACCTAGAACATTTCCAGGGGACATTCCCAAAAAAACCTTTCGCAAACGTTAATCCTGGAACATTCTCAGTGAACATTCCTAGAAAATCTACCTTAGCAGGCATATTATTCAAATGTCTGACCCAGTCCAAAAAGGATAACCGAATATGTCACGCATGGACCAAAACGCCATTACTATTTATTAATCATGAGTTCTTACAAGATCTCAACTCAATTAGAACCCATCAAAACACACATACTTGTGTGTCAACACACATTGTTTCGACAAGGAAACAATTCAAACAATGACCAATCAGAGATCACACAACAAAAACATAACAGACCTATTTCCCAAGGTTCCCGAAAGACTCGACCAGCTATGATACCACTAATGTAACACCCTCCCCCCCCCCCCCCCCCTCCCTTTTGTATTACATGTCTAACTCAATTTCATAATAACATATTAAAATAAAATACTAATTGCTGGTTGTTTTCGGGAAAAAAAATTATATAAGTACTTAAGTGTCAGAAAAATGTGTATAAATTTTTTTCCCTGTAGTTGCGGTAAAACTTAAATGTATTTAAAAATAATAACACAACATTTTAGAAATATACTTGAATACATATCTATAACTTTTCCAAAATTTTCGACAGAGTCTCCTCTGTAATTTCAACATCCCAAACAAAAACACCTGCTAATATATTTATATTTTCATCCAAAAGAAAGGCTCTCCAAGCCATAAACATTCTATCCAAAATAAAGGCTCTCCGAGCCATAAACATACATACTATCATTAATCAATGTCTTAAAAAAAAAACCTAAGCTGGTCGTACTATGAGACTCTTACTGGAAAAGACCTCCATGGTCATTCCAGTTACTCAACCTTCTTTACAAGTCGAGACCAATCCCTCCAAATTGGGTCAAAGAACACCTCGACATCACCTGCAGTCACGTACCAAAGTACAACTCAAGACCACACAGATATATTGTAAAGGTGAGTTACCAATATATGAGTTTTAGTATAGCAATCATATACTTAATATAAGCAGTATAACAATGACAAATGTATACTATAACAATTATAAATATCTCAACAGAAATTAAAGAAAAAGAAAGTCTTTCACAAATTTTGTCTTAACACTTCAATATCCACTTTCTAACACAATCTCCGGAGATCCTAACTTCCCTTCCTCGAGTATGATAGGTCGTGATAATTCCTATAACACAATTGTTAAGTGTTGGGTTGCCTCTCCACTGGGTCCTTTCCCCAATTGTTCTAGCATTTCGCATATCACCTATATAATATTTGATAGTCCCCTATTGAGTACATTTGTGCAAGGTAGTCGATTTCCACGACAAGAGGTTCCAAAGCCCCAAGAATTTCGTGATGTTCGAGCCCGAATGTCCCTAAAGACCCAAAAGCCCAAGAATATGTCTTTGGTCCATAACTATCAAATTTATCAGTCCACCCTATGTGAAAACTGTAACTCGATAACAATAGCACGTCTGCCAGATCATCTTTTCAGATATTGATTAAACTTTCAATATAAATTGAGTTTTAAACTCTCGCTAAATATTTTTCAAAATCTTTTATCACCAGACACTAGTCCGACGTCTCGGAACTCTAGGTCCTTAACAGGAGGAAGGCTAGTCCAGCTTCACCGTAATCAGAATCCAGTCTAAAACCTCAGCACATAAATCTAGTCCTTTTCTATTTCCTTTCCACTTTCCGAAGAAAGTCAAAATTCATGTTTTCACTTTTCTGTATTCGTAGATTTTTGATAAAATAAGATTTCTCCTTTATAAGCCATGACTAACGTCACGCTTCAACCAGTCTCACAGATGTTCAACAACACAGATAACCAGACAGTTTCAAATCAGCATCACATGACATGTGTATATATATATATATATATATATATATTCGCAGTCAATCAACATATTATAAATCACCACAAACAGTCTATAACATTAAATATATAACAGCTAGGAACTCTTCAGGCTTACTCCCTTTACCTTTGTAGACCAGAATAAGATCCTTTACTTGACGCATTCAACAGTTCGTTTCCTTTTCAATGATGCCCCGAGTTCTGTTAACACCTTTAAACTGGTGCAGTTAACTCCTATCAACTCCCAATAACATAAAACACGCTTCCCAATGCAAGACATCACCTAACGCACACTCTAATTGGATTTGAATGCTTAATTTCACAAAACAGAGCCAATTTTCAAAGAAAACATATTTGGGACATAAGGTTCATAACACAATTTGTGGAAACTTTGTTTTGATTAAAGGATCATGAAACTGAACCTAGAAATCATCAATTAGGAGTCCTAATTGCACTAAATCATAGTAAATTTCACAAAAACCTGACCAATTTCCAATAAGTCAGATTGGGGATTTAGGGTCCATAAATCAATTTGGGGAAAACTTAATATAACTAAAGAATGATAAAATTGGTTTAGGAAAATACTGATTCATTGTCCCAATTTCATAAAACAAGGTTTAATTTCAAGATTAAAATCTGAAATCAAAGGGTTAGGGTTAGGGTTAGGGTTTAAAAATTAAACTTGGGGGTTTTCAACTAGATGAGGTTATGGTGAAGAACTCATCCAAGATGAAAAAAGGAGAGGGACATGGTGACGGCTAAACTGGTCGGCACGGTGGCAGGCGGCTAGGTGGCGGTGGCTGTGATGTTTATTGACTGAAATGATGACCCAGAACGAGCTCACCGGATCCACACTCGGGTTTGTCTTCTTCCTCCATGGCACGGCGACTGGACTGAGTCCGAACGGCAGCTATGGCGGCGCATCGCGACAGCGACGCGGAAGAGATGCTGATGCACGATGAGAACGGAAGGAGCGAAACGGAGCAGAACACGCATCGTCTCCTCTACCAGGCGTGACCGGACGACGAGCGGCAACCCTGCGGTGGCTGTTGGGAGGTGGTTGAGGTGTGGGGAAAAGGAGGAACAAGATGAAGTTGAAGGGAGGAAGAAGAAAGTAGCAGGGAAAGAAAGAAAGAAAGAAAGAAAGAAAGAAAGAAAGAAAGAAAAGAGTGAGGGGGTGGAATCGACGCTGATAAGAGAGGGAGGAGAGAGAAAATCTTATTTTTAATCTAAAATTAAAGGATGACAAATATGTACTTTCAAATTTTGAAATAAAGTAGGGATTGATAGTTGAATTGATCAACTAAGAAAATCCACAGTCCAACATTTAATCTCCGATTAATGTCAAACCAATTTATTTTCAAATCTAAAATTAAATAGAGTAGAATATGAAAATAATTTTTCCTTCAATTATATCCTTTAAAATATTTTTCTAAATAAAAACTAATAGTAACAATAACATAATATTATTGTCTAGTAAGCGTGCATGCACTGAAATAATGCAGTGCTAACGCACTTTAATAAAATCATTTTAAATGAGTAATTAAAATTACTCAAACCAAACCACATAAAATAATTATCCAGATAATTAACCAATCCAAATTAAATAATATAAACATATATATTTACTGTTATTGAAGAACAGTAAAAATCAGGGTGTTACAATTTCTCAATTGAGTCAATTCAATGATCATATCTCTATATGCATCATCTATATATGTGAATTAATAAATGAAATCTATTAATCTTTATCCAATAGAGACTATCACGTATATATTGATCTTTCTGGATTACTAATGTCCTATTCTTAATAATCCCACGATCAAGAATATATACTCCAAATTATATTATTAAATCCTTGCCTCTCATTAACATGATCTCCATCATGATAACAAGTATCTAAACTTAATCAAGGACTTTGTCATATCAATTAATAACCAATTAATGAATATGACAAATAAAACCAATACTTAGTAGAATGCCAAGTTATTTTATCAAAATAAAATCATTACAATGCATTCTAAAGTTTACATAATAAATTGGATCTAGGGCATACCAATTATTCTCCAACAAGTATATGATTGATTTAACGTCCAAAGAGACGTAACGTGAATACAGTGAAATTTAGCTTCGATGTTTGACATGAAAATATTACATTTTTACCACCAAGAACATGATTCCAGTGACGTCATTGCTAAACCAAACACAGCTTTAAAGATTAATATTTTTTCAATTTACTTTTTCGAAAATTTTTTATTTAATAGATAAATATTTTACAAAAATCTTTATACTATGAGGTGAAATAAAATATAATTGAGTGAATCACGAGTATGGTCCCTAAAATTATAGGACGGTGACAAGTTGGCCTCAAATTAAGAAAAGTTCAATAAGTTAGTTCAATTTGGTGATGTTTTTCAATTTGAAGACCATGTTGTAACGAATGTTTGTTCAGTTTGGGAGACGTTTTTGCTTATTTCTTAAAGTGAGGGACTAACTTGTCATTATCCTATAATTTCATAGACCAAAATGGTGACTTGTTCAATTTTTTTAATTCCTTTATAAGTTTATGCATCACATGCAATATTATTATTTTGTTAATTTTTTTTATTTATTTCAAAAAACACAAGTCTCCTGGTTGTCAAGGCCGCTCATTGTGAGCAAGAAATAATAATAAAAGAAAAACAAGATAATCGATATTATCATATAAAATTTTTCTTATGTCACGTAGAAACAAATTACAATTATCTCATCATTGCAAATGTAAATGCAATATCACATATCATGCTCGCTGTCCACTGATAAAGCAAAAACGTAGAGCATGTGATAAAATTAAAAAAAAAAAAAAACAGCAATGACACATAAAATAATTGTCATTACATCCATATAAACCTGCGCAAGAAAAAAAAAATGCATCTCTGTACAAATTAATTCATTGCACTGTAACATTTTGTGAGCCACTTTTTCTAGAAAAGAAACGTACATATATTGGATAGCTATTATCCAATAATAACACATTCAAATGGCCGAGAATAAATCACTGATTACAGCAACATATTTTATCATATAAAATTTTCTAACGACACAAAGATGTTAATTACATGTATATCAATATTATCATTGGGATTAACAATCCAATGTGTAAAGGAATGTTTTTCTCTCAGTGTTTTATTCATCAAGCTGAAGGAAAAATATATACATGAATGGGCAGCAACTCCTAATAATGTTACAACAACTATCAAGGGATACAAATCAAATGTGATAGCCACAAAATCTATTATAATAACTCCTAATAATGTTACAACAACTATCAAGGGTTACAAATCAAATGTGATAGCCACAAATCAAGGGATCTAATAAAGGCTATTAAAGCTAATAATGGCTAATACCCCCCTCAATGTGGTGCATGCAAGTTTCGAATGCCCAACTTGTCAAGGAGGAACTAAAACTGTGGTTTTCCTAATGCCTTTGTGAATCTCATCCCGGGCAAAGTGGCAATCTACTTCAATATGTTTGGTGCGTTCATGAAACACAGGATTTTTGGCAATATGTAACGTTGTCTGGCTATCACAGTGAAGAGTCGTGGGTTTGTTGTGAGAAATACCTAGGTCGGAGAGAATCCCCTTTAACCATTTTAACTCACATGCAGCAGTTGCCATGGACCTGTACTCAGCTTCAGCAGAGGAACGAGATACAGTGTGTTGCTTCTTTGTTTTCCAGGATATAGGGGAGCCACCAAGGAGGACTAACCAGCCAGTAACAAAATGTCTGGTTAAAGGACAACTGGCCTAGTCGGAGTCGCACCAACCATGAAGCTGGAGGTCACACGTACTATCCAGAAGAATTCCTTGTCCTGGATTTCCTTTCAGAAATCGGACTACTCGAAGTGCAGCTTCCCAATGTAGCGGTTGTGGGATGTTGCATAAATTGAGACAGCGTGTGGACACTGTATGATAATTCAGGTTGAGTGAAACACAAGTAAATCAGACGCCCAACCAAGCGCCTATACTGCTCGGGATTAGGGAATAGCTGATCCGAAGCCAGTGCCAAGCGGTGGTTTTGCTCTAATGGAGTGGCAACAGGTTTAGCACCAAGGAGACCAGCTTCAGATATAATATCAAGGGCATATTTACTCTGACAAAGAGAGATCCCTGTAGGATTTCTGGCAACTTCAATGCCCAAAAAATACTTCAATACGCCAAGGTCTTTCATATGGAAACATGTGCTCAAGTAGAGTTTAAAGCGCTGGATGGCAGAAGAAGTGTTTCCAGCAATAATCAAGTCATCAACGTATACTAGGACCACAAGGTGAGTGTCTTGTTTTTGCAAAGTGAACAAAGAATAGTCAAGAGATGATTGTTGGAACCCATAAGCTTTGAGGGCAGTAGAGAGCTTGGCAAACCAGCAACGTGGGGCTTGCTTTAGCCCATAAAGTGATTTGCGAAGCTTACACACCATATCTAGTTGCGGTGCGGCAAAGCCAGGAGGCATTTTTATAAACACTTCTTCGTGAAGATCACCATGCAAAAACGCATTGTGCACATCCATTTGATAAAGTTCCCAAGCTTTTGCTGCTGCCACAGCTAGGACAGTGCGTACTATGACCATTTTGGCAACTGGTGCGAATGTTTCGGTGTAATTGATCCCTTCCACTTGATGATTTCCAAGCACAACCAATCTGGCTTTAAAACGTTCAATCGTTCCATCAGAGTGATATTTAATGCGATAGACCCATTTGCATCCTAGAGCTTTCTTGCCAGGTGGTAAGCGCTGCATGGTCCAGGTGCTGTTACGTTCAAGGGTTTCAATCTCGGCTTGCATGGCTTCTCTCCACAGAACGTCTTTCACTGCTTCATGGAAGTATAGTGGTTCCTTTTCTGCAGTAATTGCTGCAAGAAATTGTCTATGTGGCAGAGAAAATTTTTCACAGTTTACATAATGTGTTATAGGATAGGGTGTACCTGAAGAATGTGATGGAGTTAGTGAACGAGTGGGAGGACTCAACTTTTGAATAGTGTTCGTGACGTAACCTTCCAAACTGGTATATGGACGTTTAATACGACAACCTCGTCCCAGTGGCCCAGAATCATCGGAAGGATTTGTCATGACACCGGTGTCTTCTACATCAGCTTCGATAGTATGGGGCATTTCTGGCGGGTTCAGTATGACAGTAGTGTCTTCTACATTCACCTCAACAGTATGGGTGCCCCCTATCGTTAAGACTTGCTTCTGTTATTGATTCTAATGTGTCTAGACAAGAATCATCCACTTCACCCGCTGCTTCGTTATGATTCGCTGAGTTTGATGTAGATTCACTGTGTTGGAAGGGAAATTGTGTTTCAAAGAAGACTACATCTCTTGACACACAAAAAATCATGGGTATCAAGGTCATAAACTCGCCATCCTTTTTGCCCATAAGGATACCCAACAAAAACACACCGACGACTACGACTTGCAAACTTATCTCCTTTAGTGCCTTGGTTGCGAGCATAGCACAAAGAGCTGAATATGCGTAGATGAGTGTAGGAGGGTGGCTGGCCATGCAGGACTTCATATGGATTTTTGCCATTCAAAGTTGGGGTTGGAGTGCGATTAATCAAGTACCCTGCCGTCAAGATGCACTCGCCCCATAAATTAAGGGGAAAACTTCCTTGGAACCGCAAAGCTCTTGCAACATTGAGGATGTGACGGTGTTTTCTTTCGACCCTTCCATTTTGCTGCGGTGTCCCTACACAAGATGTTTGAAAAACAATTCCATGTTCCAGAAAGTAATTTTTCATGCAAACAAATTCTGTTCCATTATCACTTCTAATAGCTTTAACCCTTTTATTATATTGTCTTTCCACCATCGCAAAGAAATTTACCAAAATCCGTGACACTTCTTTCTTATCAATTAACAAATAAATCCACACTGCACGCGAGCAATCATCCACAACAGTAAGAAAATATGAAGCGCCGCAAGAAGGTGGAGTTCTGTAAGCTCCCCATAAATCACAATGTATCAAATCAAATATATTAGAAGCATGATAATTACTCAATGGAAATGTTTCTCTAGTTTGCTTAGCTCTTTGACAAGTGTCACAAGCTTTATTTAGTAAATTACTATCTTTCCCACCGCTGTCTTTAGAAATCAACTGAGTAGTCTTCCAAGATGGATGTCCCAAGCATTTATGCCACAGTTCTAGTTGGTTCATCCCTTCAGATCTGCAAGCCTTCATTCTTGGAATTTCCCGAAAGAAGTAGAGTCCATCCCTCCGTTCACCCGCTCCAATCAGCATCTTCGAAGTTTGGTCCTGTATAACACACATGTTATTAGTAAACTGAACAATACAACGGGATTCATCTATCATTTGTGATATAGAGATTAAGTTGCAATTTAATTGAGGAACATAAAGCACGTTCTCGAGTTTTAAACCCCCAGCAAGCCTTATTGTCCCTTCCTTAGTGGCCATTACAGATTTTCCATTAGGAAGTCCAACAGGACATCCAGGCACTTCACGTACATCAGCAAAGTATTGAAGGCTTCCTGACATATGGTTGGATGCCCTGCTATCTAGAATCCATATATTGGGTTTAATCTTACCAGTCATGCACTCATTTGGAGTGACCTTAGATGTATCATTTGCAACAAAGTTTCCCATTGCTCATTGCTTAACCCTGCCATGACAGAGCTCTTTCCTTCGCTACCAGCACTGTGTTCCAAGTTCTGGACAGCATGGGCACGTATTGAACTGGCATGTCCAGCATTGGCTCCAGCGAGATTCTTACCCTTTCCTCTTCCTCCTACTTTGCCATCACTTCTTGCACGTTCACCCCACCATTCTGGGTATCCAATCAGCAAGAAACAACTTGTTTCATCATGACCAGCTTTGTTGCAGTTCGTACAGATCAATGATTTGTTCTTGGTCTCACGCACTTTCATTTTTGCACCTGTTTGGACAGCCAAGGCCATGATCTCTGGTCTTTCTTCCTTAGCCCGCGTGATGTTCTGCACCCTTTCCTCTTGTACCAAAATGGAGTACATCTTGTTCAAAGATGGCATAGGATCTGTGGCTAACAAGTTGGATCGAACTGTTCCATAGAGCACGTCATCCAGTCCCATCAAAAACTGATGTCCTCGTTCTTCCTCTTTCCGTTTTTCCAGTTTCGCTGCTATGTCACACTTGCACCCTCCACAAGTGCAAATCGGCACTTGTTCATAATTGGCCAGGTCATCCCACAAGGCCTTCAGCTTTCCATAATAAACCACCATAGTCAATCCACCTTGCTTGCACTGTGCCAAATCTGATTTCAGCTGCTGAATGCGTGGGCCATTCACAACCGAAAACCTTTCTTTGATGTCGTCCCAAAGCTCCTTGGCAGTTTCCAAGTAAGACAAGGTTGATCATAAGGTAGGCTCTACTGTGTTCAAGATCCATGACACCAACATGGATTGAACGGTCCACCAATCCTCCATCTCAGAGGGTTCTTTCGCAGGTTCTTTTATGGTTCCATCAATGAAACCCCATTTTCTCCTTGCTCTCAAGGATGTCCGCATGGATCTTGCCCATTCTTCATAATTCTCACCCCACAGCTGCACCTGTGTAATCACGTTTTCGGGGTTATCGCTGGAGTTCAGATCGTATGGTGATGGGTGTTTCTTCCCAGCATGTGATTTTGGTTGCTCAGTTTTTGGTTGCTCGAAATTTAATTTTCTGCCATAGTACTCGTCAGGTATAAGAATTCTAACCTGATGCTCTTGATACTATGTAAAGGAATGTTTTTCTGTGTTTTATTCATCAAGCTGAAGGAAAAATATATACATGAATGGGCAGCAACTCCTAATAACTCCTAATAATGTTACAACAACTATCAAGGGATGCAAGGGATGCAAATCAAATGTGATAGCCACAAAATCTACTATAATAACTCATAATAATGTTACAACAACTATCAAGGGTTACAAATCAAATGTGATAGCCACAAATCAAAGATACTAATAAAGGCTATTAAAGCTAATAATGGCTAATACAATGCCATAGAAAAATAAGACGCTAAGAGCATGACATGACAAATTTATCCAATAAAGCACATACTCATAAAAGTATTATATTCTCCCAGCACGAAAGTTTTTCAACAAAAACAACGTGCAAGCACTTTGATCTTAATATAATAGCCAACAAATTCATGTAGCATATATATCCACATTACAGCCAACATGTTTTAATATATATTAATAACGCAAGTCAAAACATATGATCCATATATCTCTATATATAAACATGGTACTGTAACATCTATTTGAACTCATCACTTTAATATATATATATATATATATATATATATATATATAATCTGGATGTTTATCACCAATTATAAATGGCAAAACAGGAGTCAAAATAATCACATCAATACTACATATTTGATAAATAAACATACAGCCAACATAAACAAGCATATACATATTTGATAAATAAACATACAGCCAACATAAACAAGCATATATAGGCATATACGTAATTATCCAACCAGTAAAAGTGATAAGTCATTGTCGCTTCAATCAAACTTTTGCAACCATTGCAGTAAAAAAAAAAAATTACAAGAAAATGAAGCATTTACGTATCATTTTTTTTATAAAAGAAAAAATCGGTAATATAATTTTAAACACAAAAGACCTACAAGACAATGTGTAGGGTAGGTTTGTGGGAGATGGATCTTGCAGAGTCCCTAGAAAGAACCTTGGAGAATTCTAGTTGTGATGTAAAGATTGGATAAGAAAGAAAACGTTTTGATATTCGTCGGTACAATGACAATGTAATTAACATGGATGATCTTTGATGTTGTCATTAACATATTCTTGAAACTTAGTACGTTCATTCACTGATATATTGCAAGGAATGGTAAACTTTTTGATGTGATGCTGAACTTGTCATTTGGTATGAGGCTTCATCATGTATCAAATTTGCAGTTAATCTGGTGATATAGAAAATTTGACACGAGCCAAATTGAAAGATTGAATTTAACTGGTTTAAAAATATAAATATTGTGCTTAACTTAGTTAGGCCATGTTTGGGAGGGTAGAGTGGGGCGGGTGGTTAGTGTGAATCAAAAACATAATCTCTGCGGAAATAAAACATCAATCTTAAACAAATGGAAACATAAACCCAAAAACTCATATGTCACATATCAGAGCTGGTAACCAAAATTAGGAAAATACATCGGAAATAACTACGTAAAAACTAAAGTCCTAAACTACGAGCGAGCGATCTCCTCGAGTCACTTCTCAACATGCTGCTCACCCTGCACTGCATAAACCGAAGATACATACAAAGAAGCAACAGAGGATGGGGAGTAAGAAACTGTTGTATAAACATAATGGCAATAGGGCATAATAATCTCATCATAATATAACCATATCACATATATAAACATATACATATCACATAACACTAGGGATGGCAATTTCCACCCATGAATGGGGATCCCCGCGGGGACTGCCCCGAATGGGGCCCCGCGGGCGGGATTTTTTCCACTCGGGGACAGGGACGGGGGAGAAAACTCGCCCGTGGTCATTTCGGGGACGGGGACATGGACCATACCCCCCGCCCCGAGGAAATTACATATTTACCCTAATATATATAATATTATATTATAGCTATTAAAATATATAAGTTACTTTAGTCTTTTTACAGCGATTAAATTTACTAAATAATGTTATAGAAAAGATCAAGGACGCTGACTCAATACTCTTCCTTATCATCAGTGTCACTTCACTCACTTGAAACCCTAGGCCCTCTCATCTCTACGTCGCTACCAACAGAGATCAGACTCTGCTCGTCGGCTTCTCGTCCCTGATCGTCGGCTCCACCGCCATCTACAGTCGATCATCGTCTTCATCTTGCAGCTCCGATCATCGTCATCACGCTGTCTGCCACCCTCTCTCCATCCCTCTTCATCATCTTCGTCTCCGGTCATCGTCGTCACGCAATCATCATCGTCTTCTCGAGTTCCTCTCTGGTCATCGTCCTCTCCACTGTTCTCTCCCGGCTTCTGCTGCAGATCTACAAGATTGGTTTCTTCTTTTCTGAGTTTCTATGTTATTTTTTTGTTTTTCTCTGTTTGGATACGAAAATGCACAAATGTGATTTGGTGTTCTCTGTTATCCTTGTCCATATCGTATGTTATCCTTGTGGGCGTAGCTGGTGTTCTCTGTTATCCTTGTCCAGATTGAAAATGCACCAAATGTATCAGTTTTGCTCTTGCTTGAATTTTTTTTCCTGATTTAAGAAGGTTTTATGTGCCAAGATTATATCTCACTTTGTAAGGCCATTAGCACTTTGTAAGGCCATTAGCACTTGCATTATTAAACAAGGATTTGATATGGCAATGAATGTAAAATATGTGCATAACTTTTTATCTTAGATTGTTCTTGGTTGGATTAGTTTGCATTTTTTATACATTTTCGCGGTCCCCGCGGGGATTGCGCAAATCCACGGGGATGGGGATGGGGATAGGGGAGGAAAACCCCCCACGGAGGGGAACGGGGGCGAGAGCTGGGGGGGACGGGGACAGGGAGTGGGAGAGTACTCCCCGCCCCCGCCCTGCCCCGTTGATATCCCCACATAATACAATGTATAGCATAATAATCTCATCATAATATAACCAACAATGTATGCTATGCGATGCAGTACTACTCCATTACTCCGTTTTGCATGTGGATCCATAACTATCTCAGGAAGACAACTTTGGAGTTACATATCCACATTGGTCGTTAAGAACCAATGTCGGCAATTCACCAAACCATGGGTGAACCCCTTGGATAGGCGATGCACCTTACTCTTGGATGCCCCACCACGGGGGACGCACGATACACCTAGATGAATCACCACGGACAGCCAGATCGCCTCTCACTCGGACGACCTCCCCTATATTGCAGCTTCCCCAACTAACATCTCCAATGCGTGAATGCATATACAACAACATCAAGCAATCTTATATAGCCACCACCTCCGCTTTGACCCTTCAGGCATTAATGTTTAACACCAGTAACACCTTGACCAATAAGCATCAAGGTTTAGCAACAATAACACCTTGACCAATAAGCATCAGGGCAACTTTGACCGTTAAGCATCAAATTCCAACATTGTGTTGTAACTCCTCGTTATCGTCTTAACCATCTTAGTATCTTATGTTTTATTATCTTTGTTAAGGCTTAATTAGAATATCAATCTTATCTTTAATTTGCTTGATGCCTTATTTCATCATAGGAGACGGTTTGGGTGAAGCCACCATTGTTTCCACTTAATGTCTCATTCTGTTTGGGGAGCACAGTCGTGCTGACCCCCAACACGGGCATGCTGGAGCATGCGCGTGTTGTTCATCGAGCACGGCCGTGCTTGCTAGAGTATGGTCATACATTTATGGGCAGAAGGTTTGGAAACCATTGCCAAACTTCCTAGGGCATTCATGGGTCAATCCTATTGGCTTTTAACTACATCATCAAGTATTAATCTTGTTCCTCTTATTTAATCTACATATCTTATGATTGTTGAGAATTAATCCTTTAATTCTTGTTTCATTATTAGCATCCCTAAAGCACTCATGAATCAATTCTAGGGTCTTAACTACACCATTGAGCATTAACCTCACTTCTCTTTTACTAAGGTTCATGTCATATGAGCATTGGGATTTAACCTTCAATTATTGGTTGGTTACTAATGTCCATATGTCTTTAATTTGTGTATTTATAACAACAACAACATCCGTCTCATAATATCAAACATCAAGAAATCAATCCATTTAATCATGGCATACATCATCATCATCAATAATAATTCACAATTACAACATGTCAAGTATATAGGACACATAGCCAGTCATATAACAAACAACATCAATTAAGGAATTAGCATGCAACAGGGTCGTGGGTTAATGCTTCATCTAAGTTGCCCCAAGGCCTACATGTTCATACTAATCCCTTCTCCCCATACCTGGTATGAAGAACTAACTACGAATGTGCGTAAGCAAATCTATTCTTGGTTCCCTCGAATGGCTCGATGAGTTCCTCAAGCCTAGGCCAAACATAGAAAAGGAAACCATGAATCTTTATTCCAAGAATCAAAGCAAGGAAAGAGACAAACAAAGGATAACTACTTTACCTTAATTGACACTATCGCGTGTGACTTCTCCCCAACTAAAACAAGAACACCAAGAACGTCTAAGTGTTTCAAAGGGAGTAGAAAAGATAGGTTTCTATCATACAAGGGTTGGGAAAACGTGTCAAATGAGGGTTGTAACTCGTAACCTCCTAAAACTCACCTATTTAAGCTGTCAGACCCTGATCACGGTCGTGCTCACCTTTATCACGGTCGTGCTCAACACCGAGCATGGGGTCGTGCTTAAAGAAGTGCGGGGTCTGCAGCTCTCACGTCACTCGATCGTGTTTTCCGACACGGCCGTGCTCCCCTTGAGCAAGGCCATGCTTGTAACATCCCGATTTTTCGGCTTTCTAATATCGGTAATAATTATATAAATGATTATATCCTTATCCGAGATTTAGAAAATGACTTTGGATAAACTAAAGTCATTTCCCTGTCATACTTATTTTTATAAGGTTACAGGATAGTTTTGGGAATGAAAATTCAGACGAAAACCGGTCTGCGTTTTCTGCGTTTTCACTGACAGTAAGTTTTTACTGATCAGAAACCCTAATTTCGACTCGGGAATGAAACCATTAGGTTTTATTTTTTGCGCTGAACGATTTTCCACATTTCTTAAAAATTCGTTAGGAACGAAATACTATTATTTTATTCGGGTGTAATATTTAAAGAAAACGCATAAAACCTAAGTCGAGGGATAAGTCGAATAAATGACAGAGTCGATTATGGAGCTGAGATATTAGGAGAGATTGATGTAGCATAGAGGACAAGGAATCCTGCCTTAAATTTTATTGATCGGGAATTTTCAAGTGAAATGACCAAAATACCCCTACGCTTAACCTAACCGACGTCGAGTTAAATTTTAACCATTGTTAAGGAACCAAGGTTAGTTCTTATGGTCTAAAATCAGTCACACCTCCCATGAATTCTTGACCACATGATTTTAATCATGGTTATCCAAGTAACCTTAGTTAAGTTAATTATTAACTATGGTTAATCATATATTAATTAAATTTTCACAAAACCCATTAATTCAATTCCTTATAACCAAACAAAGCCTAACATCTAGCCTATATAAGCCCCAAAACCGCAGCCCCTTCCTCCCTTTTTCTCTCATCTTCTTCATTTTCTTCATTTCTTCACAAATTACACATAAACTCCATTTTCATCCTTCCAAAAGCTCCAAGTGCTTTCATATTGGAACTTGCCAAGATCATCATCTATTCTTCCTCCATCTTCTTATAACTTAGGTAACGTGATCATCTCCTTCCATTTTTAAGCTCTTGTTCTTCCTATTTCATGATTTCCATTTCTTAGATCTAGAACTTTAAATAATTCTAGAAAATTGTAGAAAAATTATAAAAATGTGAAACCAATTTCTATGATCTTGTAATCATCTCTATGTTTAGTATCCAAGAGCATGAATCAAAAGAATATTTCCTCCCTATTTTTCTAGTGTTGGCCGAACCTATGCTCTAGGAAGCTAGGTTGAACTTTGTTTCAATTTTTGGAAAGTAACACTTGATTTTATCTCTCTAGTACTTCTACTTGTAAAATCCAAGAGCATGATGAATTACAAAATCCCTAGCCTATTTTCTATGTGAAGTCCGAATCCATGTTCTTGAGGACTTGGATGATTTTGCTTTGGTATTCAACTTATGATCATTGTTCTTAACTCTATACTACTCTAAGGTCATGGATCTTAGAGTATGTGAAATTTTGAGATCCCTAGCTAATTTTGATAATCATGGTTGAAACCCTAACTATGTTGGTTAGGTGAGTTTGATTCAAAATCCATGTCAAATAATCATGGTTTATGTCTTAGTCTTGCTTAAGGATCATTAATCCTTGAGTTGATAAAAATTGAACATACCTAGCCTAATGCTTTAGTGAAGGTCGAACCCTAACCCTAATGATTTAAGTGAGCTTTGTTTGGTTGTGTTAATTTTGGTTGTAAATAATTATGAAGGATTAATCTGTGATTAAGTGATTGAAGCGGTACAACGGGAACTGGACTTGGATCGAGGATAACATTTTAAGAAAGGAACTTAAAATCTTCAAGAGGTAAGGGGATCCTACCTGAGGGATTTTTTCCAATAATTGTATGTGGTTAGGGTGTGGTCTTTATTATCTATCTGTGATTGTGGTGCTTGTTTAATTTGGTTCAGGTTGTAATATTATTCTTATATGTGTTTGTTTATCTGCATTTAATTATTTATTTGCAGTTATATATTATAGTGTTTGGTGCATGATATGCCTGGGATAATTGCTATAATATTGTTATTGATTGTTGTTTGAGGAGTCTGACAGTGGTCAGTGCCCAATCAATTAACCAGATAAAAGCTTTAAGAAGCTTTATAAATTATATTCAATGTTTTATGAAGAAATATTTGTGTATAATATTGATGGAATATTTTATTTGGAAAAAATAAGAAATATAGGAAAATATCATTATTTTAATGATTTATCGCTGTAAGAGTGAACTATGAGTCACAATGAGGACGTAACCGTGAAATTATTTTTTTACTGCTAATTTTTACGTAAGAAATTTCGTAATAATATAAAAAGTTATTTTATGAAACTAATCTTCAAAAATAACTTAATTATGATATTAGAAAATTATTTAAGTGGAAAAAGATAAGAATTGGCTTAAATCACTTTAAAAAGGTTAATTGACGGCAATTTGGAAAAGTATCGACGGCAAGTAATTCTAAAGCGGCAGTACGTATTTTAAACAAATTTAAGCCTCAAGTGACCATCTTTTCTGAAAACTAAATTTTTAGTAACGATGATTTTATAAAGGAATTTCCCATTTGAAATGATTTTCTGAAATCAAGTTTTCTCAACTATGTTAAAAGTGATATTGAACTTAGTAACCGAGACGTCGGGGTACTAAAGTTCTTAATGTGTTATGGACGTGGTGTCCTTTGGACTTTGAGGTCCTGTAGATGTGGTGTCTCCTGTGTTAAAACATTTAAGATGTTTTCTATTACCGCGAACCTATGACTGGTGCATCGGTCTAGAGGTTTCGTGATTGAGCACTCGGACTTTGAGGTCATGTGTTAGTAATGAAAGTTTTAAGATATTTAAAACTATATATGATTAGTCGTAAGCCATTTTGAGCTTCGGTAAATAAAGATCGAACACAAGAAAAGTGTCATGAACAAAGTAATTTTTCATGCATTTGGCAGACGTGCCCGTTATGTTCTGGCTGCGTGCCTTATGTTTTGGCTGCATGGCTGCGTGCCTTATGTTCTGGCTGTGTGCCTTGTGTTATGGCTGCGTGCCTATGGCTGTGCGCCTTTGCCTTGTATGGTTGTCGAGCCTGATCAACTCACCACGGTTGGGATATCTCATGAGATTAAGTGCGATTTGTAGATGATGTATATGAAATGTTCATGCATAAGTTTTCAAACGATGATGTTTGGGGTGTGAAACCCATTGATTAACTATTGGCTAGTTATGAATGCTTATGTTTTTATGAAAATGTATATGTGTATGTTTTCTGTTATATCTCACATGTAGCTATTATGTTAAATCCTTATATTGGTGTCTCACCCTTACAAATATATCAGGTTTATTCTAGACTACGGCAGTACTTTGGTACTCTAGTACGAATGAAGCGAAGGAATTCACTAAGTCATTTGGGGACTTAACTTCTAGATTCTTGAAGAAGTATTCGTTAGTGGGAATGTCATGAGGGCATTTCAAATAACTGTTGTGTAGAGTGACCAGCTTAGGAATTTTGGTTTTGTTGTATAATTAAAAAGGTTTTTAACTGTGAGATTGTAAGTTAGTCTTTGTTATAATTTTCTCTTTTGAAAATGACTCTTTCATAAAACAGTGTATGTCGTGGCAACCTTGTTATGAATGTGTACAGATATTCAATATGACTTCACTACTTTAATTTGTGTATCATGTTTCTAGAGCTTTCCGTTAAAGTAATTTTTTTACACCCGAGTTTTCTGCCATATAATAATTTAACTTTCCGAAAGCAACCGGCAAATAGAATTTTTAATTTATTTCCGAACGTATTATGAAGTAATTCCCAAGGTGGGTGTTACAATGCTCGTGGCTCGCGCTGTAACACCCTAAACTTGGCGTCACATGGTTACCCATTGCGGAAACAAATTTTATTAAATTGCTGGTTACTTTCGGAAAATAATAATTTCTTGTTAAATAAGTATACTAAAATAGTGATGATTTTTTTTATTTTATTTTTCAAGATGGATGAACACTCAGAACATGAATAACGGAAACACACATATATGTAAACATTAACAGTAGTAGCATAAGTACTTAGTTACAATGTAATCATAAGGCATTTACAGGAACGGGCCATTAGTAGTATTAGGAAAAGTAGTGAAGAACATAGTATTAACAAAAAGCAAAAAGGTCCGGAACCACATTTCCAAACACCTTGGCTCTCAAAAGCCAGAAATAAGCCGGACAAGGATACACTACCCCAAAATACACCTACAGCTGGTCAATCTATAAGTAGCCATTAGGGAGACCAGAAAACAATACCCCCACTCCGAGAAGACGAAGTGGGCTCCGGATAAATGACGTCTCCTCCCTCATCAGGGGAGTCAAAATCTTCATCGTCATCGATTACCACATAGTTTGGCTCATCATCTTCGTCATCTGGTGCAGCATGCTCTAGCTCATCGTCGTCAGCTACCATGTACTCCAGCTCCTCATCGTCCACAAAGAACTCCTCTGGATCCTCCTCTGGTGATGATGCAGGAACGACACCAGGTAAGGGCACCCCAAGAGGTGGATGCTCATGCAACAGCCCCTGATCAGCCAAACGCTGGAGATAGTACCAGATAGGTGGTAGCGATATCCTCACCGACTCCACTGTCTCTACTCTACGCTGTGGTCCGCCTTCTGCTGGTCCCTCAAAAGAAGTCATTGGTCCGGTATAAGTAGCGGAGTGGGATCCCGGATGAATTACCCACGCAGCCTCAAGATGAGCATTCTCAAAAGTTAGGGTCCGCACTCCCACTATTGCCTGGGGGATATTAGGATCCATCTAAACTCATATACATAACAAGTCCATATAGGGGAGGAAACAACAAAAGAATATGCAAGAGTGAGATACCAATATATGGAAGATCACAATAATCATATGCATGATACGTGCATCATATAAGCATATTAAGCATTTACCAGTTAATTTATCAGAAATAAACACGTATAATATCAAGGGGTCTCATGCCCGGACAGTCAGCTTTTATAAAAGCAAGCATGGCACTTCAATATGCAGGCTCTATCTTAATCTCATAAGATATCATCACCTTTTCAACTTTGAATAATAAGGAGTTGATCAGGCTCAATTGCCACACGGGCACATCGTCTCGGACACCTCGTGGACCAAGGCATCCGGAATAAACATCGTCTCGAATGCCTTATTTATCAGGTCATTCGAAATAACATCATCTCTAATGCCTCATTTATCAAGTTCGAAATTTATCAGGTCATTCAAAATAACATCGTCTCGAATGCCTCATTTATCAGGCCATTCGGAATAACTGGCACGTCTGCCAAATGGAGTAATGCATGAGAAAACCTTTCATTTTACACAGCTTTCTTTGTGATCATTCTCTTTCGCTGTCGAAGCTTAAAAGCTAACGACTATTCATAAATTTCATTATTTGAAATTATCGAACATCAACACATGACACGCAGTCCGAGTGCTCGATCACAACGCCTTAGACCGATGCACTAGTCTAGGGCTTGTGGTCATAGAAAACATCATTCATCTTTCACATCATTGTCTCACCTTGTGAGTAGGACATCCAATCCATAACATCGGGACACGGATCAAAGATTTACGTGTAATTATAAGACACTAGAAGCGACAACTCGCGAACTAGATCCACTTTTAAAATGTTTCTTACTTTTCGTTCAGTGAAACACAAATACAAAATAAAAGGCTCGGTAACTTATCCAAGTTACCGGAATATTTTTGAAAACAGTTTTATATAAAATCTTTTCATTTGGAAAATCTTTTGTAAAATATTATGAGAAATCCATTTTCACTTGAAATCATTTCCTTAAATTCATTTCTAAATAAAGTCAAATATTTTCCAAAGGCTTTTTCCTCCATAAAACATATATTTTCTAAATGGTTTTCTCTTATGCGAAAATCTTTATTCATAATGAAATGATTTCCTTTTTATCTTGAAGATATTTTTAACAAGTGTTCTAAAAATTCTCATCTTTCAAAAATAATGACCTTACGTGAATTCTTCCTTTCCAAAGCACATTCTTTAATCAAAGAAATCACCAAAACATCTTTGTGTTTTTGTTTTTAGATTTTCTTAAAGCTTATCAAGTCTTTTAATCCTATCATTATTTGAGCACCAACAAATGTCAGGCTTCTCAGGTATCAATCAAACATCAATATAATAACAGTCGACAATATAACAGTTAATAACAGTTCATGTCATACATGTTTCATAACACTTTAATCCAATAAATAATCAAGTAATAAAACAACTACCAGACAATTACCACAACAGTCCAAATATACCAGCCATTCAAACATTGATTCAAACGTTCTAACAGAATTCCAGTAAAGAAACAGTTCATATAAACACATGCACATAGTTATTGAGTATCCCTCAGGCTGTCCCCTCTTACCTTTGGTAAAGGTAAAAGTGCTTGGTGTTTGAAGTAACGAACCACGAACGTCCTCGCTTGCTTCGCTATGAAAGTCTAAAGATACCAACATAATACCACAAGTTAAAAATCAACCAAGAACACTAGACTCTCAAGGTCTAGGTTCGGCCTTCTCAAAATATTAGGGATTGAGATTTTCAAAAATCATACCACTCATGGATTAATGATCCTTAAGTGTTAGAGATTCATAATCAATGAACATTTTTCAAAGATTGAACAAAAATCCTCTAATTCACTAGCTTAGGGTTTCGACCTTTTCCTTAAAAATAGGCTAGAAATTTTCAAACTTTTCAAGCTCTTAGATTTAGCATTAAAAGGTACTAAGAAGCTCAAATCCATGATCACATTTGAAAAGTTGAAACAAAAACATCCTAGGTCCAAAACCTACTAGGTTTGGCCATCCTTGGATAAATAGGCTAGAAATTTTTTTATGATGCAAGCTCTTAGATTATGAAAGTAGAGATCATTAGGAGTTCATAGAAATTGATTTCAACTCAAACGGATTTTTCTATAATTTTCTAGAGATTTTAGAAGTTAAAAGAACTTTAAGAACATTTTAAGAAAACATAGAGTAAACTCATGAAATAAAAGCAAGATTTGAAAAAGAAGAGCATGGGAGAGTTACCCTTGAAGCTAGGAAGAAAACTTGTGAAAGCTTGAAGCTTGAAAATGAATAAAAATGGAAGCTTTAAGTGTTAGAAACTTGAAGTAAGAATGGAGAAAAAGAAGAAAATGGATGAGATGAAATGAAGTGGGTATTTATAGAGTGGGGGAGAGAGAGTGGCGTGAAGAGGGAGGAAAAGTGAGCTTGGAGAGCAAGTTTGGAGTTAAGGAGGTGTTTGGTTGGAAAAAGTGAAGAAAATGGGTTTTTGATTAGAATATGATATAATTTGAAAAAGTGTAATGATAGTACTTTTTAAGTGTGTCATAACCCTTGTCAATCACATCCCCTCATGTCACTTCACTCCTTTTGTGCTCCCTAATCTGCTCCATTTTGTATCCGGTTGCACTTCCGACGGTAGTTTTCGACGTTTTCACCCGAATAAAATATTTTATTTTATTTTCGAACGTAAATTTTCAAAATAACCTAAGTTGAAGGAAACATGATAAAAACACTAACAGTTTCATTCACAGGTCAAAATTAGGTTTTCTGCTCAGTAAACTTTTACTGTCAGTAAAAACGCAGACCGGCTTTCGTCTGAGTTTTCAACCGAAACTTTAACCGTGACTTTTTACGGTAGGATAACACAAGAAAATTATTTTAGTCTATTTAAAATCATCCTCTGGATTTTAATAAAAGTAAACACATATAATTATATATTTACTGATATAGAAAGACACAGAAATCGGGGCGTTACACGTGCAGCCACTAGGGCAGGCTAATCAGCACGGGATCGTGCTGCACACGAGCACGGTCGTGCTCCTGTGCCAGAAAGGGAGTTTTCTCTAGAAAATCCCACTTAACCATATTTTAACCTCCCTAAGGCATATTTCTAATAAACTAGCACAACACATAACTATACAAAGCACATACAAACATATAAAGGCTATATACGAAAAACGGGGTGTTACAGTTAGTAATGGAGTGGAGTGGTGAAAGTTTATTAAACCACTATTTGGGAGTTTTTTCATTAATAGTGTGTGATGTGGTTTAGAATGGTAACCCAAACCACTCCACTCAATCCAAACCTTCTCATTTTCATACCATTCGAATTAGGGGGTTTGGGATTTTCTTCCATTTTCTCATTAAAATTCCAAACAATAGAGTGAGATGCTTTTAATTTTTCACTCGAATCCATTACTAACCATTCCACTCAATCTCCTTAAAAACTCCCAAATATAGCGTTAGTGTACGGTTGATTTAACATCCAACGATACGCAACGTGAATACGGTGAAATTTAGCTTCGATGTTTGACATGAAAATATTACATTTTTACCACCAAGAGTATGATTCCAGTGATGTCATTTCTAAACCAAACATTGCTTTGAAGTTTAATTTTTTTCCAATTTAATTTTTCGAATTTTTTTTATTTAATAGATAAATATTTTACAAAAATCTTTATACTATGATATGAAATAAAATATAATTGAGTGAATCACGAGTATAGTCCCTAAAATTATAGGACGGTGGAAAGTTGGCCTCAAATTGAGAAAAGTTCATTAAGCTAGTCGAATTTGGTGATGTTTTTCAATTTGAAGATCATGATGTAACGAACGTTTTTTCAGTTTGGGAGACATTTTTGATTATTTCATAATGTGAGTGACTAACTTGCCACTACCCTATAATTTCATAGACCAAAATGGTGATTCATTCAATATAAATTTATATTCGTAAATAACAGTTTATTACAATTAATGCAAAATGTAATAAATAAACTTACATCCCGCTATATAAACTATAAAGCATATATTAGTAAATAACTCTTAGCCTAAAAGTTTGAGTTTCACTTATTTAAATAAAATTTTAACTGATATGTATTGTCAGTGTAAATTTTTAACACCATCAACGTTATTCATGGTATAAGTGACTTTTGACTACATTAAATTTTTTTACTATATTAAAACTTAGGTTGACTATGTTAAATCTTTTTGACAACATTAATTTTTTGACAATAATAATCAGTTGATTTTAATGATAAAATAAGCAACTTTAAAATATGGCACACCCAATGTCGATCAATGCGTAGTATTTCTCCACTACTCAACCTTTTGAGGATTCTCCTCCTACTAGTATATATATATATATATATATCACTTTCATAAACCACAACATAGAAAACCTTCCTCTTTTCCTTTGTAAATCAAGCTGAGTTACAATGGAACCAAATTCATTGATGATGGTGCAGTTGATGGTGTTGCTTGTTGTTATTGTCATTACATTGATGGGAAGCGCTCTAAGGGATGAGAATTATTGAACAAAGGGTTTGTGTCTGCTGTTGCCCATCATTCCCAATGTGTTGTCCTACTCTGAACCTCAATGACATCATAAAGCCGTAAAGCTTTACGGCTCTTTCTCCAGTTCTACAATAAACAATCAGGTTTAATGAAAACCCCATTATTATGTAATAAAACAATTTACGAAAAATAAATGAGAAACTGTGATTTTATTTGTTTGTAATTTTTATGGATTGGTTGGGTGGCTTGGTTAACTTGCACATTTAATTTCCTTGTTCAAGTGATACTTTAAGAAAGAGACTCAATTCCTCGGCTTTGGATTCCTAGGTTACTTCATCAAATGCGTAGTTTAAAGATTGGCTATTTTTTAAGTTTGTACAAAAGTAATAAATAAATGGAAATAATTAAAAACTAAACAGAAACCTAATGAATAGTGAAGAAATTAGTGGAGACTTGAAGGAATTGGTATCAGATGGCCTGAGGGTAACATATTATGAGACCTACAAGATAATGTGTAGGGTAGGTTTGTGGGAGATGGATCTTGCAGAGTCCCTAGAAAGAACCTTGGAGAATTCTAGTTGTGATGTAAAGATTGGTTCAGAAAGAAAATGTTTTGATATTCGTTGGTACAATGACAATGTAACTAACATGGATGATCTTTGATGTTGTCATTAACATATTCTTGAAACTTAGTACGTTCATTCACTCATATTGCAAGGAATGGTAAACTTTTTGATGTGATGTTGAACTTGTCATTTGGTATGAGGCTTCATCATGTATCAAATTTGCAGTTAATCTGGTGATATAGAAAATTTGACACGATCCAAATTGAAAGATTGAATTTAACTGGTTTAAAAATATAAGTATTGTGCTTAACTCATTTAGGCTATGTTTCGGAGGATGGAGTGGGGAGGGTGGTTAGTGTGAATCAAAAACATAATCTCTGCGGAAATAAAACATCAATCTTAAACAAAAGGAAACATAACCCCAAAAACCCATATGTCACATATCAAAGCTGGTAACCAAAATCCGGAAAATACATCGGAAATAACTACGTAAAAACTAAAGTCCTAAACTACGAGCGAGTGATCTCCTCGGAGTCACTTCTCAACATGCTGCTCATCCTCCTCTGCATAAACACTACAACAGAAATGACTTTAGATAGCGTTTCCGGATGCCTTTTAATAGCGTTTGTAACCGCTATCTATGCCACCGCTATTAAAAGTCGTTAGCAAAGATATCATTTAAGAAGTGCTATTAAAAGGTGACTTTAGATAGCGTTTGTACACGGAAACGCTATCTAAAGTCTGACTTTAGATAGCATTTGTTAATATAAACGCTATCTAAAGTCAGACTTTATATAGCGTTTGTACACGGAAACAAATGCTATCTAAAGTCAGCCTTTAGATAGCGTTTAAAGAAACAAACGCTATCTATTCCCCTTTTTTTTTTTTAGTTTTACCTATTTCTTAACTTTACCTCCATTCCTGCATTTATAAAAAGAAATGAGGAAATGAAGCACAATCCATATGCATATATTGTTAGCTACTTTGACAATTCATACAGAAGGTGTAGTACATTAGTGCATAAGATTCCATCATCACTACAGTCAAAATAAACATCACTTCTTAAAAGAGACTCCTCCTTTATAAGAAAGTCACGGGATAACATAGAAAACAGAAAAATATGATCTAGTTTTGTCACCACATGCATAAATAAATAACCTTGGTACGACTGGTGGTCTGACTAGATTTTATAAGTCTGGTCTTCAACAAATAGCTATAAAGGCTTACAGAAATATATTTGCTTAAATAGAAACAACAAACAAACTGGCAGCAATTGAATCTAGTTCTTTGGCCCAATATCCTTCAGAGCATTAATATGTTCCTCACCCATAGCAGACATGACAGAAACAACAAGGTCCTTTCCCTCAGCAAATCCATCCTTTATCTGCAGAGACCAGTCAATTATATATGCCCGATTAGAGTAAATAGACAACCAACAAACAAATAAACAAAATAGAGGAATAACAAACATTTTGAAATAGAAAAGGCATTGACAGATTTTAGCTTTCAGACTCTGAATTCAACAGGAAAAAGAACACACATTAGATTTCAGATTTCCACAAACCTGAGTAAGCAGACTCTCATCAGTAGGAAGCCTGAGATCATCCTTAGTGTTCCCATTTTCAGTAAGCAGACTCACCTACAGCATCATTTGATAACATAACAGCAATCACACATTCAGAATACAGAAACAACATAGCTCTCAAATTGAAACTTTCTTCCTTATACCCATCATACACCTCCACACCTGTCTCCCACGGTTGTTTCAAGTCTTCAATCAAAGGAGTCAAATAGACGTCTATATCATTTCCTGGTTGTTTGGGCCCAGAAATTAACATAGATAACATAATAAATTTGCGCTTCATGCATAGCCATGGGGATAGGTTATAAATCACCAAAATCATAGGCCATGTACTGTGAGAGCTACTTTGAACACCATGCGGGTTAAATCCGTCAGTAGCCAATGCAAGTCGTAGGTTTCTTGATTCTTGCCCAAAATCAGGATAATCATGATCAAATTTCTTCCATTGAGGAGAATCTGTCGGGTGCCGCAGCTTGCCATCTTTGATCCTTTCATCCTCATGCCATGTCAAGTGCTTTGAATCTTCCGAACTACGATACATGCGCCTAAATCTGGGTATTATGGGAAAATACCACACAACCTTCTCTGGATCTGATTCTTTCTTCTTATATCGTGAGGCATTACATTTAGGACACATCTTTAACGATGCATATTCATTCCGAAATAAAATGCAATCGTTAGGACAAGCATGTATCCTCTCGTAGCTCATGCCAATAGAGCGTAACATTTGTTTAGCCTCATATGTCCGACTAGGAAGCACATTATCCTCCGACAACATGTCTTTCAATAGTGTGAGTAAGTCCGTAAAGCTCTTATCAGTCCATCCGTTGCCCGATTTCAAGTTATACAACTTTAACATCGCCGACAATCTTGTGAATTTAGTACAACCATCATACAATGGTTGCTCTGCATCACTTACCAACCTCTCAAACATTTGAGGACAATCCTGAAGATCCTCTTCAACAGCATTTGCAATGTCTTCAAAACGATCGCCCTCATAAGTATTTGTGTCGGTATCGTATGATGAATATCTCACAGGATTCCTCATTTCACTAGACTCAGCTCTTGTCTCACCATGTTTTGTCCAACATGTATAACTTTGATCGATTCCATTACACACTAAATGTTCTTCCAAATCGGCTGCACTAACTCGCCTTGCATAACAACAATCTAAACAAGGACATATGATTGTACTAGGGTTTTCCGCATGCCGAACTGCAAACCTAATGAACTCTTTCACCCCATCCTCATACTCCTTCATTAAACGATTGGCAGACATCCATTTCCGATCCATGCTTTCCCGATCTACAAAAATATTTATTAAACATATTTACTTTGACTTTAGAGTGGTTGATGTCTACATGAAATGTATACATATTAAAGGAATGAAAGGAATGAAAACTGTTACCGGTTTTCCGCATGGCAAATTGAGTGTGGACAGGGGATATGTATTAGTGGGGAAGCATCAAAAGGGAAAGATGGGAGAGAGGGGGGGTATTCAGTTGGGTAAAGGAAAGGATCAGTGTAGCAATTTCAGGTCCCTTGAAGAACCTGTTGTATCTTTTCTGTTCAAGGAGAGGATGAGGAGCATTGAAAGAAAGTTAATAAAACTGTACTTATCTTCAATTTTCTATCATATCATTACAGAGTACAGCATTCCATTAACTATTGCATAATATAGAATACTAAGTGTGTTTAAAAGATTAACCAGATTTGTTAGATTCCCATGGCACCGTCCTAGTACCAAGGACACCTTACAGCAACATCATAATATTTCTGTATCAACTTCAACTCAGCATAAGGAGCATAAAAGAAACTTCCATAAACTCACCTCACCTGGATGAAAGAACTACTTGTGGAACAAAAGGAGTGTAAGCTGTTTCCCTCTCAGCTGCAAGACGCTGTGCCTTCTTGAATTCCTTCAATACTGCCTGAAAATATTTTGCAAGCTTAGCATATGCTATCTTCTTGTTTGCCTGCAAACACAAGAAAGGCCTTCAATATATCCTTTTTTTCAAGGTAAAAGTCCCCTCATCACTTTTAATATCATTTATGCCATATGATGCCTCTTAGTGTCCAAACCAAACCTCAACATTCAATCAATTCAACTTCTAACTCAATGTTCGATAACATTGAAAAGAAGTTTCGTCAACAAAACAACCAATTTTGCAACTGACGAAATAAAGAAAAACAGCATTAAACTGATCATAAAAACTACACTATCTATTAAAGCTTGTTAAAGAATGTTGATATTCCAAAACACAAGTCTTTGACATAAGTTGCAACGGTAAAAACTCTCATAGTCTCATTACATAAATAGGTAGAAATTGCAATCTCTTGAGGGCAAAGGTAGCAGTTAAGGCTCCTAAGGAAATAGAATATGCATGCAGAATGATTACATATTAGAGGTTGTCATTCGATACACCATACCAGCTTATCGTCAAATATGCTTACTTAAAAATAGCAGCAGTAGATTTTATTCTAAAAGATCAATTTACAATCCAATCAATTAAATTAAAGCAAAATACCATTCAAGAAGACTAGAAGAGTAAAAGCAACTATGTCTATTTGTTTGACTGCACTATGATCAATTTACAAATCACAACATATGTATTGTCCAACAACTACTGAACAACAAGGACTATGAGCAAACAAAAGATGACAACCACTTGCCAAGAAATTCATATTCTAATTTTAGCATTATTACATTTATCATCCAATCCAACTGAAACTCCACATTTGTAACTTCAAACTACCAAAAACAAATCTCTCGCATTATATAGTTAAAGTAAAGAACCCCAAACAACCTCAAAATACTTCTTTTTAAAAAATATAGAATATCTCAATCTCAATCTATCAAAAAAGATATTGAAAATCATTGGGGCAAACAAATTCAACCCCCCACCCCACCCCCCTCAGCATAAGTACCCATCACCATGAGTTAAAACCCACAAGAAGCTAGGAAAAAAATTGCCAATCCCAAAGAACTGTGCACGTAAGGATCTCTAGCTTAAGACTCTAACATTACACTCTAGCTTAGAATCTTGTGCCGAGAGCTCTACATAACTTCTAAGAGCTTACCTAGAGTTAGGATGAACTCACCAAGAGATGTGTCAAGGACTCAAGGGTGAAACCAAGAATCCTTAAAGCAGTAAATCCATTGGCAGGAGAAAATACAAAGCATCATTTTAGCAGGGAGAGGATTCAACATAACTTTATCACCACTGCTTATGTTTGAACAGGCAAGCTGTTGTAATAAGGTGCACAAACAAAGAACAGGGGCAAAATATATAAACACATAATTTCAAGTGGTTCAACCAACAGTGTACTACAGGCCTTCCTCCACAAGCAAAGCAGAGAGAAGAAACACTAAGATCAACAAAGATTACAGTGAGTAGCTGCTCAAGCCCAAAATTAAATACAAGCTTGCTATTTATAACATAATCAGTCAGTAACTCTCACCTCTTACAAATAGCCTATCTCACTATCTATCAACAAATAATGTAGAACTTCTAATTACCTGTATATCACGAAATTTAGCTTCTTCAACAGTCAATTTGGATGCTATTTCAGCTACTTGTTTGAATTTCTCTTCATATTTCTTGCCCAATGTCTCTGCCTGTAACATTCCACCAAATGAGAGCTAATTATTTTTACATCTTAAACTTCTATCACATTTTCAGAAAAAGGATCATACCTCGCGCTTATCTACAGATGCCCTTTCTGTAATCTCATTTAGTCGATTATCACATCAGCTTTTATATAGAACCTGACATACAAGTAAACAAAAAGAAGGGGGACAAAAAGTTAGTGCATCACACTAGTTCAAGCCCATCGCATTTTTTTTAAACCAGATTCATAGCATACAATCACCCACCTTGATGGTTTTAAAAAATTAAAAACCATAAATTCTACTTGATTTATCCTATAAAATCCTCAACTTTGCCCACTTAAAATCTTCAATTTTTTGGCTACCTACATTGGTCCTGCTACAGTTTCTTAAGAGAGAGAAAAAAAGCTCTTCTTACCTTCAAAATTTCCACTCTTCCTAACCAAAATTCTATTATCGGGCTCTAACTGAAGCCTAACTAGAATGATAACCCAACCATGAAGCCACTGTAGGATTATTTGCAAATCCATCCTATGACAATTATTAGATGGACAAGTTATATTGAATGAAAGAGACATAGTCTTGACTTAACAACCATGCGGTGCTGCAACAAAAAATATATAGCTATATACAATGCAACTCATAGCAGTATCCAAGATGTGTTGTGTAGGGTAAAGACAGAGTGAAAGAAAGGCAGAGAACTCACTATCGGTGTTGGTGTGACGCGGCAGAGACGCGATTGAGGGATGGAGGCTCTGGACTATGGAGCGTGGATGCGGTAGTGAGACGAGTGAGTCCGAGTGAAGGGAGGCAACCCTAGACAATGGACGGGTATTTCTCTGCGAAGTCAGTCAGTGATGAACTGAGGATGTTAGGGTAGGCAGAAACTGAGAATTGAAGGATCAAACGCACACGCGGGTATCAGCAAACACCTAAGATAGCGTTTCTAATTTTAAACGCTATCTAAAGTTGATTTTATTTTATTTATTTATTGCAAATTAGAAAAGATAGTGTTTCCGTGTGGAACCTCTATCTTAGGTGCTTAGTTAAGATAGCGTTTCCTTGTGGAACCGCTATCTTTTCCTGCAAGGGGACTTTTAATAGCGGTTCCTTAAGGAAACGCTATCTTAGGTATCACCTAAGATAGCGTTTCCTTAAGGAACCGCTATTAAAAGTCCCCCCATCACTTTTAATAGCATTTCCGCATGGAAATGCTATAAAAAGTGCGTTATTAAAAGTCTAATCTGTTGTAGTGAAACCGAAGATACATGCAAAGAAACAACAGAAGATGGGGAGAAAGAAACCGTTGTATAAACATAATGGCAAAAGGGCATAATAATCTCATCATAATATAACCATATCACATATATAAACACATACATATCACATAACACTAGGGATGGCAATTTCCACCCATGAATTCAGATCCCCGCGGGGACTGCCCCAAATATGGCCCCGCGGGCAGGGATTTTTTCCATGCAGGGATAAGGATGGGGGAGAAAATCCCCCCGTGGTCATTTCGGGGACGGGGACATGGACCATACCCCCCTCCTCGAGGAAATTACATATTTACCCTAATATATATACATATATTATATTATAGCTATTAAAATATAGAAGTTACTTTTGTCTTTTTACAGTGATTAAATTTACTGAATAATGTTAAAGAAAAGATCAAGGACACTGACTCAATACTCTACCTTCTCATAAGTGACACTTCACTCACTTCAAACCCTAGGCCCTCTTATCTCTACGTCGCAACCAACAGAGATCAGACCCTGCTCGTCGGCTTCTCGTCCCTGCTCGTCGGCTACACCGCCATCTACAGTCGCTCATTGTCTTCGTCTTGCGGCTCCGATCATCGTCGTCACGCGGTCCGATGCCCTCTCTCCATCCCTCTTCATCGTCGTCACGCTGTCATTGTTGTCCTCTCGAGTTCCTCTCTGGTCATCGTCCTCTCCACCCTTCTCTCCCGTCTTCTGCTGTAGATCTATAAGATTGGTTTCTTCTTTTATCTGAGGTTCTATGTTATTTTTAGTTTTCTCTGTTTGGAAACGAAAATGCACTAATGTGATTTGGTGTTCTCTGTTATCCTTGTCCAGATCGTATGTTATCCTTGTAGGCGTAGCTGGTGTTCTCTGTTATCCTAGTCCAAATCGAAAATGCACAAAATGTATCGGTTTTTGCTCTTGCTTGAAATTTTTTTCTGATTTAAGAAGGTTTTATGTGCCAAGTTTATATCTCACTTTGTAAGGCCATTAGCACTTTGTAAGGCCATTAGCACTTGCATTATTAAACAGGGATTTGATATGGAAAAGTATGTAAAATATGTACAAAACTTTTTATCTCAGATTGTTCTTGGTTGAATTAGTTTGCATTTTTTTTATAAATTTTTGGGGTCCCCGTGGGGATCGCGAGGATCCGCAGGGACTGGGAGAGGGGAGGAAAAACCCCCACGGCGGGGAACGGGGGCGGGGACGGGGAGCGGTAGAGTACTCCCCGCTCTGCCCCGTTTACATCCCCACATAACACAACATATAGCATAATAATCTCATCATAATATAACCAACAATGTATGCTATGCGGTGCAGTACTACTCCACTACTCCATTATGCATGTGTATCCATAACTATATCAGGAAGACAACTTTGGAGTTACATATCCATATTGGTCATTAAGCACCAACGCCGGTAGTTCACCAAACCATAGGTGAACCCCTTGGATAGGCGATGTACCTTACTCTTGGATGCACCACCGCGGGGGTGCACGATCCACCTAAATGAATCATCGCGGACGGCAAGATCGCCTTACAGTCAGACGACCTCCCCTATGTTGCAGCTTCCCCCACTAACATCTCCAATGCATGAATGCATATACAACAATATCAAGCAATCATATATAGCCACCACCTCCGCTTTGACCTTTTAGGCATCAAAGTTTAACGCCAGCAACACCTTAACCAATAAGCATCAAGGTTTAGCAACAACAACACCTTGACCAATAAGCATTAAGGCAACTTTGACCGTTAAGCATCAATGTCCAACATTGTGCTGTAACTCCTCGTTACCGCCTTAACCATCTTAGTATCTTATGTTTTATTAGCTTTGTTAAGGCATAATTAGACTATTAATCTTATCTTTAATTTGCTTGATGACTTATTTCATCATAGGAGACGATTTGGGTGAAGCTACCCTTGTTTCCACTTAATGACTCATTCTCTATGGGGAGCACAGTCGTGCTGACCCCCAGCACGGGCATGCTGGCATTATTGAGCATGCGCTTGTTGTTCATGGAGCACGGCCGTGCTTACTGGAGTATGATCGTACATTTGTGGGAAAAAGGTTTGGAAACCATTGCCAAACTTCCTAGGGCATTCATAGATCAATCTTATTGGCTTTTAACTACATCATCAAGTATTAATCTAGTTCCTCTTATTTAATCTCCATATCTTATGATTGTTGAGAATTAATCCTTTAATTCTTGTTTCATTATTAACATCTCTAAAGCACTCATGAATCAATGCTAGGGTCTTAACTACACCATTGAGCATTAACCTCACTTCTCTTTTACTAAGGTTCATGTTATATGAGCATTGGGATTTAACCTTCAATTATTGTTTGGTTACTAACATCCCTATGTCTTTAATTAGTGTATTTATAAAAACAAAAGCATTCGTCTCATAATATCAAACATCAAGAAATCAATGCATTTAATCATAGCATACAACATCATCATCAATAATAATTCACAGTTACAATATGTCAAGTATATAGGAAACATAGCCATTCATATAACAAACAACATCAATTAAGGGATTAGCATGAAACAGGGTCATGGGTTAACCCTTCATCTTAAGCTACCCCAAGGCCTACATGTTCATACTAATCCATTCTCCCCATAGCTGGTATAAAGATCTAACTACGATTGTACGAAAGCAAATATACTCTTGGTTCCCTCAAACAGCTCGATGAGTTCTTCAAACCTTGGCCAAACATAGAAAAGGAAACCATGAATCTCTATTCCGAGAATCAAAGCATGGAAAGAGACTAACAAAGGATAACTACTTTACCTTAATTGACACCATCATGTGCGACTTCTACCCCACTAAAACAAGAACGCCAAGAACGTCTAAGGGTTTCAAAGGGAGGAGAAAAGAGAGTTTTCTGTCGCACAATGGTTGGGAAAAAGTGTCAAATGAGGGTTGTAAATCGTAACCCTCCTAAAACTCACCTATTTAATCAGTACGGGGTTGTGCTGCACATGAGCACAGCCGTGCTCATGCGCCAGAAAGGGAGTTTTATCCAGAAAATCCCACTTAACCCCATTTTAACTTCCCTAAGGCATATTCCTAATAAACTAGCACAACACATAACTATACAAAGCACATACAAACGTATAAAGGCTATATACGAGAAACGGGGTGTTACAAATAGTAATGGAGTGGAGTGGTGAAAGTTTATTAAACCATTGTTTGAGAGTTTTTTCATTAATAAAGTGGGATGTGGTTTAGAATGGTAACCCAAACCACTTCACTCCATGCAAACCTTCTCATTTTAATACCATTCAAATTAGGGGGTTTGGGATTTTCTTCCATTTTCTCACTAAACTTCCAAACAATGGAGTGAGATGCTTTTAACTTTTCACTACAATTCATTATTAATCATTTCACTCCATCTCCTTGAAAACTCCCAAATATAGTGTTAGCGTATGTTTGATTTAACGTCCAAAGAGATGCAACATGAATGCAATGAAATTTAGCTTCGATGTTTGACATGAAAATATTACATTTTTACCACCAAGAACATGATTCCAGTGACGTCATTGCTAAACCAAACACAGCTTTAAAGTTTAATTTTTTTTCAATTTTGTTTTTCGAAATTTTTTTATTTAGTAGATAAATATCTTACAAAAATATTTATACTTTGAGATGAAATAAAATATAATTAAGTGAATCACGTGTATGGTCCCTAGAATTATACGACGGTGGCAAGTTGTCCATCATTCCCAATGTGTTGTCCTACTTCGAACCTCAATGACATCATAAAGTCGTAAAGCTTTACAGCTTTTTCTCTAGTTCTATAATAAACAATCAGGTTTAATGAAAACCATTTGATTGTGTAATAAAACAATTTACAAAAAATAAATGAGAAATTGTGATTTTATTTGTTTGCAATTTTTATGAATTAGCCGGGTGGCTCGGTTCACTTGCACATTTAATTTTCTTATTCAGGTGATACTTTAAGAAAGAGACTCAATCCCTCAGCATTGGATTTCTAGGATTTCTAGGTTACTTCATAAAGTGCATAGTTTAAAGATTGGATATTTTTTAAGTCTGTACAAAAGTAATAAATAAAGGGAAATGATTAAAAACTAAACAGGATCTTATAAATAAAGTGGAAAATAAATCATCACATGATAAAATAATGGATAAATAGAAAGTCTCTTCTTTTCTTTTCTTTTTTACAATAGATAAATAGAAAGTCTCTTGTTTGATTAATTCGATATTTTTAATAATTTGATAATTCATGATTGATTGATAGTATAATTTTTTTTATATTGACAATGCCTACCAATGAAATCTGTCAAATAATTGAAATCAACTTCAAGGATTTAATTAGTATGGACATTTCTAAAAAAATTACATTGTTAACTAATTGTAATTATTACATCGTTATAAATAATTAACTTTTATAACAATTATTTAAAGAATTAAACCTAAAATAATTTGTGATTGATTCAAAATTAAACACTAATTTTTAACTTGAACCCATTTTTATTTAACTGAATAAACTAGCTTAATCAAATATTTAACTAATAATTCACGAATTACCGGTCCCTTTACAACCCTTATCACCTGCTCTGTGTTGCACAGAAAGTTTGAAACATTTGTGGTAGGAGCCCAAGGAAAAAAAAAACAACAACCTTAATCGAAGATCAATTGTAGTTGTAGTTGTAGTAGTAGTAGGTGTCAATCCATTCATTGCATCAATATCATGGCTTCTTCACCCTCCACGTTCTTCTCGAACCCGACGACCACCCTTCACAATCACAGACACAACAACACACTCTCTTTCACTCCCACTTACCATTCCATTTCCTTTGGTTCTTCTTCTTCACTTTCTCAGAAACCTCTTTCCTGGAAAATAATCCACACCACTAATAGAAACCAACTTGCTCGCTTCTCTGCTTCTGCTTCTTCTCTTTCTCAGTCGTTTGATGTTGTGATCGTTGGCGCTGGGATCATTGGGTTGACCATAGCTCGCCAGTTCCTGATGGGGTCCGACCTATCAGTTGCCATAGTTGACAAGGCTGTTCCTTGTTCGGGTGCCACTGGCGCAGGTAACCTATTTTTCGAGATTTCATCCATACCCCTCTATGTGTCTATACAGATTCTTCCCTGATCATGAGTTTGATTGTTATGTAATTTCGGTTTAAAGTTTTTTACTTGTCAACACAAATCATGGTCCTAGTCAGGAACGGACTCAGGAATTTTATGTTGTGGGGACAAAACTTATGTATAAATTTGCAACATAAAAAATATAACATATCGTTTCTTAAAGTATAAACATACATCATAATTACCCAGGAATTTTATGTTGTGGGGGCAAAACTCATTGCTTTCTATGGGACTCTAGGTTGCTTTTAAGTAATTTATTTCAATAAAACACATTTATAATTTATTTATAAAAGTTTTTGATATTTAAGTGGGGGCATTTGCTCCCACATTCATGGTTGTAGGTCCCTCCCGGGTCCTAGTGATGTGTGACTTAAGGTAGTTAGATAAGAAATGATGTGACCATTTACAATTGGTTGAAGGATGAAAAAAATAATCATTGTTCCGACAGTGAGAGTGCATATCAATTAAATCCTTCTTAGATACATTATGTCATAATATTTGAATTGATATTGGTACGAACAGTTAGCGTAAAGATTATTTACGCCATCAACCAATTATAAATCATCCACATCATTTAAAAGTTTGACACACATGGGATGATTTGTCATTGCTTGTCAACGTAAAAAAAACTTTGTATCTACATTGTATCATAATTAAATTCTATTTGAATTTAAGGTGTTATTTGAATTAATGGGTGCATTTTGATTTGGAGAATGGGTTTTAGAATTTTTTTCTTTTTTTGAAATAAGCAATGGTCATTTTTTCTTTAATTGAAATTTGTTATTACAATGGTTTTTATTTTTATTTTTTAATTTGTTCTCCACCAAGCATAAACAGATTGATCAATCAAATGTTCTGCTGAAAAAATTCCTTATCCATTTCACTTTTTCATGGCATGGAATATGAGTGTAAAATGTTAATACAATAGCTTAATGGATGTTTTACCATTAACATTGCTGGTATCTGTTGATCATAGGGAAGGCACTTCAAGTTATTTGCGTTAATCTCACTTTAGATTATATGTTATGATTGTTTAGGTTTTCCTTTTTTCTTTTTGAGTAGTCAAGGTATGATGTGAGATTTCTAATTTATTTATATTGAAATAAAAATATAGTTCTATGCTGAATTTTGATTAATTGTAGGTTCACTTCCTCTTTGTTTTGGAATTTGAGCTGGTTCCAGGACAGGGTTATCTGTGGATGGTACACAAAACACCTGGGAGTGCTACATGGGATCTTACATGGAGAAGTCATCAACTTTGGAAGATGTTGACTGAAAGCCTACAAGAGCAAGGCTTGGATCCTTTGGTGGAGTTGGGTTGGAAAAAAACAGGTATAATAGCTTTATCTTTCTTCAAATTTCTCTTTGTTGGTATTAGTAGTAGTATATTGAAATCACTAAGTTTGCTATTATATCATTGAGAAGCTAATTGGTTGCCATTGAATTATCCTGAAGCAGTTAAGGTATGTCTGAAGTTTTCAGTCTTCCTCAAGGTGTCCTGCAGTAACATGCATGATGCATTGATATTTATGATCATGAAAGTTTTATGTCTTTTTTCCCCAGTGGTAAAATTTAAAACTATGATATGATATGCCTATTGATCTACAGGAAGCTTATTAGTTGGTAGAAGTCATGCAGAGTTAGACATGCTAAAGGGGAGGGTGAAACAGCTTAATGAGGCTGGGTTGAAAGTAGAGTACCTCTGTAGCAGTGATTTGTTTAAGCAGGAACCTGATCTGTTGGTGGACAAAGACAGTGCAGCTGCATTTCTACCAGATGACTGCCAATTGGATGCTCATCTTACTGTTGCACATATTGAAAAGGTTCTGTATTTTTTGTTCATTTTTCTTAGCATATTTTTTACTTGCAACTTATAAGTAATAATCACTATTTACTTTTTTCTATCAACTAAATACTTGCCACAGTGCTGCTATATGGCTACAGAGTACAGACTTGTAATCACAATTCACAAATTTATTGTTGATGTGTAGGCTAACAGGAATTTTGCATCCAAAGGAAGATATGCAGAATTTTATAATGAGCCGGTGGAATGTTTTATTAGGTTTAGTTTTCTTTTTCTTTGTATTGCATTGAGTGACACAGTGAAAGCAAGATGGAAACAAACCTTGTTGAGTAAATGCTATGTTTCATTTTATGCTCAGATCAGATAGCAATGGAGAGGTAAAAGCTGTTCAGACTTCCAAGAATACACTATACAGCAAGAAGGCAATTATAGTTGCAGCTGGTTGTTGGACTGGTTATTTGATACAGGATTTGTTAAGAAATTGGGGAATGGAGTTACATGTTCCTGTCAAGCCGAGAAAGGTGTGTATATATACAGCATGAACTGACTTAATCTTCCATGACTTAGAATTCTTTCATTTTTTCCCTTATACTGTCATATACAATGCCCTATGGTATATTTTACTGTGTGAATTGAAAGGAAGGAGACTTTACTCTGCCCATTCTTTCATTTTTCCCCTTATACTGTCATATACAATGCACTATTGACTTTTTTCTGCTGTTTTAATCTTCAAATGGATTAATTTTTTTACAATAATCTACAACTCATGCTAGTGGTAGCACTGAGCAGCATTAATGTTACATGTATAATGAAAAAAGCACCTATATGTTTTGCACATACTAATATTGTATGGTCTAAATACTCAAACGCATGGTACTTTTTAAGTTTGTAAATTTGTTTCTGTTTTGTATGAAGGGTCACCTACTTCAGCTTCAGAATTTCAGTTACCTTCAATTGAATCATGGCCTGATGGAGGCAGGTTATGTCGATCATGCAGCAATTTCTGGTTTAGAATCGTCAGATCATGGACGAGACTTATCTGTTTCAATGACGGCAACTGTAGATGCAGCAGGGAATCTTCTTATTGGTTTGCTTCTTTGCTATTGCCGATCGCTGTGTTGATGACTGCATGTGTTCCTTTTAACTATTATTTATATTGAATAATCCTTTCTTTTAAAGGATTTCCAAACAAACAAGTTGTGTGGAGGTGATTCATTCACTTGTTTTCCTCTTTACTCGATACTCGATAGCCATGGTTTCATTTGCATATATAAGATGATGTTTGTTGTTATATTGGTTTTTTTGGGGGGAGAGGGGAGATTGTTGGCATTATTAAGTTGTTTAGACATGCATTTGGATTGAAGTCATATCTTTTGGCTGAACTAAATCAATTTTGATTTATAAATTAATTTCATGAAATAGATTAATATTTGTAGTTGATGCAAATGCTTCTATCAACAGTTCACGATTTTATCATATATTTTTTTTGCATATTTTGTGTTTAACTAACCGAAATTCCACCATGAAGGGAGTAGCCGAGAGTTTGTTGGACTCAGTACCGATTTGGACGAGTCAGTTATCTGTTATATATGGAAGCGGGTTGGAGAGTTCTTTCCCAAATTGAAAATGCTCTCCCTTTCTGATCTAACTGCAAGTAGAAAAGTCAGAGTAGGATTACGACCTTACAGTAAGTCTCAATATCTCTCTGCAATCTTATGCAGTTAAACTGTTGATATTTTGGTTACATTTTCAAATTCTATCTGCTCTAGACATCTCACTATTGTCGAAATACTTTACTTACATAACATTTACACTGTCAGTGCCTGATGGGAAGCCAGTGATTGGACCTGTGCCTGGCTTGTCAAATGTGTATCTTGCAGCCGGACACGAAGGAGGGGGGCTTTCAATGGTGAGTTCTTAGAGACTCCTACCTACTTCTAGATTATAAAAAAGACTTCAAATGTTTTAAAGAAAGTTGCCTATTCAAGCTAAAACTGTAGTTAGCAGCATGCATTCTCAATTTACATTGTACCAAACAAATGCAATTGTTTTTACATTTGGCCTGGAGGTAATTGAGAAATCTTCTAAATTTCCAGGCTTTGGGAACTGCTGAAATGGTGGTTGATATGGTATTGGGCTGTCCTGGAAAAGTTGATAACGCGCCTTTTGCTGTGCATCGAGTCCTTGATGAAATGCATGCAACTCTAGGAGAAGAGAAGCATAAGTACTACCCTAGGATGTAGGCAAAAGGCCACTTGGGATTCTCATACATCAGTTCTGTGAGTGACTTGTGTGGTGAGGTTTCTATTTGTAGCGACTCTTTCTCAATAAATTTGTTCACCATGTAGTTATCAGCACTCTCTTTTATTTAATGACATTAACTCTTATTTTTTCAATCGATGAAAGAATTGCCAGAATATAAGTATTGTTGGTACTTTTAATGATTTACCATGTGCTGGGGATAGCCTTTTGTCATTCTTCTTAACTGCATCCTATTTTCCATTTTCTACATTCGACCCTTTCTACATGCTATCACTGGTAAACACCATATTTCTGAATCCTCCCTCCTCTTTGTTTGACTTTTTTAAAACCATATTTCTATGTAGATCCGTAGATATATTGAAAGAAAATGGAGTGCCACTAGGGTTGTGAATTATGCCTTGTAGCTAATATTTATGAGAGTAACATTGGGATGACTAGAGGACAGAGAAGGTGCAAAAAACATGTTAGCGGGTGGTGCACCTTAGACAACACCATATTTAGATTTATGTTAGAATGGATTCAAAAGTCCATTTGAGTGAAAGTAAAGGTTTTGTGCCTCGGAAAGTGTTTCTCCATCTTTCAAATCTAAATTCAAACACACTCATGTGTCATCTAATCCAAATTACTTGAGTTTGTGAAGTCCATAGCAGCTGATTGACTTCCATAAACTTAATATAAGCTACAGTTATCTCATTTGTACAGCTTATTTAACTAGATAAACTCAAGTTGCTATCTATTTCAAAGTTAAAACGTTTTTGGACATAGATCAAAGCAAGGTTTTTAAAACCGGACCGATCATTGAACCGGTGAAGACACCGGTTCAAGGTTCAATGATCCAACCATGATTGAACCGTTTTTAATTAAATATATATATTTAATTATATCATATATTTCATATAATAATTAACTAACATAGTAAAAAATAAAAGAGATAATTTATTCGCTTTTAAAATGTTATGTAGTAAGTTTGTGCTCATAAGTCCATACTCTGCGTCCATCAAGTATGATATTTTTGGGTTCCAAGTGTCCAACTATCATAAAAGAATAAAAAGCCAAACTAAACTTGGCTGCATTAGGCCCATTATAAGTTAAAAAACACAAACAGCAAAGAATATGGGTTGGACTTGGGAGTCTTGGACTAGACCCACGGATCTGGAAACATAAAGGGTGCCATTGCAACCCTAGTTTCATGGCTGCTGGTTGTTGTCTCTCCCATCTTTATTCTTTCTGTCTGTGCGCCGCACCTCCCTTCCCATTCTTCTTTCTGTTTTCTGTGCGTCGTCCCATCTCTAACTCACCCTGTCTCAAGTCAGAGAAGGTGAAGATGTGCTGGAGGTTGAAGAAGCCAAGCGCATGGTTGAAACAGCTTGTGAGGTCGCCGGATTCATATTAAAAACAGAGCAATACATCATAAAGAGTTCATTGAGAGAATGTCTTATTGAATTCAGAAAGCAAGTGTTGGCTTTATAGCCTTACAAGATAACAAAAACAGAAGCTCTAATTGAACCACGTTTTTCATGGCCTATAACGTGGTGGCTAATTGATAGGAAAAACTAACCCCTATCTGCACATTCCTAAAGAATAGGGTTTTATTTAACAAACTAATAAACTCAAAAACAGTAAAACTAAATGACCATTAAAGTCTCTACAGTCCAACATTCCCTCCCTTAAACTATATGTAGAAAGCATTTAGTTTACTTTTGAAGCTTTAACCATTCCCAGCATGCTACGAAGTTTCAAGAACTAATCTAACTTGAGGGGCTTTGTCATTATGTCTGCAACCTGTTCTTGAGAACTGCAGTAGCTCAATTCCACAACTCCATCTTTTACCAAGTCTCTTAGAAAATGAAATCTTATATCAATATGTTTGCTTCTGCCATGAAAGACTGAATTCTTGGATAGCTTTATTGTAGAGCTGTTGTCACACTGAATCACAGTACACTTTTCCTCTTTATGACCGAGTTTCTCTAACACCCTTCTCAACCAAACACACTGACATACACAAGATGCAGCAGCTACATACCCAGCCTCAGTAGTGGACAGTGTCACTACAGGTTGTTTCTTAGAAGATCAAGACACTGCTGCAGAACCAAGCAAGATACAAAGCCAGAAGTACTCCTCCGATCATCCAAATCACCAGCAAAATCACTATCAGTATATGCCACCAGATTTGTGTTGCTTCTCTTTTTGTAGAAGATTCCTAACTCAGTTGTACCTCTCAAGTACCTTAGTATCCTTTTTCCTGCAATCCAATGAGATTCAGTTGGACAAGACATGAATTTGCAAATGAGACTTACTGCATACATTAAATCAGGTCTTGTTGCAGTCAAGTGCATCAAACTGCCAACCAACTTCTTGAACAAGGTTGCATCAACTTTGGTTCCTTCTTCTGTTAAACTCGGAGGAATATAGGTTAGAAACCCGTGTTCTCCTGCTGGAGAATTCTCCATTAAATAGAGATGATACAAGTTGTACAGTATTTGTTATATCTGCTACAATTAATGTGCTATAAATGCTAATCCTACAGCTAATAAAAACATAATCATAACTATACAATTATGCAGAAATAAGGCCAACAAATCTGCTCACAATTATGCAGAAATAAGGCCAACAAATCTGCTACAATTAATGTGCTATAAATGCTAATCTTAAGGCCAACAAATCTGCTCACAATTATGCAGAAATAAGGCCAACAAATCTGCTACAATTAATGCAGAAATAAGGCCAACAAATATGCTCTAATAGTAGCTAACATCTTGGATATCAATTCAAATTATTCAGCCAAATCAAATCTGTTGACATCCCCCCTCAAATTGATGCTGGTAAGTCGACAAGCATCAATTTTCTAATTAGGAAATTATGACGCTGACGTGTAAGGGATTTTGTGAGGACGTCAGTAAGTTAAGCAGATGTAGAGACATGAGGCAAAGTGATGATTCGACGATCATATGATTCCCGGATCGAGTGACAATCAACCTCTATGTGTTTTGTTCTTTCATAGTATACAGGATTTGCTGCAATCTGTATGGCACTTGTGTTGTCAGCATGTAGTGGAGTCGGTGTTGTTTGTAAGAAACCAAGCTCTGAAAGAAGACCTCGTAACCAAATAATCTCGGAACATGCTGCAGACATGGCCCGATATTCTGCTTCAGTAGAAGATTTAGAGACCGAGTCTTGTTTCTTGAACTTCCAGGAGATGGGAGTATCACCTAAAAACATGAATCAGCCGGTTGTGGATTTTCTTGTGTCCGGGCATCCAGCCCAATCGGCATCGATGTAGGCTTGAAGGCGTGTGGATGTACCGGTAGGAAAGAAAAGACCACGGTTGGTAGTACCGAGAAGATATCAAATAATACGGTGTACTGCTGAAAGATGCAAGTGCCGAGGAGCTTGCATGAATTTGCTGACGGTGTGGACAGCAAAAGAAATATCAGGTCTTGTTATGGTTAGGTAGATAAGACTGCCAACCAGCTGCCTGTAGGAAGTAGGGTCTTGTAGAAGTTCACCTTCATCTCGTCTTATTTTTACATTAACTTCCATAGGAGTGTCTACAGGAGATGCATTGGTGAGGCCAGCCGACTGGATTAGATCTTGGACATATTTGTGTTGATTGACATAGATGCCTTTTTCCTGAAAATGTACTTCTAGTCCCAAGAAGTAAGTAAGCCGGCCAAGATCTTTCATGTGGAAAGTGGAGTGTAACAATTGCTTGATTGTAAAGATATCCTCTTGGTCTGATCCGGTGACCACAATATCCTCCACATAAACAAGTAGTATGACAATTCCTTTTGAGGTCTTCTGTATAAAAAGTGATGGATCATACTTGCTTTGTATGAAGGAAAAGCCAAGTAGTGTTGTGCGAAACTTTTCAAACCATACTCTGAGTGCCTGTTTCAAGCCATATAAAGAACGCTTCAGTTTGCAAACAGAATTAGGAAAAGATGAAGGCATACCATTAGGAAGTTTGATGTAAACTTCCTCTTTGAGGTCACCATGGAGGAATGCGTTCTTGACATCCATCTGGTTTATTTGCCAAGATTCAGAGGCAGCAATGGCAAGAATAGTACGTACAGTAGTCATTTTGATCACAGGTGCAAAAGTCTCCTCATAGTCAAGACCAAATTCTTGCCTGTTGCCAAGAACGACTAATCTAGCCTTATATCGATCAATTGAGCCGTCCGATCGAAGCTTGATAGTGAAGACAAATTTGCTGCCAAGAGCTTTAACAAATGGATAGGGAACAACGTCCCATGTCTGATTTTCTTCTAGTGCTAGAAGTTCTGCTTGAATTGCTTCTTGCCAACATTTATGCTCCATGGCCTGGTTATAGGAAGAGGGGATCGGGACAGATGCTAAAGTTGCTTTCAAAGATAACGGTGAAGGGAAACCATACTTTTCCCAAGGTTTATGAATGCGGGTACTGCGACGTAGAGTAGCTGGTTGTTGATAACTCACGGGATCAGCAGCCAGAGATTGTTCAGAAGGTGGCCTTGGAGGACGTCTTTGGTACACCAATAAAGGTTTTAGCGCAAGTTTGTCTGCAGAGAATAATGGCATTACAGAAACTGTAAAAGAGGGAGTGTCTTGGGTAGTTGCAAAAAAATATGTATCTTCTTGAAATATGACATTTCTAGAAACCCGAAGCCTACGTAGATTAGGATCATAGCACATAAAACCTTTTTGGTGGGATGAGTAACCAAGGAAGGCACATTTAACAGATTGAGCTGTGAGCTTTGTGCGTTCATGTGGGGGAAGATCGACATAACACACACAACCGAAAGTGCGAAGACTGGAATAGGTGGGTTTGTGGCCAAATAATCGGGAGAAAGGAGAATCATTGTTTAATGATGGAGAAGGCAATCGATTAATAAGGTGGACAACAGTGGAGATGGCTTCACACCAAAAACGAGATGGCACAAAGGAGTCCAACATAAGAGTTCGGACCACATCAAGAAGGTGTCGGTTTTTCCTTTCAGCTATCCCATTTTGTTGGGGTGTTGAAGGACATGACCTTTGAAATAAGATGCCATTTTCTTGCAAGAACTTTTGAAATAAATTAGACGTGTATTCCCCCCATTATCAGAATGCAGAATTTTAATTTTGGAGGAAAATTGGGTCTCAACATAGGCATGAAAATTTTTAAAAGCGGAGAATGCTTCATCTTTAGATCTTAAAAAATAGACCCATGTGAACCGACTATAATCGTCAATAAATGTGATAAAATATTTGTAATTAGCATGAGATATAATAGGTGCTATTCCCCATAAATCACTATGGATCATATCAAAAGGTTGGGTTTCATGTGATTGATGAATCGGAAATAGTAGAATTTTACTTTTACCAAGTTTACATGAGTTACCGTCAAACTGGACAGTACTAAGAGAAGGTGGAATTTTGTTACCAAGAACACCAGATTTCATCAAGTCATGAAGTACATATGAGTTTGGGTGACCAAGACGCTTATGCCATATTTGGAAATCAACTTTAGCGGAATTACAAGAAACAAAAGGTAGGAAAGTACATTGAGACAAAGGGAAAAGATGTCCAGCTTTAGGCCTGTTCACAATCATCTTCCCTGAGTGTTGATCCTGCACAAGACAACCAGATTTTGAGAATTCAACCCGACAATCATTGTCAACTAATTGACCAACAGAAATAAGGTTACTAGTAAGACCAGGGGAAACAAAAACATTGGTTAAGGATGAGGAAATATCACCAATTGCTGTGATTGGTAAACTATTGCCATCATCAGTATGGATTTGGAGATTACCAGAGTATTTGGTGATGTTTGTAAGAGTATTAGTAGTGTTGGTCATATGATTGGATGTCCCGGAGTCAAAATACCAAGGAGAACATGAAGTAGAAGGTTTACCTGAAAGTCCTAAAACAGAAAAAGCTGAAATTATCATTTGTTGGACCATTTCGGGGGTCAAGTTTTGTGCAGGAGCAGAAGCATCTTGAACCGCAGAACCAGTGGCAAAAGAACCAACAAAGGCAGTATATGCTGTTGAGGGTTTTCTTGGTGGTCGGATAGGACATTCCTTGATGTTGTGGCCATCTTTTTTGCAGTAATTCCAGAAATTTTTAGGACACTGCAAAGCAAAATGTCCAAATCCTTTGCAGCAGAAACATTGGACAGCACTCATGTCGCGTCCTCTAGGCTTGCTTTGGACAGCATATGCAGCTGGAAGATAGGCTGATTTCTGTTGTTCCATGGTTGTTTGAGTTAGGAGACGTTGTTCTTCACGAAGAAGTTCATTAAGGCATGCATCCAAGGTGGGAACAGGAGCCCTATTCATGAGGTTGGACCGAATACCCTCAAATTCAGGTCTCAATTTCATAAGGAATTGATCTCTTTGAGTAGTTTCATGAACTTTCTGCACTGCACTTTGATTTTCAGCAGACAAATCCTCATAAACAATGTTAGTGTATTCAGCCCAAAAATTCATGAAATAAGAATAAAATTCAGAAATTGATAGACTATCATGTTGAGACATGGCAATGTCATGTTCAAGCTGGAACCTACGAGCAGTGTTATTTTGGCTATATATTTTCTTCAGATAGACCCACATCTTAGCTGCAGGGTTGAATGGTCTGAGGTTGAGAACAATAGTGGGATCAACAGACCCTATGATCCATGTCATGACTTGACCATCTTGGACTTCCCACTTGACATAGTCAGCCTTCTGCTTCTCTTTGTCAGGAGCAGTACTGGTACCATCAACATGTCCCCAAAGGTCCTTACCTTTGACAAAGATCTCGAACTGAAATGCCCAGGCTGGATAGTTCTTGCCATTAAGGCGAACGAACAAGACATCATACTTTTCGGAAGACATGAGACTGAGAATAAATCACAAGGAAGAAAACGCAGAAGGGACAAGAGGTAACTAGGAGAGACTTAAGAGAAAAAAAAAAGGACTATGATTCGGACAGAGCTAGGTTAGGATCGCAACCTAGACTGATACCATGTTAAACTCAGGAATATAGGTTAGAAACCCGTGTTCTCCTGCTGGAGAATTCTCCATTAAATAGAGATGATACAAGTTGTACAGTATTTGTTATATCTGCTACAATTAATGTGCTATAAATGCTAATCCTACAACTAATAAAAACATAATCATAACTATACAATTATGCAGAAATAAGGCCAACAAATCTGCTCACAATTATGCATAAATAAGGCCAACAAATCTGCTACAATTAATGTGCTATAAGGCCAACAAATCTGCTCTAATAGTAGCTAACATCTTGGCTATCAATTCAAATTATTCAGCCAAATGAAATCTGTTGACATCTTCATCCTTGGACAACTTTGTGCCTGGGACTATAGGATTCTGCACTGAATTACTGTTATTCATTCCAAACCTTGCTAAAAATTCACAAGCATACCTTCTTTGACACACAAAATTCCCATCAGGACTCTGTACCACCTCAACCCCTGAAAAATACCTCATTCTTCCCAAATCAGACATGTCAAATTCCAACATCATTGAATTCTTAAATTCATCACACATACTCCTATCATTCCCAGTATATATTAAATCATCAACATAAAGGCTTACTATTAAAAATTTACCTCCTTCCTTCGACTTTGTAAACAGTGTGTGTTCACAAAAGCACCTTTCGAAGCCTTCTCGAACAAAATATGCTTCTATCTTGCTATACCATGCTCTCGGTACCTGCTTAAGGCCATACAACGCCTTCCTTAGCCTGTAAACTTTGTCTTCTTCACCTTTCTTCTCATATCCCAGTGGCTGTTGCACAAAGACTTCTTCCTTGAGCTCACCGTGAAGGAATGCGCTCTTTACATCCAACTGAAAAACATCCCAACTGTGTTGAGCTGCCAAAGCAAGTATCAACCGAATGGTGTCAAGTCTGGCAACTGGAGCAAATACTTCAGTATAATCAACTCCATACTGCTGTGCATACCCCTTCGCCACTAGCCTCGCTTTGTACTTCTCTATCTCTCCATTCTCGTTAAGTTTAGTCTTAAAAACCCACTTAACTCCAATTGGCTTCACTCCATCTGGTAAAACAGTAAGCTCCCAAGTCTTGTTTTTTTCTATTGATTCAATTTCTGCTATCATTGCCTCCTTCCACTTCTTGCTCTTGACAGCTTCTTCGAATGTAAGTGGATCATCTTCAGTAAGCATCACGATAGCATTTAGACCATCTTCATCCGATAAGCTTTCACCTGTTTCATAGTCTTCCATCCAAAATGGTGCTCTTCTTACCCTCCCTTCATTAGAAATGGGTGAATCATTCTCATGTGACTCATCCGAAGGAGAATCAGTTTCACTTGAGTTTCTTATATCACCGCCATTTCTTTCATCTTCATTGCTCTCTGCTCCTTTTTCACTGTCATTCCCATCATCATCTTTCCATTCTAAAACATCCAACCTACACTCTTCGTTGTTTCTGCCCCAATCCCAGCATTCATCTTCTTCAAAAATTACATCCTTGCTAATGATGATTTTCTTGGAAACTGGATCATATAATCTATAGGCCTTTGATTCATCACTAGGGGTGGAAGTAGGCCAGGCCGCCCGACAAGGGCCTATGGCCTGGCCTAGCCTATTTAATAAAAATGCTGGGTAAAGGCTTTTTCAAAAGCCTTTTTAGATAAATAGGCCAGGCTTGAGCTTCAGAAAAAGCCTACAAAGCCTGATAGGCCGGCCTATTTATAAATAATAAATAAATAAATAAATAAATAATATTAAAAATAAAATTATTTTTTATTTTATATATATAATATGATTTATATAATTTAAAGAGATTCAATTTGCTCTTTATTTATAGAATGTTGGTTTGCTCCACATGTATACTTTAAGAGATGTGGGACTTTATAGAAAATGCACACACGTACCCATTATGCCGCAGTAAAACCAGCAACTCCTGAAGAGAGATGAATAACATACTCCCCAGAAAAGTCAATAACCCCAAGCTTAGCGAACCACCCATCAGGGCACCAAATCACGAAGCGTGATGTGAGTGTAACAAAAAGTAACCCGAAGTGGCACAAACAACATCCACGCACGAAAGAACATCCTCCCCAATAAAGCACCAGCTATCAATATCAAAGTGATAGCTGCAAACACACCTTGAAAAAACACCATGGTAGCATTAGGAAAGTTCCCTAAAAACACTTTCCCTGATAGGAACTTCTCATCCAATGCAACCCCAGGTTTCCCAAAGAAGAAGACCAACTTGTCACCAAATGACATGCGAAAACCCCATGCAACCCAGCGAAGGAGAACGGATGCAAAAGCATAGAAGGCCATGAAGGCAGAGTTGATAGCCCATGTTTTCTTCACTAGTCCCACATTGCTAAAACTATACATGTGAAGTAGACCATCATTCTATAAATAGAGAGCAATTGGGTATCTTTTAATAAAATTAGATAGGTCCTTAAAAAGGCTAACAGGTCAAGCTAGGCTTTTAAAAAGGCCAGGCCATGCTTAAAAAAAAGTCTTTGATAGGTAACAGGTCAGGCTTAGGCTTTTAATTTTTCAAATAGGCCAGGCCTATTTAATCAAAGCCTGGCCTGGCCTGGCCTATTTCCACCCCTATTCATCACTTACTCCCAATAAAACACACTTCTTGCTCTTGTCATCCAACTTGCTTCTCCTCTGGTCTGGAATATATGCATGAGCTACACACCCAAAAACTCGAAAGTAATCAACTACTGGCTTCACACCGCTCCATGCCTCTTCTGGAGTTTTATTTTGCACAGCCACAGTAGGACATCTATTGAGGATAGGCACACTCCATTTTACAGCTTCGGGCCAAAACATTTTAGGAACCTGCTTCTCAGTCAACATAGAACGCACCATGTTCATTATCGTCCTGTTTTTGCTCTCAGCAACTTCGTTCTGCTGAGGGGTATAGGTTGTGGTCAATTGTCTGCTTATGCCTTCAACCTTGCAAAACTCTGTAAATTCGTTCGAGGTGAATTCACCACCTCTATCTGTCCTCAAACAAGTGATATATGCACCAATATCCTTTTCAACACAAGCTTTAAAGTTTCTAAACATAGCAAAGGCCTCTGACTTTTCATGTAAAAAGTAAATCCAAGTTTTACGAGTGAAATCATCAATAAAACTTAAGATGTACCTCTTGTTACTGTTTGATGCTGGTTTGATAGGCCCACATATATCTGAGTGCACAAGTTGTAGCTTGTTTGATGCCCTCCATAGACTCTTCTTGGGAATATGATCTCTGTGTTGCTTTCCAGTTAAACACTCTGTGCATAGCTTCTTTGGAATCTTGAGTGCAGGCAGCCTATTAACCATCTTCATATAAGAAAGTGTCCTCAGTCCCTTATAGCTTAAGTGACCAAAGCGACAATGCCAAAGATGAGATTCATCTTCTGACACAGTCTGAAAACATGAAGAAGCTTTTGGTATCATGGCAGCCAACAAGAAAAACGTTCTATTTCCACTCATATCAGTCTGCATAATTAATCCTTTCTTAGGATGATATACACTACACTTCCCATGCTGAATTAAAATTGCTAAGCCCTTTTTCTTGCAGTTGTCTGAAATTACCTGAGTAACTCCATTCACTTGAAGACGAACGCTGCCTCTTCCCATAACGGCCATTCTGGTGTTGTTTCCGAGTTTTACGGTTTGCCTGAAGCTTTCATCTAGCTCTGAGAACCACTCCTTGTTTCCAGTCATATGGTTGCTACAGCCAGAGTCAAGAAACCACACTTCCTCCCTCTTGGCTTGTTTGAGTTCAACACAGGACATTAGTAATAACTCTTCTTCTTCTTCCAATTCAGCATAGTTGGCCTTTTTTTCCCAATCAGGACACTCATATTGATAGTGTCCTAACTTGTGACACTTGAAACACTCGATAACAGCTTTGTTGAAGGATTGCCTCCCTCTTCCACTGCCACGGCCTCCTTTAAATGCGCCTCTGCCTCTACACCTTCCTGCTCTATCTTCGTAGGAGATCTTTAGAACCTGCTCTTCTTCTCCATGGCTTCTCATCCTTTGCTCATGAACAAGAAGACTACTCTGCAACTCATCAATAGTCATCGTGTCCAGGTTGTTGGATTCCTCAATCGAGCACACTACATAATCAAATTTTTAGACCATCGATCTCTAAATCTTTTCGGTAATGATTGTTTCACTCATACGTTCACCATGAGCCTTCATTTTGTTGGCTATGGCTAGAGTATGAGAAAAATAGGCATTCACTGTCTCTCCTTCTTTCATGTGAAGAACCTCAAAATCTCTGTGCAATGCTTGCAGCTGTGCCCTTTTAACCCTGGTTGAACCCTGGAACTTTTGTTTCATTGAATCCCATATTTGTTTGGATGTATCTCTGTTGAGAATTGTTTCAAGGACATCATGATCTATTGCTTGGAAAAGGTAATTCTTTACCTTTAAGTCCTTCAACTTCTGCTCCTCAATCAATTTGCGTTGTGCTTCTGTAGGCTCTGCACCATCTACCACCACCAAGATCCCATTCTCAACAAGACCCCAATACTCTTTGGAACGAAGAAAATTCTCCATCAACATTGCCCAGTGGTCATAATGACCATCAAATTTAGGAATAGCAGGCTACACGAAACTACTGCTACTGCCTTCCGCCATTCTTCCTGACTCCTTCAATCCGAAAGAAAACTGCAGTTTCTTTCTCCACACACACTCACTGTTTCTCTCACACACACACTCTATATCAGGCCCCTGTTATGGGGCTTTGATACCAATTGTTAAATGTAACACCCGGGTGCAGTCGAGGGCGGGGAGTGGTCGCCGGTGCAAGAAGACAAGGACAAGGAGCGGCTCCTAGCAGGCTTCTAGGTGGAGGGACACATGAATGAACCGATTACACACCCGAATGAGAGGGATCCTGAGACTGTGTAGGTATGGGACTATACAATTGAGGAAGACTTATATGAATTGATTGGTACTAGCTATACAAACAAGATGCATCTTCTTTTTGGGAACCCATCAGTTAAGACCTCCACAGTTAAGCGTGCTTGACTTGGAGCAATTCTGGGATGGGTGACCTCCTAGGAAGTTTTCCCAGGAAGCGTGTGAGTGAGGACAAAGCACATTGAAAAGGCCCGTGTTGGTTTGTGGGGACAGTCGTCAATCCATAAAGCAGGCAGAGATGTTACATTAAAAACAGAGCAATACATCATAAAGAGTTTATTGAGAGGATGTCTTATTGAATTCAGAAAGCAAGTGTTGGCTTTATAGCCTTACAAGATAACAAAAACAGAAGCACTAACTGAACCACGTTTTTCATGGCCAACAACGTGGTGGCTAATTGATAGGAAAAACTAACCCCTATTTGCACATTCCTAAAGAATAGGGTTTTATTTAACAAACTAATAAACTCAAAAACAGTAAAACTAAATGACCGTTAAAGTCTCTACAGTCCAACATTTCGACCATTCGAGAAGCAAAATGCATGTTTCTAGAGCAAAACGCGGACCGCTCAAAACCGCTGAACCACTGGTTTTGACTGGTTTGACGGTTTTTTGTCCGGTTTATCAGCACAACGGTTATAAGGCCTATACAGATCAGATGGCAGGCCGGTTCCCGATCCAACCGGTCTGGTTTTACCTACCTTGGATCAAAGTAAGCAAGGTGTTATTACAAGAGCAATGTCTTGTGGCAAAAGTAAAAACAAAAGGTCAAGTGACCTTCATACAAGAGCAAATGAGTTGATTACCTCGACTCCTGCTTAGCATAGCTCGTATTTTATATGAACAAGGCATCTCAACACAACCTTGAATCATTTGCTTATAACATCTGGTTATTAATATAACACAAAGACAAATAAAGCTTTAAGATACTTATCGAACGGCTTCTAATTTCCACCCCTAACCACAGACAAGAGTTCTATGCTCATTGGAGTAGAGAACTAACTCCTTTGACATACTCGGACTTATTTAGTGCAAAAGTTGTTTAGCTTTGATAGTGTGGTTATTAACATTATAGATTGTTTATTTACACTTTTAATCTGGAATGGAAAGCTTGACCATATATACCAACCCTACATATGGTAGACATTTTATTATTCAACATAACCTAGCAATACAATTATAACACTTTAAACACACAAAAGCAAAACATAATCATGAATAATTATTTAATTACACATAACACATATATAGACTAATATGTAGGGTGGATTGATCCAACCCTATTATTACAAACTCCTTCAAATCATCTCGGAATAACAGGATGCTAAAAATGTCTAGTCAAACTCCGAAAAATAAAATATAAATAAGTAAATTTCATAACTCAATAAATTCAAAGGCATTCAAGTAACTATATGCCATCTAGATCATTTGTCTTAAACTTTGGAAAAATTGAACATTATTAAAATTGTAATCAAAGTACTAGTTGTCCTTTGTTGGTGTATCACTCTAGATTATCGTAAAAACTTGTAACATGTCCTAACATTGGAAAAGCTCATCTAAAGTTAACTTGTATGTAAATTGTAAAGTGAACAAGTAAGAGTATTTTCATCATTGATTCAGGGCCCATTTGGATAAACGGCTTAATTAAGCGCTTATAGGATAAATGCTTATTATATAAGCACTTATAGGATAAGCGCTAATGTATAAGCTATTTTTATAACCAAAGAGAAAATATAGTCAAATTGTTTTCATATAAGTTATAAGCTATTTTCATAAGCTATCTTGGAGAGCTTATCAAAATAAGCTAAAAATAGCTTATGGACATGCCATAAGCTGTTTTCATAAGCTCTCCCAAATACTCTGACAAGTGCTTATGCCATTAGATAAGCTCAAATGAGCTATTTATAAGTCAATCTGTCCTTAAAACCTTAACTCACTATGGTCATATGGTGAGAGTGAGAGTGGCAGAATGTGTTAACCTCAAATACCATTTAGGCCCATTTATAACATTCAATAGAGCTGTCAAAATTAGCCCGACATTAAGCATGTGATGGGTTGATAAAATGCAAAATCGAAATTATTTTTGCCCAACCCAGCCCGACCCGAAAATTCATTGGCCCAAGTGGACTGGCCCGTTGATGTCCTCCGGCAAGTGTACCGGATTCGTCGACAAGTAATAAAAAGATCGATCCCACAGAGACCGTGATCTCAAACAACAAGTAATTATTAAATCAATTAAACTGGACTATATAAAAAAGGATTTGGAAAAGATTTGATTTTTGTAATAAGAATTAACTAGAAAATCAGATATTTAAGAACGCAATCAATTAAATTAGGAAAGCAAATCAATTAGGGGTTTTTCAAATCAAAAGAGATTCCTAGGAATTGGGTTACCAACAAGATTGTTCATGTTACCAAATTGACTACCCCTTGTTAATTATCAAAATTGCCTTGAAGGCGAATTTATCCATAATAAGTTAATGCTCCCTCTCGGGTTACAAAAACCGTGCCCAATTAAACCAACCCCTACACTCGTGGTAATTGAATTTAAATTGAATCCTTTAAGTTCTGTGACAATTCGTGAACTCTCGAAGGACCGCTTCTAACTCTCGTGATTTAAGTCCTAAGTTTGATTCCTATAGATCTGATACCTAAGTTCACCGCTAGGTTCCTCCTTAGAGTATCTACGACAAGCAAATAAGTGGCCACCGAATTTACGAGTAATTAAAGCAATAGAAATCAAATCGAAAGAAAAATCGTAATTAACAAGAGACCAAACGTCAATTCGTCACCATAAACAAATCTTGGGCAGAGTCCCAATCCCTAGAAATAAGACTGCTACTCAAGCATTGCCATGTTCATAGAAGAAGAAGGAGGAGGAGGAGGAGGAGGATGAGGAGGAGGAGGGGGAGGAGGAGCCCCCAAAAGTCTCCTATTTTCGAGCCTCTAGGTCCTATTTATAAGGTGGGGTAACTTGCATCCCAAGCAATTACAAAAATTAGATCAAACCAGTTTCTAAAAATCTAGATATTGTGCGTCACGGTCGTGATGCCTATCACGGCCAGGCCGTGACGGATTCTGTCTTGGAGATTGTCTCGTTGGTTGGTCTGTCATGGCCGTGACCACCATCACGGCCTAGCTGTGATCAGTTCTGCTTGTGAGGGCCTGGTTCAGTTGGCATGTCACGGCCATGATGGATATCACGGCCAGGCCGTGACCAGTTCTGACTTTTCCATTCTTTCTTTTCAGCTCCACTCGGTCATGGCCGTGATGGCTATCACGGCTAGGCCGTGATGGCCTCTGTTTGGCTCAGTTTTCTTGCTTTTCAAGCTCCATCTTCATGCAGGCTCCATCATGGTTGATCTTGAACATTTTAATCTTCAATTCCTGCACAACAACACCACAAAACAGTCTTACCCGTTCCAAGGTAAAAACTAACAAAAATCAAATTAAAAATACCTAAACTACATGAAAATGCATGGAAAATGTCAATGAAATATGAGGTGCAATCACACTCATCAAACTATCCCAAGCTTAAGATTTTGCTTGTCCTCAAGCAATAACTCAGGCCAGAAAAGATAATCAATCAGAGCATGGACAGTGAATCTAGAACCCGAGTAATAAATCCTAGTAACAGGCATATTTAATAAGAAACCAAGAGACAATCAATTTTAAGTCCAATTAGAAGCTTAGGTTTCCTGAATTCACACCTCTCACTAATTCGGGCACTCTTCTCACCCCACTCATATGTTTAAGGGTATATGATAATTCCCTCAATTTCCTTAAGGAAGGTATTCTACCATAAGCTTGACTATTAACCAAATCTCTACTTTATTAATGAAAACACATAAAAATCAAGAGGTCTTTTATTTTGGTTGTAATGGGGCCATGGTATTAATTGCTAGGTGGGGAAATCAAGAAAAGGAAAATTCAAGAAGGCTAAACAAAATATCAAACAATGCAAAGCATGACAACCTTCTAAAATTCCTTTTTGGGCTTTAGTTCACTTTTCCACCTTTTTTTTATTTCTCACTTTCTTTTTCTCATCCGCTTCTCCATTTTTTTTTGTTTATTTTATTTTATTTATTTGGAGAAGGGGAGATTTTCAACTTAAGAGAAATATTTTTCTAACTTTCTCATCCCACAATTTATTTTTCAAACTACCTTTTTACCCTTTTTGCAATACTTTAAAAGGTGTCATACCAAGCATCATAAAATAAATCAAGGTACCAAGAAAAGTATTTTATTCTTTTAGGCTCAAAATTGGGCAACTAAGGGATAGCATTTAATCAGTCAAAGCTCAGAAGACCAGAAAAATACCTAGTGCCTCAATCATTTTCAAATATGTTTTCAAAAAATTTTAAGTTTCAAAACGGTTTCAAGTCAAGTTCTAGAGAATACAATCCAAGAGGAATAAAACACTCAATCACAAAGAATGGGGTAGATTTAATGAGTACCCCTTTTAGGCTAAAAAATCTCACATTTAGTAGTTTAAAATCAATGAGAAACACAAATCCAAGGAACCACATGCTAATTATCAACTATCAAAAGATCATCTCAAGCATTTTTATTTTTAGCCTATCACGAGAATACAAAATTGGGTTCAAAAATTCACTGTCTCAATTCATTTAGCACAAAGTTCTCACAATTAGATGCAGACTCTAAGCAAGGGGCAATCTAATAATGTGATTATGCAAAATTATGCCTATATTAATGAAACATGAAAAATGCAAAAAATGAAAAAAATGTAAAAACACCCCTACCCCAAGCTTAAAAACTTACATTATCCCCAATGTAAATAATCAAGTCGGAGAGAGGAGAAAAATGGAACAACTCACCAAGGTGGTGGAGGGTGCTGGCTCAAATACCAGTCAAAGAGCTACTGGAAGCTGTGTCACGGCTAGGCTGTGATCTCCTGACTCTATTTTTCCATGCCTTTTTGCTCTTCCTGCCTTCATAACCTGTAAATACTTGGCAAAACCATCAATTAGTGATATTTCTTCTCTTAATATTCTTAAATTATTCAAAGACAAGATTCAAAAACAAATTGAAAAGGGAAAGAAAACTTGGGTTGCCTCCCAAGAAGCGCTTATTTACGGTCTTAAGCTTGACCATACTCCCTTGGATCAACCGGGATCAGCTGGGCTTGGATGTGCAAGAACACCTCTCTTCCATGGAAGTCCTTCAAAGAGCCTATTTTGTTCGTATGGCCAATTGCACTTTCACTTTGCTCTTTTCACTCTGAGTTTCCTGGCCTTACTTCCTTCCGGGGGAAGTTTTAACTCCACATGTTGAGCAACTCTTGGTTCATCTTTATTTGGTGCATCATTTGTCATGCAAAGTTTGGGAGTTGCTTCCATGTTAAGCTCTTCCTTCACCTTTGGGGGCATTATCTCAATCCTGCACACATGACTCTCAAAAGGAGGGTTGTTATATGAGTTAGTCAAATCAAAATCCACCCTACCTTCCTCTACATTCAAGGAGAGCTTACCATTTTTTACATCTATTATCACTCCAGCTGTGGCCAAGAATGGCCTTCCAAGAATGATAGGGAATTTAGAATTCCCGTTCATGTCAAACACCATGAAATCGGTAGGAATGAAAAATTTCCCTACCTTTATGGGAACATTCTCTAGTATGCCTAGAGGGGTTTTAGTTGATCCATCCGCAAATTGTAAAGAGGACTTGGATGGACTCAATTCCTTGGTTCCTAACCTCTCAAAGATAGTAAGTGGCATCAAACTCGCACTAGCCCCTAAGTCACATAAGGCTTGATCTATTTTTAATTCTCCAATTGAGCAAGCAATAGAGAAACTTCCTGGATCTTTTAATTTAGGAGGCATATTAGTTTTTATCACAACATCATGCTCCTCAATTAAGCTCTTAGTTTCTTTTTCTACTTGTATTTTCTTGACCAACCTTTGTGGGAAAGGTATTGGGGGTTGGTAAGGTGGTGGAAGGACATACTTTGGCTCTGTCTCTTCATGTTCACTCATGTTCTCCTCACATTCCACATTCTTTTCAACTACCACAAGCTTATCATCCCTCAAGTATATAGCATTACAGTGCTCATTGGGATTAACTTCGGGTTGTCCTCGGAACGTACCCTTAGTTCTAGAATATGTACTAGCTTGTTGGGCAATCTGAGTTGCTAACATCTTATTATGGATAGCTAAGTTATCTACCTTAGATGCTAACTCTTTTATTGCCTCATTGACTGCCCTACCTTGTTGCCTAAACTCTTCATTTTGCTTTGTTTTAGTTTCCACAAAATTTTCCAAAAGAGACTCAAGTTTAGACTTTTGTACCTGAGGATACCCCGATGCGGGTTTCCTATTACCTTGGTCTTCTTGGAATTCGTGGTTCAACGTGTTGTTGTAGTTCCCATAGGAGAGATAAGGGCTATTCTTCCTTCCTTGGTTGTAAGAATTTGGGGGAACATAGTTTGGCAAGAGTTCACTTGTTCCCCCGAAGCACCGGATCCAGGAGCAATACCATGTGGGCACTCCATTATGTCATGTCCCTGCATTCCACAAATCTCACAAACAACATTAGTAGCACCTATTGAACTCACATTGGCCTTTTCAAGCTTATCAAAGCGTTTATTCAGTGAGTCAATTTTAGACATAATTAGATCAGTGCTATTCATTTCAAACTTACCCCCCGAAAGCTTTTTCGGGTTATTACCTCTTTCCGAACCCCATTGGTGATAGTTGGTGGCCACGTTTTCAATGATATTGAATGCTTCAGTCAGAGGTCTATTCTTAAAGGCTCCACCAGCTGCGGAGTCAAGTGACACCTTCGAAGAGTAATCCAATCCATTGTAGAAGGTATGCACTGACGACCACCTCTCGAGCCCATGATATGGGCAAGACTCCAGCAACCCTTTGTAACGATCCCAAGCTTCGGACAAGCATTCTCCGTCCTTTTGGAAGAAGCCGGTGATCTGAGTTCGTAGGTAAGATGTCTTGGATGGAGGGAAGAATTTATCCAAGAATGCCTGCTCAAGTTGCTCCCAAGTTGACAAGGTATTAGCGGGCACTTGCTTCAACCAAGCTTTTTCCTTTCTAGTCAGAAAGGAGGGGAATAATCTCAGGCGAATAGCATCAATCGGGGCACCATGAATTCTTATTGCATCGGTGAACTCCAAGAATGTCTCCACATGATCATTCGGGTCCTCCGAGGGTAATCCTCCAAATTGATGTTGCCTAATCATGCCAATTAACATATAGTTCTCCGCCTCAATTTCTGGCCTAGCAATCCCAGTTCGCAAACCCCTAGAATTTGGGGTTGCGTAGTCCTTCAGTGGTTTGGTATCCGGTAGATTCGCCATAAGTGGAATGGGAATCAACCTCTCTCTCTTCTTGTCTGTGTAGTCTCCCATGTCTATGAAAGGTCCTTTCGATCTCGGGGTCAACTTCAATGAGATTTCCAAGACTGCAGGATCTTCGCATAAAAATACCTATAAAGAGATATGGATGCTAGAAAAAGAAAAAGAAATAAGTAATAATAAAATAAAATAAATAATAATAATAATAATTGTCCAGAAAATTCAATTAAAAATTAAATTGAAATTCAAGAAAACACAGTCCCCGGCAACGGCGCCAAAAACTTGATGTCCTACGGCAAGCGTACCGGATTCGTCGACAAGTAATAAAAAGATCAATCCCACAGAGACCGTGATCTCAAACAACAATTAATTATTAAATCAATTAAACTGGACTATATAAAAAAGGATTTGGAAAAGATTTGATTTTTGTAATAAGAATTAACTAGAAAATCATATATTTAAGAACGCAATCAATTAAATTAGGAAAGCAAATCAATTAGGGGTTTTTCAAATCAAAAGAGATTCCTAGGAATTGGATTACCAACAAGATTGTTCATGTTACCAATTGACTACCCCATGTTAATTATCAAAATTGCTTTGAAGGCGAATTTATCCTTAATAAGTTAATGCTCCCTCTCGGGTTACAAAAACAGTGCCCAATTAAACCAACCCCTACTCTCGTGGTAATTGAATTTAAATTGAACCCTTTAAGTTCTGTGACAATTCGTGAACCCTCGAAGGACCGCTTCTAACTCTCGTGATTTAAATCCTAAGTTTGATTCCTATAGATCTGATACCTAAGTTCACCGCTAGGTTCCTCCTTAGAGTATCTACGACAAGCAAATAAGTGGCCACCGAATTTACGAGTAATTAAAGCAATAGAAATCAAATCGAAAGCAAAATCGTAATTAACAATAGACCAAATGTCAATTCGTCACCATAAACAAATCTTGGGCATAGCCCCAATCCCTAGAAAGAAGACTACTACTCAAGCATTGCCATGTTCATAGCAAGCTTGGATAACAACATAAGAAGAGAAATCCTAATTTTTGCCTAAGGTAGCAGCCCCCAAAAGTCTCCTATTTTCGAGCCTCTAGGTCTTATTTATAAGGTAGGGTAACTTGCATCCCAAGCAATTACAAAAATCATATCAAATCAGTTTCTGAAAATCCAGATATTGCGCGTCACGGTCGTGATGGCTATCACGGCCAGGCCGTGACGGATTCTGTCTTGGAGATTGCTTCGCTGGTTGGTCTGTCATGGCCATGACCACCATCACGGCCTAGCCGTGATCAGTCCTGCCTGTGAGGGTCTGGTTCAGTTGGCATGTCACGGCCGTGATGGATATCACAGCCTGGCCGTGACCAGTTCTGACTTTTTCATTCTTTCTTGTCAGCTCCACTCGGTCATGGCCGTGATGGCTATCACGGCTAGACCGTGATGGCCTCTGTTTGGCTCAGTTTTCTTGCTTTTCAAGCTCCATCTTCTTGCAGGCTCCATCATGGTTGATCTTGAACATTTTAATCTTCAATTCCTGCACAACAACACCACAAAACCGTCTTACCCGTTCCAAGGTAAAAACTAACAAAAATCATATTAAAAATGCATAAACTACATGAAAATGCATGCAAAATGTCAATGAAATATGAGGTGTAATCACACTCATCACCCGTTAGCCCGAACTTTGATAATAAAAAGTTATAAATTGAACTGAAGCATTCCATTTTTATACACCACATTCTCACTATATTGAAAAACAATACATTATTATTTATAGGATAGTAATTTCACCTCCAGGTGTTTTGAATAATATATTTTTACTAGTTAAATTTGTCAAAGAACTTGAGTAGTTAACACTTTAAAAAAGATGTTGTCTTACTCTCTAAAAGAATAAAAGATGTTGTATTGTCCGACATACATTTCTCAGGGAGTTTTATCTTGATACTAAACAAATAATAAAACATCAATCTCATGCCTCTTGGATGAAAACATGTAACTTAACGCTGATCATACACTTTTTTATCTGTGTTGTTTGCTCCATTGTTCGTCGTTAATTACTTAACTTAACACGTTAATATTTATAGTAATATATAATATATGTGTTTTAAGTTTATCTCTCATCATTAAAGAATAGAAAATTAACTTTTTTTTAAAAAATTAATTCTAAATTTATAACTTACTGAATTTAATAATGTTATTAATATTTTAAAAATATATAATTTTTTATTGAAACGTATTGGCCAATGGGCCAGCCTATTTGATCCGCAGCCCGCATAGGACTGGGCTGAGCTAGTAAATTAGTAGTTCATATTGAAGTTGGTTCAGTCATATTCGACCAGAAAATATAGTGGCCCAATATGGACTAGCCCAAATGGGCTGGGCTGGCCCGAATTGACAACTCTAACATTCATTCTATCCACCTCCTAATTATTATCAGTTGTGTTATTGTGACAACTGAGTGTGAAAAACATACGAGACAACTTGCACTGTAGCACTACTATATATTTTTTTTTTTACAAATTTTGACTTTTTTTATAAAAAAAAAAGTTTTATTTCTAAAAAAAAACACATTAACCAGATAATGAACTGAATTTACCAGATTTTTGTACGTGATTAACCAAATATTTGCACATACTTAACCAAAATTTTATTTCTCAAAAAAAGCCATTAACCAGATAATGAACTGAACTAACCAGATATTTGTACCTGATTAACCAGATATTTGCACATACTTAACCAAAAATTTTATTTCTCAAAAAAACTCATTAACTAGATAATAAACTGAATTAACCAGATATTTGCATATACGTAACCAAAATTTTATTTCTCAAAAAAAAAAGTCATTAACCAGATAATGAACTGAATTAACCAGATATTTGTACCTGATTAATCAGATATTTGTACATACTTAACCAAAAATTTTATTTCTCAAAAACACCTATTAACCAGATAATGAACTGAATTAACTAGATATTTGTACCTGATTAACCAGATATTTGCACATACTTAACCAAAAAATTTATTTCTCAAAAAACCATTAACCAGACAGTGAACTGAATTAACCAAATATTTACACTGGATTAACCAAATATTTGCACGTAATTAAAAAAATATTAGTATTAAAAAGCTAAATTTTTATTAAAAAAGAAAGCGCTACAGTAAAGCTACAATAGCGCTACACTGTTCAACTATACGGGTTGTCCCGTATAGTTGTCACATTTGGTTGTTAGCAAAACATTTCTCAATTATTATATAGACCCAACCCTATTTACTTCCCTAAAACAACCCCCATAGAAACAACAATTCCCACATGAGTCCCTATTGAGCCCTTAGACAAAAACCAACAACCATTTCCACTATTGTCTTCTTTCACACACACCAAAAAAACCAACAATGGCAGTCGCAAATCTCCACATGCTCTCATCCCAAATCCCTCGCCTCTCATCTCTCTCATTCTTCTCCAAATCCCTAATCTCCCGCTCCTCATCCTCCACCTCCTCCTCCGCAAAGGTCTCCGATCGCATCGTGCGCCTCTCCGCAATCGACTTCGACGAGAAGAAACACGACATCATTGGCCTCTCCGATCAGACCCTCCTCAAAGCCCTAGCCAACACCGGTCTAATCGAACCGGTCTCCCACCGGTTGGAGGAGATCGAAGCCTGTTCCGTCGAGTGCGAGGTCAACATCGTCGAGGAGTGTATTAGGATATATTAGGATATTATTATATCAGATTGTGTTATCCTTTATTTCCTATCCTTTGGGGTAAATATTTTCTGTACATATCTGATTAGGTAGTTTCCTATTTTTAGGGATTTGATTGAGATTTGTTTCCATGAATCCTATTTTCAGTCTGCTGTAAAGGTTGTATATATTGGAGCACTCTGAAGCAATAGGGACAAGCTTTTGCCTCATCTGGTTTCTTTATGGTATTATAGCAAGTTTTTGAGAGCCTTGATTTTTGATATGGCAGAAGCTAAGGATGGAGATGGCAAGATGAATAAGGAAGAGACTAAAAATGAAAGTGGGTCACAGTCGAAGAAACAAATCTCGCCTTATGATATGTATTCTAGTGATAGCCCAGGAAATGTCATCACTTAGGTGCAACTGAGGGGTGAAAATTATGATGAATGGGCTCGTGCAGTCCGAGGCTCGTTGAGGGCGAGAAGAAAATTTGGATTTGTTGAAGGAACAATCGGAAAACCTGATGAAGGTGCTCCTGAAATTGAAGATTGGTGGACTATCAATTCCATGATTGTTTCATGCATTTTCAATACAATTGAACCAAAGCTTTGATCAACCATTACTTACAGGGAAAATGCCCAGGAGTTGTGGGAAGATATCAAATAGAGATTCTCTATCACGAATGGTCCTCGCATCCAACAACTAAAATCCAACTTGGCGAATTACAGACATAATGGAGACACAATTATGAGCTATTTTGGATGACTTAAGAAGCTGTGGGATGAGTTAAATGATTTCGATCAAATAACGATTTGCACATGCAATGGGTGTAAGTGTGGGATATCGGCAACGTTAAGCAAGAAAAGAGAAGAGGAGAAACTTCACCAATTTTTATGGGTCTTGATGATGTGCAGTTCAAAACAATGCGGTCGAACATTTTGAGTGTTGATCTGTTGCCGAGTATGAATAGAGCATACCGGATAGTGGTGCAAGAGGAGAGAGTCAGCGCAATAGCACGAGGTAAAGATGAACGTGGGGACCCAGTTATCTTTGTTGTCAAGGCTGGTCGGATGCCAGGAGGGGATAGAAAATCTCAGGCGGCGACACAAGGACCATGCTCTCATTACAAACGACCTGGCCATGATGTTAACTCATGTTTTCAGCTAGTGGGTTACCCAGATTGGTGGAATGAGAGGCCACAAGCTGAAGGTCGTGGCAAAGGAATAGGAAACTACCTAATCAGATATGTACAAAAAATATTTACCCCAAAGGATAGGAAATAAAGGATAACACAATCTGATATAATAATATCCTAATATATTATTTCTTAACTATAGTGGATGATTGTTCACATGCAGTGTGGATATACTTGTTGAAAACAAAAGATGAAGTTCCTAATATCATTAAAATTTTCTTTGCTATGGTCCAGAGGCAATTTAACAAACAAATTAAAGTATGAGGATTGATAATGGTACAGAATTCCGAAGTTTGAAGAATTATTTCCAAGCAAATGGCATACTTCATCAAACCTCAATTCATTATACACCTCAACAAAATGGAAGGGTGGAGAGAAAACATCGTCATATTTTAAATGTGGCAAGGGCATTGAGATTTCAAGTCAATTTGCCTCTTAAATTCTAGGGAGAATGTATTCTTACCGCTGCACATTTGATTAATAGAACACCTTCTATTCTCCTTGATGGGAAAACACCTCATCAACTGTTGTTTGGTACTAAGCCTTCATACACACAAATCCAAACATTTGGATGTTTGTGCTATGTTCTTAATGAAAACAGAGGAGGAGATAAATTTGCTAGCCGAAATCGAAGGTTCATATTTGTAGGATATCCCATGGAAAAAGGGATGGGAAGTGTACGATATGGAAAGTGAAGAATATTTTGTCTCTAGGAATGTGAAATTTGTGGAGAATGTTTTCCCTTTTGCTGACATTGGTGAGACGGGTGAAAAACAAATAAATGGATGTGGGTGGCCTCTCGATTCAGGTGATGAAAATGATGAAGGAAATGAAACATAAAATGTGATAAGTGGTGGTGACTTGAGTGCTTCCAATATGCTATTGGGAAACAATACTGAGGACACTACAGGTATTGAAGAATCACACACTATGTAGCAACAAACTGAGAGTACGGATGAGATAGACCAAGTTGTGAATGTTGGCTCTCAGCAGGACAATCACACATATGAGCTTCTTGGTCGAGGACATAGAGTCAAGAAACCTTCTTCGCGCCTGAATGATTACGTCATCCACACTGGTTGTGTAAGCCCCTTGGCTAGTTCGTCATTCCATTCAAAATCCTCAAGTGCGCGTTATCCTATTGCACACTTTGTTAATTGTGACAATTTTTCCATGCAACACCATGGGTTTTTGGCAGCTATTACTGCAGGATATGAGCCCAGCTCCTTTGCGGAGGCTATCCAAGTTGTGAAATGGAGGGATGCCATGAAAGAAGAAATTCGGGCCTTAGAGGATAATGGTACATGGACGATAGAAGATTTGCCTCCTGGTAAGAAAGCTATAGGATGGAAATGGATCTATAAAATCAAATATAATTCAGATGGGACTATTGAGCGACACAAGGCAAGGTTAGTGATTCATGGGAATAAACAAGTCGTAGGTGTTGACTATAACGAGACATTTACTCCCACAGCAAAAATGGTGAATGTACGGATTTTTTTGGCTGTTGTTGCTGCCAAGAATTTTGAACTACATCAAATGGATGTACGTAATGCTTTCCTGCATGGGGACTTGAAGGAAGAAGTTTATATGAAATTGCCACCTGGGTTTGAGACATTGTCATCTAGTAGGGTGTGTCGACTTCGTAAATCTTTGTATGGTTTGAAACAGGCCCCTAGGTGCTGGTTTGCTAAATTATCTGACGCTTTGAAAGCCTATGGTTTCCAACAGTTATATTCTGATTATTCTCTCTTCGTACTTCGTGCTCAAGACGTGGAGCTGAATGTCTTAGTTTATGTTGATGATATAGTTATCTCTGGTAGTCATAGTGAAGCTATACAAGGATTCAAGGACTATCTTGGTCGCTGTTTTCACATGAAAGACCTCTGAAAATTGAAATATTTTCTCGATATTGAGGTGGCACGAAGTGCCACTGGTATTTTCCTCTCACAGCGAAGGTATGCCTTGGATCTCATATTTGATTGTGGATTGCTTGGAGCAAAGCCTGCAACTGTACCTATTCAACAAAACCATCAATTGACTCTTGTTGAAGGGGCAAATATGAAAGATCCAACTGAATATAGACATCCTGTTGGGAGACTCATTTATTTGACTATTACTCGCCCTGAGTTTTCTTATTGTGTTCACATCCTGTCTCAATTCATGCAGAATCCAAAACTTGAGCATTGGGATGCGACTTTACGTGTTATTCGATGCTTGAAAGGTAATCCAGGTCAAGGGATTTTTCTATCTGCTAATTGTGACTTATGACTATCTGGATATTGTGACGCTGATTGGGTTGGCTGCCCTCTTACTAGACGATCTTTAACAGCTTACTTTGTGATGTTGGGTAACTCTCCAATTTCTTGGAAGACTAAGAAGCAGACCACAGTTTCTCGCTCTTCTTCTAAAGCTGAGTATCGCTCTATGGCTGCTGCTACTTGTGAGTTGAAGTGGTTGAGAGGTTTATTGAGTTCCCTTGGCATTGAGCATTCTTGGTCAATGCGTCTGTATTGTGATAGTCAATCCGCGCTCCACATTGCCAATAATCTAGTTTTTCATGAGCGTACAAAACATATCGAAGTTGATTATCATTTTTTGAGGGATGAAATTTCCAAGGGTAATTTTCAACCTGTGTATGTCCATACTTCCGCGCAGCTAGCTGATATCCTTACAAAGGCTTTGGGCAAACGACAGTTTGACACTCTTCTTTCCAAGTTGGGCGTTCTTCATCTCCACTCTCCAACTTGAGGGGGGTATTAGGATATATTAGGATATTATTATATAAGATTGTCTTATCCTTTATTTTCGATCCTTTGGGGTAAATATTTTTCTGTACATATCTAATTAGGTAGTTTCCTATTTTTAGGGATTTGATTGAGATTTGTTTCCATGAATCATGTTTTCAATCTCTTCGTACAGGTTGTATATATTGTAGCACTCTGAAGCAATAAGGACAAGCTTTTGCCTCATCTAGTTTCTTTAGAGTGGCTCGAGAAGCTTTCCGCCGAGGACATACGAAGAAGAGTACATTCCCATGAGGAACTCAAGGTATGGTTGTTGCGGTACCTGAAGCTAAACCTTGGGATACTCCTTAGGTTTGGTGGTTTTTTATTTTATTTTTGTTTTTAATTTTGTATTGAATAATTTGATCCGGATTTAGCAGAACTTGTTGAACTTGGCTGAAAATTGTGTTTGATCATGTGTGTTAAGTCTCTAAAATGTCTGATGTGCATTTCCCTAAGTTTTGATGAGAACTAAACGTTGGTTAATGATTTAATTAACCTTCATATTGGTTGCTAACCTGTCTATCTAGTGTGCGATTAAAACAAGAAGAATCATCATGCCTGCTCATATAAGTGACTACCTGTCTGGATAAGCGAAAGTCAACATGGCTGTTGACTAGGATTATTGACTTCTTTCAAGATACGTTTCCAACCTGTCTCTCCACGGGTTCCTACACTCATCTGAAGTTACTCATTTAAGAACCAAGGACCTGACAAGCTTTTGTTGGCTATTCCATCAGAAAGAGACTTGAAGCCTTTTCTCCTACTCAGTCTCACGCTTATCAAGAAAAGTCAGAAGTTACTCTCTCAAGCAACCTCGGATATCAGAACCAAAGACTAGTTAAAGAATGCTTCCAACGTGCTTTATTCCCTAGTACCTCTGGTCCTTTACACGAAAAGGGAAGTGTACTCAGCAAAGTACAAAAAACTCTCTGCACAACTCTGATATGGATGTTTCACGATGCATAAAGCCATGATCCTTCAAGTTATAGCACAACCAACGTTCCTATTGCATTAATGACTGTCCGGAACGACTCTATTGTATTTAATGAAGTTCTGCTTGAAGCCAACATCTGAGGGAATGTCTCTAACGGATCTTAAATGCTTAAAGACTATAAATACAGAAGTTATTGAATATGAAGATACAGAGAATACACATAGCATTAAAGAGCCATTACTCTGCGCATTAATATCTTCATCCTTTCATTCTGTATTCTTCAATCATTTGAAGTTATTACGCAGACTTTCCTAAGCTTTACATTTAAACCACTCTCTGAGTGTTAGTGAAAGATCTGTGCATGCTCAAGTTGTATTTATTACAAACCAAATTTCTCAAACAAATCTGAGTGAGCCTGAAGAGGCTAGGTGTGCAAAGAATACTTGTCTTGGAGCCTGAAGAGGCTAGGTGTGCAAACAATACTTGGAGTCTGTAACCTGATCAGTTATAGTGGATAAAACTTGGTGCTACCAATGACTGGACGTAGCTCTTTGCTTTGAAGAGTTAACCAGGATAAATAACTGTGTCAATCTCTCTTTCCTTTTAAACTCTTTAGTTGCTTTAGTTTTCTTATCCGTTTATCAAGTGGTGTGTTTGCCTAAGTCATGTTAAAATTTCATCAGACAGGTCACCTGTCTGTCCCGTATCTTTCCACTCGTCTGAACCAAGCTTCTGTATGCGAAAAGTTTTCAACTTTGTTTAAATTCTGATAAACACAATTCAACATCCCTTCTCGTGTTTATAGTTTTCTATTTCAATGTGTTGTTATATTTAGACTTGTGTGACAATTGCCAAGTGATTATTGACCTAATATGAAATAACTGTTACAACTATGCGTTTTTTTTATGATGATTATAATTGTGGAATTGCCAAAGTTCTTGGCTTGATTATTGCTGGTACTGGTAGTTAGGGTTCAAGGTTTTAAAATTGGGTCCGAAACCACAATTGGGGCTGTGGCATTTTGGTTTGGGCAGTCTCTGAAACTGCATCGTCGCGGCCGTAATTGCGACTGCAATTGTCTGCAATAACCGCAACTGCAACCGCGACCGCAATTTAAATGTTAAAACATTGTTAGGGTTGTTCAAGATCTAGCTCGTCTTATTAAAACGTCCAGGCCTGAAACTAATTGTAACGAGATCGGGTTCTAGAAATTAGACCAATTTATACTTTGAACTTTGAGTTGTCCAGTTATATTTTTTTTTAATTAGAGAGGAATTTGTGAATTTCAACTCATAGAAATATTTATCTGTTCCATGAGGAGGGAATTAGAGTTTTGCCTGTGTTTTTTTTTTGTTCTCGGGAGAATTACGGTTAGGGTTTCATCATCAATTGATTTGCAATGTGGTTGACTAATGAAGTAAATGGATCAACCATCTTTGAATTGTTGTCAACCACTCTTATGGTTTGTAGCCTGATGTATATTGACAAAGGATCTTAAATTCTAATTTTATATATTAGGACTTTGCTATGATATTCGGTTCCCTGTTTTATGAAAATGGGTAGAAGGCCCAATGCTGTCATGTGAGCAAAACAGATCATCTCTAAACTTAAAACTAGGCTAGAGAAAAGCAGTAGCCAGTAATATATGCATTTTTGGTCACAGGTTCAAACCCTAAATGCTTCTTAGAGAAGCATCCAAATGGTTTCTTACTGTGATATTTCCACAGTTTCAAATTAATTTTAGATGTTTAGGGTTGCAAATGGTTTTGAAACACTCAAGTATTAGCTAAGTCTTGGAATAATTGTGTCCCCTTAGTGTTAAAATGATATAGCACAAGGGTTATATACAAAAGGCCCTAAATAACAGGGAGCGTATTTAAAGTTATCCCTTTTTGGTTACATTAGATAGATGGTTTGTTGTTTGAAGTAATGATTGATGTATGTGATGTTCAAAATCCTTCTGTTGGCATTAGCTTAAAGGCTTGAATGATCAAGTAGGTTCAGAACAATATGAAGCTATAGGAAATTGAGGTGTGCAAATGCTTTCTGACTATTTAAAGAAGCTTTGTTATTTGCAGCAGTGAGGCATGCTGTAATCTGAGAATATGATATGTTCTATGCAACTATATAAGGATCTCAGCCAAATGAATATAAATTTTTTTAGTTCTCTCAACTTACATGGTATGCTTTAAGCTACTTGATAGGAGTAGTACTTTTGAATTTTGGATTTTAATGGAGCAGCTATTTGGTTTTAAAAATTCATGTGCCCTTTCAAGTGTAGGAATGTTGTATTAGTAAAATTAACCGGAAGAACAATGTTCTTGTGTTAGGGGCCAGCCCAATTGGGAATAATGAGAAATGTAATAGTTAGTTAGTTAGTTAGCATTTATTGAGATGGTTAGTTAGTTAGAGATTTCAGTTATATAAATAGGGGAAGAGAGTAATAAAGAGGCATCCAGAATTTTTAATTTGATGAACTGAACATTGGCTTAGTTGTGAAAGGAGAAGTGGGGAACCCTCGGAGGAGATCACTCTCCTATTTTTGTTTTTTTTTATTCAATATTCAATAAAAATTCATTCTTTTTCTTTACTTTTCCATTGTCGTTCCGCCTAGGCCCTAACATCTTGTCTGATGGATTGATTTTATATACCGGAAGAACATTGTCCTTGCATGATGGATTTTATTGACCTCTCACCTATGGTTTCTCCTTCAGGGTGCAATTATAATTTAATTTAGTCATATGATAGGCCACAATTGATGATATTTACTAGTAGGATGCAAACTAACCTCGGGTTGTATATTCTATCTTTTGCTTGAATAAGAGGGTAGCATGGCATATTATTCCGTGAATTGTCCTAGTAGTTGTATAGTGGTTAGATAGAGAAAGAGACTCGTGGGAAATGTTATTTGAACATTAAAATGGGATGTCAACTAAATTTGATAACAATTTTTATGATTAATGTAGTTTAAAAACGTGATTAATGATGTGTTAAATTTGGTTAATGGATCGCAACTCATTAATTATTCAATGAACATCACTAACCACGATTCTCAAGTGTTCAAATATACATGTAGTATTTTATATTTGAACGTATGAGAATCATGGTTAATGACCTTCTGTGTTTAATGAGTTGCGATAACTTGTTATATCTATTAATCAAATTCAACACTTCATTGATCATATTTATGAACTGTATTAATCATGAAAATTTGGTCGAATTTTGTTGTCCATTTTCATATTCAAATTACACAAATGTTATTGTGAATAACAACACAGGTACAAGCAGCAGCACACGACACCGTGACTCGTCATCAAATGCATAAAGTGCTACTCGTACAGCGTCTATGCATGTGTATGTTTAGGGAAAAAAAAGGTTATTTTAAGAGAATTAATCACTTAATTTTTAAAATCTCCCTTCCAAAGTATTTGATTATAGGTTATTATGAAGGAAAAAAAACTAATTTCAGTAGATGTTTCTTGGCAAAGTGAAGCTGGAGTTCCAAAAAACCAGCTGTATTCCTCATTTCTCACGTGGGCCATAACAAATATACTCATGCATTATTGAGTCATTGACAACTATCGACTTGAAACTTTGAAAGGTTGCTAAGTTCCCTGGTTCTCTTTCGTGCCCGGTCAAGAACATAGCAAAGCTTAGCTGCGAATACTTAGATGTCTGTAGTGTTTTTTTTAATGTTATTTCGATCGTCTCCTCTCTTTTTTTTCTCTTATATTATGAGAAAGAAAGATATAAATCAAATTTGCTTTTGATTATGAGATTCATTTAAATTTGATTTTGTGCCTTTCTATCTCTCATAACATAAGAGAAAATATGAAAGAATAAAAAGAGAAGATCCAAAAGAGAATATCCAAATTCGTTCTTTATTGAGAACAATCCACCAAAGAAAATATAATTTGTAACAACTATTATATATATTATATTTCATCGGATATTATACACAAACATCTATAAAATAGGACATAAGTTTATTTTCCAACAACATTACTGTACTGGCCGAGAATGTAAGACCGAGAACTCGTCTATACATCGGATCAACCGAGCTTACCCCCGCGAATGGGCCTTGACCCAAACTCCTCCGAAGCCGAGGACACGTCGGACACACGACACCGAGAATAACTACTCGGCCCCAAGCTATCCTTCCGCAGACTAATCGGGCCGAATATCTCGGCCGCCATCATGCCACTCCGGCAATCGGAGCTCGGATATCTCTCCCCATGATCGCGATCTGATCCTAATATTCCTCCGCTTATTTGGGGCTCCGATCTGAGAGAACAACTATAAATAGGGGACTTACCCCTCATTCTAGAACTACGTTTTGCTTTGATTCCCTTTTGGATACGTAGGAGCAGAATCCACATTCTCATCAAGCACAATCCAAAAACACCCCACTAATCCTCGTTCGGTAGAGTATTTCATTCCGAGATATTTGGCAGGGAACATTTGGCGCCGTCTGTGGGAATCGAAGCAAACATTTTCCCATACCACACGAAAATGGTGAGGACGAGAAGCGGAAATTGCGGGAGGGAGGAGCCAAGGAATGCCAACCACGGAGTTAACGGAGATAATGGAGAACAATCCGTAGGCCCAGCGGGAATGACCGACAACCCGGTGATTCAGGAGCTTCTCGCACAGTCGCAGCGCTAAGAAGGGAGAATGAAGAAATCCGCGCGGAAATGACCGAGTCGGGAGAGAGGCCGAGTAGGGAGAGGTCGGTCTCATCCTCACATGAAAGAGAGCGCCGAGCCTCCCGAGGTTGAGGGGTCCAAACTTATATCGGGAAGGAGGTCCTCGCCTCCGGCTTCCCACCACAACAACCGAGCGAGCAAGCCCCGGAATCTTCACTCCAGGCGAACAGACTTAATGACAGGCCCGGCTGCGGAAGCCGAGGCATCCTTTCACGAATGATATCATGGGGGTCCCCTTGCCCGGCCGGCTACAAGCCCATCAACATTGACAAATATGATGGCACCTCGGACCCGAGCGCCATTTGGACGCCTTCACCACGCAAATGTACCTTTTTACGGACGACGATCTTTCCCTGTGCAAGGTTTTCCCAACCACACCTGAAGGAGGCAGCGTTGACTTGGTACACCCAGCTACCCCACCTCGGTGAACTCTTTTGACACATTCGCGGCAAGGTTCGGTGCTCGGTTTGCCACGAGCGAGCCCACCAGAAAACCTCGGCCTCCCTGGTGAACTTCAGGGCGGGAGAAGAATGAATCCCTGCGCAACTTCATGGCCAGATTCAGCAAGGAGGCGGTACTCATCCCCAATCTTAGTGCCGATGTTGCACTACACACCATCCTGACCGGGTTGAGACCTGGCCCTTTTGCCAGGTACTTAGCTCGCAAACCGCCGGCCGATATGGACGAACTGAGAAGAAAAGCTGCAGGTTACATCAATATGGAGGAGGTAGAGGAGTCCAAGAAAAGGGATCGGACCGATGAGACTGACCGGCGAGAAGGCGGAGAGATAAGAGGAGGGCGGGGGTGATAAGCTGAGATTGAGAGGCCCAGTAGAGAGCATTTCCAGAGGGGACCGAAGTATGATCATTATACTCCCCTCAACACAAATAGGGCTCGGGTGTTCGAAGAAGCGTACAGCGCGGAGCTTCTGCAGCTCCCAAAGAGTGGCCGCACCCCCCGAAATGCGGATCGCCAAAAGCATTGTCGGTTTCACCGCAACTATGGCCATACCACCGAGGAATGCTTGGGTCCTACGGGATAAAATTGAAGAGCTGGTTCAGGCGGGTCATCTCGGCAACTTTGTCCGAAGAAACAACAAAGACAATGAGAGGCGTGGGGGAAACGAAGAAGAGAGGGTGACCGAGCCCGAGGAGGGGCGGCGATCGAAGAAATGAGGAGAGAGTAGAAACCAGAGAAAGGCAAAGTGAAAGACGGGAAGAGGATAATGTCATTCGGGGGGTGATAAACACCATCTCAGGAGGGTTCGCGGGGGGAGGCACCACAAGTTCAGCTCGGAGAAGACATCTGCGGGCCATCCGGGGCGATTAACTCGGTATCCGGCAAGCCTCCCGGAGTTCTCCCCTATCATCTTTTCCGATGATGATTTCGTGGGAGTAGATCCCAACCAGGATGACCCCATGGTGATCACCGTACAGGTTGGCCAACTTCTCGGTCAAAAGAACCCTCGTCGATCGGGGAGCTCCGCGGATATATTGTACTACTCAACTTTTCGGAGCTAGGGATCCCGGAGAAATCGATTCAGCCGTATGACAAGAAAACTTCGTTGGTTTCGCAGGGGAGCATGTTGATACTCGGGGATATATTGACCTCTTGACTACTTTTGGCGGCGGCAGAGCTTCTAAAACCATCATGGTCGGTATGTGTTGGTAAACGCAGTTACATCGTATAATATCCTCGATCGGAAGGCCGTCCTTGAACGAGTTAGGGGCCGTGGTCTCTACCCCTCACCTCACGATGAAGTTCCCCTCCCAGCTCGGGAGATATAGTGGCTGTCCGAGCGGATCGAGAGGATGGCGAGACAATGCTACGCCGATAGTTTAAGGGTGAGCAAACTTAAACCCGCACCAAGAGAAACCCTAGACAGGGGAAAGGACAAGGCGGTGAGCTCGAGTAAACTCCGTTGAACTGGATCCCGGGATGGACGTGCAGGAACAACGTCCGCAACCTATTGAGGAGCTAGAGAAGTTCCAACTCGGCGCGCAGCCTGAACAGTGTACCAAGCTCGGTGGTCACCTTGAATCTACCCTGAAGGAAGAAATAAAACAAGTACTGCGCAGAAATGCCGATCTATTTGCCTGGACCACATCTGACATGCCGGGAATTGATCCCAACTTTTTATGCCATAAATTGGCGATCTGTCCCGAGGCGAGCTTGAGGGCCGGAAGAAAGAGGAGATTAGGTGAAGAGAGGAGAAAAGTGGTCGAAGAGGAGACGGCGAAGTTGGTCAAGGCCAACTTTATCCGAGAAGTAGAATACACCACATGGTTGGCCAACGTTGTTCTCGTCAAGAAAGCAAACGGCAAGTGGCGCATGTGCACTGATTATACGGATCTGAACAAAGCATGCCCAAAAGACTCTTATCCCTTGCCGAGCATTGACAGGCTGGTTGACGGGGCTTCCGGATATAGAATTTTAAGCTTCTTGGATGCGTACTCCGGGTACAACCAAATTAGAATGTACCCCGGGATGAGGAGAAAACAGCCTTCATTACCGAAGGGTCAAATTCTTGCTATAGAGTAATGCCGTTTGGATCAAGGAAGAATGCGGGAGCTACGTACCGAGACTTATGGACCGTGTATTTGAGAAGCAAATTGGCAGGACCATGGAAGTATATGTGGATGACATGGTAGTGAAATCCGATGACCCCAGCCACCACCCTTTAGATCTGGAAGAAATATTTCAGCAGTTGAGAAGGTTTAACATGAGGCTCAACCCGGAAAAGTGTGTCTTCGGTGTCCATGGGGGTAAATTCCTCGGCTTTATGCTTACCCACCGGGGAATTGAAGCCAATCCCGATAAGTGCCGGGCCGTAATTGAGATGAGAAGCCCGCGAACGTTAAAGAAGTACAAAGATTGGCGGGGCGGTGGCGTCATTATCTCGGTTCCTACCCAAATCCAGAGAAGCTCGGCCTTTCTTCAAGTTCTTGAAGAAGCCCCAAACCTTCAAATGGACCGAGGAGCTGCGAAAAGGCTTTTGTCGACTTCAAGGACTTTCTGTCCTCCCCGCCGATATTAACAAGGCCCATCTCGGGAAAAGAATTGTATCTGATCTGTCGGCCTCCGAGAATGCCATTAGCGCATATCATTGTGCGGGGAGGTAGAGAAAGCCCAAATGCCAAGTATACTTCATCAAATAGGGTGCTCCATGATGCCGAAACTTCGGTGATCGAGGTTATTGAGAAGCTGGTCTTAGCCTTGGTGACTGCAGCTCGGCGGTTGCGCCCGTACTTTCAGAGTCACCAAGTGGTTGTCAAGACGGATCACCCCATCAAACAGATACTCAAAAAACCCGAATTGGCGGGGCGTATGATTGCTTGGTCGGTAGAGTTGTCCGAGTTTGGCTTGAAATACGAGATGAGAGGACCCCTGAAATCACAATGCCTGTCTGATTTCATAGCCGAGCTCCATCCACAACCAGAAGCAGAGGATATATGGTGGAATCTATACGTGGATGGATCCTCAAATACCAGGGGCAGTGGAGCGGGGGTGATTCTGGAAGGACCAGGAGATTTGATTTTGGAACAATCGTTGAAATTCGAGTTCAAAACCTCGAACAATCAGGCCGAGTATGAAGCTCTGATAGCAGGACTAAGGCTGGCGAATGAAATGGGGGCGAAGGCTGTCAAGTGCCGAAGTGATTCACAACTAGTCACCGGACAAATATCCGGGGGCTATCAGACGAAGGAACCTCAGCTCACCCGATATTTGTGTAAGGTTAACCAGTTAATCTCCGGCTTTGAAAAGTTCACCATTGAGCACATTCCCCGAGAAGAAAACACCCGGGCTGATTTGCTGTCTAAGCTTGCCAGCACAAAGAAGCCGGGACACCACAGAACGGTTATTCAGGAAACCCTCAATGAACCAAGCGTTGGGACAGAAGAGGTGATGGCCAATGAGTTGGTTGACCGAGAATGGATGACACCTATCTGGGAGTACTTATTCTCAGAAACTCTACCCTCGGATCAGGCTGAGGCAAGGAAAGTCAGGCTAAGGGCGAGTCATTTCACCATAATCGCCGGGGAGCTGTATAAGCGGGGATTCTCGGCGCCTTTGCTAAAATGTTTGACCAAGGCACAATCTAAGTATGTCATGGAAGAGGTCCACCGAGGAATCTGTGGTTTTCACAGTGGTGGCAGATCAATGGCCTCCAAGATAGTCCGAGCAGGGTATTATTGGCCTACCCTTAGAGCTGATTGCATGGAGTGGACGAAGCGGTGTGATGAGTGCCAGAGATGTTCCAATGTAAATCATACCCCCCCTGAAGAACTTCACACATTAAACTCGCCGTGGCCGTTTGCAATGTGGGGAATGGACATACTGGGGCCTTTCCCATGCCAAAGGCCAAGTCAAATTCCTCTTGGTAGCCGTAGACTACTTCACCAAATGGATCGAAGCGAGGCCTTTGGCTAAGATTACTCTTGAGAAGGTGCAGAAATTTGTGTGGAATAGCCTTATTTGTAGGCACGGAATTCCCTTCGCTATCGTTACTGACAACGGAAGACAATTTGTGGATAAGAAGCTACGGGAATTGTATGACAACCTCGGTATCAAGCACCTGGTTACATCCGTTGAGCACCCCCTAACCAATGGGCAGGCCGAAGCGGCTAACAAGATCATCCTCGGGAGGTCGAAGAAAAGAGTAGGAAGATCTAAAGGAGCACTGGCGGAGGAGTTACCGAGTATTCTCTGGGCCTATCAGCATGCGCCTCAATCTACCACTCAAGAAACACCCTTCAGGTGACGTGCGGAACCGACGCCATGATCCCGGTAGAAGTTGGGGAACGGGTCTTTCCGGCGTGTGCAACACGAGCCAAACGACAATGGGAGCAATATGAGGGTCGAGCTTGATTTGGTAGAAGAGGTTAGGGAAGAAGCCAGAATCGGAGAAGAAGCACATAAAACAGAGAGCCGCTAGAAGGTACAATTCAAGAGTAAGGCCGAGGAATTTCTGTGCGGGGACTTAGTGCTTTGAGAATAAAAGGGGAAGCAAGGAAGGATCGCACGGAAGGCAAGTTAGCGGCAAATTGGGGAGGACCATTCGAGTGGTTGAAAACCTGGGGAACAGGGGCCTATAGGTTAGAAGAATTGTCAGGAATTCCTATCCCGAGGACTTGGAATGCCTCTCATTTGAAGTTTTATTACAGATGATGTATATAGTCGGGTCTTTGTACTCTTTTTTCCTACCTCGGTATTTTTTCCCAAAATGGGTTTTGACCGGGGAGGTTTTAACGAGGCACACCGCGGACTCCATTCAATAAAAAGCAGAATTTATTATATGATTCTATTTTTCCTTGCCTTGCCGAAGTCTTTATTTTGCAGACATCCTATTCTAATGGCCGAGTACGAGCCAGTCAGAGGGGCCAAGTATGAGCCCGATGGCCGAATACGAGCCAGTCAGAGGGGCCAAGTATGAGCCCGGCGGCCGAGTACGAGCCGTTGTCAGAGGGGCCAAGTATGAGCCCGGCGGCCGAGTGCGAGCCGTTGTCAGAGGGGCCAAGTATGAGCCCGGCGGCCGAGTGCGAGCCGTTGTCAGTGGGGCGAAGTTTTAGCCCGGCTGCCGAGTGCGAGCCGTTGTCAGAGGGGCCAAGTATGAGCTCGGCGGCCGAGTGCGAGCCGTTGTCAGAGGGGCCAAGTATGAGCCCGGCGGCCGAGTACGAGCCGTTGTCAGAGGGGCCAAGTATGAGCCCGGCGGCCGAGTACGAGCCGTTGTCAGAGGGGCCAAGTATGAGCCCGGCGGCCGAGTGCGAGCCGTTGTCAGAGGGGCCAAGTATGAGCCCGGCGGCCGAGTGCGAGCCGTTGTCAGAGGGGCCAAGTATGAGCCCGGCGGCCGAGTGCGAGCCGTTGTCAGAGGGGCCAAGTATGAGCCCGGCGGCCGAGTATGAGCCGTTCAATTCCAAAGGCCAAGTCAGAGCCTCATGGCCGAGTACGAGCCGTAAAGTTAAGTATAAAGGTCAGGTACGATCTTACTAGCCGAATCCGAGCTACTTTATAGTTATTTACGTTGTGTTCAAGCTACGAAAATAGTAAAACTGAATGTGCGCAAAAAACAAAATTCGTAAAGGCCAAGTATGAGCCATTGTTTTATTAAGGAAACCGAGTACAATAATACAAAAATAAAGCCGAGTGATACATTTAAGGAAACTGAGTACAATGAGCAAAAATAAAACTAAATTTGGCTCGAAAAGTACATTCACGGATCGAGTGCAGTGGCCGAGGTCGAAAGCCGAAATTGAAAATAAGGGCCACTCGGCCCCCAGTCCCCCCGGTTCAACGCCACCACGCTCTCTCAAGGGAGGTTGTAGTTCACACTCCCCCCTGAGAAAGCTGGACGATGAGGTGCTCGGCTGACTCCGGGAGTAGACGGCCGCTACCCCATTCTCGACTCCCGAAGTTTATTATTCTCCCAGTTGACATCCTTCTTGAAAGATCAAGGAATTCTGGATCCCGTCTCCCACTTACATCCTTTTTGGCGGATGTGACACCCAAAAAAGGATGTCAACTGGGAGAGGGGAACGTGAACCCCTGTTGTTAGCATGGAACTACTCGGGTGGAAGAGAAGTAAGAAGCGAACTTGACTGAATAGAAAAGGATGAGGCATAAACAAGTGGGAAGGGTCCTATTTATAGGCACGAAAGGAAGTATAACGTGTGAGAATTTGTTGGGAAAACAAACCTCGAAACCAAGCGAAAGGCAGCGATTGCGTGAACCCATTTCGGTTTCCAAAAGCATTTAATGCATGACAACGCAAAACGAAAAACACGTGCTTTTCGTGTAATGATCACCGTCCATTTTGGACGGTAGGGTATTTCGGCCTTAGCCGAAGATTCGATGAACAAGCCAAACACAAGAATCATCAAAATGATAATGGTATTCATTCAAGTAATCGGGTTACAAGGGCATCAGCCCAGTACAAAAGAGGAACAAAAAACTATTAACAGCTACTCCCCCCTATGGCTTTCCTCGGCCTCTACATGATCGTCCGGGGAGCCCCCCACTACGTCCACCTCTTCCTCCCCCTCGGCAATGATGGGAACAAGTTCCCCATTTACCACCTCCATATTCACATCGGCCCCCGAAAGGTCGATCTGGGAACCGGGAACCTCAGCTTGGGCAATGCCTTTGTCAAAACCTTTCCGGTGCTCGATGACAATGCAGCGGGTAGCCTCCTGGACGTCCTCCTCAAGCAGTATCTTGGCCTGAATCTCAGCCTCCAAGGCAGCCTTGAGCCGATCAATTTCGGCCTGAGCATCTTTGATCTTTTCTTCGGCACGAGCCTTGTCTTCTTCCACTCGAGCTTTGCTTTCCTCGGCCAATTTCGCCCGAGAATCTAGCTCGGCGTTCCGAGTGTTGACATCGGCGATGGTGGTAGTCAAGCGTTCATTCTCGGAGGCAATCCGGGAAAGATCCCCCTTCAACCTCTCAATAGCAGCGAACTCAGACTCTAATTGCTGAGACTTCCTCTCGGTCTCCGTCACCTCTCGGCTACAGAAACGAGCCAAAGCCGCAGACGCGCGAGCGAGACCGAGAGGGCCTCCATGCTGGATCGGGCCCCCTGCTGCTTGATAAGCCGAAGATCAGCGGCTTTTAAGAGGGTCGAATCGAAAGAAGAGGAGGGGTTGAAGTCTTCACCCCAGAGAGATGAAGTCCCCGCCTTCAAGGTGGTGTTGTACCATTTCGGCTCGAGGGGGGTAGAAAATGGCTGTTCTCGCCCCACGATTTGCGTCCCCTGAGTAGTGGGGCGAGGAGGCTTGGGCCGAGGAAGGGGAGAATCTTCGGCCACCACTTCAACCTCTGCCCTCTTCCTTTTTTGAGGGGCAGATGACGAAGCCCCTTTCGCAGAAACCTTGGTGGGAGGAGGTCTTTTCTGTTTCTTCTCGGCTGAAGAGGGACCCTGACCCTCTTTACCAACACCGGCCTTGACAAGCTTTGAAAAGTCGAACTTTCCCATGATGACTGTCAAAAAGAAGGACTTGTTAGTATAACAACACATGTAGAAAATACTCAAGAAATAAAAAGCCGAGCACTTACTTTTAAGGTCGGACCTCGGGGTGGAGGAGAAAGGGAGTTTCATAAGGCGTGCACAATGGAGGGGCCGAGGAAGACCCTCTAATACATCTATATCCCGCCTATCCTCGGCCGGCAGGGAACGATACTCGAAGCCGACGAATTTTGTGGGAGAGGATTGCCAGTAGAAAGGAAACTTGGCATGATTATTCTCGTCAAAAAAGTGGGAGGTATGAGAACTCGAAGGGCGAACACGGAAGAAGCCAACCTTGAAGTCTTTATAAGACGAGGCGAATAAACTAAGAAGACCTCTTCGGTTCAACCCATTAAGGGATACCCATCCCTTTTTCTCGCCAAATCTGGTTTGATAAAAATACAAAAACTTCGGAGTAGTAGGCTCTATCTTTATATATTTACATAGAATCTGAAAGGCTTTCATAAAAGCCCAGGTTGTTAGGGTGAAGTGAGTAGGTGCGGCGTTCATGGTCCTCGAACATCGCACTCAAAATCGATAAAGGGAAGAGACACATGCAGTTTGTCAAAAAGTGTTTTATACATGTATGTGAAAGGAGGCTCGGAAGGGCGAGCCCTTAGAAAGACACACTCGGTGCTCGTGCACGAGGAGCAAATAAACTTCGGACTCGTCCCCGAGGCTGAGATATTGATATGGGACCGAAGTTCAACAATGGAATCGGGAGTCCGGTAGTCGAGAAAAAAGGTTCCGACCTCTCCCTTTAACCCGGTATACCCGGAAGGGTTATATCGGGAATAGGGTCTTTAGGAACCCTAAGGCGTTGTTTACTGGGCGGCGGGTTTGGATACTCTAGGGGGAGAACCAGGACCTAGACGAATCAGAATCGGAAGAATCGAGATCGGTCGAGGATGACCCGGAGGGGGATGGTTCCGCCTCCCCAACGCCTCGCTTCCCGCGAAGGACAAGAAGAAACGAAAGGGATCCCCCATTGGGGAAACTTCACCCTCAACCAGAGGCGAAGTGTTTGACTCAGAGGACATAGATGAACTCATGTCTGAAGGTCAGAAATAGAGCTTAGAAGAAAAGAGACGGGGCGTACCTGGAGGATAACAAGCAGAGGAACAAGGGCAGAAGCTTGGAAGACAAGGGTGAATGGCAGAGAAGGGTAATCAAAGTAGGAAGGAGTTGGCGCCGGAGAAGGTATTTATAACCTGCAATTGGGGGCCCATTGTCCATTGAGCCCAAAAAGGGCGCGACTTTTGATTTTCCCCCCATTAAATGGGCGCGGAACTCTAGGGTTTCTTGTCTGTGGCGTGCCGAAGAAGTAATAGGGGAATAATTGCTTTCTCTGACAGAGAGAAGACTTAATTGAAATGACAAATAAGAATGTGGATAAGCTGCATAACCGAAGAATAAGCTCGGTTTTCATACGTATCGCCTCCTTCGCTTATTCAAGCTCGGAGCTCGGGGGGCTTGTGTACTGGCCGAGAATGTAAGACCGAGAACTCGTCTATACATCGGATCAACCGAGCTTACCCCCGCGAATGGGCCTTGACCCAAACTCCTCCGAAGCCGAGGACACGTCAGCACACCTGACACCCGAGAATAACTACTCGGCCCCAAGCTATCCTTCCGCAGCTAACTGGGCCGAATATCTCGCTGGCCATCATGCCACTCCGGGCAATCAGGCTCCGGATATCTCTCCCCATGATCGCGATCTGATCCTAATATTCCTCCGCTTATTTCGGAGCCTGATCCTGAGAGAACAACTATAAATAGGGGACTTACCCCTCATTCTAGAACTACGTTTTGCTTTGATTCCCTTTTGGATACGTAGGAGCAGAATCCACATTCTGTCAAGCACAATCCAAAAACACCCCACTAATCCTCGTTCGGCCGAGTATTTCATTCCCGAGATATTTGGCAGGAACAATTACAATTCTATTCTGCCGCACAAGAGAACCTAGAAAAACCAATATTTGGAAGTACAATTCGTATAATTTGATTTTATATGTTAAAGAAAAGAAGATAATATATTTTGATAAAAAAATTCATATAAATTCGATGTAATTTATGGGTGAATATATATATATATATTTATTTATATATATATATATATATATATATATATATATATATATATATATATGAATGATGTATCAAGTGAGAGAGATGTTTTTATAGGAGACTAAGATGAGAAAATCTAGGTCTTTGGATCACACATGAATTCTCATGATTAAAATATAAAGTCATGTGATTTTTTAAATGATCATATAACTACTAACTAATTTCTCATTTTGATCATTTATGTATGACTTAATGGTCCAAATTAACTTATCTCACCTCTCATAATAAAACATTATTCTCACCCGATGCAACCCCTCTTCTATATTATTATATATAAAGGCGATATACCCATTTGATATCAAACTTTAATTTTCCATATTTACCATTTGTTTTAGTATTTCTTTTCACATTTTTCCATAGAGACAAATCTATAAATAAATTACTGTAAACTGTTATTAACTACTATAAAATCACCAAAATAACCAATAAAGCATACATGTCTTACTCTAGGACGTACAAAATAGCAAATAAAATATCCAGAAGAAAATGCGCGAATCTCATTATATGTAGGAAAAATCACATATTAGAAAATTTATTGGGTTGCTTTTTCTTATTTATTGTAATAGTGGACCAATTTTTTTTTTCGTAACCCATCCTAATTAGTCGCTTTGGTCGAGTGGGTCACCAGAATATTCCATGATTTAGGTCTTTCGGGTCCGTTATATGACTAATCTCTGGCTCGACTGATCGAGCAGGATTTTATCATTTGGTTCTCAGATTCCCAAAAGGATTGACTCTACAAGGATTTGAATAGTGGGCCGAATTCTAATTATCAAGGAAGTGAAAGCAAAACAAAGTTGATTTTTATTTTTTAGAATGTATGAACAAATTAAGTTTCGCATATATAATAGCCTAATTTATGTGAATGTAATCTTAATAATAATTAATTATTTATTTTGAATAGGTGAAATAAATTAATATAAAAAATTCAAATAACAAATAATTGTGTATGGAGAAAACCTGGTTGGGAGGGAGAACTCATCTTCATGCCGATAGATTTCCCGACAGAGAGATTAGTCATTCTTATGATGGTGAATCTTCGCACCCACCTATTACATGGTTACAAAAAAATGGAAAAATTATTAGCGAAAAATATTTTGGAGAATAATTAATAAGATAATTTATATGATTCATGGCAAAAAAAAAATTAAAAGGAAATTAAATTACCCTCATTATACCACATATATATTTCCTTATTCAGAAAATCTTATTTTATAATATATAATAGATATTAAATAAAATTCATCCATTTATAAATAAAAAAAATCATTCAATGTGTTGAAAATATAAAAATATATTTAATATTTTTATTTCTTCAATAAACAGGGGACTTGTTGTTTTTTGTTATGATAAACAGGGGATTTTATTATTTCAATTTTCATCGTGAAAAAATAAAGTTCATAATGAACCTAAAAAAAAAAAAAAAAAACACTTGTGTCTCCAATCTACCTACTTCGCTGACATCCTTACTTTAAAAACGGTAGGAAAAGCAAAAGAAACCTGCAAGAAAGCAAACCCCACCGAAAACGAAAGCTTCCCCCTCTCCTCCAAGCAACTTCACTCCAAGTCTTGAATCACTTCATACAATAATTTAACTAAACCAAACCCTTCAGCTCTCAAATCCCCTCTTTCTCCCGTGACTTCATCAGCATTGATCCCTCCATGGAACTCGAGTATCTCTCTCTTTTTCTCTACTTTCCCATCTCATCATTCACACCATCCCCTCAAATGTTTTTTTTTTCAAGTTTTCAACCCAAAACCAAAACACATTTTTTAGTTCCTTTTCTTTTTATAGAAAAAAAAAAAATCTATGCATATACTGATATACTTCACCATTCTAATTTTCCCCATTATTATGCATATTTGTTAATTGTTATCAAACTAGATCAATCTAAATTCTAAACTAAAACCCTTGTTTTTTTCCTCTTTTGTTCTTCATATTCACATATCAGACCAATACCCAAAGGACTATTACACCAACACAAGAGCTCCTTCTTCATCAACCCAAATCCAAACCCCATTTTTCAGTTTTTTTCCTTTTATTTCTTTTTTTTTTTTTTTTTTGGAAAAAAAAATATTTGCATATGCTTGACCATTCTAGTTTATCCCATTATTATGCATATTTGTTAATTGTTATCAAATTCTAAACCAAAACCCTTTTCATTTTTTGTGTTCTTGACAGATCAGACCAACAATACCCAAAGGACTATGACCCTAACACAAGGGTTCCATCTTCATCATCCTCATCCTCTTCATCAACAACCAGCGTCCACGTCACCGCCCTCGACGGCCTCGTCAACGTGAACTCCCTCTTCACCATCGCCGTCTTCGTCGGCCTCTCCCTCACCACTCCCGGCCAGCGCAGCCTGGAGAACCGCTCCTCCTGCGACGCCGACGTCGGCGTCGCCGAGAAGCTCCTCGTCTTCGAGGTAGTCTCCTTCAGCTTCTTCCTCTTCTCCTCATTGATCGCGCAGGGTCTCAAGCTCGCACTCAACTTGCTGAACAGCAAGGATGTTGATGAGGCTTTCAGGGCACACATCAATCTCAGGGTTTTGAGGCTTGGGATGTTGGGTTCTGCTATTGGATCTGTTCTGGGGTGTCTTTTTTTAGTGCTTTCTATGGTGAATGTGATTGAGATTAGGTTGGGGATGTTGTCTTGTGGAAGCAAATCTGCTTCTAATGCTGTTGCTGTTATGGTTGTTTTGGTTTCTTCTGCTCTTTTGCTTTATATTTCTACTGCTATTTATGCTTTTACTCATTAAATGAAATGCCCGGAAATGGGGTCTTTTGGTTTTGCAATTTTAAGTTTGTGTTTTTTGTGATTGATCTTTTGTTCTATCCATTAGAGACAAGTATTTGCCCAAATGGGTGTTGAAGTGAGCAAAGAGGAAGACATAATTTAGGCCTATTTCTGGAGATATTCCCGTATAGAGGGGCATTTGGAAGAGTTTAGAGATAGCTTACTTGGACTTATGATAATAAGCTTATGAAAATAGTTTATAAAAATAATTGATGAGCTTCTTATATGTTCTTTTTAGCTGATTTCATTAAACTTGTTGATAAAACATGTGAAAATAAGTTCCTTTTTAGCTTAATTAACAGTTTATTGAATAAATACTTTATTAAGTTGCTTACTCAAACAAATCCTAAATCAATAAGATATAAATAACTCATTTTCTTTGTGTGTTTAGAGTCGAGCCAGGAGCCAGGAGGGTTTCTTAGTGTCTTCCTTTTTATTTCTTCCTATCTCATATTGTCACCTTAAATGTAAAATAATTGTGACACAAGAACTTATGTAGTTAGTTTACATCAAATGATGTGTCAATTGTCGTTTGGTTCAATCTGCACAGCCTGTGTATATAAAATCTACACAAATGTTTCTCCTATATAGAACGAGAATTTGTAGATGGTTGGGTCAAGTGTTTGGGTTATAAAGTCAATTGCTTAGACAATGTGCATTTTAGTTTGGCTGCATTTTACTGGTCAAGCCTTGTCTAATTTGGTGTGGCTTGGATAATCGGTTTCTTATGATTAATTCTTATTAGTGAAGGTGGCATGAGAAGATTTGACTGCATCCTGTGGTTGGTATTATATGGTTTGCTTGTGGAAGTAGCAACAAGAAAAATTGATTATTCTATATGGGACTTATTTCAACTGAACCGAGCTTTCTGGTCTAAACTGCGGTTGCAGGACTTAATGAAAGTTTTTCATCAGTTAGAAGAAGGCTTTTGTATGCTGAGTCTGCAATTGAGTAATGGTTCTTTGCGTGATCATAGCTCTGGTTCTGCTTTGCTTTTAGTAAACTGTTTAGATGGCTTGATAGCTGAGAATTTGGTTAGTGTTTTGTAGGAAATGGATTGGTTAAGTGTTTGGGTTAAGTTCAATTGCTTAGGTGGTATGCTATTGATATGGCTGCTTTATATTGGTTAAGTCTAGTCTATTGTGGTTTGGTTTGGTTTGGTCAATTGATTGCTCTAGAGATTAAGCTTATGTAGCAAACATGCTGATTTGGCTGCTTTATATTGGTCTAGTCTAGCCTAGTCTATGGTGGTTTGGTTTTGTCAATTGATTTCTCTAGATTAAGCTTATGTAGCACACATTCAGTGTAAGAGCATTGTCTTGCATTACATCAAGTGTACCTAAAGTCTTTCTTAAATCGTATTAGTTAAGGTGGCATGAGAAGATTAGACTTTGCACTGTGGTTGGTGGAATGGTTTTTATGAGGAAGCCGCAACAGGAAAAGTTGATTATTGAATATGGGAGTTGTGTTTGGAAGAGCTTATTTAAGTTTCTTTTGACTTATCTGGTAACATAAGCTCTTATGCAGTGTGTTTGATAGAGCTTATAAAAATAACTTATGTCATTCCATAAGGAGTTTTTGACTTATTTTTATAAGTCACTGGGAGAAGCTTATGGAATTATCATAAGAGCTTATGCACTAAACACCTTCTCCGTGTTTTTCACTATTCGAATCCTCTTATACCCCTTTCTTTCTTTTTCTTTCTTTAAGCGCTTATGACATAAGCTCTCATACGATAAGGTCTTATGTGATAAGTTTTTAATTAAGTTGTTTACCTAAACGCACCCTTACTTTGACTGAATTGTGTTTCTGGTCTAACTACAGTTGCAGGACTTCATGAAAGTTACTGAACTTTGCAATTGAGGAACAGTCCTTTTGCATGTGATCGGAGCTCTGGTTCTGGTTTTCCATTAATAAACTTTTTTAATTTTTAATAGCTTGATGGCTGAGAATTTAAAGTTCAATGGAAGTGAATTCTTCATGCTGAGGAGATTGGTGGATAGAGTTCACAAAAGTTCTAGTTCCTTTTGGACATCTATTTTTTTCTGCATACCCTTGAGCTTATTTAGTTTAAGTTATTTGAGTTTGGCAGTTAAGGGTTGTTTGTTATGTAGTTTATGTTGATTAAATATCAGCAATGTTATTTGAACACGAGACATTTTGATAACATTAACCAAAGTTTGTACATCATTAATCATAAATTGGACAATATTAAGAGGAGTGCTAGTAACACATTTTCCAACACATTTTCTTCTATTGGTTGAAATTCATGTGAGCCTTATTAATTTATGTGGGTTCTACTAGAATTTCCTCCAATAGGAGGAAATGTGTTGGAAGGTGTGTGTTAGAGAAGTGTGTTGCTAGCATTTCTTCAATATTAATTACCTATCAACCATATAACTAGACATCATTAAACAATATCTGTATATTCATTAAGCAAGTTGTTTGGTGGATGTATAAATAACATTTTTGTATTAAATATTAAGAAACATAATTTTCTTGTATTTCCATCCTGTTTATGCTAAGAGATACTGGCTTGTAATTTTATGTTGACTAGATATTAGAAAACATAATTATGGAACATTGCAACAATTTCGGATAAGGGCTCCTTAAGTGGGTATAGTATGATGTTTATATTATAAGGCAACACAAACTGAGAAGGAAGATAAAGAGTTGTTTGTACGTCAATACAACATATGGACAGAGGGCCAATCATTGAGGTAAAGGAAATGGATGTTTTTGCCTAATTTTCCAAGGATTTGTAGAACACTCTTAGTTTCGAATTCTCAAATGGAACTGAATCAAATCATGTCACTCACTCCTACCAAACATATCCAAAAGCAATATTAATGATGTTAAAAATAGACTACTAAATCAATGTTATATTTAGATTGGTGAAAATGGATGATTTAAAGCATTGACTTGATTCCCTTAGTACGTATTTATAGAATTCGAAGATTTTTCCTGTCTTGAATTGGGACACTATTCTCTCACCCTAAATTTACTGTATAAAAAAAAAGTATTGGCTTGATTAAAAATTAACTAAGCTGGGCGAGGGGTGGCTTTAATCTCAAATAACATATTTGCATCATCAGTTCATTACTATATTCTCATTTTGACCCAAAAAAAATACATATCACTGATTAGGGGTGGCAAAACGGGTTGAGTCCGACGGGCCAACCCGTCACTTTTTGGCAGGGCGGGGTAGGGATTTCGACCCATCAACCCGCCCCGCCACAACCCACCATGAAAACGGGGCGGGCGGGTTGGCCCTTGGGTTGTCTTTTTTTTTTAACTGTTTTTTTTGTTCTCATTTTTTTAGCCTTTTAAGTTTTAGTGTTAGTCATAGTTTTAAGGGTGTGGTTATGGTGCACCACTCACATTTTACACCACCCACTACACTACCTATGTGACAAATTTTGGGCCAATCAAATTATCACATAGGTTAGTCAAAATTTCAAACTTTCTAGTTGTATTATACTGTAGTCAAATTATATGAATACAGTATATTGTAGTATAGTAATGTACTCTTTGTATTCACAAATTTAACCCATATTAAAATAATGTTTTTTGATTAAAAAAACTGATTATATTGCAAAATATTATTGACAACGAACATTATTTTAATTCATATTAAAAAATTATTTTTTAATATAATTAGTTTTTTTTATCAAAAAACATTATTTTAATATGAGTTAAATTTGTGAATACAAAGAGTACATATACTATACTACAATATATTGTATTCATATATTTGACTACAGTAGAAATACAACTAGAAAGTTTGAAATTTGATCAAACCCATGTGGCAATTTGATTGGTCCAAAATTTGCCACATGAGTGGTGTAGTGGGTGGTGCAAAATATGGATGGTGCATCTTAGCCCAACCCTAGTTTTAATAGTCACTACATGAGTACATGGTGATTGTTAGAAAAATGGGATCATGCATATTTTTATTCATTAAAAAAGGTTCAAAATGCTATACTACTATGCATATACTAAAATATTTATATTTTTATCATATGAAAGTCCAGTTTTGTGCATATAGAGATTCACAACCATGCATATGTTGGATATCTTAGTATTTGCATTCTAGTGTGTATACCTCCTATTCTTTCCTCAAAGTTGATTTTGAAGACAAGATAATTAAGCTAGAGAAATTTCAATAGAAGAAAATGGCTACGGGATCACAACAATTACTAAGTGAGATATAGTAATATCTTATGCATGTGTTAAACAATGGGAAAACAAATACAAAGATTGATTTTTGCTTAGTGCATGCATTAAGATTGTATAATTTATGTTCTCATAATTAAACAAGTAAGTCTTTGTATTGATAATTTTTCATTAATTTAAATCATTTTCAAGTAGAAGCATGGTTATTTTAAAGATAATTTAAGTAATTAACTATTTAATTTGTTTTTTTATATTTTGTTTTCAAAAAAAAAAATTGGTGGGCCAACCCGCCAACCCGTCCCGGGGCGAGGGTAGATTTTCAACCCACTTCCAAAATTCAACCCATCCCGCCCCGCCCAGCCCAGTTTTAAATGGGTTGACGGCGGGGCGGGGCAGGGCGGGTTGACCCACTTTGCCATCCCTATTACTGACAGTGAAATTTAAGACTCACTTATTTAAGATATTTAAAAAAAAAACACTTTTTCAATGGAAAAAAAAAAACTTTTGCTACTTACATATTTATTAATTGAATTTCCAATTAAAAAACAAAAGTTACAAAAAAAAAGTTTGAAAAATACTTTTGCGAGAATATGTATTTTCTAATTTTTCCATACAAACTCCTAACTTAAATAAAAAATAATTTACTAAAAGTATTTTTATAATTATAGACAAGCACAAATTAACGTTTAATATATAATAACGAAAATAACTTTAAACCATTAGATGGATAAAATTATTTGGCTTAATTGTATTTTTGGTCCCCTAAATATTAGTAATGTGTGATTTTGGTCCCTACATTTTTTTCGAGCACATTTGATCCCTAGTTTTTTAATTGTGTAATTATAGTCCTTCCATCCATTTGCTGTCAAATAAATAACAGAGTTCGCTGCAATAGATTAAAATATATTATTAATTAATTATTAATATTTATTTTCAGATTAAAAAATTATTTAAAAAAATTAAATATGATTTGTTCCCAAATCCCTACCATCTCTGCGCATCACAGCAGATTGAAAAGCCTTTTTTTTTTTTGGTGAATGTGTTGCGCATATTGAAAAGCTTACTCCCAACATTTCCATTACCACCGTTACTAATACTGCCACGGATATTAGAAGCACCAATTGCACTGTTCTCCTCCCTTCTGCAGCTCAAGTGTTGTTTGTAACCAATGCATATCGGAACATTCCAAATTCTGAGATGGAGAAGTAATTGTGGGAGAGAAGGAATGGATGGGTAGGGATTTGAGCTGCTGTAACAAAGGGTCACGAATTGACCCACTAAAAATCATTTTTTTAATCTGAAAATAAAAAATAATAATTAATTAATATATTTTAATCCACCTTAGCAAACTCTATTATCTATTTGATACCAGATGGATGGAAGGACTAAAATTGCATAATTAAAAAATTAGGGACTAAATATACTCAAAAAAAAATATGAAAACCAAAATTACATATTATCAATATTTGGGAGACCAAAAATACAATTAAGTTAAATTATTTTGATCACTTGTGTAATGCAATGCAAATAAAAAGAAGTTGTGGGGTGGCTAAGACGAAAGTTTCTAATTGGTCCCCATAACAAGGGTTCCAACGGAAGAATGCCCCAAAAGGGTAAAATAAAACAGAAAACCCAAAACCCCATCCCTTCTTTCTTATTCATACATACAAATTACAAACGATACAACAATACATTACAGAAGAAGAAGATTCTAACATACCTCCAAATTATCGAGAGAACATCACACAGTGAAAAAGATTCTACTCTTGCACCCTCTGCTGTTTCACAGTAAGTCGAACCCATGCTTGTTTTGTTTAGTTTATCGTTTTGAATCACGAAACGACGACGTATCTAGATCTTACTCTTGCACCTTCTGCACCTTACCAACCATATTCCTATGGTGCTTTCTCTTTTGCTATTGTGTTTTGTAAGTTTTCATGATAGTCTCTTAAAATTTTAGGAATGTAAAAAAAAAATATATATATATATATTTGATTTTTCTCCTTTCTCTCTATTTAATTTTGAAGAACATAGGATATTTTGGTATATCTGACAACAGTGGCAGATTATCAATCAACATCTTTGTTGCACTTAGGTTGATCTTAGAAGATGATATTGATGAGGTATGATATGAGAGAATCAGGAAAATCTGTCTCCTTGTGATTTTTTTTTTGGGCGCCAGGGTTGAGATGTTAATAATTTGTGTTAATATAAATTTAGAAGGTTAAATGTTGCAGAATATGAAGAGTAAGATAATTTGTTTCATTGTTTGCAAACATTTCAAAATAACTATTTGTTCCTTAAATTGTGAAGAAAAAGAGAAATTTTCTTGCTAATTTAAAAATGCTTAATTTTTATATATCAAAGAGCATGACTATTTCAAAATGTTTATGTTTATCTTAATGACACAAAATGGTAAAACTTCGATGGATTTTATGGTAGTGGATTTGGACAAGGGAAATGAAGCAGAAAATAGCTGTCTAGAAGAGAGTACAAGTATATTTGATGGAGTTGAAGTTGAAGAACCATATGTGGGCATGGAATTTAATTCTGAAGAAGCTGCCAAGAAATTTTATGTTGAATATGCCAGACGGGTAGGATTTGTTGTACGCATTATGCAACGTCGACGTTCAGGAATTGATGGGAAGACTCTTGCTCGCCGACTTGGATGTAACAAACAAGGATTCTCACCAAATAACAAGGGAACATTGGGGCCTGAGAAAAAGCCAAGACCAAGTGCACGAGAAGGTTGCAAGGCAACAATTTTGATAAAGTTGGAAAAATCTGGAAAATGGGTTGTCACAAGGTTTGTAAAGGATCACAACCATCCTCTAATTGCTACTGCTAATGGGTTCAGCACAGAAGTGAGTTTTCTGCTCGCATATACTATGCATTGTTCATTATACCTTTCCACTTGTTGAAGTATATCGACATTTTTCGTTAGGTATAAATTTGTTGCGTATAATTTTAAAGTGATAATAGGTGTCTTTTTTTCTTGTGTCTTCTTTGTGAGTCTGTGAATGTGTCCATACAAGACCTGTGGATTTAATTGCTGGATATAATTATTTTGATAGGTTATGTTATCTTCCCTAGCCTGAGGCATCACATATGTTTTGCTAATTGTATGATTGTGTTTGGATTTTGCATAACTAAAGTCTGACCATATGTTCTACAAAGTTGCTGAGTCTAGAAATGTTAGTCTTAGAAACTAACAGTCAAATTTAGGGAATGGTATTATGGTAGTAGCCTTCCAAAAATTAACGTGCTTTACTGCTTGAAAAGTACATTTTGTATCCACAACTTTTTAAAATGAAAAACGAGTTCCCCTTTTTAGGTACTAGGTTGTAGAGTGTATTAAATCTCCACAATGATGTGTGTCCACCTAATAGTTTAAGCTTTTTTAGTTGAATTAGTTCTTGACAACGTATCATAGCCTCTTTGACAAGTGGTTAGGATTTTGATTTTTAGGTTGCATTGTTTCTCGACTGTTACCAATTGATTGCTATGAAATCTACACGAGCAATGAGGTTGTCATTCTCGAATGGCGGTGTTATCTTGCCTTTCTGCTATTCAAGCTTGTTTGCCACGATCTATTTGTAAATTGTACTAATTTACTTCTTGGGCAGTAGGTTTTGTTCATAAATCATATCATACTTTTGTATTAGTTCTCTCTCTTCCCCCTCTCTATGATTCAGGCTGTTTAGTGTAGCTTCATTCATCATGAAGTTGAACATTGCCAGAATGCTTGGTGGTGGATAATTGGGAAGTAATGGATGTAGTTAGGGAGTTACAAGTGGCTTTAGATGTTCAAATGCATTAAATTAGATGCTAAATGCATAAGGTACAAAGACCTGTAATTTGGGCTATAAAGTTAGCTAAGCATATTGAAATTGAATTCTTGGTATCTCTGGAATTAATTCATCTGAAGAGGAACCTGCCTTTCTGCTATTTTTTTTTCTTTGTTTCTTTCTTATATTATTATTATTTTTCAATTTTCGATTTTCTTTTTCAACTCTATTAGATTTGTCTGGATCTATACTGTTCAAAAGATAAATTTCCCTCTACTTGCAGGATGATAAAGATAAGAAAATAGCAGAGCTTACTATGGAGTTAGAGCACCAAGATCAACTCTGTGCTGCATATAGAGAAAAGCTACTCAGCTTCATAAAAAATGTTGAGGAGCAAACAGGGGAACTGTCCACCAAAATTCAAGTCATTGTAGAAAATATAAGGAGAGCAGAGTCAGAAATGCAAAAATATTCTCAGAACAGAAAGCCTTGGTTCTTAACCAGAGTGTATAAATGAATGAATATAGTAACAGTAAAATATAGTAAATTTCACTTCCTATAGCACTCCATTACACATTGGAATCAGTTAATTGCTCTTCCCTTTTTCTTATCAAGAGAGTTACAAGGCATTATTGCAAAGGATTGAAACCGTGGAGCAACACCTCATAGAAAAGGAATGGAATACTAGCTATCTATCATATTAATGGATTCTTCGAAATGGTTCAAAACTATTCAACTTTGGGCAGCAATTGAATATTTAGCTAGGTGACAACCACTTTTCTTCGAGTTGTCTTACCAATCAGGAGTTTCAGCTTAACTTATTTTTTATCTCGGGGGTCTCAGTTTAACTTAAACGTGTTGAAATGCAGAGGTTAAACTCCATGTAAAATTGGGCAATCTGCTAGGATACTTATTGCACGCCCAAGGCTATTAACAGAGGGAGTTCTTCAATGCACCCAAATTGAAAATAATGTGATGTTTTTACAATTATTAATGTAAACAGAAAATGAAAATACAAAACGTTTTCCAAACTATACTCATCCTTATTATGTTTGAATTTTTTATGATCTAATGGAGCATGATTAAATAATAGTATAAACAAGTGTTCAAACTGAGTATAGTATCAAAGCCAAATTCATTAATAAGATATTGATAAAAATTTAAGAATGCTGGTTGGAAACTAAATCACACTTTACCTAAAGTATAAATAAATTGAAACAAACAAAATCAAATCCAGTTCAACCTCGGTTCCATAAATTTCTGTAGTCTAATCTGATTTCTAAAACTCAAAAACGATTAATGTTGTTTTAGTTAAAATTTAAGAGTGCATTATTTGTAAACCTAACTTGAACACCAAACATCATATAAAATTACATATGGCCCACACATTATCAACTATTTCTATCTAATCTATATTATTTTGTTATGGAAAATGTGGCCTCAAATACAGTGTCTAGTTACGATGTTCATTTGTGATGTTAGAAAATCATTCCTGAAAATTTAAACCTCAAATTAAACCATGACTAGAGAGAAATGCTTGGTTAATGACAGTACAAGATATGATATATCATCTAACATCTGTGTGAGGTTGCATAATGAGTGGGCGTGTAGCAAATAAGAACCAATTATAATCAAATGGTAAAAGTTGAAAAATGGAGTGGCAAGCCAACAAATTATTAATCTTTGATGTGTAATTTCCAAGAAAGAACAAATTTGGATTAAAATTTTTAAAAAATGCATATATCCTTGGGTTATGCCAATAGTTGTAAGGAGTATCCTACATCTTACTCCGAAAAAACGAAAAAAGAAAAAAGGAGTATCCTACATCGGATCCCACTGCCAGCAAGTAGAGGGGGATGGAGGGAGGATATGGGTAGGTCATGATCTCCCCCCAACATTGTTAGTCTCTTGGTAAACTCTTACATATTATATATTAGTTGTTGGGCTCCCATAAAATGAATTAATTTTACATATAGCCTTTATAATTATTAGAAAATTTTGTGCAAATGATCAAATATTTACTATCTTACAAGATTTACCATACAAAATAACAAGAAAAAATATTAAAAAAAGGTAAGAGGAAAATAAAAAACACTTGAAAAGTTCCTACGTTTTTTTGTTTAACTTAGGTCATTTAAACTAAACGTCTGGCTCTGTCCTTGTCCACAAGGTTACTGTTAGTAGAGATGTGTAATTTGCAAAAAATGATTTGCAAAGTAAACAAGAAAATGACGTCACTTCTAAAGATGTTACTATGATCAAATTAGACAAGATTGGGAGAGGGCGATTCTTTTTAAAAGTAGAGCTAAATCTGCAGAAACAAAGAACCAAATGAATTCAATGATATAGAAGGTCGGTGGTCAACATGCTAGATAAGAGAACATCATGGAAATCGGACTATGTTATCACAAGTCACTATGTATATTGTCTTCTAAGAACAGAAGGAGAGCCATCAACCTTGCAAGAGGTTATATGAATGATCCAAATGTTTCTCTGTGGGCAATTGCAAGAAGAAATGGAATCCCTATATGTCCAAAGAGACAAAAAGTCATTGGTAACAATGGGTCCATTAGATAAAATGAGATAATAACAATTAAGTGAAATGATATCGTGCAAGGCTAGTCGTCAAATGTTAGCTCAAAAAGAGAGTATTCATTACAATGAGATGTTTTGTTCAGTTGTTAGGTTTACCACTATTTTAATAGTCCTAGGCTCCTAGCTATGTGCAGGGCCGGCCTGAGGATAAAGCTAGACAAATAACAAAAGTTATTTAATACATAATAAAAATTGCACATGAGACATCATCTCATGATTTATTTACTATGAGGTCTCACCTAGCTTTATACCTCAATTTGCCTTGGGATGGCCCTGGCTATGTGTGCTCCATTGATATTACATTTTGAATAGGTTGCAGTTTTTCCACACTTTGCAAACAAGAATGTATTTAAAGGAAATTCACAGTTTCACATACATCTCAACAAAATGGTGTGTAGCATAGTGGGTGAACAATCTTGTAGGTTGAACAAGAGCAATGTTGATAACTTGATAATCCTATTCTTTTTATTATAGTTTTATATCATTTTTAATATGATTTATTTGTTCCGGAAGAATGTAAAACCAAACCTATAAAAAGAGAGACCACATTAGATAAAGGAGGAAAAAGAGAGAATGACATGTGGCAGCAAGTAGCACAAAAGAAGAGAAGAAAAAAGAAAGCACCACAGGCAAGGACATTGATCAAATGGACTCTTTGGTTTTCCTTTCATGAACTCTTTAAATTTTGAACTTTACATATGAACTGATTGTATTTTGCTAGGGTTGAGATGTAGCCTAGTTACAAAATATAATTTTCTTGATTTCGATTTTCCAAATTTTATTTTCATAGTTAAGTGCATACTATCACACTCAATGCTTTTGGATGCATGTTTATCATTGAATTGTTTTGTTGTTCATAATGAAATCAAGAGGTAATTTATGGTATTTGAATTTTATAATAAACACCACCAATAGAGCGAAAGCCAGAGATAAGTTAACACGCTTTAGGGTTCATTTGGTGGTCAGGATATGATAGGGGCGGATAGGATTAGGGAGTAGGATAGGATATGAGCAAGATAAGTTGTTATCATATCCGACGTTTGGTGTCCACCAGATAACCAACTGGATAGCATTGTAATTTTAGTATGAATTTTAAAATTTTCGTTCTTGTTCTGAATGTTTTCATATTTTATTAGATTTTAGTTTTCTTTATAATTTTTATTTTTTAAGATTATATAAAAAGATAAAATTGTCCTTCTGATAAAATTACATATAATATTTAAATTTTTTAAAATATTGTTTAACTTAAATTAAAATTTTTATAATTTTAAATATTCATTTTTAATTTTTACTTTACATATAGTTAAATTATTAGAATATTTTTATTTATTTTTCAGTTTTTAAAAATAATATGACGTAACAAAACTAGCCTTGTGAGAAGAAATAATAATTTTTAAAATTAATTATTAATATTTTTATTATTTTATGTTCTATTATACCTTTTTCGGTAACCATATTATAATTTATTATACTTTAATTATTTTATGTATACATTTTTTTTATACTTTATTATACTATAAATCACCTTATCATATCCTGTTGATTTCTAATCCAGCTCCCCCCTCAGGATAGAATTTTAACTAGATGGACAGGATATGATAGGAGACAGGATTGGTTTATCCTATCCTGCTGGCTCACCAAACAATCGTTTCATACAGGATATGATAGCTTATCCTATCCTGTCTCTCTTATCCTGATCACCAAACGAGCCCTTATGTAAGAGGTTAGGCAAGTTAGTGGGTAAATGTAGCTTGGAATAACTTGAGAAAGAGTGTTGAACAATTAATGCAAGGATTTTGATCTTCAATCAAGAAAGTTAAATTTGAATAGCAAGTACTAGAAGTTGCATTGGATAACTAGATGAAATCTAATGCTTGAGTTTTTTCCTCTTCTGAGTCAACAAACTGCAGTTAATTCTACTTTCCTAGAATTATTTTGTTTTTATTTATTTAATTTTTTCATTTTGTTTTTGAAGTTTAAATTTCACTTTTAGCAATTAATTCCACAAAAAATAATTCTTTGAATAGTGTTAAAATTAATAATATCAACACTTGCTAAGTTACTTTTCTCATGGGATTGAGACTCTATTTACCACTTTATTACTTGAAAGATTTATTTATTTTGGTTGAATACTTGAAAGATTTATTACTCTTGCAAAAATTTGCATCAAAACTGAAAGTCTAACCAATTCTTTTTAGATAGCAGCAGTCCAAACCGTTAGTGACAAGATAAATCAATCGTAATCACCCACCATCGGTTTAACAACATTGATGGAAATGTGGAATAGCAAGCTAGCAAATTATCTGTGCATGCGTTTGGATGTGACAAAGTGACATGTGATGTATAATTCTCGAGAAGGAACAAAGCTAGCTTCAAATTCTAGGAAATACATATTCTTGGGTTTTGCTAATGGTGCTAAGGGATATCGCTTGTAGAATCCAACTTTTCGCAAGGTTATTATTAGTGAAGACGTGATATTTGTAAAAAATGAATTGCAAAGGGGATAAGAAAATTATCACTTTTAAAGAGACTACTATATTATTTTCATAGCTTTGCTAACCAACACATATGTAATAGTCTACAGCCTGCATTGTGTCTCTGCATTACCTATTGGTTGCCACTATTTAATAAAATTGTTATCCACGACCCCAAAAAGAATAATTTGCATATGTGGACAGGAAACACAACTTATTTCATTCAATTGCTTAAGATTTGCAGCCTCCTAGCACTAATTGGAAGTAAAATTCAAAACTCAACCTCATTCATATAGGAAGAAAATAAACGGCAACCCGATCCTGAGAATATTATCTTTATCAAACAAGGTTCTAGGGACCTTTGAGCATAACCAGGGCAGCCAGTTACATGTATTGAACTAAAAGAACTACAATTATAACCCAACAACTGGTGTATTCTATAAGACAAAGGAGCAATTCAATGATGTTGTATTCTTATAATATCACCTCAAAAAATGCAAGTGATGATCCTAACATTTAGCTAGAAACTCTTTAAAATGCAAGTCGGTCTTCATCTTGCATCAGTTAAAACAATATAAATAGTCAAAACTGTATTGTCTAAGAGATGGTTTCCTGATCGCACCTTCAAATCAGAAGGTCGATTGGATCGTGCTATCAAATATCATGCACTGACCACAATGTTCAGAAAAGGATGAAACTATTCGAAACCTTGGCCATTCAGTACTTCAAAAGTTCAAACTAATGTGTTCTGCTACATCAAACTCAAAAAAGGAGAGAGAAACCTCGTCGCAGCACTGATGATGAGATCTGAATCCATGGAAACAATCATCTGTGATCACCAACATTCATGATATGACATCCTATTCCACACACAAGTTTTTTCAGCATTTCACCTATGAAATTTACCTTGTTTGAGATCCACTATATCGATGCCAGTATGATGTTATTTTCAAAGAAGAGCACACACAATCACCAACTTTCCCTCAAAGCTAAACACATGGCATGCGATGCACCACTTGCAACTGATAAAACCTTGTGGGGTCCCAATCCATCATCTTCCATTAAGAAGTTGACTTCAACAGGGCTTGGTTGCACTGCTGGTAGCCCAGGAACTCCCAATTGAGAATCATTAGCATTCCCCCACATGTACAACTTTCCTTTATCTGTTCACAACCAAAAAGAGCTTGTTTAATTTTGCAATACACTGATTGGAAAATCTTGACACAAAGACTTATAATGAAAAAGAAAAGAAGAAATTCCAGAGTGAAATTTTCTGTCAAACAATCTGCAAGAAGTTACAAGATAATCTCAGACTGACATTATCTGACTCAAGAGCCTTTCTAATTTCCAGATCCATACACAAACCAATGAAAATAGCAAAACCCAGTTTAGAAATTTTGCTATTTCTATGTTGCAGATGGGCTGTATTACAGGATCATGTTAAACTTGATATACCCAATCGATTGGGTCTACAGATCTTAACTGATATTGGATGCCATGCTTCATTATTGGATTATGTTAAACTTGATAAACCTAGCCAGAATGGTTTAGAGTACGTGAAATTCCTAGCTCATGTCAAATCCGTAAAGTGGGATGATAAGTTAACCTCTTATAGGAAAATATGGAATGGTTTCCTGCCAGCAACTAAGATTAATAGTTCAACATTATAATCAACACTTTACTCTTTCTGCCTCTAACCTTTTCCTGAATGTTTCACAAGTAACTGAAACAAATATACAGTGTAGTTAGAATACATAGCTTAGTTTCAATTTAACACTTGTTATAAAAAAGACTCGGGGTGTTTGGCAACCTCCAAAACCAGTTTAACATTGTACATATAGAACCAGTTAAACTAGTTCATATAAAAATGAACTAATTAAGATTTAAACATAGTTTGGTTCAAACCTAGTTTAAAAGTAATTCTAATATGCTTAAAAGTAGCTTAAAATTATTCTCAATTTCTTTTCCCTAATTTGCAGGTTTCTTACTCTATTGAAATGGATGGTAGTAATTATAGCTCTGCCAACAAATCTCAGCGCTTAATCCTGATTATACATTTCTGGAAATGCAAGCGTCAAATGGTGATGACTGATGAACAACCCCACAAGGACAACCCCCACACTACTGTTTCTAGTAGGATATGCCAGGTACATGAATTGCCTTACCTGTCAAAGCTGCTGATGAGGAACCCCCACAAGAAATATATATAATATGCTCATGAGCTAAAGCCTCAACTACTGCTGGTATCTTCTGATTTTGGACAGATCCATGACCCAACTGACCTTGTCCACCATGGCCCCATGAAAGCACTTTACCATCATCTAATATGAATCGAGATTGAAGTAGTAAAAATAATATAATCCATCACCAATACAAATGAAATTGAACTACTAGCATAATTTCACATCAACTTACCAGTTAATGCAAGGGAGTGATATCCTCCACTTGCTATTTGAATGATTCGGATGTTCTCAAGGCTGGGTATTGGTTTTGGTTTCCAACCACCAATCTTATCACCTCTCCCAAGCTCATAGTTAGAATTGGCTGAGAATATGCTGAAATTGTCAAATTCCCAAAACTAAAAGCACTAGATAAACGGAATGTGCTAGTCTGGTAGAGAAAATATAGAAAAAAATTCATATAAAGAATGTGACAATTACCTCCCCAGTTCCATAGTTGTCCATCCTTTGTCAACGCCATTGTGAAAAATCCCCCACAGGAAACAGCAGCAATAGGAAAAGGTATTTCTTTTACTTTGCAGGGGATACTAAGCCCACCAGCGTGATCTGGGCCCCGACCAGGACCAAGACCCAATCGACCATCTCCTTCTTCTCGACCCCAGATATAAAGCTCCCCTACATCCAACACAGACCTGCTATCAGTTTCAAAGGATGTACCATTGCATATGAGTATGACACAATCCATATTAAATACTACTGGACATTCCTACAAAGAAACTCAAGTTTGTCTCCGAAAGTTGTCCACTAGAAAAATAAATGTATAACATTGAGGATAAGAAGGGGAGACTTGTCAAAACGGTTGGAGTTGTCAAGATGAGAATTGGATATCACAGTTTCAAGTAATGGAATCAGCCCACTTGCAAGATGCAAGGTATGGCTGCCTACTATATAGCGGGTCCAACCCTTCTCTGGATTTAGATAGCTGAAGCTTTATAGCACTAGCTTGCCTTTTATAGCATTGAGGATGATAAGTTGCTCTATACTACCTATATTCAGGAGAATCAAGACTACAAGTGACTTTCAACAAATTCCTTAGGGTACAAACTTTGTTAATAAAAGCATATGAGGGAATCACTGATGCAGTGAATGAAAAGGGCCACAGTACATGCATTAGTTTTTATTGTTGGCAAATTTCAGGTCTTACTCGAATAACTCGATCACATTACAAATATGATGACTTTGACAACCAATGGAGATAAGTTGTTTAGAGTTTAGACTGATACAGACAAAGAAGCTTAACGGACAATGAGCTTTGAGCTTTAATTAAATTCATGGAGATTGAGAACACTGAGAACCAATGTAATATGCACGGAAACATATATCAATATTAATGAATTTTCTTTTTAATGACAGTAATGCACAAACCACACAACAATTGGCACTCAAAAACTAAAACCAATGCACTGTCCAATGCTGTTGATGCATTCTCTCCCATGGAGCCCATGAATTGTCGTGTAACCCAAATGCTGAAACAACCCCTGGCAATGTCAACTTCTAGCAGTACAGGTTTTCAGTTCAAATACTCTTTTATCACATGTACTTAAACTTTTATTTGATAACATCTTAATGTTAAAATAGGTTACATAATACAATGAGATACATTTATATCACTTGCACATATCATTAGAAAAGAAAAAAAAAAAGAATATATATTGTCAGCAGTAGTTAATAAGATGAGTAAAATAAGCAGAGAGTACAACATAAAAATAGAAACCTATATCTGCAATCAAGCCTTAAATTTTATAAGGCTTGTGCACAACTTTCAATTCATCAATCAATCTGATTTTAAATGTATAAGAAAAGTTCATCTTAGGTACACCGAAAATAAAAGTGCATCTTAGAAATTTATCATTCTTAAAGGATCAGTGTGCAAGAAAATAAAAGTGTCCTAGGAGCATGTAGTTCTAGGAGGATTTCTTATCCTCCTCCTTACTTCTCTTATTTCTCTCAACAATAATGAATTCTTTCTTCAAAAAAAAAAAAACATAATAATAATAATTATGGTTTGAAAACATGGGAAAGAAACAATTTGGCATACGGCAAAACGCAACTGAAGAGATGAGCATGGTTTCAAACTCTAACAATATTTTCCTAGAATTCATCGATCTAAATTTGTTTTAAACAATGATGAAATAAAGTTCTGGCCATTATATGAACCTGATTCTGTGACTGCTGCAGTATGTGTTCCACTTGTAGCGATATGTTGCACAGTTCCTTCCCAGGAGCCTTTTACCAACCTAGGAAATAGTTCTCTATGATATACAGAATGTCCAAGTGCACCGAAACCACCATAACCCCTGCAAACTTCATTTTCATCAATAAATATTGATGTTATTCAGAGAAGAGAAAGTTTGAATACATCACCTAAGCCACATAAAATATTAAATATTCAACATAAAAATAAGCTGCACATGTCTGTTATGCTAGTAGAGTAGAGTATATTTGATACCGTCTTGAGCTTTAAGGAACAGGCACTTTGATGTTGCAGTCAACCATAATAGTTCATAAAGTATTAAAAATTTCTAACCCTTTTTAATTATTTATATAGACAATTATAGAAGAAAACAGTTAAGTTCTCATCAAAATCAAGCATATTCCCTAACTATATTCACTTCCACTACTCTTGCAACACTGGCAACGGTTTTCTTATAAGATAGAAGTCAAAATATAATCTGTAGACACGTGGATGTTCAGATAAATATTTTCATCAGCATAAGATCAACACACTCACATTCACAAATGTAAAAGCCTTTCTTCTAATATTACAGCAATAATAACAACCAAGCATTGCTACATGAATCAATCAATCAATACCATTAAGCTCTACCAAAATGCTGAGTGCCTGTTTGGTTTGCATTTTCATTTCTTGTTTTCATTTCCTAAATTTAAAAGTAATTACAACAAAACACTTATAAAAATGGCACTCTGTTTTCATTCTATTTCATGTTTACAAAGATTTGTACAGGAAACACAAAACAATTTTTATTTGTTTTCATTGTTTCCTATACAAATCTTTGAAAACAGCAAATAGCATGAAAACAGAGTGACGTTTTTATAAGTACTTAGTTGTAATTACTTTTAAATTTAGGAAATGAATACAGGAAATGAAAATGAAAACCAAAACCAAACTGGACCTAAATTTCCAATTCAATACCATGTTTTCATACAACCTATGAAGCACAGACACAGCCGGACACGCAAACACCGGCAATGGCCAGACACATAGAAGTGTCGACTAAGTGTCTTAGCCATGCCTGACAAGGAGTGTTGCACACATGTATCGCTCGCGTGTCAATATCCAATACATGGCCAACACTACCCTAACAGCAGTGTTTCCTAGCTTACAACCATTAGCCACCAAAATCCATCATATTTCCAAACTACATTCACTCCTAGTCCTACATCTGTTAAAACAGGAGTAATGGTTTTTTTTCTTTCTATAATAATAATATTCATACAAGCTGGTATTCAAATAAACATTTCCAATCAACAAAAGAGAAACACAGTCACACACTCCCATTCTCACAGAGAAACCAAAAGGGCATTGAATTAAGTCACAGTTGAAGTGATTCTGACCATGTAAAGACCTCGCCGGCAGAGGTCAGCGCAACCGAATGGAGGCCACCGAGGGCAACAGAGCGAACAGATTCCAAGTGAGGGTTCAAGGTAGGAACAAACATAGAATCCTCATGTCCAAAACCAAGTCTTCCACCATCACCTTTGCCCCAAATCCAAAGGTTCCCATCAACAATCAAACAGGAGTGGAAAAGCCCACATGAGATACCCACTTCCACCTTCTTCTTCGTTTTCGTCGGCGTTGTTGCCGTGTCGGCGAGGCGGCCGGGGGTTTGGGAGAGGGAGTAGGAAGATTTGGGGAGGAGGAGATTGGCGACGGGAGAAGGGTAGAGGCGGATTTCTTCGATGCCGCCGCCGAGTTGACCGGAAGCGCCTCTGCCCCAAGAGAGGAGCTGGAGGGTTGCGGTGTCGTCGGTTTGGTCGGTTGAGTCTGTGGTGTTGAAGGGGTAGAGGAGGGGGATTTTTGTGGCGAGTGAGGAAGAGGAGTAGGAGCAAGAAGCGCCGCTGGTGGCGGTGGCGGTGGCGGTGACGGTGGCGGAAGAAGATAAGCGGTGAGTGAGAGTAGCAATGCGGTGGCGGATCATTGTTATGAGTTATGATGACTGACGTCTGCTGCTGTTAAGTGAGTGAGGACAGAAAGCTGCACTTTGCAATGGGCGGCGTTTCTTCCTCCATTTGATTCACGCCTTCCTCCAACCTTTTATATTTTCAAAACTTTATTTTAAGGTTCAATTAATCCTGTTAATCTACCGAAACATTGAAATTTAAAAGTTTGTAATTAAATTGGATTGGGATTTCGTAATATTGTCTTGTGATGAAAAAAGTTTTGTGAATTTTAAGAGTTTGTAGTAATATAATAAAAAATTGTTATAATTATAATTCTCATGCTTAAAGTATTTATATTATAAGATTTAAATAGATTATATAGATTTATAAGATTTGAAAGAAAAACATTAATTTTTAACAAACATTCAAAGTTACACGAGTCAATGAAAAAGTAACCGCTCATTGGTATATTTAATGATTCAAGATTGATAGTTTTTTTTTCTCTTTCTCTAATCCCCATTTGAATTATTACATGTGTAAAAAAACTTATTAGTTATTTAACAAGAATATCTATCATACCAATCAATAAAATTACAAATTGGAATGAGTGTGAAAAAAAAAGATACAATTTGGATTCATATATATATATATATATATATATATATATATATACCTTAAAAAAATATAAGTGAATTTATTTATATCGGGGCCTGTAACTTGAACATATTCATGTAATCATGGTATTTTTTTAAAAAAAAAAAACTTATTAGAATGATATATTACTATTTGTCAGAAGAAAAAAAAAGAATGATATACTACTAAGAGCATCAATACATAGAAAGATAAACACAAGCATGAATACACAAAATCAGGTGCCTGTACGTGCAGGTTATAATGAAAAACAATAATAATATTAACACAAGCATCGGAGATGCAAATAACACAAGCATCAATTATATTTACGTGCAGGTTATGTATCAATGAATGGGTCCTATTATTTTATGAAATTCGATTGATTGGGTCCTATTATTTTATGAAATGCTTCAACATTCTTCTGTTATTGTTAATAATAAACACAAGCACGCCTGTACGTGCAGGTTATATATAAGCATAACCATGAATGCAAAGCAAAGCAAAAAATTGAAAGAAAAGAGTTGCACAAGAGTGTACATACCTTCAAAGAAGACCAGTGAATGGCTGAGAGAGAGGAGAAAGTGTGGGAGAGAAGGAATGAGGGAATAAAAAGTCTAAAGGATTTGGATGGGATTTTGGAATAGATTTGCTATTTATATATTTCACTAAAAAGTCACTCAAGATCTATTATACAGAAGAATTCATCGAAATCAGCAAACTTTTGAGTACCATAAGATTTTTAGTAACTTATAAAAAGTCTTGAATGAATATCAACGTATTTGAAATCCTTAAAAAAAACATCCTAAAAATCTTGATTGGATACCACGTGACTTATTTATATTATATAAAAATCTTGATTGAATACCACAAGATTCTTTTGTCATAAAAAAGTTCATTAAAATCTTATGAAATCTCAATCCATTACACCCCTGAATTCATCAACTTGTAAATAATTTTAATTAAATTTATATATTTTAAATGTTTGTAATTAGATCTATGATTTTATAAATAGAGTTTAATTTCTATGCACTGTCTGTGTAAATGTTTTTACATTGACAATCAATCAGAAATCACGAAATTGATAACTTTTAAGGTGGTTAGAATAAGAATCAAAGATTTGTAATGATGTGTCAATTTATGATTGGTTGACAGTATAAAAAATATTTACACTATCAGTGTATACCAATTAAATCCTTATAAATAATTTATAACTAGTCTCTAAAAAGTTATTGGACCACCACTTTATAGTCTGCTAATAGAACTTTATTATATGGACCAAATTAAAGATTTATCAGGACTTCAAAGATCTAATTACAAAATTTTAAAAATAGGGATCCAATTACAGATTATATAGAGGTTAAGTGACCCAATTATAAAATTTTAAAATATAGTGACCTATATTTAAAAGTTTATATAACACTTTTGTTCATTTTAAAAGAAAATAATCATTTTATATAATACTAGCAAGATGTAGGCTTTGCAATGTTATCTACCCTGGGGGTACAAAGTTTTTTTTAAAACCAAATAATTAAGAGGTACTTCAAGTTAAACCCTCCCTATTGCATGGTAAGTTGGGTGTGGACTCCACACTATGAATTTTAATTTTGAAAAATACTAACAACATACAATTAGTAATATTTTGCAACATACTCTCTATTATTCTATGGAAAAGAGGGAACCACTAAATAGTAAATATACCACCAACTTTGGAGAGCCATGCATAATTGTCTCCCTACAAGGAGTGAGCTTGTTGGTCGTGGTGTCCTTTGTTCATCTTTATGTCGCCGATGCGGCTCAAACATGGAGAACTCTTGGCATCTTCTTGTATCTTGTGCTAAAAGTGAAGCAGTTTGGCGTAATTAAGGTAAATTTATGGACTGTTATATCTAGTAACTTTGAGTATGTCAATGACTTTAAGGAGTTGTTTTTCATTATGCTTGAACAACTTTCGGTTAGTGATAGGATGTCTTGGTCGATGACTCTTTGGAGTATTTGGAGGAGTCGTAATTTAAAGGTTTGGGATGGTGTTGTTGAGGGCTCGATTGCTATTGTTCTGCTTGGCCATTATCTCCTGGGTGAGTGGTCTAAAGCTCGGAATGTTGACATGCAACCTTATACAACGTCTATCCCAGATGTAGCTCATGTTCGTTAGATCAAACGTCCATTGGGCTTTGTAAAGTGCAATGTTGATGCTTATTTTTCTTTGGATACCAACAAGGTGGGTATAGGCACGTGTCTTCGAGATGAAGAGGATACATTCATGGGGACTAAAATCGTTTATTTCTTTCCTATGGTTGGTGTACATATAGGAGAAGTTGTTGGTTTCTATTTTGGTATTAAATGGATGCGAGAGTTTAGGGTTGAGAAGGTGATTTTTGAGCTAGATTCAAAATTGGTGATAGATGGAATTAATTCTATGTGTGATGATATTTATGAATTTGGTGCTATTATTTCTTCTGGTAAGGATCTTCTTAATTTCTTATGTCAAAACTGTAACACCCCCCTTGGGTATTACCTCGTGAACACGTGCGGAAATAAATTAAAAGAAATTTGCTGGTTGCTTTCGGAAATTGATTTACTTTAAGTCAGGAAATCTGGGTGTAAAAAATTTTCTTCTTAACACTTAGGAAGAATGTGATGCACACAACACAATAGTATATTTACACTATACTTGATAACACATATACCAATTTTATTTATAAATAAACCTTTCACAACGTACAATTCTTTTTCTTAAAAGTCTTTTCTCATAAACTGTATGAAAATTATCAAGACACGCGTACTAAACTTCTTAAAACATACATCCTCAAACACAAACCTAAGTTGGTCGCTCTATCAGACACTCACTGATAAGACCCTGTGATCATCCTTATGACCACACACCTCTTCCCGCAATCCGGACTTAAGTCTCCAAATGACTTAAAGGACTCCTCTGCAACATCTGTACTCATGTACCAAGGTACAACAGCAAAACCATAAGAACAGATATGTGCAAGGGTGAGAATCAATATATGGATTTTAAAATGATAACTACATGCCCGACACACAAAACATCATATAACATATATAGTTATAACAATGAAGATGTTTCAAAAATAAACAAATAGTTTATCAAAGGGTTTCATACCCGACAGTCATTCATTTTTAAAACAAATGCATGATACTTCAATATTCACCATCTAACATTTTGTACTTAATCTCTGAATACTTTATAACATGAATACTTACCAAGGTACCATGCATAAAACCTTTAGGCACGTCTGCCGAATAATGCATGTAAAACATTTTCTTTTCGTTACTTTTCTTCGTGTTCATTCTTTCCTTATCGAAGCTCAAAGGCTCACAACCAACTCAACTTTTAAACATTTAAGTTTGTCTTTCAATTTCAACAATAGGACTCCAAGTCCGAATGTGCAAATCACGAAGCACTAGACTAATGCATTCAGCCTTAGGTTCGTAGATTATAAAGAACAAAACTTACACAACTTTTATAGGACAAAATAGTCCATAACTTCACCTTTAGGACATACTGTCCACACCATAAAGCACTAGAATCCCGACGTCTCGATCACTAGGTTCGTTTTTCAACTTTAAAATCATTTTCGTTCTGTGAAACACAAATCCAAAACAAAATCTCCTCAACTTATCCAAGTTGTCGGAAGTAATACTGTTGTGTAAAACTAATTTACAGAAAATCATTTTTCGTTGGAAATTCGTTTATAAAATCCTCAAATCACTCAAAAACTCATTTTCTTCTGAAAATATTTATTCGGAACTTTGGTTCTAAAAAAAAATATTGTTTGAGACTAAAATATTTGTTAAAACAAATACTGCTGTTTTTTAGAATGCTTTCCGTAAATAATTTCGGAATCTACTGTTGAATAGATAGAATCAAGTATCACGTGATGGAAAATGAAACAAAATCTCCTCCACCCTCAACATTAGGGTTTCAGCCTCTTAAAGAAAATTGGGAAGGAAATTTTATTTTTACACATGCTCCTGAATGAAGATACTAGGGATCATAACTAGTTCATAGCAATTGGAATCATATGAAAATGATTTTCTATAATTTTCTAGGAATTTTCAAAGTTCTAGATCTAAGAATTTCAAATGATGATCATGGCATTGAATCATGGAAATAAATGAAGAAGCTATAGCTTATTGATGATGAGAAGTAAGGTATACCTCTTCGAATTAGAAAAAAAGCAAGGAATCTACTAGTTGCTTCACAAATTTTGGTTATGAAAACTTAGAGAAAATGAGAGAAAAGCTTCAAGAAGAAGATGAAATGAGTAGAATGAATGAACTTGGTTCATGTGAGGGGTGTTGTAGCCGTGGGAATTGGAGGGTAAAGGGGTCCAAGAATTTTTCATTTTAGGGACAATGTAGTCATTTGTACTTATGACAATTTTGTGGATTAATTAGAACTTAAGGACAAATTAGTAACTTACCCTAAGGTAATCATGAAAATTGAGTGGTTGAAATTGAAGGAAATGTGACTGATTTGTGACCACAAAACAAGGAGGAAAAAGTCAATTTGAACTTGTCTTGCCTTAACCATGGTTAATATTTAACTAGGATAGGTTAGGTTAAGATTATTTTGGTCTTTTCACACTTAAACCCATCATTATATAAATTAAATGCAAGGTGAGTCACCCTTATGACTCACCTCCCCAGGTGGCAAGATGTCTCTGTTGGGAATTTGCGTATAAAACAAAATAACGCAGGGAAAAAATTCCCATCGAAGGATCCTTGCGAATGGTCATGATTCATGGTTAGAAGATTTACCTCTTGAAGCGATGACAATTGATTGAAATTGTCTATCACGAACACCGCACGAACGATGTCTCTAAGGTATCCACACGAGCAGATTCCGTGAACGTCCAACATCACGAACCCGAAGCGTCTCTGTCTCACAGTGCTAGCTTCGAAAATCGAGACCTGCTGCTCACTGTCACTCTCTATGTGCGGCTAGGGTAATAACCGTGTGGGCACAATAGATTAAGTGGTCTACTTATAGTAGCACCTCCTTAAGTGAGTTAGTGAGCAACGTTTGATCTAAGCCCCATGTACTATGCGCTAGGCCCAATAGAAAAGTCCAACTCTCCTTTTAATGCTTCTTTTAATCCACTCTTATGTGTGTGACCCTATAGGTTCCCAAAACGTTAGTAGTAATATTAAATCCCATTTAATATTACAAAAAGTGAGCGGTATCTAGCAATACATCACTGCTACCTAAGTAGTGAGAAAGTCAGTGATTTGACGAAACCTTCTGTGAGAAATATTCATGTGCATTATTATCCCTTTGTCCATATATATATATAGAACACAAGACATAGAATGTGTCATCCTTGTATGGTTCAATATCATGTTCCCTGGTACCCGAGTGGACTTAACAACAAATGAGGTCAATATCTCATATTGACTCATTTCAGCACGGCCATGCATTTTATAGTCTCACTCTATCAGGGGGCCCACAGATATTACTCCTGTTATGTAGGAGGGACAAATTCCATCTAGGTCACTCACATCCCTCTGCATGGCTCGTGGTATGCCTAATGACCGTCTTTATAATCATCCTATTACAGATGACGTTTGACGATATTAAGCACACAACTCCTCATGTAGGGATCGTAGCGATTTCAGGTCGAAGGATTGCATACACCATTGTCACTATGAGAACTACTTACGACACTCACATAACGCTCCATGTAGTGTTCTTATGGTGGGTCAATCCAGTACATCATTACTCTAATGTGTACCTATGTGGCGACTCGATATCTCATATCAATGACCCGTGAGATATGGTCATCAGTCTGCACACATAATAGTCTCAATTGTATTATTATTGTCCTTATTAATAAAATACTTGACTACGGATATTTAAGAATAGGATTTCATTGTTCAATAGTGTCTCACGATCAAGTCATATACTTGATATTCTATTAAACTGAAATTTCTATTCTAAGGACTTTATTATGTTTAAACAAGTAACACAATAAACTGGAATGCCTCATATCATATATATATAATAACAAGATAAAATGTAAGTCTAAGAAATACACTGGTCTCTAGGGCTTACACCAACAATCTCCCACCAGCACTAGAGCCAATCAGGCATAAATCTAATGCCCATCGATCTAGTGTGACCTTCATGCTTCTGTTGAGCAAGAGGTTTCGTAAGTGGGTCAACAACGTTATCAAGTGTTGGTACTCTGCATATTTTCACATCTCCTCTATCGATAATCTCTCGAATGAGATGGAAGCGCCTAAGTATATGTTTGGATCGTTGATGAGATCTAGGTTCCTTAGCTTGTGCAATGGCCCCATTGTTATCACAATAGAGATCAATGGGGTCCACAATACTAGGAACTGTACCAAGCTCAGCAATGAACTTCTTGATCCAAACAGCCTCCTTTGCTGCATTGGAGGCGGCAATATACTCAGCCTCTGTAGTAGAATCGGCGACTGTCTCCTGCTTTGAGCTCTTCCAGCTCACCGCCCCGCCATTCAGGAAGAACACATAACCAGATTGCAATTTGGAATCATCCTTATCGGTTTGGAAGCTAGCATCGGTGTAACCTATTACAGCAAGCTCTTCCTCGCCTCCATATACCAATAACGAATCCTTAGTTATTCTCAAGTACTTAAGGATGTTCTTGACAGCAGACCAGTGACTTTCACCGGGATCGATCGTACACGCTCGTTATGCTTAAAGCATACGATACATCTGGTCGAGTACATAACATGGCATACATGATAGATCCAATTGCGGATGCATATGGAATCTTACTCATGTGATCCCTTTCTTCTTGAGTGGAAGGGGATTGTGCCTTTGATAAGAATATACCATGTGACATAGGCAATAGTCCTTTCTTGGATTCATGCATGTTAAAGCGTCTCAACACTTTGTCTATGTATGTACTCTGACTTAGGCCAAGCAATTTCAGCGATCTATCCCTATAGATCCTGATTCCCAATACATAGGTAGATTCACCCAAATCTTTCATAGAGAAGCAATTCCCTAACCATGTCTTTACATTTTGTAGTGTAGGGATGTCATTTCCAATAAGTAATATGTCATCTACATATAACACCAGAAAAACAACAATGCTCCCACTAACCTTCTTGTAGACACAAGGTTCATCTTCATTTTTGATGAATCCGTACTATCTTACAGCATCATCAAAACGAAGGTTCCAACTTCTGGAAGCTTGCTTCAATCCATAGATTGATCGCTGCAATTTACATATCTTTCCGGCATCCTCTGAAATGTCAAAGCCTTCAGGTTGTGTCATGTACACATCCTCAAGAAGCTTTCCATTAAGGAAAGCAGTTTTGACATCCATCTGCCATATCTCATAATCATGGTATGCAGCGATAGTAAGTAAGATCCGGACGGATTTAAGCATCGCAACAGGTGAAAAGGTCTCATCATAGTCGACACCATGAATTTGCTTGAAACCCTTAGCCACCAATCACGCCTTAAAGGTATGTACCTTACCATCCATGTCAGTTTTCTTTTTGAAAACCCACTTGCACCCTATGGGTTTTACCCCTTCAGGTGGCTCTACCAAGGTCCATACCTGGTTGGTGTACATGGAATCCATCTCAGATTTCATGGCCTCAAGCCACTTCTCGGTTCGGGGCCGTGATGGCCTCCTGGTAAGTCACAGGCTCATCTTGATCCATGAGCAATACATCACCTTGTGGAGTCATGAGAAATCCATATCTCTCAGGCTGGTGACGTATCCTGTTAGATCTACGCTGGTCTTGTGCTACTGGAGCAGGTTGTTCCTCCACAGTATTTTGTGAAGGTTGCTCCTGTTCCACCAATGGTAGGTCACTGCTCTATGATTCTTGAATTTCTCCAAGTTCTATCTTCCTCCCACTGGTTCCTATGGAGATAAACTCCTTTTTCTAGGAATACACCAGTCCGTGCGACAAACACTTTGCCTTCAGAAGGATTATAGAAATAGTATCCCTTGGTTTCTTTGGGATACCCCACAAAGAAGAATTTATCAGATTTAGGATCAAGCTTATTAGAAACTTGACATTTTTCATATGCTTCACAATCCCAAATCTTCATAAAAGACATGCTGGGTCGTCTACCAGTCCATATCTCATATGGTGTCTTTTCTACCGCTTTGGATGGAACACGGTTAAGTGTAAAAGCTGCTATTAATAGAGCATGTCCCAAGAAAGAGTTTGGAAGGTTTGCATGACTCATCATAGACCGAACCATGTCCAACAAGGTTCGATTTCTCCTCTCAGAAACACCATTCCATTGTGGTGTTCCAGGTGGAGTGAGTTGAGATAAAATTCCACACTCTCTCAGATGATCATCAAACTCTAGGCTCAAATATTCACCACCTCGATCTGATCGAAGAGTTTTAATATTTTTACCAAGTTGGTTTTGTACCTCATTTTTGAATTCCTTTAACTTTTCAAAGGATTCATATTTATGTTTCATAAGATACACAAATCCATATCTACTGAAATCATCAGTAAATGTGACGAAGTACTGAAAACCACCTCTAGCTAATGTGTTTAGGGGTCCGCATACATCGCTACGTATAAGACCCAAAAGATCGTTAGCTCTTTCACCTTTTCCGGTGAATGGAGCTTTAGTCATCTTTCCCAATAAACAAGACTCACATATCTCATATGATTCATAATCAAATGAGTCCAAGAGTCCATCTTTATGGATCTTCGAAATGCGCTTCTCATTTATATGGCCTAAACGACAGTGCCAAAGATAAGACGGGTTCAACTCATTTGGTTTGAACCTCTTAGTATTTATGTTATAGATGGGCATTTCAAGATCAAGGACATAAAGCCCATTACTCATGTGTGCACTAGCATAGAAAATATCATCCAAATAAATAGAACAACTTTTGTTCTTTATTATAAAAGAAAAACCAATCTTGTCCAAACAAGAAACGGAAATGATATTCCTGCTAATTGCAGGCACAAAATAACAGTTCTCTAACTGAATAGTAAGCCCAGTGGGCAAAGTCAATACATAAGTCCCTACCGCTAAAGCATCAACCTTTGCTCCATTTCCAACTCGTAGGTCGACTTCGCCCTTTGCCAATGGTCTACTCCTGTTTAGATCCTGCACATTTGTACAAATGTGAGAACCACATCCAGTATCTAATACCCATGATGCAGAAGTAGATAAACTGACTTCTATAACAAACACACCTGAAGTGGAAGTCTCACTTCCCTTCTCCTTATTGATTTCTTCCAGGTATTTTGGGCAGTTCCTCTTCCAATGTCCGGTCCGACCACAGTGGAAGCAATTGCCTTCCTTAGCCACACCACCCACAGGCTTCAAGCCAGAAGCACTGGGCTTGATCTTGTTGATGGCCTTGCCCTTGCCCTTGCCCTTGCCCTTTTGTTTGTGCGTGGGCTTCTTGGGCTGCTTCTTGCTATTTCCAGCCTGGACCATCAAAATGGCCTTCCCCTTTCCTTTGTTAATATTTTGTTCAGCAGTTCTCAACATGCTCAACAATTTTGGCAAAGGTTTGTCAAGGTCATTCATATTATAGTTCATGACAAACTGACAATAGCTCTCAGGCAACGATTGCAGAGCCAAGTCGGTGGCCAACTCTTGGCCTAAAGGAAATCCCAGTCTCTCGAGATTCTCAATGTACCCGATCATCTGGAGTACACGAGGACTCACATGGCTTCCTTCTGCCAATTTACACTGGAAAAAGTCTCTGGAAACTTCGAACCGCTCATGCCTTGCTTGCTCTTGGTAGAGCAGCTTGAGGTGCACGATCATATCGTACGCCTCCATGGTCTCATGTTGCTTTTGCAGCTCAGAGGTCATGGTAGCAAGCATAAGACAGTCGACGTCTAAGGCGTCATCCTGATGCTTCTTATAAGCATCCCTGTCAGCCCTAGGAGCACTTGAAGTCGGTGGCTCCTCAGGAATAGGCTCCTCAAGAACATACAGCTTTTTCTCATGTTTGAGGACAATCCTCAAGTTTATGTACCAGTCCAGAAAATTTGTTCCGGATAGTTTGTCCTTCTCAAGGACGGATAGCAATGACAGGTTACTTGATGTGTTTGATGTCATGGTAATCTATAGAGATAAATATGCAAAATATAAGTATCATGCCAAGAAGTTATTTAATAAGGTCTTTAATTAAATACGCCTCCTACTATTTTACTCAAAACAATGACCCTCATCATTGATTCGGAAAATCCTGTTGGAAGATTTTCCAGTGGGCCAAGATCCATATTTCACCTAGCTTTAAGTCAGCTTTGGCTGATCACTCAAAATTCGGTTATATAGGTAGGAAACACTTTCCGATTGCATCTCATGCAACTCTTGGACAGTTGGGTGAATAACTCTTATTCTAATCCATCACATGGACCAAAGCCCAACTTATAAGCCTCTAAGCCTTTGAATCCTATTGAAGTTGGCCTAGTAAAGTCAGACCCAATGGATAGCAGTTGAACATTACATTTGTCCCAACGCGTCTTACTAGTATAGATAAAGGTACCCCGCTTTGGCGGACCCACACTTAATCGATCATAGTCTTGACGAGTGCCATGCATTGGAAGGCCTTTAAATGTGACTTAATATTTCCTTTTGAGGGATTTGATTAAAATTTGATCTCATCATTTTTTAAACTCTTTAACTTACTATTTACATACATGTATCTCATACATATATTAGTTAAACCCCTTTTAACTTACTATATACATACATGCATCTCATACATATATAAGGCAAATAAATGTGATATGGTTATGGCCCCTAACGCATTGATTCTCCCAAGCCAATGAGAGAATCTAAACTGAAACCTAGGAGCGTCCAAGCTTCTCCAAGCATGATCTCCCACAGGATAACGTCTTCTTGTCTCCATCATTACATTACATAAACAGAAACCTCATTTTACATATGAGGGGAGTGAGACGAGAAAAGAATATACATATGGAATATAAGAGAAAGGCACGGCACGCAGGCCGTATTTCAAAATATAAACCAAAAGATTAAAGGACTAAGGCCATAACCATTCACCATACATCACCAAATAAATAGTAACAACCAATAGTAATACACAATTATTATTATTTTTATTAATTAGAGATTTCAAAATCTGAATTTTGAAAACATAACATATATATAATAAATCAAATTTATTGTAATTGATGTTACTATAAATCACATTTATTGTAATTGATGTTACTATTAGTTAAGTATTTCAAAATCTAAATTTTGAAACCATATCATATATAATAAATCTCATTTATTATAATTGATGTTGTTATTAAATGGTGACATAAAAGATTTCAAAAAAAATTGAATTTCGAAATAACACACTACGCAGAGGTAGCACGGGGGTCCCGCTGCCCGATCAGCTGACCGGGGGTCAAGGGGAGGCCGCCCCTTGCGGGGTGCGGGGCAGCGCCCCGTAGGAAAAAAATTATCCCGAAGTGTGCCTCGCTTCCTTGGCGGCTAGGGCTTCAACCTCTCAACCCTAAAACCGCAAGGCCCGTGAACATTTCACGCTGCAAGGAACGGCGGCTAGGGTTTCAACCCTTGGAACCTCAGCCGCAAGAACATGAACTCTTCATGTTTGAAACCCCTTAACGCTGCCAACAGAGAACTGAAACCGATCATGTTTAACATCAACACTTGACGCCATCGCAGAACATAATAAGGATTCCATAACCAATGTACATATCGCATATATACATAAACATGCTATAGACGCATATATCATATACATACGAAAATTACAGAAACAAGGTTTTGGAAAAAACGGATGCAAACGATTTTCAGAAAAACGATTCACATTATTAACATGTTATCATACATAACAGGTAAACCACGTAACAGAATCATGGTTTTGCAAGCGGCTTTGATACCACTGTTGGGAATTTGCGTATAAAACAAAATAACGCAGCAGAAAAAATTCCCATCGAAGGATCCTTGTGAATGGTCATGATTCATGGTTAGAAGATTTACCTCTTGAAGCGATGACAATTGATTGAAATCGTCTATCACGAACACCGCACGAACGATGTCTCTAAGGTATCCACACGAGCAGATTCCGTGAACGTCCAACATCACGAACCCGAAGCGTCTCTGTCTCACAGTGCTAGCTTCGAAAACCGAGACCTGCTGTTCACTATCACTCTCTATGTGCGGCTAGGGTAAAAACCGTGTGGGCACAATAGCTTAAGTGGTCTACTTATAGTAGCACCTCCTTAAGTGAGTTAGTGAGCAGCGTTTGACCTAAGCCCCATGTACTATGCGCTAGGCCCAATAGAAAAGTCCAACTCTCCTTTTAATGCTTCTTTTAATCCGTTCTTATGTGTGTGACCCTATAGGTTCCCAAAACGTTAGTAGTAATATTAAATCCCATTTAATATTACAAACAATGAGCGGTATCTAGCAATACATCACTGCTACCTAAGTAGTGAGAAAGTCAGTGATTTGACGAAACCTTTCTGTGAGAAATATTCATGTGCATTATTATCCCTTTGTCCATATATCTATATTGAACACAAGACATAGAATGTGTCACCCTTGTATGGTTCAATATCATGTTCCCTGATACCCGAGTGGACTTAACAACAAATGAGGTCAAAATCTCATATTGACTCATTTCAAAGACGGCCATGCATTTTACTGATCTCACTCTATCGGGGGGCCCACGAGATATTACTCCTGTTATGTAGGAGGGACAAATTCCATCTAGGTCACTCACATCCCTCTGCATGGCTCGTGGTATGCCCAATGACCGTCTTTATAATCATCCTATTACAGATGACGTTTGACGATATTAAAGCACACGACTCCTCATGTAGGGATCGTAGCGATTTCAGGTCGAAGGATTGCATAGACCATTGTCACTATGAGAACTACTTATGACACTCACATAACGCTCCATGTAGTGTTCTCATGGTGGGTCAATCCAGTACATCATTACTCTAATGTGTACCTATGTGGCGACTCGATATCTCATATCCATGACCTGTGAGATATGGTCATCAGTCTACACACATAATAGTCTCAATTGTATTATTATTGTCCTTATTAATAAAATACTTGACTACGGATATTTAAGAATAAGATTTCATTGTTCAATAGTGTCTCACGATCAAGTCATATACTTGATATTCAATTAAACTGAAATTTCTATTCTAAGGACTTTATTATGTTTAAACAAGTAACACAATAAACTGGAATGCCTCATATCATATATATATATAATAACAAGATACAAATGTAAGTCTAAGGAATACACTGGTCTCTAGGGCTTATACCAACAGTCTCATCATCCGATGTCAGGTTTTGTCTCTGCACGTCCATTCTCGACTCTGTCGATTGCCCGATTTAGGTTTTAGACCAGTATCGAGTATAATAACCTATTTATTTTGAAAATTTTCAAAATAATCACTATCGTTGGAAAATCGATAAAAACCCTAATCATTTTGTTCACGAGTCAAAATTAGGATTTATGATCAGTAAAATCTTACTGTCAGTGAAAACGCAGACCGGGTTCCGTCTGAATTTTCAACCCAAAATTTATCTTTAACTCTTTACGATAAAGTAGAGTATAATTATGACTTTGGTTTATCCAAAATCATTTTCTAAGTTTCATATATAAATATAAACGTTTATTTATATTTATACCGATCTTAGAAAGCAGAAAAGTCGGGGTGTTACATTACTACCCCACTAAAAAAAATTTCGTCCTCGAAATTCCGTGACTCAAAACTAAATAGGATTTCTTAATCCCTACGTTCTACATTGTACTCCCCGTATATAATACTACCTTAGGTAACATTTGTAACCTAATAACAAAATTCATATTTATTTTTCGTTCGATTCATCCTCTAAAACGTAAATCATTTATCCTCAATCCATACTCTTTCTCCTTAATACTTACCTTAATCTATCACACGAGAAATATATAATTATAACTTAACCACTTTTCTTTCAATACTAATCCATTTAGAAAATCTTCCTCCGACATCTTTAACTTTTACTGTTAACACCAAGTTTTAAACTACGATACACATTTCTTTCAACACACACACATCAGTTCCTACCCAAGATATCCGATCTTAGTCTTAGTTTTCTTTTAAACGTATTCTACCCCTCCAATTCACCTCATAATCATACATCTCAATCTTAAAGAACATGATTGCACCACTTAATGCAACTACAACCAAAAAGAATAACATCGGGTAGAATTATCCAAAATCCTAAGTCTTGAACTTTTCTAACAACTTAGTTTTACTCAAGAACTTCTCTTTTCTGCTCATATTCAACTTAAGTAAACTACTATGGGTACTTACTTGTAAATCTTCAAATTCATACGATCAATCTTATCTACACACATTGATCATTACCCTAGTTTCCCTAACAATACTCCGCCTCGATCAACAATTGATTTATAATTAATTATCTCACTTACTGAGATTGATTTTAAAGGTTCGCATCGTATCAGTCGCCACTATACCTCAACACAACTCTGATTACTTCTCCACTGCATAACGGATATTAACAGATAAGAAAGGTGCTTTCCTCGTTAGCCTAACATCCATCGCCCAAAACGAATGGAAACTCTTAAAGATCCTCGGTACACTCACACAAAATTCATTACGATACCATTGTCTTAACCTGGGACATCTCGTACGTCAAATTATTTTCTTTCTGTACTCAACTAACTCTGATATCGTGATATGAGTCAAATAATCATTCTTATCACTTATGAGATAGGTCATATGTCAATGACGTTTTGAAAAATATATAGGGTAAAGGTGATCAAAGGTGACAAGTCCTTTCGAACTATTATAAGACATAGTCTTGAAGAATATGACAAGTATCAGAAAAATTCAGGAATATTCCTTATATAATAAGGTTTTTTAGTAGGTTTGTGGTTGTAATAATGCATGATCGGTACACATTTACAAACATAATAAAGTTCCTTCTTTCACAAGACTTCAGACTGGATCACTTCCACCAAAAGTAAAAGTGACTAGAGTAAGTTATGAAAATCTCCAGACTACCATATCCAATTGATAAGTCTGAAGTTGACAGAGGCAAATACAAGAAGGGGGGTTGAATTGTGTTTGTTAATAATTTTCGAAAAACAACCTTTAGAACTATTTTTGCACACAAGAAGATTAAATCAGAAGCAAGCACAAAGAAATAGATCCTTTTTAAAAAGCTTTAACAAAAGCAACATCAAAACCCCTCAGTCGGTAAAAACAAATAAAGCCATAACAGTTTAGGGATAGAATATTCACACAAGATGTTTTATCCTGGTTCACTCTCTTCCAACCAAGAGTTACGTCCAGTCCCTTCTACTTGAAGGTTTTTCTCCACTATTTGCCTAATAGATTACCACCAAGTATTCAACACATCTCCAGGCTTACAAGTATTCCTTTCTTACCAAGCCTCTCCAGGCTATAACTCTAACAAAGAGATTTAACTTATGATCTTCTTAACTCACTATGTGTGAGGATATGAAAGTTTAAGATCAGTTGAACATTGTAACAATATTGAAACTAATGAATACAGACTCTTGCTCTTTTAGATGGAAATTAGAATGAGTGATTCTCGATTGGCAAAAAGTTGTTCTTCAGAACTTGAGGTCTTCTATTTATAGCGACCTTCTTCTTCACTTGTATTTCTTCAACGGTTATTTTGAATAGTCCCGTTCAGAGATAGCATTGAATACATGATATCTGTTGTGACTGATAGCTAGATTGTGACAATGCTGAAAAGTACTCTTGGTTATCGAGGTAGCATGAAATGGAGGCTCACTGCTCTGAGCATTGCAGCTTGAAAACTTGATGTTCCTCCTTTGTTTATAATCCAGCTTTTTCCCGTCATAAAGTTGTCATCGTTCAGATCGTTTTGCAGTTTCTCATTGTACGATTCTGCTTTTTGCATTTCTTTGATGGTACTATGTTTATTTTGCAACAAGGTAAAACATTAAATCAGATAAAAAAATGTGAATAACAAATATTCTATAGAAATAAATATCAATCATTTGAAATAAATTCAAGAGATTCGGGTTGCATTTATTCATCCAAGAGATGGAGCTCGTCTACTTATGTGAGGCTAAGTCTGTTCACTATTTTATTTTGCTCGTTTGCTGACGTGGCATATCCTCTCGTCTATCAAGTCTTTGGACTTTCTATACCTCAGTGAGTTATAATCTTCGTCTGGTGACGTGGCACTTAGAGCTCGTCTACTTGATTATTTTATCTTTCAGTTCATTCAAATCTACCAATTATTCCCGTCTGCTGACGTGGCAAGCTAGACACGTCTACTATCAAGTCTTTGGACTTGCTGTATCTAAGTAAGTTATCTTGATTTCCGACTAGTAAACATTTAGTGCATCATCTACTTAAAGAAACCAATCTACTCAATTAAATAAATAAATAACTTTACCAATATTAGAGAAGCCGTCCACAATGGTGGACGCGTATTTTTCTCAAGGAGTCCAATGAAAACTTATCCCAAGTTTCCATTACTTATATTATAAATATTCCCGCATAACTAAAAGCACATGTTAGATCTCAACTACCACTTTGCCAAGCAAATTTAATCCTTTTGTTAACATCAAAACGTAGAGATTATTTAAATCAAAACCACTTTGGTTCCAACAATCTCCCCCTTTTTGATGATGAAAAAAACTAATTAAATTTGAAAAGCAAAGTCTAAGAGAGCTTGCAAAGCTCCCCCTAAGACAAAGCATTCAAATTTATTATCAGTAAAAGCATATGAGACACACTGCATATAAGCTATTAGATCAGTGCAACTACTTATCAAACTTAGAGTATATATGAAAGAATAAATAAGCATAGATTAGTAGATATCAGAGCAAATAAGCAAACAAAAGTATCAGATTAGTTATAAACAGAATATGCATATGCAGACGAATATGAGCTTTTCAAAACTGACTTTGTATATATAAAAAATCTCTTTTCTTTCCTTTATCCCCTTTTTTTGTCATCAGATAAAAAGGTGAAGGGAGTGGACCATCATTGTCATTAACAAAAAAAAATTCGAAGTTAGGCAGGAGGAGGTGGTGGAGGAGGTTGATTGAGTCTGGGTTTTCTTGAAATCAGTCAAAAACTCCAGCATTTTGTTCAAAACCTCTAAGGTTGGAGCCATAGATACTTGAACTCTCTGAGAGACTTCCTCAGTGATCTTCTCAGTCATCTTTTCAAAATTCTCTTCAACCAGCTTGCCAACTCTTTCATCAACTATCTTGCCAAGAACTTCTTCAAGATTTGGTGGTAGAGCATGTTGTCTCGAACTTTCAGCGGATTCTTGGAAATGAGCAGGTGCTTGAAAGGTGCTTGATGCTCTGGAATGTTCAGGATGGTCTGAAGGGTGAACCACTTCCAGAGCTTGTGGTTGAGAAGTTTGTTTTTCAGAGGTGCTTTGTTTGGGAATGGACTCAGCAACCTCTTCCTCATGACCCCTTAAGTCAACAATAGTGGCATTCATGCCAGGTCCTTCAATTAAAATTTCATCTTCTGTGTGCTCAAAAGGAGGTGAAGGAGGGGCATGTTTAATAACAAGAAGGGGTAAAGTAGTTGCTGCTATTTCCTTTGCCCATTTAATGGGATAAGAGAATTCCAGATTCTTACTTGTTATAGGAAGTCCCCAGAGATCTTTGTAGATCATGTATCTGAATTTTGAAAGTCCACATTTGCCTCTGACTTTAGGAATGGCCTTTTTCTCTTCTTGGGTCAGACCAGAGGAAGATGCTTCTCTTGTGCAATGAATGGTGTGGGATTTCCAGAAGTCAGCAGCACGTTTTTCATTAATCATCCCAATAGACTCATATTTCAAATAATAGTCCAGCAAGGAGTAGTCAAAGGTTTCTTGATTCAGATGAAGCATTACTGATTCAGCTTGTGGCATTACTCCTTTGAATCTTCTATGCTTCTTGTCCTTGTCCTTGTTCAGATCAATCATCTGTAGTCTTGGACAGGTCATATAGGATATGATTCCAACTCTTGTTCCTACATTATGCCTCAGCCATTATGGAGGGACAAAATGTGCAGCTCTATCAACTCTGAAATTACTGAATTCCCACTTCATTATTTCATAGATGAGCTGATCCTTGAAGAAATCAGAGGCCCTCCCATAGACACTGGGATGCTTGAAGGATACCCATTTTGTGTCACTGTCCATGATCATAGGGACATGTTGTGAGGATCTCACTCTTCTTTCAGGGAGGGTAAGAAGATTCTTCCTTAGTGGGTCTGTCTCCCAGACACTTATCACATGTCTCTGAACTCCATCAGTGAAATGTATGAGAGCTGGAGTTTTGACGAGATTAGGATAGATTAGCCTGTGAGGGAATCTTTTCCGGGGCAAGTGAATGACTAAGGGTCCAAGGTTGTTGAAAATCTGTGGAGGAACATTTGTGATTAGTTTACAGTCAGGATGGGGTTTATGGTAGGGTTAAACTGGTTGGTCTATTTCTTCTTCATACTCAGGTAGGGGGTACCACCTATCAGGGATGTGTTCAGGTTCAGGCTAGTGAGTGAGAAACATAACTCTCCAATCTCTCTTTACTTTAGCCCAATCCTCATATTTGCCATCATAAACAACAGAAATTGGAGTGAAAGGAAATAAAGTTCTTAAAGGTTTTGGGAAGGGAGCACCAGGGGAAATGTCAGCATCTGGTTGATTGAACCAGGGAACATCAGCAAGGATAATTGGTTGAAATTGTGGTCTAGATGAGGAGGCTATTTGTGAGTGAGCAGAGGAATGTGTAGGCAAATTTATGGTTTGGTCAGTTTGTGTTGGTTGGGGTGAGGGTGGAGATGGAATATAAACATTGTCAGTTATGTTTTGTTTAAACACCTCATTTGGAGCAGAGATAGTAACATTTTCAATAGAGGCAACAGTAGCAGGGAGAGTATCATCTCTATTTTCTAAACTAGACACTCAGGCGTCTACTGCTATTTGAACAGGATCACTACCAGAGATGGTTACCTTAGAGGTCATAGTTGTTCTGGCCTTTCTTGCAGGTTGCCTTCTGGTTTGTGTTGAGACAGGCACAAAGGCCTCAGCAGCAGTGATAGCAACAGTAACAACATAAGTTTTTTGCTTCTTCAAGATGGTACTGATAGGAACTCTCCTCATCAGCTTCCTCATCCTCATTGTGTGAGAAGATGATTCTTCTTTGCCTCTTCACAGAAGGAGCACCAGTAGGTTCCCTAATTACAATGCCACCAGCTGGCCTCTTGGGGGCAGGTTTCCTTGCTGCAGCGGTCTTTTGCCTAGTTCCTCTTTTTATTCCTAGGACTTCAGCATTGTTGGCCTCAATCATTTCTTCCTTGATTTTCATAGCTTCTTCTGTTTTAGCCAAGGCAATTTGTTTGTAAGTACTTAGTTGCATGCCTGAGAGATTGCTTCTCCCAAAATCAGCAGCGGACATTCCTTTCTTAGATAGAGTTTTGTTCTGATCTTCTTCAGATATGGCAGCAAGGACATCATAAACACCTTGGTTCCTGAGAATCTTTGATAGAAGGTGAGTGTAGGGAATGGCAGAGAGGTTCTTTCTATTTTGCAAAGCTTGTTTGAATCTATTAAACAGGATCCAGGGAAGGTTGATTTTGGTTTCCCAGAAGAGATTGCACAGGTATAATTTGTGGAGAGCAGAGAGGTTGTCCTTGGAGCCAGTCTTGTGTAAGACAGTCTTGTTCAGAATCTGATGGAGGATTCTGATTTCATCTTTCATCTCAGCAGACTTCCAGGAATGAGTTCTTAAAGTATCTTCTTTCATTAGGGTAACAACAATGGTCTCAGAACCACCTAAGTCTTCTTCCCAAGTATCAGTAATCACCAAACCCTCTTGGGCACAAGCAATAGCATCGGAAATGGTCTTCTCAGAGACAATCACCTTCTTTCCCAGCACGAAGCTAATAATCTCAGTTTCAGTGACTGTAGGTTTCCTCCAAAAGGTCCTAATGAGGTTGGGGTAGATTGATACTTTCTCTGAGAACATGTCGTCTCATCCAGCTGCATTTATATACTTGCTTACATTCAAGTTGTACTCCTCCAGGACTTCAACATTAAAGTGGTGTTTAACCGCTAAGTTCAAAGAATCAGTGATGTAGGAATGGACAGGGAGTGAAGGTGAAGCCATTTTTTGAGGTTTGAAGGTTAGGGTTCAAAGAAGCAAAGAAACAGAGGTTCGTGAAAAAACTCAGAGGCAATGAAAAGTTTTTCCGAGGGAAGAGAAGTTGCTTTAAAGGTTTCTGAATTTCAAAGGTTTTTCTTTGAAAATAATTCGAAAGAAAAATTAATTGCAAGACATGCCATTAAGAGTAAAACGGCATTGTTATTTTGAAACCATAAAACGGTTATGATGGGATTGATGGAAATTACCGACTCAGCAAAGAGAATATACTAGATATATATGTCTAGTAAGACAAAATAAATGCATTTAATAAAACTATGCTTAGACGCAAGCAGATGTGGACGCGTATGAAATTATACAATGGACCCAGTAAACCACAACAGTAGATGCAACATATAGTGGACGTGTTACACAACATACAATAGACGCAGAAATTTAACAGGTGTTGGACGCGCATATGCAATAGATGCAAAATTATCAAAACCATTTTCTCAAGGCTGGACGCCTAAATCAATCCACACATATCATGTTGAGATGCTTTCTACTAAAGATAAATCTGTCCTCTGCAAGAGGTTTAGTAAGGATATCTGCCCATTGATGGTCAGTATCTACAAATTGAATATCAAACACACCTTTTTGCACATAATCCCTAATAAAATGATGTTTAATCTCTATGTGCTTAGCTCTAGAATGCAAAATTGGATTTTTAGATAGATTTATTGCAGCTGTATTATCACACATAAGTGGAATACTACTTACAAACGCATTGTAGTCCTCCAATTGATGTTTGATCCAAAGAAGTTGTGAGCAGCAACTTGCAGCTGATATATAATCATCTTTAGCAGTTGATAAAGCAATGGTACTTTGCCTCTTGCTTGACCAAGAGACAAGATTAGCTCCAATGAAGTGACATCCTCCACTAGTGCTTTTTCTTTCAATTCTATCTCCAGTATAGTCAGCATCACAGAAACCAACTAATCTGTAATCTTGATTTTTTTTAAAGCACAAACCAAGATTAGTAGTACCTTCTAAATATCTAAAAATTCTCTTAATTGCTGATAAGTGAGATTCTCTAGGATCAAATTGAAATCGAGCACACAAAACATAATATCAGGCCTAGACACAGTAAGATGTAAGAGAGATCCTATCATACCTCTATATACCTTTTGGTCTACATTTTTCTCTTTATCATCTTTGTTCAGTATGGAAGTGGGGTGCATAGGGGTATTCAATAGCTTACAATGATCCATCTTAAACTTCTTCAGAAGCTTGTTTGTATACTTAGTTTGATGGATGAGCACCTCGTCCAAGGTTTGTTTTACTTGAAGTCCAAGGAAAAATTTGAGTTCTCCTATCATGCTCATTTCAAATTCTTTCTGCATTAACTTAGAGAATTCTTTGCAAAGAGATTCATTAGTAGCACCAAAAATGATATCATCAACATAAACTTGTACAACTATGAAACCGTACTTAATTGATTTTCTAAACAGAGTTGTGTCTACTTTTCCTCTATTAAAGCCATTTTCCATAAGAAATGAACTTAGCCTGTCATACCAAGCTCTAGGGGCTTGCTTAAGGCCGTACAAAGCTTTCTTAAGCTTATATACATGTTCAGGGTGGGTTTCACTCTCAAAACTCGGAGGTTGCATAAGATAAACTTCCTCATTAATAAAGCCATTTATAAAAGCACTTTTAACATCCATCTGAAAAAGCATATTACTATGATGTGCAGCAAATGAAAGTAGAATTCTAATTGCTTCTAATCTAGCAACAGGTGCAAAGGTTTCAGTGTAATCTATACCTTCTTCTTGAGAAAAACCTTGAGCAACAAGTCTTGCTTTGTTTCTTATTACCTTACCATTTTCATCAAGTTTGTTTCTGTAAACCCACTTTGTTCCAATCACAGATTTGTCTTTGGGCAGGGGAACCAGAGTCCAAACTTCACTTCTTTCAAACTGATTCAGTTCTTCTTGCATAGCTAGAATCCAACCGTCGTCCAGCAGAGCCTCGTCTACTGTCTTTGGTTCCAACTCAGACTAGTGCAGAAATATCTTGTTCTCTGAAAGTTTATCAGGTTCTTAGCTTGTCATTGGGGTTTCCAATGATCTGATCTTGTGGATAATAATTCTTGAAGTACCAAGATTTTTGAACTACATCATGTTGAGAAGTGGAGGTTTTTGGTTGTTGAGTGGGTTCGTCTGCTTAATCATCATCAGCTTTCATCTCTGGTGTGTCTCCTGAGATGTTTAGATCAAGATCTGCAAAAGCTTCATCGAGCTATGATAATTTCTTATCAGGCTATTTGTCATCAAACGTGACATGAATACTTTCCTCTGCCATCAGAGTCCCAAAATTGTAAACTCTAAAGCCTTTAGAAGTTTCAGAATATCCTAATAGTATTCCATTATCTGTTTTAGCATCAAACTTACCAAGTTGATCTTTAGTATTCAGTATATAGCATTTACAACCAAAAGTATGAAAATAAGATATGATGGGTTTTCGTCCTTTCCACAGTTCATAACGAGTCTTGTTCAGGATAGGTCTAATGTATATTCTGTTCTGAATGTAGCAGGCAGTGTTAACAGCTTCAGCCCAAAAATGTCTAGGGATAGAGTTTTCATTGAGCATGGTCCTAGCCATCTCTAAAAGAGATCTGTTCTTTATCTCTACCACACCATTTTGCTGTGGTGTTCTAGGTATTGAGAAGTTGTGAAGGATACAAGTTTCTTCACAGAACTTATGAAGTAGGCTCATTTTCAAACTCTCCCCCATGGTCACTTCTGATTGAATTGATACACATGCCTTTTTCACTCTGTACACGTTTGCAAAATACATAAAAGACCTTGAAAGACTCATCCTTGTGAGTTAGGAACATAACCCATGTCCATCTAGTGTAGTCGTCTACTATGACAAGACCATATTTCTTACCACTGACAGAAGCAGTCCTTGTTGGACCAAAAAGATCAAGGTGTAGCAACTTTAGTGGTCTATTGGTACTAACGACATTCTTAGATTCAAAATAACCTTTGACTTGTTTTCCCTTTTGACATGCATCACAGAGAGCATCATATTTGAACTTAAGGTTTGGTAGTCCTCTCACGAGGTTATGCTTGTTTAGCTTTGAAATTAATTTCAAGCTTGCATGACCTAGCCTTTTGTGCCAAATCCATTGCTCATCTTCAATGGACACTAGACATGAGGCACTTTGATTTGAGAGATCCGCCAAGTCAATCTTATAAAGATTGTTTTGCCTCTTAGCAGTGAATAAAAGTGATCCATCATCTTACTTGACAGTACACATGTTCTTATAAAAAGAAACTGCATATCCACTGTCACATAATTGACTTATGCTCAGCAGATTGTGCTTCAAGCCATTTACTGAAAGAACATTATCAATGGAGGGAAAAGGATGTTTACCAATTTTACCTATATCAATGATCTTCCATTTCTGATTTCCTCCAAAAGTGACAGCCACCATCTTTGGGCTTAAGGCTTTGGAACATAGACCTTTCTCCCGTCATATGACGTGAGCAGCCACTATCCAAGTACCAAGATGTCTGTTTCCTTCCTGTTATTAAGCAAATCTGCATCAGGTACTATCTTATCTTTAGGTACCCAAACTGACTTGGGTCCTTTCTTGTTAGTTGTCACTGGACGAGTATGCTTAGCATGTTTATTGTGTATGCATCTAGATGTAATATGTTCACTTTTTTCACACACTTTGCAAAAGGTGTTGGACGAGCTAGACTTAGCTTTAGCATATTTATCTGGGACTTTTGAAGCTCTAGGTTGTGTATGTGGTTTTGACTTTTTGTGAGATGCTTCTTTTTTCTCTTTGTCATAACCAAGGCCAGATTTATTATGAGGTGACCTATAGTACCTTAAAATGAAACTAAGCTTATCTGAGCCACCTACAAGCTTTGACAGAGAGTATGTCGGATATGTTACATCTTGTTTCAGTTTTGCAACTTCGCAAGAAACATCAGGCTCACACTCCATTTTGTCATCTAGACTGACATTCACTGATTTTAGTATGTCATTTTCATCTTTAAGATATTTTTTCTCAGTGCAAACCCTATCATATTCTCTAGACAGTTTAGAAAATTTCTTTTTGAGACTCATATACTCTCGTGATAGTATGGACAAGTCATGCAACAATTCATCGAAAGCTTTTTGAAGAGTGGATGGGTCAGAGTCCATTACCTCAGCATCAGTGTATTCACTTTCTGATGCAGTGTCTGCCATAAGACATATATTTGCCTCTTCCTCAGCTTCATTTTCTTCATCTAATGAAAGACAGATCAAGATCCTCCCATGTATCCATTAAGCCTTTCTTCTTTTTGAAGAATTTCTTTTTATCCTTTAGCTCAGGGCAGTCAGCTTTGAAATGACCATGTTTCTTGCATTCAAAGCACAAGGGTAGGCCTTTTTCTTTGGAGTCTGACTTCTCCTTGGAAAACTTTTTGTTGAATTGTTTCCTTCTGAAACTACCTTTCTTTCTCCACGTATGTTGAATCTTCATGGAGATGAAGGACAATTCATCCTCGTCTGATCCTTCATCATTATCAGCAGATCCAGACTCATCTGATGACTCAGCAACTTTGAGACTCTTTGATGAGCTTGCTTTCTTCGCCTTTAGGGCAATATATTTTCCTTTTCTGGAATTTTCTTCTTCATTAAGTTCAAGTTCAAGAACCTTGAGAGATCCAAGTAGCTCTTCCAGAGAGAGTGTATTCAAGTTTTTGGCTTCTTGAATAGCAGTAACTTTGGGTCTCCATTGCTTGGATAGACTTCTCAAGAATTTGCTAACATGATCTCTACTTTCATAGACTTTTCCAAGAGATCTGAGACTGTTGGTGATGGTTTGGATTCTTCCAAACATTTGGTCTATTGTTTCATGTTCACCCATTTTGAACAGCTCATATTGATGAACCAACATATTGATATTTAATTCCTTTACTTAGGAACCCTCATGAACTAGGGCAAGAGTATCCCAAATTTCTTTATCAATATTGCAGCTGTGAACTTTGTCATGTTCAGATCAGCTAATAGCACACATGAGATAGTGCTTAGCCTTCAGATTTAGCTGATGTTGGTTTTTCTGCTCTTGAGTCCTTTGGGCTCTAGGAACAGCAGCTCCAGCTTCATCTGTTGGCTCTGTGTAGCCGGTTTCAATAAGCTCCTAAATATATACATTCTGCGCATCCAAGAAGGCCATCATCCTCTTATTCTAATAGTCATAATATGTTCCATCAAAGAAAGGAGGTCTGTTGATAGATTGTTATTCTGAATCCATGGTTGTTGGATCATACTCCCTCAGCACTTGTAAGATGCTCAACCTTTTCAAGGCTGAGCTTTGATACCAACTGAAGTTGACACAGTGAAACACAAGAAAGGGGATTGAATTGTGTTTATTAATAATTTTCGAAAAACAACCTTTAAAACTATTTATGCACACAAGAAGATTAAATCAGAAGCAAGCACAAAGAAATAGTTCCTTTTTAAAAAGCTTTAAATCAAAACCCCTCAGTCGGTAAAAACAAATAAAGCCATAACAGTTTAGGGATAGAATATTCACACAAGATGTTTTATCCTGGTTCACTCTCTTCCAACCAAGAGTTACGTCCAGTCCCTTCTACTTGAAGGTTTTTCTCCACTATTTGCCTAATAGATTACCACCAAGTATTCAACACATCTCCAGGCTTACAAGTATTCCTTTCTTACCAAGCCTCTCCAGGCTATAACTCTAACAAAGAGATTTAACTTATGATCTTCTTAACTCACTATGTGTGAGGATATGAAAGTTTATGATCAGTTGAATATTGCAACAATATTGAAACCAAAGAATACAGACTCTTGCTCTTTTAGAAGGAAATTAGAATGAGTGATTATCGATGGGCTAAAAGTTGTTCTTTAGAACTTGAGGTCTTCTATTTATAGCAACCTTCATCTTCACTTGTATTTCTTCAACGGTTATTTTGAATAGTCCCGTTCAGAGATAGCATTGAATGCATGATATCCGTTGTGATTGATAGCTAGATTGTGACAATGCTGAAAAGTACTCTTGGTTATCGAGGTAGCACGAAATGGAGCCTCACTGCTCTGAACATTGCAGCTTGAAACCTTGTTGTTCCTCCTTTGTATACAATCCAGCTTTTTCCCATCATAAAGTTGTCATCGTACAGATCGTTTTACAGTTTCTCATTGTACGATTCTGCTTTTTGCATTTCTTTGATGGTACTTGATGGGAGTGAACCACAAGTGAACGGCTTCGTCGTCAAGTAATAAAAAGATCGAACCACAAAGACCGTGATCTTAAATAACAATTAATTATTAAATTAATTAAACTAGACAGGAAAAAGATTTGGTTTTTAAAATAAGGATTAACTAACAAATCTAGTACTTAAAACACAATCAAATAAAATTGCAATCAAATCAAATCTAGAGATTTTCAAATTAAAAGAGATTTCCAGGAATTGGGTTACCAACAAGACTGCTCATGTTACTAAACTGACTACCCCTCTTGTTAATTATCAAAATTGCTTTGAAGGTGAATTTATCCTAAATAAGTTAATGTTCCCTCTCGGGATACAAGAACCGTGCCCAATTAAACCAACTCCTACTCTCGTGGTAATTGTATTTAAATTGAACCCATGAAGATTCGTGACAATTCAATGAACCCTCGAAGGACCGCTTCTAACTCTCATGATTTAAGTCCTAAGTTCAATCCCTATTGATCCAATACCTAAGTTCATCGCTAGGTTCATCCTTAGAGTATCTATGACATGTAAATAAGTGCACAGCAAATTCACAAGTAATTCATGCAATAGGAATCAAATCGAAAGCAAATTGGAATTAACAAAGGGAAAACATCAATTCATAACATAAAACAAGTCTTGGGCATAGCCCCAATTCCTAGAAATGAAAAGACTACTCAAGCATTGCCATGTTCATAGCAAGCTTGATTAACAAAAGCATAAAAAAAAACTTAAGAGAGAAGAAGAAATTGGGAAGAAGAGAAATCCTAATTTTTGCCTAAGGTAGCAGCCCCCAGAGATCCCTATTTTCGAGCCTTAGTGTCCTATTTATAATGTAGGGTAACTTGGGATTAAAGCTGTTACAAAATCATATCAAATCAGCAATTAAATTTTCAGACTTTGAGCGTCACGACCGTGATGCCTGTCACGGCCAGGCCGTGACAGGTTCTGACTTGGAGATGGCTTCACTGCTTGGTCTGTCACGGCCGTGACCACCATCACGGCCTAGCCATGATCAGTTCTGCCTGTGAGGGTCCTGTTCAGTTTGCATGTCACGATTGTGATGGCCATCATGGCCTGGCCGTGACCAGTTCTGAGTTTAAACTTCTTTCTTTCCAGTCCTACTCGATCATGGCCGTGATGCCTATCACAGCTAGACCGTGATGGGCTCTGTTTGTCTCATTTTTCTTGCTTTTCAAGCTTCGTCTTCATGCAAGCTCCAACATAGCTGATCTTGAGTATTTTAATCTTCAATTCCTGCCCACAAACACCACAAAACCACCTTACCCGTTCCAAGGTAAAAACTCACAAAAATCAAATTAAAAATGCCTAAACTATATGAAAATGCATGCAATATGATAAAGAAATACGAGGTGTAATCACACTCATCAAACTACCCCTAGCTTAAGATTTTGCTTGTCCTCAAGCAATCACTAAGGCCAGAAAAGATAAACAATCATAGCATGGACAGTGATCCAAGAACCCGAGTAACAAATCCAAGTAACAGGAACATCCAAATTAGTAACCAAGAGACAATCAATTTCAAGTCCAATTAGAAACTTATGTTCCCTAAATTCATGTCTCTCACTAATTCAGGTACTTTTCTCACCTCACTCAAGTGTTTAAGGGTATATGACATTTCACTCAATTTCCTCAAGGAATGTATTCTACCATAAGCTTGATTATTAACCAAATCTCTACTTTATTAATGAAAACACGTAAGAATCAAGATGTCTTTTATTTTGGTTGTAATGGGGCCATGAGATTAATCATTAGGTGGGGAAACCAAGAAAAGGAAAATTCAAGAAGCTAACAAAATATAAAACAATGTAAAGCATGACAACCTTCTAAAATACCTTTTTGGGCTTTAATTCACTTTTTCACATTTCTTTCTTTCTTCCTTTTTTTTTTAATTTCTTACTTTATTTTTCTCATCCCCTTCTCCATTTTTTTTTTAATTTGGAGAAGGGGAGATTTTCAACTTAAGAGAGATATTTTTCTAACTTTTTCATCCCACAATTTATTTTTTCAAACCACCTTTTTGCCATTTTTGCAATACTTTAAAAGGTGCCATACCAAACATCATTCATCAAAATAAATCAAGGTACCAAGAAAATCATTTCATTCTATTAGGCTCAAAATTGGTCAACTAAGGGGTAGCATTTAATCAGTCAAAGCTCATAAGGCCAGAAAAATACCTAGTGCCTCAATCATTTTCAAATATGTTTTAAAAAAATTTTAAGTTTCAAAACGGTTTCAAGTCAAGTTCTAGAGAATACAATCCAAGAGGAATAAAACACTAAATTTCAAAGAATGGGGTAGATTTAGTAAGTACTCCTTTTAGGCTCAAAAATCTCACATTTAGTAGTTTAAAATCAATGAAAAACACAAATCCAAGGAACCACATGCTAATTATCAACTATCAAAAGATAAGCATTTTTATTTTTAGCCTATCACATGAATACAAAAATTGGGTTCAAAAATTCACTGTCTCAATTCATTTGGCACAAATTTCTCACAATTGGATGCATACTCTAAGCAAGGGGCAATCTAATCATGTGATTATGCAAAACTACACCTATATGAAAGCAACATGAAAAATGCAAAAAATACAAAAATACCCCTACCCCAAGCTTAAAAACTTACATTGTCCCCAATGTAAATAATCAAGCCGGAGATAGGAGAAAAATGGAACAACTCACTGAGGTGGTGGTGGGTGCTGGCTCAGATGCCAGTCATAGAGTTGCCAGAAGATGCGTCACGGGCGTGACATTCATCACGGCCAGGTGGTGATCAATTCTGTTCTGTTGGGCTCCTTCGCATCACTCCCGTGATGGATATCACGACTGGGCAATGATCAATTCTGACTTCCTGCTTTTTCACATCATGCCCGTGATGGCTATCACGGCCTGAGAGTGATCGCTTCTGGTTTTCAGCTTCTGGCGCATCACGGTCGTGACCCGCATCACGGCTAGGTCGTGATCCATTCTGGTCTCCTCTTCCTTTTTTAAAATTGCTCCATCACGGCCATGATGGCCATCAGGGCCAGGCCATGATCTCCTCTGACTTCATTTTTCCATGCCTTTTTGCTCTTTATGCCTTCATAACCTGAAAATACTTGGCAAAACCATCAATTTGTGATCTTTCTTCTCTTAATATTCTCAAATTATTCAAAAACCAATTAAAAAGGGAAAGAAAGCTTGGGTTGCCTTCCAAGAAGCACTTATTTACGGTCTTAAGCTTGATCATACTCCCTTCAATCAACCAGGATCAGCTGGGCTTGGAAGTACAAGAACACCTTTCTTCCAAGGAAGTCCATCAAAGAGCCTATTTTGTTCATATGGCCACATGCGCTTTCGCTTTGCTCTTTTCACTCTGAGTTTCATGGCCTTAGTTCCTCCCGGCGGAAGTTTTAACTCCACATGTTTCGCAACTCCAATTTCATCATTATTTGGTGCATCATTTGTCATGCAAAGTTTCGGAGTTGCTTCCATGTTAAGCTCTTCCTTCACCTTTGGAGGTATTATCTCAATCCTGCACATATGACTCTCAAAAGGAGGGTTGTTATATGAATTAGTCAAATCAAAATCCACCCTACCTTCCTCTACATTCAAAGAGAGCTTACCATTTTTTACGTCTATTATTGCTCCAGCTGTGGCAAAAAATGACCTTCCAAGAATGATAGGGAATTTAAAATTCCCGTTTATGTCCAACACCATGAAATCGGTAGGAATTAAAAATTTCCCTACCTTTATGGGAACATTCTCTAGTATGCCTAGAGGAGATTTAGTTGAGACATCAGCAAATTGTAAAGAGAACTTGGATGGACTCAATTCCTTGGTTTCTAACCTCTCAAAGATGGTATGTGGCATCAAACTCGCACTAGCCCCTAAGTCACATAAGGCTTGGTCTATTTTCACTTCTCCAATTGAGCAAGCAATAGAGAAACTTCCTGGATCTTTTAGTTTAGGAGGCATATTAGTTTTTACCATGGCATCATGCTCCTCAATTACGCTCTTAGTTTCTTTTTCTACTTGCTTTTTCTTGACCAACCTTTGTGGGAATGGTATTGGGGGTTGGTAAGGTGGTGGAGGGACATACTTTGGCTCTATATCTTCATGTTCACTCATGTCCTCCTCATGTCCCACATCCTTTTCAACTACCCCAAGCTTATCATCCCTCAAGTATATAGCATTACAGTGCTCATTGGGATTAACTTCGGGTTGTCTTGGAAACGTACCCTTAGTTCTAGAATATGTACTAGCTTGTTAGGCAATCTGAGTTTCTAACATCTTATTATGGATGACTAAGTTATCTACCTTATATGTTAACTCTTTTATTGCCTCATTGACTGCCTTACCTTTTTGCCTAAACTCTTCATTTTGCTTTGTTTGAGTTTCAACAAAATTTTCCAAAAGAGATTCAATCTTAGAATTTTGTACCTGAGGATACCCCGATGTGGGTTTCCTATTACCTTGGCCTTCCTGGAATTCATGGTTCAACATGTTGTTGTAGTTCCCGTCGGAGAGATAAGGATTATTCTTCCTCACTTGGTTGTAAGGATTTGGGGGAACATAATTTGGCAACTTCGGGTTTGTGTCATAGAAATTGTGACAAGAGTTCACTTGTTCCCCCGAAGCACCGGATCTAGGAGCAATACCATGTGGGCACTCCATTATGTCATGTCCCTGCATTCCACAAATTTCACAAACAACATTAGTAGCACCTATTGAGCTCACATTAGCCTTTTCAAGCTTATCAAAGCGTTTATTCAATGAGTCAAATTTAGACATAATTAAATCATTACTATTCATTTCAAACTTACCCCCCGAAAGTTTTTTCAGGTTATTACCTCTTTCCGAACCCCATTGGTGATAATTGGTGGCTACGTTTTCAATGATATTGAACGCTTCAGTCAGTGGTCTATTCATAAAGGCTCCACCAGCTGCAGAGTCAAGTGACACCTTCGAAGAGTAATCCAATCCGTTGTAGAAGGTATGCACTAACAACCACTTCTCGAGCCCATGATGTGGGCAAGACTCCAGCAATCCTTTGTAACGATCCCAAGCTTCGGATAAGCATTCTCCGTCCTTTTGGAAGAAGCCGGTGATCTGAGTTCATAGGTAAGCAGTCTTGGATGGAGGGAAGAATTTTTCCAAGAATGCCTACTCCAGTTGGTCCCAAGTTGACAAAGTATTAGCGGGCACTTGCTTCAACCAAGTTCTTGCCTTTCCAGTCAGAGAGGAAGGGAATAACCTCAAGCGAATAGCATCAATCGGGACACCCTGAATTCTTATTGCATCGGTGAACTCCAAGAATGTCTCCACATGATCAGTAGGGCCCTCCGAGGGTAATCCTCCAAATTGATGTTGCCTAATCATGCCAATTAACTGAGGCGGTATAATGTAGTTCTCCACCTCAATTTATGGCTTAGCAATCCCAGTTCGCAAACCCCTAACATTTGGGGCTGCGTAGTCTTTCAGTGGTTTGCTATCCAGTAGGTTTGCCATGAGTGGAATGAGAATCAACATTTCTCTCGCTCTTTGTCTTTGTAGTCTCCCACGTCTATGAAAGGTCCTTTCGATCTCTGGGTCAACTTCAATAAGATTTCTAAGACTTTGGGATCTTCGCATAAGAGAGAAAAATACCTGCAAAGAGAGAGATAGATACTACAACAAAAAAAAGAAAAGTAAATTCAATATAAAAAAAAAGTTCAGAAAAATCAATTTAAAAATCAAATTGAAATTCAAGAAAGCACAGTCCCCAGCAACGACGCCAAAAATTTGATGGGCGCGAATCCGTAAGTGAACGGCTTCGTCGTCAAGTAATAAAAAGATCGAACCACAGAGACCGTGATCTTAAATAACAATTAATTATTAAATTAATTAAACTAGACAGGAAAAAGATTTGGAAAAGATTTGGTTTTTAAAATAAGGATTAACTAACAAATCAAGTAATTAAAACACAATCAAATAAAATTGCAATCAAATCAAATCTGGAGATTTTCAAATTAAAAGAGATTTCCACGAATTGGGTTACCAACAAGACTACTCATGTTACTAAATTGACTACCCCTCTTGTTAATTATCAAAATTGCTTTGAAGGTGAATTTATCCTAAATAAGTTAATGTTCCCTCTCGGGATACAAGAACCGTGCCCAATTAAACCAACCCCTACTCTCGTGGTAATTGTATTTAAATTGAACCCATTAAGATTCGTTAATTCAATGAACCCTCGAAGGACCGCTTCTAACTCTCGTGATTTAAGTCCTAAGTTGAATCCCTATAGATCCAATACCTAAGTTCACCGCTAGGTTCATCCTTAGAGTATCTATGACATGCAAATAAGTGCGCACCAAATTCACAAGTAATTCATGCAATAGGAATCAAATCGAAAGCAAATTGGAATTAACAAAGGGAAAATATCAATTCATAACATAAAACAAGTCTTGGGCATAGTCCCAATTCCTAGAAATAAAAAGACTACTCAAGCATTGTCATGTTCATAGCAAGCTTGATTAACAAAAGCATAAAAAAACCTAAGAGAGGAAGAAATTGGGAAAAAGAGAAATCCTAATTTTTGCCTAAGGTAGCAGCCCCCAGAGATCCCTATTTTCAAGCCTTAGAGTCCTATTTATAATGTAGGGCAACTTGGGATTAAAGCTGTTACAAAATCAGATCAAATCAGCAATTAAATTTCCAGATTTTGTGTGTCACGACCGTGATGCCTGTCACGGCCAGGCCATGACAAGTTCTGACTTGGAAATGCTTCACTGCTTGGTCTGTCACAGCCGTGACCACCATCACGGCCTAGCCGTGATCAGTTCTGCCTGTGAGGGTCTGGTTCAGTTTGCATGTCACGACCGTGATGGCCATCACGGCCTGGTCGTGACCAGTTGAGTTTAACCTTCTTTCTTTCCAGTCCTACTCGATCATGGCCGTGGTGCCTATCATGGCTAGGCCGTGATGGGCTCTGTTTGGCTCATTTTTCTTGCTTTTAAACCTCCGTCTTCATGCAAGCTCCAACATAACTGATTCTGAGCATTTTAATCGTCAATTCCTGCCGACAAACACCACAAAATCACCTTACCCGTTCCAAGGTAAAAACTCACAAAAACCAAATTAAAAATGCCTAAATTATATGAAAATGCCTCTAATATGATAAAGAAATATGAGGTGTAATCACACTCATCGGTACTATGTTTCTTTTACAACTAGGTAAAACATTAAAGCAGATAAAACAAATGTGAAGAACAAATATTCTATAGAAATAAATATCAATCATTTGAAATAATTTCAAGAGATTCGGATGGCATTTATTCATTCAAGAGATGCAGCTCGTCTAGTTAAGAACTTCGTCTACTTATCTGAGACTAAGTCTGTTCACTATTTTATTTTGCTCTTCTGCTGACGTGGCATATCTTCTCGTCTATCAAGTCTTTGGAATTTCTATACCTCACTGAGTTATAATCTCCGTCTGGTGCCGTGGCACTTAGAGCTCGTCTACTTGATTATTTTATCTTTCAGTTCATTCGATTCTACCAATTATTTCCGTATGCTGACATGGCAAGCTAGACACGTCTACTATCAAGTCTTTGGACTTGCTGTATCTAAGTAAGTTATCTTGATTTCTGACTAGTAAATATTTAGTGCCTCGTCTACTTAAAGAAACCAGTCTACTCAATTAAATAAATAAATAACTTTACCAATATTAGAGCAGCCGTCCACAAGGGTGGACGCGTATTATTCTCAAGGGGTCCAGTGAAAACTTATCCCAAGTTTCCATTACTTATATTATAAATATTCCTGCATAACTGAAAGCACATGTTAGATCTCAACTAACACTTTGCCAAGCAAATTTAATCCTTTTGTTAACATCAAAACGTAGAGATTATTTAAATCAAAACCACTTTGGTTCCAACAAAGTCATGATAGACTTTAAATCAAGGTTAGAAAAGTGAGTTTGGCATGTACAAAACGTACCGCTGTGATTGTCTAATACAACCATAGGAATTTGAGGAACAGTTGTCAACTGATAAGTTCATAAAGAATCAAATAGTATAGTGAGGAGTTTTTTTTTTAGACATGACACTAGTGCAATAAGTGCTTTTTACGTCAGTTAAAATTGATTTTTTACGTCAGAATACTGACTGACGTAAATACAGCTAACGTTAATAGTTAATATTTTAACGTCAGTTGAGAACTGACGTTAAATATAAAACTATTAACGTCAGTTGAGAACTGACGTTAATTTTGTTAAAAGTAACGCCAGTTGTTATAAAAAACTAACGTTAAAGGTTTTAATTTTAACGTCAGTTGTTTATTACAACTGACGTTAATAGTGTACTGTATATTTTATAAAATACTATTAACGTCAGTTGTTTGTTACAACTGACGTTAATATATTTTTTTTAAATTCAGTTTTAAAATATCACTCCCCTCAGCTATCCCTGCACTCAGTAAATATCCCAGTAACACAGAATATCACACACATTACAGAATTGCAAAGGAAAAATGAAACAATGGGGGGACTTAAAACCAAAACCCATGTATAGGAAAAACATAACTATATATCTACAAGTATATATATATATATAAAAATTTTAGTCTCCAATGTCTAAAAACAAAACTACCAATCTAAGGATATATATATATACATGTTATTAATTAGTTTATAAAGTCTAACAAAAAAAACTATTCATCTAAGTAGTGCGGAGGTATCTTGTCAATTTCTTTTTCAGCCGCATACTTGAAGAAGAATTTAGCGAAGCGCATCCTCAAGTCTCTTAACTCATCTTCATTAATAGGCTATTGGTCGTTAAATGCCTACACACGTTCAAATAATAACAATAACATCAATGCAAGTCATCTTCAAAACTATAATATATAATTTAACAAGTTGTTTAAATATTACCTTATTCAATCCATCCGTAATAGATGCGGAGACTATGTTCAGCATATGAAGCATCACATAATAGCTGCACGACCACCCGTCAATTTGAAATCGAGACTACCAACAAAATTAATTTCAACGTCAGTTGAATATATATATAAATTAGTAATTATAATATTAATTATTTGATAAATAAACTACCAAACCTTGAGGATGTTCCATACAGGATTTGCTTTAGCCTTAGAAGTCCTACTTCTCCCGTTGGCGTAACTTATAATACTCGCCTTCAGCGCGCTATCATAAACAAATAATCATGTCGATCAATTAACAAATTCATATATCATGTGTGTAATAAACTAAAAACAACTGATATTAAAACTTAAATTAAATTTAATATTAGTTACTTACTTATTTACAGCTTCCAACACCACCTGTGGCGGCTGTTGGTGGAGAGAGCAAAAGAATATGACAGTATGCCTAGACGGGTGAAGTACGAACAACTGCCAATGGTTTTTCATACAGTAGGGAGCCAGATATAATTCTTTCGGATTGTCTCCCAACAAGTTCCCTAAGTATTTACTCAATGCATCGCCAGCAAAGAATTCGGGCAGAAGGATTGATGGATCTAAGAAGCCGTAAACTGATGCAACGCCCTTATCAAGCTGAACACGATGGAGATACCTAAGATATGAAAAGGTGTGGATGTTAATTACATAATATATATATATATATTGAAATTAAAATAAATTATTAAATGGAAAAATACCAAAAATAAATAAGTTATAAAATTAAAATTAACTTACGTGCACCAGAGACTCAAAACATTGCTGTTCATCCAGACATTATTTCTGCAGGCATTCCCGAGATCGTCACCACAGAAGGAAAATATCCTCCGTTGATCTGGGCGTGCCACCCATCCATCGTGCTCCAATGGAGATTCAAAAATATCAAACGCATAATCCTCACCAAGTGAGAACAAACGAGTGATAGGTGACAGCGACACCGACGTCGACTTGGCCTTCAATTTAGGAAAAATAAAATAGATAAGTTGTTGATAATTAAAAAAAACACAAGTAATTATTTGACTAATTTGGACATTAATAATGAATACATACCTTTGTTAACATTTCGAGCTCACGTCGTTTGGAGTCCAACTCAAGCTCACGCCTTTTCATTTCCAACTCATGCTCATGGCGTTGGACTTCGAACTCCCGCTCCCTAGCTGCCAACTCATCGTCCTCCACATGTGCCCTACTATAACTCTCTTTTGTGCTCACATGTGAAGGGTTGGCATGCCCTGTGATGTCCTAGGATGTACCGATGGAGGAAAGCTCTCTGGCAAGCGTCTGCTTGAATTTTGGGTTGGATATTAAGCTTTGCATCAGATGTGTTGTAATAGCTAGGTTGGACATAAGGTGTTGAGTAATGTCAGCCAAAATTGATGCTTCATCGACCACCCACTTTCGTGAAGCAGACTTGCCATAATATTCTTTGATGGTCACGTTCCCAGGAACACCGATAACCCGACCAGGATGGTCTTTCTTGCCTAGAGCAATCATCAAGACGTCCAGCCGTCCAGAAGGGACGAATGAGCCCTGGGAGGATTGTGCTTTAAGATCCATCTACAATGAAAAAAATGAAATAACGTGCAAGTGAAAAGTGTTAAAAATATCTATACAAATATCAACTGAAATCAAGTTAATTATTTACTTACAATTTTATCTGCCACTTCGCGAGTGACATCAACTTTAAAAGATCCCATCTTTGTCATGCGGACGGCTAACCAGACATCCTCGCGGTCGATGTTCGACAGAGGACTTGATGGTGTGCCCTCAGGCACCTCTCCTCTTTCAATCCTAGCAGAGTGCTCTTCCTGCTTCGCCCTCAGCCTATCCGCCATCATCTGCTTGATCCGAGTCTGGTACCCACCGTGAGACATGGTGTGGCGGTGGACGTTCTTCGCCTGATTCTGCCGACCCTTATCTGCCTTAGCCTATTCAAACAAAATCACATAATTAGATACAGTTAAATGATCTATAAGAAGCATACAAAATTAACTTAATCAACCAACCTAAAATTCTCCATCCTGTCGACTCCTGACAAACATATCCCAAGTATCCTGATCAATCCAGGGATAATCCGAGAACATTTTATCAAGCCGCTTCTTCCCAGATACATAGTACCTGGTAAGATCATGGTTGAACCCATTCCAACACTTTGATGCCATTTTCATACATTTATGACGATGATCCTCGTCATTTGGCACAGTCCAAGCTACCTACACATTAAATACATAACAACTGGATGGATTATAACTCGGATAATTATCTAATAATGTAAATCAAACGAATGTAATGGTAAAATACCACGATAGCCTCTCAAATCTGATCCTTAACGTTCTGTGGAACGTCATTCCAGTGGTTGTAGTTGATGCTTACGTGCTGCTTCGCTTGTAGAAATACCCACTTATTAAATTCTTTAGCACGGGGTCCCTGGGCATTTAGATTAGCATCAAAGGACACCTCAAGCTTTTGTCCGCTTTGCCTGTCCTTCTCTAGTTTCTTCAACGAGGTGGCTCCTCTACCCCGTTTCCTATGAGCCTGTGATGTCTGTATGGACAAAAAAAATATGATAGAATAGAGGGTTGTAACATTATAAACTTACATTACAAAGACGGACTAAAGATAGTATATAACATGTAAACTTACACTAGAATCGGGCGTAGGCGTGATCGGGTCCTGCGTAGCCCCCACAGTGTCCTCCTGTGCATGTGGGCTATCCGACTGATCCATATGTATGCCTGTTCAGAAACAATATATCTGTATTAACATAGGTTATAACTCAAAATAAATACAGAAGTATAAATAAAAATAACTAGATAGGTCATGTAGATATACAAAACATCTATCCAATATAAGGACAATACGGGAGATTGAAAACTATAGTTTTTGAAGATTGCCAAGCACTGGTCACGGCCTGGCAGTGATGTCCATCACGGCCGTAACGTGCCAACTAAACCAGACCCTCACATGCAGAACTGATCACGGTCTAGCCGTGATGAGCATCACGGCCGTGACAGATCAACCAGCAGAGCAACATGCACTCAAAACCAAAAATAGAGACATTCCAAACAACTCAAACTCACGGTTTCATGTTTCAACTACTGAGACTACAGTTTCAACATACACTCAAAACCAAAAATAGAGACATTCCAAACAACTCAAACTCACAGTTTCAAGTTTCAACTACTGAGACTACAGTTTCAACATACACTCAAAACCAAAAATAAAAAAATGTGCCCTAAAGACTCACCAGAAATAGGCGCTCGCATGGTGGTGGGGGGGAAGCTTGAGTGGTGGCCAACGTTCGATGTGGTTACTGAGAGCAGAGGGACAAGGAGAGTTAGTGCGCGGGAAGGGGAAAGAGAGATGTCAAGTTATTGCAAAGAATGAGCGGGAAAGACAGAGTTAGGGGTTAAGAGTGTACCTCACGGTGGTGGCGAAGAAGCCCTCGTGGTGGTTGCGGTGGAGATGAGCTCGCGATTAGGGCAAAGTGAGAGTGAGAGTGAGGGTTGAGAGTGAGGGTTGAGTGTGATGAAAAGAGAAAAGAGACGTACAGAGAAGTACAGAAGGCGCACGGGTGTAAACGTTATAATCAAAATAAAACAACATTTTACATCAGTTGTTAGTAAAAATTGACGTTAAAGGTCATTTATTTAACGTCAGTTGTCTTAAGAAACTGACGTTAAAAAACACTCACACTTCTAACGTCAGTTGTATTACACAACGGATGTTAAAAGTTTATTAGTTTCTGCAAAAACATTCATTCCTTTGACTACTGTGCTACTTACCCATGCACCTTGTAACTTAATCCTCTTAATGAGCATTAAGTTTATAGATAAGTTTTCAAGAAAATCAGAATAGCTTAGTAACTTCATCCCCTGATCCTATAAATAGCTTCCTTCCATCCTTTTAATTTTCGGCTTCACAATATGGCTCTGCCATGGAGATTAACTTCATCACTCTTTCTTCCTATTCCTAGACTCAAAGATCTTTGTCTTAATGGTCAAACAACTTCTGAGGTTGTGTAAATCACATAACATGGATGGTAAGGTTGTGTAAATCATGTAATGTGAGTTGCTCACCTTATCATCCTTCCGGAGAATCAGCTGCTGGAGGGCAAATCAGGTGCTCGGGCGTCACAGTTCCAAAACCTCAGCTTTGTCAGCAAGTGACCGTCATGGAAGTCTCTAGAACCACTGCCTTTGCTTGAAACAGATCTAGTGCACCTGTTTTTGCCTCTCTTGAGCTCTCTCATGCCCCCCAGTTTTCTGAGGTCTTAAAGGATGCAAGTGACTGTTCCAAGACCATTGCTAAAACAGATCGAGTGCAACCTTCGGAGTATAGTTCTCCCTTTGGCATATTTCATAAAACTCTCTGATGGGATGTAGCTTTAATGTTTCGGGTGTGATAAGGGGTTCCAAAACACAACCTCCTTATTGAATTCTAGAAAACTCAGTCGCTCGACTCTCCTCTCCTGCTCACCCGTGAAGGGAACGAAGCCTCAACAAATGTTTAGGATTTTAAACCCTTTCAATAATGTAACTTTTTATAGAATTTTAAACCCTTTCAATCTTCTGTATCAGTCTGTATTACACTTCATGAATGAGATCCGGTTTGGGTTATTGATTCAAGTTATACTTCGCACATATATTTTAGTTTTCAAAACAGAAACACAAAACATCAAAGCAATTGTGAAACTGAAACTTTGAGGAAGGCAATGCGGAAGGGTACGTATACTAGATAAAAAAATTATTAAAATAACCTTTAACGTCAGTTGTTGTAAGGACTCACGTTAAAAGTGAAGGGACTCACTTTTAACGTCAGTTCGATAAAGAACTGACGTTAAAATGTTCACTGTTAACGTCAGTTGTTTATTTAACTGACATTAAAAGTGAGTCACTTCACTTTTAACGTCAGTCCTTACAACAACTGACGTTAAAATTGAATTAATGAAGTCTGATATTTATAAAACTGCCACCGCCCCCTTTTTAACGTCTAGATTTTGGTTAACCGACGTAAACCTTTACCGTCTAATGTATATTTTCCACTAGTGTAAGGCACTCATTCTAAGAATGAAGATTCGGTTTGGCTTGTCTCGACTTCAAACAAGATCGAAAATATTTCTAAAAACCCTTAATCCGGTTTGTTGTTATCTTTCGTATTCCTCTTTGAACTGCATACGATAATCGACAAGTTAGTCAGTTTACCAGTCATATGAAAAGTTGATCTCTCCTCATAAGCTAAATCAATGGCGCAAAATCTTAAATAGGTCTTCACTCCAATCTGGTGATAACTCGTCCTCAAGTCAATATGTGAGTAGACAGTAACTTCTCGCGAGTGATCTATCAAATCAACTACGCACGGTAGATAATACTTGGTCATAATCGTCCCTTTGTTGAGTTGTCGAAAATCCACGCGAAGTCTCGAACCTCCATACGACATTAGTGCTTCCTACGGAAAACACTTGGTCTAACAAACTGTTTAGATCACAGATATTCCAGTTTGAATAGAGTCATCTAACTCGATTAACTTTGTAGGTGACATCCTACACAAAGTGATAGAGATCAACCTGAATCTAGAAACTAGATCGATTGATAACTCAATTTCCTTTGCAAATAACAAACCTAGAAAATTCTCAGGAATTTCTCCCGAAAATTCTTCCACGACAGGTACCTCATTCAAATGTCTGACACAATCCCAAAGGGATGAACAAACGTGTCAACATGTACACAAGTACCATTCACTAAACATGAGTTCTCGCAAGGTCTCAATACAATTAGAACCCATCAAAACACACATACTTGTGTGTCAACACACATTGTTTCAACAAGAAATAATTCAAACAAGGTCCAACCAGAAATCACACAACAAAAACATAATAGACCTATTCCCCAAGGTTCCCGAAAGACTCGACTAGCTCTGATACCACTCTATAACACACCCCTTGGGTATTACCTCGTGAACATGTGCGGAAATAAGTTAAAATAAGTTTGATGGTTGCTTTAGAAAATTGATTTACTTTAAGTCATAAAATCTGGATGTAAAAATTTTTCTTCTTAACACTTCGGAAGAATGTGATGCACACAACACAATAGTACATTTACACTATACCTGATAACACATATATACCAATTTTATTTATAAACAAACCTTCCACAGCGTACAATTCTATTTCTTAAAATTCTTTTCTCATAAACTGTATGAAAATTATCATGTCACACGTACTAAACTTCTTAAAACATACATCCTCAAACACAAACATAAGCTGATCGCTCTATCAGACACTCACTGATAAGACCCCGTGATCATCCCTATGACCACACACCTCTTCCCGCAATCTGGACTTAAGTCTCCAAGTGACTTAAGGGACTCCTATGCAACATATGTACTCATGGCCTAAGGTACAACAACAAAACCAGAAGAACATATATGTGCAAGGGTGAGAACCAATGTATGGATTTTAAAACGATAACTACATGCGCGAAACACATAACATCATATAACATATATAGTTATAACAACGTAGATGTTTCAAAAATAAACAAATAGTTTATCAAAGGGTTCCATACCTGACAATCATTCATTTTTAAAACAAATGCATGACACTTCAATATTCACCATCTAACATTTTGTACTTAATCTCCGGAGATATCCCAACGTCGTGAAAATGAGTTGATCAAACTCGATTGCCAAATAAGGTATACCTTTTAACCATATCACACTGTCCAAAACTAGGCATGGTGATAACACCTTCAATGGTTTTTCATTGTCCGTCAAGGCCCAATGATACGTCATAACATGAATACCTACCAAGGTACCATGCATAAAACCTTTAGGCACGTCTGCCGAATAATACATGTAAAACATTTTGTTTTCGTTACTTTTGTTCGTGTTCATTCTTTCCTTGTCAAAACTAAAAGGCTCACAACCAACTCAACTTTTAAACATTTAAGTTTGTCTTTCAATTTCAACAATAGGACTCCAAGTCCGAATGTGCAAATCACGAAGCACTAAACCGATGCATTAAGCCTTAGGTTCGTAGATTATAAAGCACAAAACTTACACAACTTTTATAGGACAAAATAGTCCCCTTTAGGACATACTATCCACATCATAGAACACTAGCACCCCGACGTCTCGACCAATAGGTTCGTTTTTCAACTTTAAAATCATTTTCGTTTTGTGAAACACAAATCCAAAACAAAATCTCCTCAACTTATCCAAGTTGTCAGAAGTAATACCGTTGTGTAAAACTAATTTACAGAAAATCCTTTTTCGTTGGAAATTCGTTTATAAAATCATCAAATCACTCAAAAACTCATTTTCATCTAAAAATCTTTATTCGAAACTTTGATCCTAAAAAAAATATCGCTTGAGACTAAAATATTTGTTCAAACAAATACTGCTGTTTTTTAGAATGCTTTCCATAAATAATTTCGGAATCAACAGTCGTTTAGCATTTTAAAAACGTTCTAAGTAAAAATTTGACTTTTCTGTTAAAATAATTTTCTCAACACCATAATTAAATTATTTTTGAAACTTAACTTTTTTATAATAACCTTTTATATTATTTTGTAATTTCTTACGTAAAAATTAGCAGTACTAAAATATTTTCACAGTTACGTCCGCACTGTGACTCAAAGATCACTCTTACGTCGATAAATCATTAAAATAATAGTATTTTCAACTATTCCACATTTTTCACCAATCAAATAATTAAATAATATTATATTACTATACACCAATTAAAAAAAATCTGATATTTCTTATAAAGTTTTTTAATACTTTTATCTTCTTAATTAATTGAGCACTGACCACTGTCAGGCTTTTCAATCAACAACCAATGTCAATAATAATTTTATATAAATACTATAACAGATAACACAGTTTATAACATGCATTGAAATACTATAACAATTAAATATAGATAATCAATTAAAAGCATATAATTAACAACAGATAAATTAACTCCGCAAGATAATTTTAAAACACCACAAACACACTCAAATAAATTATACAGACCACATACTAATAACATATAGCTATCACAAAAATCCCTCAGGTACTCCCCTTACTTCTTGAAGTTTCTTAGATTATTCTCCTTCTCGAACATAGTTTCAATCCGCAATACAACATACAGGATCACACCAAATACACTTATCCTTCATCAAATCACAACCAAAATAATCAACATCAAACAATTAGATCACCTAAATTCTATGGCTAGGGTTCGGTCATGTCTCGTAAATATGGTTATGAATTTCTAAAATTCACATGCTCTTGGATTTGTGATCCTTAAACATTAGAGATTACATAATCAAAGATCATGACTTGAAATTGAAACAAAATCCTCTAATACCAAGGTCAGGGTTTGTTCGGTCTTTGGTCATAAAATAGGCTAGAGATTTTCAAAATTTCCAAGCTTCTAAGTTTAATGACAATAGGTATTGAATAGATAGAATCAAGTATCACATTATGGAAAATGAAACACAATCTCCTCCACCCTCAACATTAGGGTTTCGGTCACTTAAAGAAAATTGGGAAGGAAATTTTATTTTTACACATGCTCCTGAATGAAGATACAATGGATCATAACTAGTTCATAGCAATTGGAATCATATGAAAAGGATTTTTCTATAATTTTCTAGGAATTTTCAAAGTTCTAGATCTAAGAATTTCAAATGATGATCATGGCCTTGAATCATGAAAATAAATGAAGAAGATATAGCTTATTGATGATGAGAAGTAAGGTATACTTCTTGGAATTAGAAAAAAAGCAAGGAATTTACTAGTTGCTTCACAAATTTTGGTTATGAAAACTTAGAGAAAATTAGAGAAAAGCTTGAAGAAGAAGATGAAATGAGTGGAATGAATGAACTTGGTTCATGTGAGGGGTGTTGTAGCCGTGGGAATTGGAGGGTAAAGGGGTCCAAGAATTTTTCATTTTAGGGACAATGTAGTCATTTGTACTTATGGTAATTTTGTGGATTAATTAGAACTTAAGGACAAATTAGTAACTTACCCTAAGGTAATCATGAAAATTGAGTGGTTGAAATTGAAGGAAATGTGACTGATTTGTGGCCACAAAACAAGGAGGAAGAAGACAATTTGAACTTGTCTTGCCTTAACCATGGTTAATATTTAACTAGGATAGGTTAGGTTAAGGGTATTTTGGTCTTTTCACACTTAAACCCATCATTATATAAATTAAATGCTAGGTGAGTCACCCCTATGACTCACCACCCTAGGTGGCAAGATGTCTCCTCATCCGATGTCGGGTTTTGTCTCTACACGTCCTTTCTCGACTCTGTCGATTACCCGATTTAGGTTTTAGGCCCATATCCAGTATAATAACCTATTTATTTTGAAAACTTTCAAAATAATCACTATCGTTGGAAAATCGATAAAAACCCTAATCGTTTCGTTCACTAGTCAAAATTAGGTTTTTTGATCAGTAAAATCTTACTGTCAGTGAAAACGCAGACAGGGTTCCGTATGAATTTTCAACCCAAAATTTAACTGTAACTCTCTACGATAAAGTAGAGTATAAGTATGACTTTGGTTTATCCAAAATAATTTTCTAAGTTTCGGATATAAATATAAACGTTTAGTTATATTTATACCAATATTAGAAAGCAGAAAAGTCGGGGTGTTACATTACTACCCCACTAAAAAAAAATTCGTCCTCGAAATTCCGTGACTCAAAACTAAACAGGATTTCTTAATCCCTAAGTTCTACATTGTACTCCCCGTATATAATACTCCCTTAGGTAACATTTGTATCCTAATAACAAAATTAATATTTATTTTTCGTTCGATTCATCCTCTAAAACGTAAATCATTTATCCTCAACCCATACTCCTTCTCCATAATACTTACCTTAATCTATCACCTAAGAAATATATAATTAAAACTTAACCACTTTTCTTTCAATACTAATCCATTTAGAAAATCTTCCTCCGACATCTTTAACTCTTACTGTTAACACCAAGTTTTAAACTATGATACACATTTCTTTCAACACACACACATCAGTTCCTATCCAAGATATCCGATCTTAGTCTTAGTTTTCTTTTAAACATATTCTACCCCTCCAATTCACCTCATAATCATACATCACAATCTTAAAGAACATGATTGCACCTCTTAATGCAACTACAACCAAAAAGAATAACATCGGGTAGAATTATCCAAAATCCTAAGTCTTGAACTTTTCTAACAACTTAGTTTTACTCAAGAACTTCTCTTTTCTACTCATATTCAACTTAAGTAAACTACTATGGATACTTGCTTGTAAATCTTCAAATTCATACGATCAATCTTATCTACAACCATTGATCATTACCCTAGTTTCCCTAACAAAACTCTGTCTCGATCAACAATTGATTTATAATTAATTACCTCACTTACTGAGATTGATTTTAAAGGTTCACATCGTATTAGTCGCCGCTATACCTCAACACAACTCTGATTACTTCTCCTAACAGGGCAGGTGAAAAAATTGATTTTAGCAGGGCGAAACGAGGCCACATTGTGAAAAACAACCCAATCCTTCTCAAGTTCTCGTCCCATGTCAAAGCCTAATTGTGACTTGAATTTCAGGACAAGCATGCGCAACATTGCATTTGCAGTAATTGTGAAAATTGCAAGTATTTATGTTAAGGGTCTTCCTTGCGGACATGGATCCTCTGTGACATAAACCCTGTACCACTCTCTCACACCAATAAAGTGGTGCCAAGTCAATTAAAAATTCTACTCATTCTTAACGCCTCTCAAACAATGCTTAATGGTGTTGTTCACGCTTTAAACCCATATGTGATTCTCATTCGGCGTTTTGCAATTTATTTTTCCTTATCACCTGCTGTCAATATTATTAAAACCGGACCGGTCATCGATTTGGTTGGGGTACTGAGTCAATGGGTTACTGTCGAACCAGTGAGTCACTGGTTGGACCGGTTGAACCGGAATATATGATATTTACAAATTTATAATAGATATGTATATCATAGAAATATACAATTGGAAGTCATCATTTGGGAAAGTTTTTACACGTGTCAACTTCTGGGAGCTTGCTTGGAGAGGTGACCTTGATTTATTTGCCATATTTGGAAAGTTATGGAGGGATCAATTATCAGTGGCACTTTTGTAAATAAATGCTCATTGATGGCCAAATTGTGGGACTGTGGCTGAGCGAAATTTGGAGCCCATTTGGAGAATTTTTGAATTTCAAAATTCAAATTTCAATGCTCCATGCAACCCACTTTTATCATTTCAATCAACGCATTGAAAAAAAAAACACACTTTCTCTCCATTCAACAACCCATCTTCATCTCCCATTTCTCTCTCATTTCTTCTTCTCCTTCTTCTTTATCATTTCTTCTCTGCATTTTTTCTTAACATCTTCGTCTCTCTCTTCTCCCAGCCACTGACCACGAGAACAGGATGGCTTTCTCCTCCATGTATGCTAGCAAGTGTAAGGTGTTGTTTATTTTTTGTGTATTTAACATCTCTCTCCATCTCCAGTTGCATTTTTCTTACATCTTTGTTTCTCTCCTCTCCTTTCTGGAATTTTTTAACATCTTCGTCCCTCTCTTCTCCCATTAAACATTTTCCCGACATTCATCTCTTCCTCCATTGATATTTTTTGCAGATCTACGAATGATGGAGATGACCGGGAGACCATCGTCGCTCAGCCACCAACCACCGTCTCAATGTTCCGTTCTCAATCAGATGGTAGGTTCGAATTTTATTTTTTGTTTGTTTTGGTAAACTCGGGAATCTTCAGAAATATTCGTTTCTTCTTTTTCATGGGTACAAAACTAGCTTCATTTCTAGAACATCGAATGTCGGATCTCTCACTCTCACACTTCTGGTTGCGATTTGCTATACACAAATATGATGGATGCTTAGAGTTTTAAAAACTGTTTCTGGGTTGTTAACAGAGGGTGGAAAGGAAAAGGAAGAAAATAAAGAAAGATATATTGATGGGTAGGATAGCTGTTTATGGGATTTGAATTAACACATGCTTGATTTATGACCTGTTTGCTAAAAAAATTAGAGTTCTTTTGTTGTTGAATGCATAACTCTTATTTGTTGATGGTGAGCCTTATTGTCTTTATCTCCTTTCTTCGTTGATTGGCAGGAAATCAGAGGAAGGGGACTTGATTTGCTACATATTCACTGGAAGAAGGAAGACATTGGGAAGTTTCAATTTAAGCCTTAATGGAATTGATTGCAACCGGTAGTGTTTTTTAAAATATATTTATAATTTTTCTTTTGGTGCATAAAATTTGACTTTCATTTTGAAGGTACTCCTACTACTACAGAAGTTCAATGATTTTTTCATTAGAGCTAAACCCAGTTAAGGGGTAATTTATGACTTTACTTCCCCTGGAAACTGAGTTTTCTGTCACTTTCCTTCTTGAATGAAACTATTCTTCATGGTTGTTGTTAGCTTTTCATTTATTATTTACACCACCTGGATGTATTATAATAAACATTAAACAATGAGTCATTGATCAATTTTGTGTTGGTGTATTATAATAAAAAGCTTTTTTGTGTCTCTTAATTTTCTACAGACTCGATGAATCTTAGAGTTTAAAAAAGCTTGAGTTGTCAGATGCATTTCTTGCCACGTTAGCATCTGAAAGTTAGTCAATACCACTTGCCACAATTTCCTGCTGGAACTTCATGAATCATGCTTATATTTAGTTGCATGATTCTTCTTTTCTTGATAACCATGTTCCATTGTTTTTTTTCTGTGATGTTGGATTTTTTCATTTCATGTTTTGTTTTGTCTATATTGTTTTTTGGTTGCAACTTACAAGGGAGGTCATAACTCCTAAGACCCGGTCTTCTATCAATATTGTTAAATTCGTCACCCCTCCTTCTGAATTTAATTTTATGTTAGTAATTCCATTTTACCAATGTCTTCTTTCATCCTCTGATGCATTTGATTTGTCTTCACAAGGACCTAAGAAGTAAGTCAAAAGTTGTGGATATTATTTGCTTAGTGTAGACCATTCTGCATTTCTGTTGATCGATTCCTGCATGATTCTCATTCTCAAGTTGTGGGTGAACAGAGGACAAGACTTAAAACAACAACATCAACCTATTGGGGACAAAATGTTTGCATCTGAAGGAAGGAAGTCCTTATCTTATGGTAATTGAATTTTTTTTTTTCCTGTTTCAAGAGTTTAATCTTCAGCATATCGAGTAAGGATAACTAGCAAATGGTTTCTGAGTAGTTAAGTTTGGTTGCTCATGGTTCTACTTCTGGTTCTAGGTCCAACTCGGGAGGGCTATTACCATTTCTCCACCTTAGTGCATCTCCTCAACTTGATGACAAGATTCAATGGCTATGAATCATTTGGGGGTGGCTTATCAAAATATGTTAATGAATATTTTTATAAGTATATGCAGGTTCTGTACCATAATAAAACTCACTTGCTTGATTTTTTAATTTAATTATTTTTAGATGCCTTATGCATTAATGTGTGAAGGATTTCTGTTACCACTTATTCTTTAAAAATGTGTCATTTGTTTTTAATTGTTGGGTGAAGCATATTAACTCAAATGCTTTACTGGCTTTTATATGTTATGCTCATATTCCTATTGCATCTGGTCCTTAGGAGGGAGGGACATGATCTCCTTTGTTTTTTTTAGTAAAATCCCTATAAATCTTCTACAATTGGTTGCAACACATGAAATTGGTATTCATTGTCTGTATTTTTTTATGAATGACCTACTTAGAAGACTATTGATGTTCAATCAAACAAGAATTGGATGGGTAGTAAAGAGGTTTCCTTCAATATACCAATAATAAAGAGGTTTCCTTTAAAACTGTAACCGTGAGTTTGCGTTAGTTGTTATTATGCCTTTAAATTGTGTTCTTTGGTTGCTTTCCCATGCACAGTTTGAGAGATAAAAAAAACACCATTACTTTGTCTTAAAGTGATATGTCTAGCAAGTGTAACTCAAACTCTGAGAAGTCTACCATGTTTAACTCAATCTCTGAGATCTCTCGTGAGAAGGAGAGTTGGATAATCATTGCTAGGGTCATACACCTCTGGATGGTGCCTGATTTTAGTAGGCAAAGACTCACTCTTTTCATGGAGATGGTCTTGATGGATGATAAGGTTGTTAATAAACTATTTCTTTCTGTTCTGTTTCTTATCATTTTGTTAAATATTGGCTTTCAAATGATTCCCCTATTAACATTTTCTCAATGTTGCATTTTGTTTCAAGGTGATAGGATTCATGCTTGATGGGGAAGACTCTTATCTATAGGTTTCGAGAATGAGTTAAATGAGGGTTTTGTTTATTCTTTCTAACACTTTGGAGTTGCTGCAAATGGGGGAGTTCTGAGAACCACCCACCATAATTACAAGCTGAATTTCCAGATTACAACTAGGGTTGTTCAGCTGGACAATGGTCTTGTGGGTACAAATATCTATGATTTTGTTCCTATTTCGCAGATTACTGGAGGTGGTTATAATACTGATTATTTAGTGGGTAATGTTTCATTCTTTTAGATTCTGTGTTTCTCTATTGTTGCTTATTTTTTTTGTTTATTTGTTAATTGTTATTCTTATCCTTATCTCTCCTCTTCTGTTATAGATGTTATTGGCTTGCTGACTGGTGTTGGAACTGAAAGGGAGTATGAGGAGAATGGCACCAAAACCAAGCTTAATGTCATTTCTGTTGAGGATGATGGGTAACAATTACATTGACTAATTTTTTTCTTCATAATTGTTGTTTTTTGTTGTGTTTTATGTTTTTCTTCTTTTGATGTTCTTCTTTTTCATTGCTGTTTTTTTAATAGTCATAGGATTCAGTGTACTCTGTTTGGGAATTATGTTGATGAGCTCAATACTTTCCTAGCTTCTGGAGATTTCCAAAATGTTGTTGTAGTTATTCACCTTGGAAAAGTTAAGACTTTCCAAGGTATATAGCATATTAAACCTGTATATAACTCTGTTTCTTGCCCATGGTTATATGTTGACTTTCAATAACATTGGTATTTCTATCATTCATGCAGACAAGAATCATATTCAAAACTGTATGGGCTGCACTAAGTTGATCTTCAATCCTGTTTGTGAAGAGGATGACCAACTTAGACAGAGGTTAACTTTGATTGTTTATCACATTCTCATTTCCTTACTTATCAGTTGTATTAGTTGTTATTAGTTAATATGAGTTGTATAAGTTATAACTTATTAACTTATGTTGATTGTTTGCACTTAAGGATGCATGATAACCTGGAATCCCCAACCCAAACATTAAGTCAAGTGACTGAAAATGTCACTTGGTATTTCACATGATTTTCTTGAAATAACACCTACGAAATCCATTGAGGGTATGAAAGATTGCAAATAGGTTACAACAAAGTTCATTTTTTTAAAAATAATTTCATACTATTCCTTTGCTTAAAATAACTTCCTTTTTAGATGTTAATGCAGGAATCAAACTTTGTGGTTCTTGCCACAGTGAAACATATTATTGATACTGATGATTGGTGGACACTGCATGTGTTTGCACTAAGGGAGTATACCCAGATTCCAAAATGTTCTTTTGTGAGAAGTGCAACAAGCATGTCATAAAGGTTATTCCAAGGTAATCAATTTATATGCATAATATGATAGTGTTCTTAATTTATCCTCCTTTTTGTTTAAAGAAAACATAATATTTGTAGATACTGTCCATGGCTTATAATTTAAATATTTTTTGTAGATACTGTATCAAAGTAAGCGTTATTGATGTTGATGACTCCCAGTGTGATGAAAAGGAAGGCTGTGATTTGACCAAGTAAATAGATGAATTCACCCCTCTCAACCCTCTCAAGTGGGTTGTTCCAACTGAAAATAGCCAACAAAAGCTTCCTGGGGTTTCAGAGCTTGAACCTCCATTGAAAATGCTGAAGAAGAACATTAAGATAGAGAAGGATTAGTAGTTTAGGGACTTTTAGAGTTTAAGTGTCTTTTTGCGCAGCTGATCTATGCTTCAATGTTTTTTTTTATTTTGCTGGTGCTGCTAATTATGTTATGTTATTTTGGTATTTTATATGTAGAATTTATTATGTTGTCCTTAATGATGGTCTTCTTGGGTAGGATGTGTTACTGTCCCTTTTGTTACTGTTATATTGTTGATGGACAATCCTTTTGTGGACCATTAACATTAATATTAATATTAATATGATGATTTAGTTGGTAAAATGATGTTTCCTTTTTTGATGTAGATCTTATGTTTATATGCTTAATCTGTTTTAACATGATGTTTAACATTTAATATTAATATAGTTTAACTTCTAATTAGATTTGTAGTTATAAATATTATTTTGGCTTTTTATTATATCTTTAAATCAATAAATAATTAATACTTAACAACAACAATATTTTACTTCTGATAACACACCTTTTTTAGTTAAAATATTAATTTATATTATTTATTTTTCACATACGTAAAATTTAATAATTACAAATTATTCAAATATGTTTGGGAAACTAATAACAATAAAAATCATCATAGCAAAAAAAAATATATATAAACGAATATATTTTTGTTATTGAACCTTTTATTTAATATTTAATTCAATTAAAAAATATTGAATTTTCAAAGTTTCTTTGACATCATTGTATGCTGAGATACATAAATGGTGTCCCTGTTATGCTTCTAAGAAATATTGATAAGGCAAGTGGCTTATACAATGGAACACAGCTACAAGTGAATGGGCTTAGCAGGAATGTTATAACGGCAATAGTTATCACAAGTGAATGAGCTTAGCAGGAATGTTATAACAGCAATAGTTATCACATGAAAAAACATTGGAGATGAGATTCTTATTCCAAGGATGGATTTGGTACCTTCTGACCTTGGCTTTCTGTTTAAATTTCAACGAAGACAATTTCCTATATGCCTATGTTTTGCAATGACCATAAACAAAAGTCAAGGACAATCACTTTCTAAGATAGGACTTTATCTCCCACACTCAATTTTTACATATGATCAGCTATATGTTGTTGTTTCTAGAATAAAATCGAGAACATGATTTAAAGTATTAATCTTTGATGAGGATGAGACTCTATGCACTGGCACAAAGAACGTGGTTTACCAAGAAGGCTTCCAAAACCTATAGGAACACTATGATATCGGGTAACAACATTAACTTCTACCACTACTCATCCTAATGTTTCTCACATACAAAGTTTATATAATGTTACTTACATTAGGGGACAAAATAGCATGCACGTTTTTTTTTTTGGAACTAATTTGCATGTTTGAATCTAAATTCCATTTAGATCACGAATTCCAAATTATCAATGAACAAAACCATGTCCGTTATTGACACAGGTGCAATCTTCAATAATTATTTTAATACAATATCCAGAGTTGTTGATTCCATGTGTAAATATAAGTATTTTGAAGCCAGTTTTGCATCTATATGGCTATTAAGAGAAAATTTCCACAGTCAAGTTATATAATCAGGGAAGCAATTTATTCGATGATCTTTGTTTGGGTCACGGCAACACATAACAGGTCAGCTATCAAACTTTCACATCTTATTGCAATGCAAGTATGTATTACATGTTCCTGCAGCCACGTACCAGTACCAATTTCAAACTTTCATTCTTCATATGATGTCTGATACATTTACTAATATTCTAATATCTTCTTCACAGTATTTTTTTGTGGAAGTTAGGTTCATGCAATCCAAGTTACCCAACTTGCTTTTATGAGCCATAACATCCAATGCTAAAGCCCGGGTAAACTTCAGAACCTTTGATTTATACTTATGTACTTATGTAATGTGTGCCACCTAAATAAGGTGTAGTTATCATCATTCATCTATTTTTTTATTACCTTCTTTTTTTGCAGATTTATAGGTATATGACAACATTATCAGAAGCAATCTTACAATGTTAATGTTTTGAAGTTATATCAAATGAACTGAAATTGTTAAAATCCCTATAATTCTTTTTTGTATTAATGTTGTTATCATTTTATTTCATTTATGTTGCAACTTGAGGAGAACTATTTCGGACAATTATAATTCATTACCGTATGATCCAATAGGTTTACTTTTTGAAATTTATTTCTTATTTGTTATTTCAAAAAAACTTATCTAGTCATTGCATTGCATGGGTCAGAATACTAGTATATTATATCTGTAACATATTTACTTCCTGGGAACTCTGGACTCTGGTCTAGTGGTAACGCTGCCTTGTCATAATACTGATGTGCACGGTTCGAGTCTTCCCTGGCGCTTTTTGCAGGTGCATTTACAAGTTTAATCACAACAGCAGCTCTGGACACTTTTGTCTCATGATGCAAGTCCTGCACTTGATCAAAAGGTAATACTGGCCGCATACCCAGCTCTAGTAGCGGTAGTGAAAGAAAGCGCCATAAGTACTCGGCAGCTCCTTGCATAGCCACGCCAGCCTCCACTGCTCCGGCAGCTCGCTCAACCCGGTCACCTCCATCTAAGGACTCGGCAGGTGCCACAACTCCGCCGTCGTCACAATGCCGCCACCGCCACCGAAAATGTCGTGTCAAATTGAAAAGCCTTGTTTTCCGGCAACTCTTCTTCTTCGGAGTCGCGAACCTGCTGTTCAACACTGACCGCGGCGGCGCCGGAAGATGCGGACAGCCGTGGGAATTGGAGGAGCCGAGGTGAGAGCTTGAGGTGGCGGCGGTTGTGGTGGCGGAGAATGGAGAGGGACATGGTGAGAGAGCGGAAGAGGGGGAATGTGGAAGTGTGCATGGAGAAAAAAGAGGATTTGAAAGAAGCTCTGAGTTTTCACTCTCATCACCACGTTCTGTGCTCAATATCCTCTTGGACGTAACTAGGTAGTGAAGGGTGAGTGCCATTTTTGTTAGATGTAAGCAGGAGGAAGAAGATGGAACTTGTTGCAGAGATGTTAACGGCACCGTTAAGTCTTTGTTAAAAATGAGTAGAATTTTTAATTGATGCAGCCCCACTTCATTGGTGTGTGACACAAAGTGGCACAGGGTTATGTGATCGAGGATCCATGTCTCATTCTAGTTAGTGTCTTTAGATACTGGATACTGATTAAGAAAATCACAAACAACAAATTTTTATCAAAAAATTAAATATATTATTTCTCAACTTAAAAATATATTATTTTCTCGTACAAAATTATTATTTTTATTGATTAGCATTTTTCTTATATTAAATCGCGTACAATAAACAATCCCATCATGTAAACGTCCAAGATACAATGTTTGGCTAACACTTATTTTAACGTGAATTTGGCAACACTCTTTTGGTGCTAGTGCAAGAATACTTTATCTCAAACACATTCATAAAGAAGAATTAGAGAAAAAAAGATTATCACAATCTAAAAATATATTTACACTAGTATATGAACCCGTGCTATGCATAAGGAATATGCTATATTTAGGATTTTATTAAAAAAATATGTAATTGATAATTTCATGTTTTTGGTTCAATTTTTTTGACAAATTATATATCAAATATTGTTAAAAAATTCTTTTGTCCTAAACGTAGATCACAAAGTATATCAGACATTAACCTAATAACTATTATTGATATTAAAAGTAGGAAAATGATTGTTAAGTGTAAATAGTGACTACGTGTTGTCTTATAAAAAAAACCAATGTTTTAGAAATCGGACCAAACCGGATGGTTCAACCGGTTCAATCGTGAACCAGTCAGTCGACGGTTTGGTTCAGCCATTTTGAACCGTAATCTGATTGCACCGCCCAAGAACCGATTGAACTGAATTCTCGCTTTGAACTGTCAATTGGACCGGGTTGAACCGTTCGAAATTGGTTTTATTGATTTTTTTTTACTTTTCCCCTAATTTAGTACTTTTTATTTATTTTTTAATTTATTAGTCATCCGATTCAACTGTGGGTTGGACCGATTGAACCAATTGAACCATGACCAAGATGTCTCATCGGATCGATCTCTGGTTCGGTTTTTAAAACATGATATAAACAAAGTAAACAATATTGTGATTAATCAAAATGATGATGTCTACCTAGTATCGTATTTTTCTAAATATTTAATAACTAATATATATTTTCAAAGTAACAACGGCATTTCAAGCTCATTAATAAATATTGTTATTTATTTAAACACTAATACTAAACCAAAAGCTTTAGTTTCTTTTCTCTTCAAAAACTATTTAATTTATTTCTCTTTTTTTCCTGCAAATTAATCATTTTAAAAATATATATTTATCTATCATATTTTAAATTTTATTTTCTCTTGAAAATTTATTTGATTTATTTCTCCTCATTCCCCATGTAAGCCAAACATTTTTAGAAAACATATTCATCTATCATAGTGTTTTTCTTCTCTCTTTAAAATCTATTTGATTTTTTTATCCTCCTATTTATAGATATCATATTAGTTTTTTATTTTCTCTTGAAAATATTTTTGATTTATTTCTCCTATTTTCCCGTCAAATTCCATTTTTTAAAAATATATTTATCTATCATATTATTTTTAACATATGACATTTTTTTCCAATACCTTGGAATTCTACTTCTCTCGACATAATATTATAGTGAATTTTTTTTTTAAAGAAAAATTATAAATTAGCACTAACCACTTCTTATTCCACTACCTTGCTATGATACTTCTCTAAACATTAAATATTATATATATGTTGTCAAAGCTACAATTATATTTCAAGCTAATTAGTCATTTCTCAATAGAGTTTATTTAAACACTAATAATTAATTAATCTATGGATTTGGAGATGGGTGTGGAGCATGAACATTCCAGCAAAACTGCACTTCTTCTTTTGGCTTTGTCTTCACCAAGTCGTGCCAACTAATGCCCTTAGATTTCATAGAGGCTTGGCTTCCTCTTCGAATTGCACCCGGTGTTCTGGTGCTAGTGAGGACATCTTCTACTGCCTTAGGGACTGCCCTCACTCCAAGGAGGTGTGGTTGCGTCTCGGCATCACCCAACATAGGCTCTTATTCTCTTCAAGCAACTCCATGGATTGGATTATGGGCATGTTAAAGAGTGATACTGTGACACCCTGCTATCCCGCATGTTATAAAGCATTTAAAGGACAAAGATATAAAACCAATCATGCATTAACTGAATAAAATGAATTATTTGTCCATGGGTAGAAAGGTCCCACATGAACTAGTTCTCAAAACTTGCGGAAAATAAAACAAGTTAAAAACAATTAAAACATAAGCATGAACCATAAAGAAAACCCAACCCCGATGTCACATTACAGAGCTGGTATAACCAATCCGAATAACAATTCAGATAAACAAACTGAAACTAAACGTAACTAACTACTAGAAGCGGCTCCTCAGAGTCACTCCTCAGCAAGCTGTTCACCGTTCTCTGCAAGGTGTCGATCAGGCCAAACAAACAACAGGGAGTAAGAATCATGTAAACATATACGGCATGGAGATAGGAAGCAAGGAAAAACATACAACATAGCATCATCATAACATACATCAACATAGATACACACACACACACACACATATATACATCAACATCCAATCAACATCATATCAACCAAGAATGCTATGCAGTGCAATGCAATACTACTCCAACATGCATGTGGATCCAACTAACTCAGGATGTCAACTTCGGAGTTACATATCCGTATTGGACATATCAGCACCAACACCAGCATTTCACCAACCAACGAACCCCATGGATAGCCGCGTATCATAACTGGATACGCACCTCGGGGGCGTACGATTCACCAAACCATGGGTGAACCACCCGAGACTTGGGCCAGATCATCATAACAGGACAACCTCCCCCATGTTAAACATCCCCCTCAACATCATCTCCAATGCTCTATGCAAATGGCACAACAACAAACAAGGCAACCACCTCCTTTTCTTGGGCCAAAAAGCACCCAATACTTATCACCAACATCAACATCAACACCTTAGACCCAAACCGTGGGGTCAAGGCTCCCTTGACCAAAAAGCACCAAGGTCCAACATAACAACATCTCGACCAAAAAGCATCGAGAGCACTTTGGCCAAAAAGCACCAAAGCGTAACAATGTGCAGTAACCTGTTAGGCACCGATTTAACCAACTCATCTTTATAATCCTCTTAGTTAATCATTAACCAAGTTATCTAAGTTCCATTATTCAGTTAGTACATTGTTACATCACTACTGGGAATAATTGGGGTCAATACCCTTTAATTTCCTTTAATTCGGTTTATGATCAGGAGGGGAAGCACGAGCGTGCTTGTCCCCAGCACGGTCGTGCGTCCACTTAAGTGGAGCACGGGCGTGCTCTCTATTAGGCACGGTCATGCTTATGCACCATGGTCATGCTCCTCTTCTGCACGGCCATGCTAACTGCGTGGTCATTTTACAGAATTCAAATTAGGAGCACGGGCGTGCTCCCTGTTCAGTATGGCCGTGCTCAATGCAAGACAATACTGATCTGGGTAGGAAACAGAGCCTAGTTCTTGGGCAAAAACTCTCTAAACACTCTCAAATCAGAACTTAGGGTCCTTGGACTAATCCATTGGCATCAAAACTTACCTTCCACTAACAATTCATAATTAGTTAACAACCTTAAGTAATTAATCCTTAGTTACTATATCAATTAGGGGTCCTAAATTAACCAATTAGGGCCTTTATCAACGTGTTATCTTAATCAACATAAATCAGCCAAACAGTCATGGTATCCATAGCATCAACCAACATATTTATGGTACAATATCAACCAACTCAGCCAACATGTTCAACAACAACAACGATACATATATCATTATATCCCACATAAAACAATCGCTCATAATTATAAACATGTAATCATGGTATTCCAACAACCAACATGTTATCATATAACATAGCCAAAGCCAACAATCATCATCATAACATCATGTTCATATTAGCAGTAACAACGTTACCATCAAGAACATGCTATGAACATAGGCATGTAAAACAATAATCAAACATGTTATCATAACAAATTAAACCAACAAGTTAATCACATCATCAAACATAGCAAACCGGAGTTATGGGAACCCTTTACCTTACACTACCCCCAATGCCTATGATATACACTACCCTTCTCCCCATACCTGGTATGCGGTTCACGTTTCAAAAGAAGAAAGAGGGTCTTCTAGGGTCTCGTCACACGAGAACTTATCTACGACCTCAAGAACAACAAGGAAACACCTTAATTAGACTCTTAGGCCAAGAAATAAAAGAACGAGAGGGATGAGGTATACGAATCTAACCTTGTTTGAAGGTTTAAACAGCGAATATGATGATCACGTCTTCGCAGCAATGCTCTCCTATCAAAGAATGGTGAAGAATGGTTCCAGAACAGATTACCTTGAGAGAGTTTTCTAGAGACGGTTGATGGAAATTGAGAGAAAAAGAGAAGGGAGGCAGCTCTGAGTGTTGGGACGTGATAGACCAGGATTTTAGGGGTTAAAAACGGGTTGGAATGCGTTTTGGGCTTAAAAAGAACCTAAATCGCGTTTTCTAGTTCTGCACGTATTCGCGGGGCGAACTCCCATTCACGGGGCGAGCCAGAGAACCAATTTCTGTCAGTTGGATTCACGAGGCGAACTCGAAAGCGCAAAGCTGAATTTTGGTTTTTCGTGAGGCGAACAAAGGCTCTCGGGTTGAGGCAGAAACAGTCGAATTTGGCCAAAACACATGAAATACTATTTGTAGATAATTCTCTTAGCTTTCCAACGCCACCAAGGTCATCTTGATCGGATATCTAGATCTCAAGATATGGCCAAAACTGTGAAACAAATTACTAGGACTGTAAGACAATTGAATCTTCCTAAGGCTAAACCTTCCCAACATGAACTTAGACATTAAGAACAACCTAACAAGCATATGCTCAGTCTTGTTTGTTGCTGGTGTGTGGTGGATTTGGAGATGGAGAAATAATATGCTCTTCGGTGATGAGGTTTGGAATATCAACATGGTGGTGCGCATGATTTATAGATCGCATGATGATTTCCTCACTTGCCTATCTTCGAAACTGCACCCTGATTCTGGTGCTAGATTGGTTGCTAAGTGGACTCCTCCCCCCACTGGGTGCACGAAGTTAAATGTAGATGGTAGTTTTCTTGAATCCTCGAACAGAATGGATTTTGGTGGCATATTGAGGGATGATCATGGTGGTTGGGTGTCTGGGTTCTCGTCCTATGATGGCCCAGGGGAGCCTCTCCTTACCGAATCTTGGCCCTCAAACATGGCTTGACCCTAGCTAAGCTTGGGAGTGAAGTAGCTTATTTGTGAAGGCAACTCCCTAGATGTTGTTAACGCCCTAAACAGTCCCACCCTCACGGATTACCGTGTCTTTGCGGGTATGGTTAAGGAAATCCTGGATTTGTTGAGCAGGAATTGGAATGTTAAAGTCCAACATGTGTTCAGGGAAGCCAATATGCATACAGATCACCTTGCTAAGATGGGAGCTCATTCTGACGATCATGTCAAGTTGTGGAGGACTCCTCCAAGATATATGGGTTCTTTGTTAGTTAAGGATGCTTCCCCTATGGCATCCTCTTTGTAATTTTGCCTGTTTGTTTTTCTTTCATTATTCCACCAAAAAGAACTCTTCTCAATATCTTGGTAATCATATGAATTTTTTTATTCTCTCTTGAAAATCTAGCTGATTTATTTCTTTTCTTTTTCTTATTGAAGTTAACAATTTTCAGAAAAAAATATTTATGTATCATATTATTATTATTATTATTGTTGTTGTTGTTGTTGTTGTTGTTGTTGTTGTTGTTGTTGTTGTTCTCTTTTTAAAATCTATTTGATTTATTTCTTCTCTTTTCCCCTTGCAAGTTAACTATTTTTACAAAATATATTTATCCATCATATTATTTTTCCTTCTCACTTGAAAATTTATTTAATTTATTTCTCCTGTTTTTCCCATGCCATCCAAATATTTTAAGAAAATAAAACCTATTGTATTTTTTTTTTATTTAAACCTATCATATTACTTTTCATGATAATCTATTTTGGAATTGTTTCCTACCGTGGTACATACCTTGGTTCAATTACCATCTATTGTTTTTTCTTCTCTTTTGAGAATGATTTATTTCTCCTCTTTTTTCTATGCAAGTTAACCATTTTTAGGAAATATATTTATGTATTATATTATTATTATTATCCTTTTCTCTTGAAAATCTAATTGATTTATTTATTCTCTTTTACTACAAGTTAACCATTTTTAGAAAATATAATTATCCTTTGCCAGTCATTATTTTTTATTATCTCTTGAAAATCTTTTTGCATTTGATTTTATACTCATATGCCATTATAACATTGATTATTCACACCTTTTTTGAAAAAAAAAAAAACATAGCATCAATTCATACCAGCAAATTAAAACATTCCATAAATACAATAAGTAATTCAAAACTTCCCCCTTAAAAAATGGTAGGCTAATAATTGTAGACGTCAAATGCATGAGGTTGTGACAAATGAAACTTTTTTGAAGGGAAAGTTTTAAAGGATGACACATGGGAGATGAATTTAAGGAGAGCTTAACACTTGTAAGTTTCTTTCTTTGAGATTATTCTCAATCGTATATATTATAGATATAGATATAGATTGTACACACTAATTACACTTTCACCAAGTCTATTTATAGACTTACATCATTCGCTACTAACAACACATAAGCTCTAACTAACTCTTAGATACACATCAACTAACTAACAAACTCTTAACTATAATAACTACCTTTATTTATTTGAATTACTTCCAACACTTCCCTGTAATTCAAATATCTTAATTACACAATTTTTTTTATTACACTTAATTGTATTTTTATAATGCACACATTACTATTACAAATACACACATTTGTTCACCAATCCACCATGATCCCATTGCAATCTTTAAAAAAATTGGGTTTGACCCAACATCAGCAAGAGAATTTACAATTGACCTAATCATAATTGACCCAAATTCCCTTTTATCACATATTTGGGCTTGGCCCATTAAGCAAACCCTCACATTTTTCTGGGACTTTTCCAAAATTGCCCGTGCTTCCATCTTCTTCTTCCTTACGATGGTTGTACTCAAAGGCAATAGAGTTATAGAACCACCTTGCCAAGATAACATTTTTTCCTCTATCTTCAGATTCACCACCTTGGAGACAAACCCATGGCCCAATTTCTGGGAGACCAAATCTGCCCTAATTTCCTTCTCCTTGTGCAGCTCTATACAACTACTAGATCGACATTCATTGCACAAGTCCTCTAACTCTTTCATCATACTTTTACTAGCACCATTTCTAGTCATCGCCACCATCAACGGAGGCACCACCGCGAGGTGCGTCACTAGTCGGAACTTCTCAACAGCTCCCAACATCTTCCCTTCCTTCCTGATGGTGGTTGCATGTAGATGCATTACCATGCCGCATCCTCATGTCGACTTGTCAAGCTTCCCACCGACAACCATGGGTGGGCTCCAGACGGGAGGCTCCGACGATGAAATTACCGGCGACATCGCCTTCACTCCACTAGCCTCCACGAACAAGTCAGGGCCCGACAGTTTGAGTGATGGCCTGTCACCCTCTAGTAACTAACTCGTGTCTGGCGACTTCAGCAGTAGTGGCAACGCTTGCAACTTCTGTGATAGAAGGATCGAATTTTCCTTCTTCTTAACCCTCTCTACTCTCTCCGGCACAACATTCCGGTGAAGGATCCCTTCACCCACCGGACGAATATCACTCTCTACCTATTCTGGCGGTGGTGGCCATGGCCGGTCCAATGGTGAAGCCACTAAAACCCTAGTTTTAGGCCCACCAACAAAAAAAAATTATTTAATCTTAGTTTTAATAAAGCAAAAAGGTCACACATGCTAACAAAAAGGCCCAACCTAAAATACATCATGATCTAGATACACATTCTCACTTAAAATAAAAAGACCTCACTCAAATTTGTTTTAGGCCTCACTTGCTCTTAGGCTGACCATGGTGGTGGCTCTAGTGCCGGAGATCTGGTCGAGCTCCGTCAAAACCTTATCATCTTCACTTCATCTCTCCCGATCTTGATACTGTCTCCAGCTCCGACTCCGTCGTCTCAACTGTCGTCACCGGTACACCTTGAGCCATCGTAGCAGCAGCCGCTTCTCCTGCTTCGTTCGTTTCAAGATTGAGGGAGTTAGGTGCATCATTCTCGTTGATACTTCCTATCACTCCAATATCATGTTGTTGAACAGCACCACATCCCAACGCATCCAATTCCCAGATTAGCTCCTTGTGCATGTTCCACAACTTTTCACCTCTTGCATCACCATAATCATCAAAATTCTCCTTGGGCTCACCCCTTGGCTCAGTATTCTTGATCCCAAGAGGCTCCTCCATTTCACTCAAAAGATCAACGTTCTTGAGTTCGATCTCTGGCTCCCGCACCTTCTTGCCACTCATGGTTGAACCCTTTTTCCGGTTCTTGGTACTTGTTTCAGCATCTCCATAGGAATGTTGCAAAATATCCCATGATTCTTTAGCATTCTTGGCAGCAACAATTTTCTCAAAATCTTCAGAGTCCACACATTGATGGATGATGGAAAGAGCCAAGTAATCTCTCTTCTTGGAAATACTCCCTTCCACATCTAGAATTCCCTCTTGCACAATTTTAAGCACCTCATGGAAATCAAAGATCACGTGCATCTTCACAACCCAATGATCAAAGTTCTTGCTATCAAGAATCGGTAGAGGGATAGAAAAATCCTTACTCAAACACTCCACCTCCATGGACACACACTTATCCCAAGATCATTATAGCTCTAAATACCACTGTTAGTGCAAGAACACTCTATCTCACACACACTCGCAAACAAGAATTAGAGAGAAAGAGAATATCACAATCTGAAAATTTATTCACATTGCACACACTAATTACACTTGCACTAAGTCTATTTATAGACTTACACCATTCACTACTAACAACACATAAGCTCTAACTAACTCTTAGTTACACATCAACTAACTAACAAACTCCTGACCATAAAAACTAACTTTATTTATTTGAATTACTTCCAACATTTACACCAGTATACAATACATCAATTTTATTTTAGTATAATATACCTTAATATCTACCCACACACTTATATCAATAAAACCCATTTCCCGGCATCACCATAGAATGTTAATTTCCACGTACATTTTTACTAAAAGAGCTTGTTGCACGAAGAAATTTACAATTGGTGAATACAGAGCCATTGAAATCACCTTGAGTGTGTCCACCAATATTATTAACAAGCCCTTTACCTGACATAACAAATGTTGGAACATTGCTGTTATTACCACTCCCTCCATGGGAAACAATGGCATACACTTCTCCTTTGAACTCACTCTTAACAATTGCATCAGAATAATTGGGTGGCTCACCCAATACCTTTCGATCAATGTGTACACCATTTCGTTCTGGCTCCAATATACCCTTTGTTTTAAAAGGACCACATAACTCAACACAAAGCCCTTTCTCTTTATCACATTGAATGTTCACATCAAAAGTAAGAGATGCTCTCAAAGGACGGATATACAAGTGACTCACCACTAAGGTTAATTTCTTCTTATTTGCATGACCAATCTTATCATGCCCATATACCATAAATACACAATTTCTCTTCTCACAACCATAACTGAAAAACATAGAGCCTTCTAAGCGTTGCTCTTCTTTAAACTCCCCATTTGAATCCGCTTTTAAAGCCTCAAACGTGAAAACCCCTTTGTCATCTCTTTTAGCTTTGACTTCGGTAAGAACTCGTATTGGTTCATCTTCACACAAGGAATCATGGAGTGTGCATATCACCCTGTTACGGTTGGCGCTCAATCGAAAAGTGGAAGTACTATAATCATCATCACGTGAAGTGTATATGAGAGCGTACTCTTCAGGAAACTCTGCACTTGACCATTTGTAAAGCTCAACCTTAACATTGATATCGTTACTCAACATGGCACCCATGGTAGCTAGGTTTGTATAATTGTAGCACCACTACACTATTGGGGGCATGGATATATGAGAAAGTGGATGAGGTAAATATATCAACGTAGCCTGTTGCTATAAGAGACAGCTCTAGAAGCATATATTCGATAACGATAAGTTGTTAAATAATTATATTCTTTGATACTATTGTAGAATATTGAAAAAAAATCATCTTTGTACATTCTAAATATAACACTCTTGTACACGATTGATGTGGTTGTGGATGGTCATTGATTAGGGCCCGACCAAGGCCCAAGCAACTAAAGCCCTTGCTTTAGATTTCAAAAAAAAAAAAAAATTTACACACTACAAAAAATATTTAGCATCCTAGCATCAACTTTTAGCATTGGTCAGGCTTATGCTACCCATTTTTTTAAAAAAATTGTTTTAGAATGTCTCGTCTCAAAATTCGCTTTAGAACTAAATAGGTGTTGGACCGGTCTTGTTATTGATCTATTTTTGGCTTTAGGAGTGTCCATTTATCCGACACATTTCCGACACCGACACTGATATATGTACGACACTCGTACAACAGATGTCTGACACTCCTTATTAAATATTGGTTCTAATGTTGTGTGTGATGCCCTTCTCTTTGTTTGTGCTTCATAACCTATCTATAACACAGGTAAATATATATGATGAGTATCCCTTCAATGTCATATTTTTAATATTTAAATAACAAGTTTATTATGAAATTATTTTGCATTCATCGTTCTCTGAATATTCTCAGTGTATGAGTTACATGCTTATTAATTTTGCTCTTAAATCATGTATCGGCAAATACAAAATTATTAGATTGACTGTCAAGATGGTAGTTAGATAAAGTCCTTCTTAAGATGACGACATCAGGATTCGAATCTCTAATCTTATAGGTAAATTTCATCTTGAGGTGCCATACATTTCCACCACAATCAACCATTTTTTAGTAATTACATACTTATTAACATCTATTTGAAAACCATTTAAAAAAAAATTTCAGGCACGATAAATATATTTCACAAAGTTCCACTTATCCATTTTCTATATTCGTATTCTTCTTTTGAAGTATACGCAACCGCCAACGCATCCACTTCCATAATTTGCATGCTTTCGAATAAACGAATAACTTTTTGTTGGCACAAATAACTTCAACGTTTTGAAGGAAGAGATTCGTCTCAAAGTTTTGAAGCAAACAGGTGGACTCCAATAGTCCAATGCTAGGCATGTCACTCAAATGCACCTACACGAATTTGATGCAGTTTACGTACTGTAAGACACGATACTTTATCTAATTTTGCAGTCGTTCAGACTTATTTTAATAATTTTTTTAATCTATCCGTATGTATATTTATTCTTTTAATAGTACTTTTTTAACAATCAGAAAAATCAATGTATCAATTTAGAAGTTATATTAAAAGGGTCGTCCTGACGAGTATTTTTAGAATATTTAAAAAAAAAAAAAGAAAAGTAAATTTTTATTAAAAAATTAAGTATTTTAACTTTTCTAATATTAAATACATAGATTCCCGTGGGGCATTCGTTGGCATTCCACAACATCTAATATACTAGCGTGTGTAAATTATTGAATTTTCTATCATATTTGAAATATTTTTAACACTAACCTTTTCCTTTCACATGTTTAAAGAGGAAAATTGTAACACCTCATGATTCACCCTTATGTTTATATGTTAGTTCTGGTATATATATGTTTGATATTTATATATATGTGTATATATTATTGCATATAATAATATGTATATTAATATATGATTATTTGCATTAATATGAGATTGTGTATCTTAATGTTTGATTTTATATCTTAATATATGATATGTGATTTTATTAATAATAAGCGATTAAGAATGATATGATAAGATATCGTGTGATTTAGTATTTAAATAGAGATAGAGTTATTCTTAGATTTTAGCCCCTCAACCAATCAGATTTGAGTCCTTATCAATATAGGATCATCCTCTTTTTGTTTATATCTTAAGACCTTATCATAATCTCCTAAAGATCCTATCTAGGAATAACTATCAAATCTGTCGTTAAACTTCCATCGAACTTTTGACCATCTTAGAGTCCGATTGAGGATTCAATCATTAGTGATTAATTTGTAGATATTTCTCTGATCTTTCTAACGACACCAAGAACGCCTCAATCGGAAACTTGTAGCTCAAGTTATGGTCAAAATACCGAACTGTATACACTTTGGGCTGAAATAGGAACCCGTTATGACCCAAACTTATATATATACCATTAGACTCGACCTAAACCTAGTTTACAGGACCCCAACACTCAGAAAACTGCTTCCCTCCTTCCTCTTTGAATCCTTATGGTTTTTCTCCCTAAAACTCTCTCTAGGAACCCGTTCTTGCACTGTTCTTCACTACTTTTTGATAGGAGAACATCGCTACGAATAGGGGTTTGTTGTGCTTGCTGTTTGGGACTTTAGAAAAGGTACAATTCGTGCACCTTATCCTTTGTGTTCTTTCTTTCAAGTTCTTGATCTCTTCCTTTTGATTTCTTAATCTTAGAGTTGAACCAAAGTGTCTTTTGGCATCCTTGAGGCCGTAGACAAGCGATAGTGAGACGGGACCTCGTACCAAGTATGGAAGAAGAATAGTGTATACACTAGGATAGGGAGTAACGTAAGATGAGGGGTTCCCATAGCCCCGTTTATTGTCGTTATAATGTATTGATGCCATGATCTGCCTGGTTGTATGACTGAATTGTTTATATGTTTAATTGGATTAATTGGTATGCCTATTTGTTATAATTGTTGAGTTTTTCATGATGTGTTATGCCTATTGAATTGTCTTATGCCATGAGTTTTGGTTAAATTGGTATGAATACCCATGATTATGAATGTTGTTGTTATGACATGGATTATGTTGATCACATTGACTGGATTTGCTGTTGATGATGATGTTACCGTGATGTTGAATATGTTAATAAGACTCTAATTGACTTAATTAGGACTCTTAGTTAACATAAGAATTAAGGGATTAATTTTTCCAAGCTTCATAAGACATGAAACTGTGTTAGTGAGGGGTGAAGTTTCATGCTGAATGTTTTAGTTAAGACCCTAGGATATGATTTGAGAGAATTAGGGAGCCTAAACTCCAAGAACACGTTAAATTCTGCCCAGAACAGTATGGCCCTGCCCAGGAGCACGGTCGTGCTGAACAGGGAGCACGACCGTGCTCCCAGTTAAATTTTGGAAAACAGGTCGCACATTGAGCACGACCGTGCTGGGGGTTTAGTCAGCCTGTGCTTCCCCCTACTGGTCAGAACTTAAGATTAATGAATTAAAGGGGTGTTTACCCCAATTATCCCCAGATGATGTAATAATACACTAATCAAATGATAACAAGTTAGATAACTTAATTAAAGATTAATTAAGATAACAAAGACTGATAAGCTGGTTAAGCCGGTACCCGATGGGTTACCGCACGTTGTCACGCTTTGGTGCTTTTTGGCCAAAGTGCTCTCGATGCTTTTTGGTCGAGATGTTGTTATGTTGGACCTTGGTGCTTTTTGGTCAAGGGGGCCTTGACCCCACGGTGTAGGTCTAAGGTGTTAATGTTGATGTTGGTGATAAGTCTTGGGTGCTTTTAGGCCCAAGAAAAGGAGGTGGTTGTCTTGTGTGTTGTTGTGCCATTTGCATAGAGCATTGGAGTTGATGTTGAGGGGGATGTTCAACATAAGGGAGGTCGTCCTATTTATGATGATCTGGCCCAAGTCTCGGGTGGTTAACCCATGGTTTGGTGAACCGTGCGCCCTCGATGTGGCGTATCCAGTTATGATATGTCGGCTATCCAAGGGGTTTGTCCATGGTTTGGGGAACTGCCGGTGTTGGTGCTTTTTGGCCAATACGGATATGTAACTCCGAAGTTGACTTCCTGAGTTAGTTGGATCCACATGCATTGATGGAGTAGTGGAGTAGGGTTGCATTGTACCGCATAGCATATGTTGGATGATTAACATGTTGTTATGGTATTATATGATGATGTATAAATATTGTATGTTGTTATATTGCTATGACATGCTATGATGTATGTTCATCTTATTCCCTATTCCCATGCCGTTGTGTTTACACGATTTCTTACTCCCTGTTTTCCTCTTTCTGCTATTGCATGTATTTCCTTATGCAGAGGACGGTGAGCAGCCAGCGGAGGAGTGACTCTGAGGAGCCGCGACTCTAGTTAGAATGCTGAGTTATAGTTGTTAGTTTTGTGTATGTGACATCAGGGTTGGGTTTTTCTTTATCTGTCTTGTTTACGTTTTACTGTTTTAAAACTATGTTATTTCCGCGTTGTTTTTGTTGAGATGTGAAACCTTTTTATCCAAGTTTTTATCTTTTTCAAATAAATGCATGTTTTATAATTACCTCTTTTAAGTAAATGTTTTATATTAACATGCGGGGTAGAAGGGTGTAACAAAAATCTGATACCATATTACAATGTATCAAATGTGAAAACTGTTGTTATTGAACTTGTGTTGAGTCTTTACAATTGGCTGTCATATACAGCTCTAATTACAAAGAAGTCAATTCCCTCCAAAAGGTAACTGTCATAACTAATTCCTAGTTGTTTAACTAACTAACTAACTCCCTTAGGTGTATCAGCTAATACAGTTAATAACTATTCAACTTTGATTCTTCAATATAAAAAAGACTATGATTACCAATTCCACAAAAGCAAGTTCCCTGGATAGCTCCTAGTGAAACAGAAATGTAAACCAAATTGATGAAACTATTGGCTTTGCTGAGTGATGCTTGAAAGTGAAAGCTTTATTAACATTTTCACCTATGTTAAGCAACTTGCTTAAGCTACCCAACCTACAAAAAGCAAGCCAATATAATGACTTGGTAATGAATAATTTAGGCCTCCACAACCTTACCCTACCCTACAGTGTAATTAACAACTTGTCCATCATGTTGAATGTATCAGACTGTGATATTATTTTAACAGACTACATCAGATGCACTCTTTCCTAGTCAGTAAGGATGCTCCTAGTTGAGGTTTCAAGCAGCTTCATAAGCACCAAAGTAGCTATGAGTTTAGCTTTTAACTTTAAGCTGTCTCATTACCAAAAGTAGTTACAATACTAAATTGACAAGCATCAAAACCTGTTTAACAAACACTTGCTGGATCCAACAACAAGGTTCCTTGGTCCTACAAAAGAACTGAAATTGTGTTGGTAATGATATGGTAGTAGTTACGAAAGGAAAAGACAGAAAATATAGATGAAGAACAAAGAGAAAATATCAAAAGAGCTATGCTTTCTCTGCCTTGAGGTATCAGCCACCCCAAAACTAGCTAAAAGATGGCACACACCCCACACCACTCTCCATTCCCTTCATGATTCCAGCCTTGTCTTCCCTAATCTCCAGCTGCCATGTGTCGATTCGGTTAGAGTTTCGCATAACAGACTTCTCCTCTCTATTTCCCAACTCATTCCTCAATCTGTCCTTATTCCCCTTCTCCTTTCTACTATGCACCTGCATTGGAGACTGATGATTTCGAGGCCTATCGGCATATTCTGCAGAAGACAGAAAAATACATTTATTCGACATACGAGGACTTGTTTGGAAAGAAAATATTCACATCAAACCTACCTTGTGGAGTTACATAACTTGAATTGTCACTCTCTCTAATGATGTAAACTTGGAAGGTAAGTTTGATTCTATCAATGAGCTCAGAGGTGCAAACATCACCAACTTTCAAGTCATTTTCATTAGCAAATGCCTCCCACCCGCGTGTAAGATGAAATCTTGTTCTTGTACAATCTTTTGTGACGACGTACCTTGCAGGCCAAACTCTTCCATTCAACAACTGAAGATTGATATCCCCCAGTTTCTCTCCCAAATCAAAGTGTTCCTTACAAAACTCGGTTGGTAAGTTCTGCCAAAGAAAAGAGAACCAGTTATTAAGTTTGTGGACTTATGTCCCACAACCCATACCTGATAACTTTCTTTCTTAGAAGCTTACCATATGAGCATGAGAACGGATATATGATGGATGCATTACAACCAGGAAGAATGGATTACAAGGTTTGAAAGAAATAGCTCTATCAAGAGCTGTAATTTTCTTAGCCGCAATTATTGATTTCTCTGCAAAAATTGAACTTGGTAAGTCAGACATATCATATTCATCTTTTGGACTGCTAACAATTAATTTGAAAAATATTAAATGCTTTAAAATTACACATGGATTAGTAGACCAACATGAGGCAATATAAAATTATAAAATGCAACAAGTACATCAAGTAGAACAAAAGTTAATCTCAGTATAAACTTCAAAAGTTTTTATGTGGAATCGAGAATACATAAAATCTAAAGAAAACTAGAAAACAATCCTACCTGGAGATGTTGAACAATTTGAATTGTCAGGATTGGATGCAACAAGTATAACCGGCGAATCCCCTTCAGGATACAATGGAGAACCTTGGTTTGGTTTGCACACCCTAAACCAAGCGTATCGTCAATGGCATTTTACAGAATAATAGTTTCCTTAATTCTCTCTGCGCATTAAGAGAAGAAAGGAAGTGATTTGGCTTGCAAAAGTTTAGCCAATTTTCAGAAATCATTCTGCATGCACAAGTGGTTCTATTTATAGACCAAAAATAACCTTTCATGTATTTGAAAGAATGATTGCAACTTTTCATAAATGTACACTTGATGAATGAACACATTTAATCATGAAAAAACACACCTATTAGGAAACATTTGAAAGCCATGAAGAGACACACCTATTGGTGTCATTCAACCTCTTTCCAACTTGGTGTCTTGGACCTCCATTATTTTGGAAATCCCTCACAATACCCCACCATTTTCAAAATAAACCCAAATCCCTTTATTCCGGAAATCGCAGGCTTTCAGACAAAGGTATCTTGGAGATTTTAACCTTTGCTTAGTAAGCCATAGTTGCACTCATCCCCAAATAAAGTGGTAGACAAGCTTTGAACCACATATTCATTAAAACAAGTGACCATGACTTACACATGAAATCTCGGTAGCATTGAACGACGTGTTAATGTGACACATTTGGTAAGGCCTTGTGTCGTGTATCATTTCATGAGAGCTTATGGAGTCAAGCCCTTTAACTCTAAGAAGCGGCCCCACTTCACTCTCATATAGGTGGACTTTACCAAAAGCACCCCCATAAGTTGGGCACCTCAGCACATATATGCTATAGGTCCTTATGTCCTTATGGTATCCAAGTACTTTTAAACCTTGGGATGTATCTATTCGTCAAGTACTTGCAATCACTCTCATAGTGTACTTTGGCCACATTGAACTCAAGACTTGATGCTACTCAAGTGTGAGTTGGGTTTCCACCATTTGTGATCATTTAGATATGGGCTTGTCCCATCCCTGATGATGTTTTCCACATCATATCACTTGTCAGTCCTTTCGTTAAAGGATGCAAGATTTATTTCCGTCTTATAAAGACCCTAGATATTACTCCGTTTGCAATTAGTTCCTTGACATAACTATGTCTCTGCCCAATGTTCCTGGACTTTCCATTATGAACCTGCATATTTGCCCTTGATAGTGTCGAATACTATCCCATTGTATAGATACTGGCGCCATTAAAATTGGTATCTCGATCATACAAAAAGTTTATAAGCCATTCAATGTATTTGTTACCTGCTTTCAATACTATGAATTCTGCAGCTATGGTGGAATTGGCAGTGTAAGTTTGTTTCTTGGATCCTCGAGAAATAACACCCCCACTAAGTGCTAAGACCCAACCACTTGTTAAAGCATGGTCTTCTGTATAATTCACACAATTGGCATCTGTGTATCCTTCTAATACCGAAGGATAACCATCATAGTTTAAACTATAGTTCATTGCCCCCCTCGAGTATTTCAATACTCTTCGGACAACATGTCAATGGTCTTTACTTGGATTACCTGTATACCTACTTAGTCTCCCTACAACATATGCAATGTTTGACTGGGTACATGTCATGGCATACATTAAATATCCAATATAATTACTTTTGAGTATTCAAGTTGTGTTACTAGACTACCTTTGTTTGGTACTAAAGTAATGCTATGATCATAGGGAGTAGTGATAGGTTGACAATCAAAGTGATTAAATTTTTTGAATATTTTTTCTACATAGTGAGATTGGGGTAAACCTATATTCTCACAATCTCTTATTATTCTAATTCCTAGAATCACATCAGCTACCCCTAAGCCTTTCACGTCAAAATTTCTAGATAAGAACCTATCAGTTTCTTCTACCTAATCTAGATCAGTACCAAATATTAATATATCATCAACATATATATCATCAACACATAAACAAATCATGACCCCATTTCCTCCATGGAGTTTACTATAAATACACTTGTCAGATTGATTTATTTTATATCCATTAGCTAGCATAACTTGATCAAACTTTTGAGCCCATCGCTTAGGATCTTATTCTAGTCCATATAATGATTTATTCAATTTACACACTTTCTTTTCCTGATCATTAACCACAAACCCTTCAGGTTGTCTCATTTACACCTCTTCATCTATTTCCTCATTTAAGAATACCACATCCATTTGATGGATGACAAACTTATAGATGGATCCAAGTGCCAATAGCACTCTAATTGAGGCAATTCTTGCCACCGGTGCATATGTATATAGTCAATGCCATCTTTTGTGTAAATCCCTTAGCAACTAATATTGCCTTAAACGTATCAATGGTTCCGCCTACCTTCATTTTCCTTTTGAAAATCCATTTACAACCTATGGGTTTGGAACCGAATGGGAGGTCTACTAGTTTCCATCTTTTATTCTCCATTATTGAGTCCATTTCCTCTTGTATAGCTTTCATCCAGGAAGCGGGATCTTGAGACTTATTGCCTCTTTAAATGTGTCTAGATCACTTTCTGTATTCTAACAGATTGGCCTATAACTGTCTATGGACTCTCTTATTCCTTCAACAAGGAACATGAAAAACCTTGGTCTATAAGTTTTCTCTTTTCTAGCTCTCTTACTTCTCTTAAGTTATAAACCCACCAAAGTATCTTTATTAGATACATTGCTTTTCGGATCATGTGCATTACTATAAACATTATCCTTGTGACTTGGAATTGAGTTAAACCTATCTTCTTGAATAATTACACCTATAGACTCAATCACTATATTTACAGGATATGAGTCATTAGATTCCATGACCATGAATCTATATGCTTTGCTATTTTTAGCATAGTCCAAGAAGACACATTCAATTCCTCTTTCACCTAATTTCTTTCTTTTGGTTGAAGAACTTTTATTATTGTCCTACAATCTCAAACATTGAAAATCTTGAGAATGAGTTTTCTATTTCAAGAGCTCATATGAGGATATCTTGTTCCTTTGTTTGGAACCCTATTTACTATCTTAACAAGCCTTGAACACGGCTTCTCCCCAATATCATTTTGCTAGACCATCATATGATACCATGGTTTTAATCATTTCTTCTGATATCTTATTTTCCTTTTCACATATACCGTTTTGTTGTGGGGAATAAGGTGCACTTGTTTGATTAACCATTCTAGTAGACTCAAAGTATAACTAGGATAATAAACTTCTCTTATTCTATTACTCCTAAGACATTTAATAAATATCTAATAACAAACCACTTCAATTTACCCACCACTATATAACAACATATATAATCATCAAAACTTTTGGGTAATTGAAAATAAATTGCAGTTTAAGTTTTATTTTCCTTAACTTTGTTGGCTAACAAATCATTCATATGGAAATACATGACTACAACATTCAAAACATACCAAGAAGATAAATAAAAATGAATGTCAAATGGTACCATAAGTAGCCATTGGCCTTATGGTAAGCACTCTTGTTATCCATCCATTACTTTACGGGTTCAAACCCAATAGACGCAGCTTGCTTTAATTTATTCAGTTTTGTAAAAAAAAATAACGGTATCAAAATTCAAAAACTCAACTGCGAGATTCGAGCTAGGGAAAAGGCAGCCTGATTGCAAACCGCTGTGCTACTCTACGAATAGATGTGACTGTTCAACACAGTTTAATTATTAAACAAACATAATTGTCAAGGAGTATCTTCAACAACCAGCAAGATCAATAAGACCCGTTTTGCATACAACTGGGTTCACACGACCCGTCCATGACCAGTAAACATTTTGGCCATTTTCACAACTTGACAACTCAAAGTTAAACATATTTTCGTTGTTTCTATGTTTTAGATTCATGTCTTATAACAACCAACTTAGAATACTCCTCCAAAAAATATCCAAAACATTTCTAATTTTTACAAAGGCAAGACACAATCCCCATCTTATATTCACAAGTTCATGCATTTATAATATAAGATTGTCAACTCCAAAATAATTGGGTCTTGCATGGATCAAAATCATTAATGCATGCACATGATATAATCATTCATATATTAGATCATTCTATCAAAATAGAGCAACATACTTGCATGCATAAAAAACCAAACATATTCATGTTCATCAAATTCACATACTTAATTTTGTTCTAAATCAAGCATCTAAGGCTCTAATACCACATGTTAATTTTAACACAAACAAATAATGCCTTTAGCATTGTAAAAACGTGAATTTAGAATACCAAGTATAACATAGCCATGAAAGTAATTGTGTACCTTTCACCATGGTCATAAATAAACATATTTTTTATGAAGCATATTAGTACTCATCTCTCCTTGTTGTTAAAAGATCATTCATCTCTTTCTCCCAACGAACGAAGTTTCCACCCTCGAACTTCTCCACTTTGACAATGCCAAATGTCATCTCCTTCATTGTTGCATCCATTTTTATAAAACGAAGATCGAACCTAAAGATTGTTAGAAAATGAGGTATGCTCTGCAGCAAAAAAGAAAAGAACAAGTGACATGTGCACCCTCCAAGGCGTGTAAGAACACTAGGCTTTAGGTTCGATTCGCCCCCACCAATCTCTCCTTGTAGATTGGATGCAACAGGTATAATCGGCGAATCCCCTTCAGGATACAATGGAGAACCTTGGTTTGGTTTTCACACCCTAAACCAAGCGTATCGTCAATGGCATTTTACAGAATAATAGTTTCTTTAATTCTCTCTGCGCATTAAGGGAAGAAAGGAATTGATTTGGCTTGCAGAAGTTTAGCCAATTTTCAGACATCATTCTGCATGCACAAGTGGTTCTATTTATAGACCAACTTATGCCTCTTGATGAATGAAATAACCTTTCATGTATTTGAAAGAATGATTGCAACCTTTCATGAAGGTACACTTGATGAATGAACACATTTAATCATGAAAAAACATACCTATTAGGAAAGATTTGAAAGCCATGAAGAGACACACCTATTGGTGTCTTCAACCTCTTTCCAACTTGGTGTCTTGGACTTCCATTATTTTGGAAATCCCTCACACTCTCTAAAGATGTGAACCTGGAAGGTAAGCTTCGTTCTATCAATGAGCTCGAAGGTGCAAACATCACCTACTTTGAAGTTATTGTCCTTGGCAAATAGTTTCCACCAACTTGAGAGTTCAAATCTTGTTCCTATACAAGTTTCCCTGATGAGGTACCTTAAATGCCAAACTCTCTCATTTGCCAAGCAAAGGTTGACATCTCCCTGCTTTATGCTCAAATCAAAGTATTTCTTACCAAACATGACTGGTAAATTCTGCCAAGGAAAAAAGAACTGGTTATTTTGTTTATTGAATTTTATTCTACAAGCCATATCTTAGATCACTACAAAAAAAAGGTTGTTTAGCGACCGAAAATAGTGACCGAATTTTTTGGTTGCTTTTGGCGACCGAAATGGAGACCGATTATAGGATCTATATGAAAGACTGATTAGAGTTAATACTGCGACCGAAATAGCGACCGAAATAGAGCGTAGCAGGGTTATCGGTCGCTATTTCAGTCGCTAAATAAAGGAACTTAAAAGTCAGAAATTTTATGCCTTTTTAGCGACCGAAATGGCGACCGAATTAAATGCAGTGGTTAAATTTTATTTACTTTTGCGACCGATATTAATTCGGTCGCTAAACGGCGCGTAAAAAAAACTAAAAGAGCGCGTCTTAGCGACCGATTTAAAAAACCGTCGCTAAATTCATGAATTTAAATTTTGAAATGGCACCCTTGCGACCGAATTAGCGACCGAATATTTCGATCGCTAAAAATTAAAATCCCTAAAAACGCAGAAGCCCCTTTCTTCTTCCATTTCGCGATCTCTCTTCCTCTATCTCACTCGATCTCTCTTTCTCTCCTCCAGTCACCACGGTTTCGCGACTGCCGCCCCTCCTCCGACCGCCACCATCACGGTAAGCTCTCCTCTCTCTCTCTCTCCATCTCTCTCTCTCTCTATCTGTTTCTAACTTTTTCTCTCTCTCAGTTCCCTCCTTCTCCGCATGGCTACCACCGCGTTCTGGCACCACTGCAGCAGCAGCGCCGCCGTCCTCCTCCTTCTTTGGTAAGTTTTCGTCTCTTCTCGCCTCTATCTCTCTCTCTATTTCTCTGGTTTGTGCATTTACTATGTTAATGGAACTGGTTTTGATGATGTGTTTGGATCTCATGACTTGACCAGTTTTGATATATTTGATCCTGTAACATCCCGATTTTTCGCTACTTCTAATATTAGAACATCCTGTAACTTGAACTTCATTGCTTTATTGCTTACTACTGAGAAGAGCTACTTGTGTATTTCATGTGAGTTGTGATGATCATTTGTTTTTTTGGTATTTCAGGGAGATTTATGTTATTTTAATTTTATGTTATTTCATGTAATTTGTATGACCCATTCATTGGAAGATTACTTTTTTGCATTTTTGGTTGAAAAGCAATGATTATAGGTAATATGATTATAAGAATTGTGAATTGAGTACCGGTTTGGAAATGTCAAGAAATAAAAATGTTGCAATTTAAGTGAAATGTAAATGTCTTTTGCAATGGATAAAGCAATGCTGTGCTGATTCTAATGATCCTATGGTAGAAATTTGAGGGTGGCTTTTCATTTATTCAAATTTGGATGATAAATGTGGTCTTTTTGTTTGCTGGTATGAATGGATATCAAGGGAATTTCTTTCACTAATTGGAGGAAAATTTCTTTGCATGGTTTAGTTTGGGTTTGAGAATTGAGACCCCACCGTGCATTATCTTCTATTGTTTTTTAGCAGGATTTTTTTTAATAATACTTTTAGGGCATCAGGAAGCTCTTGGTTGGGAGAGGATATTCTTGATGGACATATTGATTTTGGATAATTAAGAGGCAATCATAATATGCTGTTGATATTTTCTTTCCATTACGCAGAATGAGTCATAGTCTCATAGATATCCAAGTTCTTTAGAGGTTATTATCTGTTGCAATAAGCTGTATCTTTGGTCTTTACTTGACGGCGGATATCTCGTCCCTACTTAATATGATTGACGCATACTTCTTATCTGTGCATTTAATTTTTTGGAGCTTGCCTTTAGTTTGTGCATCATGTTTAGGAGTTAAGATTGTCTGCTCTTTCTGTTGCCAGGTTTGTTGCGTATATTTCCCACCCACCCTTGGCCTGTTTCTCCGTTGCCTTTTTACAAAATTATTATGGTGTCATGAGATTCCTTCTCTTTTCTTGTGTCATAAGTCCGTAAACATATTTTCTCTCTTTGTTTTGTTTTCCGCAAGTCCTCCTCATGTTCTCTAGCAGATTTATTTTATTCCCATATTTTGGCTCCAGTGGTTTTCTATCTTACCTTCTTGGATATGGATATATGCAAAGTTTCAAACTGGTCTTTCTTTTGGTGACTTAATATTGTTTGCCGGACAAATAGACCAGTCAACATTTTCTTTAGCAGTGCTTCTTATAGACTTTAAATACAGGATACATCATACAACAACAACTAAGCCTTTTCCCATTAGGTGGAGTTGGCTACATGGATCAAACAACACCATAATGTTCTCTCTCACTCTCTTCTAGAGATTGGGCTACTCTCCATTTAATCTACTCCCCTTACTTTAAATACAGAATAAATGTAATTAAATAATCCGTATATCCTTTTGTTACATTCTTTGGTGTGGTTGCCAAATGCTATGTTTCAGTTGTTGTCATCAATGAAGTTTCGAAGGCATGTAGAAGTTTTTCTTGAATGAGGGGTGCAATGGGAGCTTCAAACTAGCATCATAGTTCATTGTTGTCTCCTTATGAATGTGATCTTTCCTCTATCATGGTTCAAACTGTAAATATGTTCATTGTCAAAATAGGTGTAGTTTGAAGGCTGTTCATTGTTCTGTTATATTGCCTCAGGGAATATTACACAATAGTATGATCTATAGCCTCTGTGATGCAGCTGTTTACTTGCTGTGAATAAGAAGTATTAAGTATAGGGTTAGATAAAATGAAGGGCTAGGCACAGTTTGCCAGGCACATGCATGACGTGCCGTCATCATTCAAACATTATTCACATTAGAAAGCAGCTCTGTACACAATATTATGAAAGCAACTCTGGTTTTCTTCTCATTTGTTTCACTAGGAAATGGAGCTTTCCAGAAATAGTTGTTGATGACCATCCTTACTAGGTTATCTAGGCACTTCCGATAGGAAAAGTCCTCTCTGTGACGATCCTTCAAAACAACGTAAAAGCATCTGCTTTCCTGAAAACTACTATGTTTGCTAATCTGTAAAGTTGCATGTGAAGTTGCATTTCTTTGTTCTATTTTAACATGCTAGTATGCTACATGGATCTTTCCATCTTTTCTAATTATCACTTGATGAAGTTTAGACATATGACTTGTTTTCCTTATCGTTTTATCAGAAAATGGATCCGACTAAATGTTTTGAGACAGTCATCCATATAGACCAGGTACAGTATCTTATCAATTTAATAATAATGACCAGATTCACGTAATGATGGTTAAGGCATAAACTAATCATTTACTAAATTGTTCTTGTGTATTTGCAAGATTTGATTTCAATCCCGCGATCATTCTACCGTCGGTGGGGACAACAAATACCGCGTGTTATGACTATTGAAGACAAAAGCGGAAATCTATTCAATGGGAATATAGTAATCCATGAGGATCACCCATATTTTGCGACAGATACAAATGATATCAGGGAGTTGTATTTGTTGTCCACTGGTGCATTGGCAAAGTTTAAGTACCTTGTGGGTTCTCGCTTCTACATGTTCATCCCTTTGGAAGATTGACGAGTTTTGATATTTTGATTAGTACTTATTGACTGTGGTGTGTTTTTATGTTTTGATCCTTAATTAGTACATTATTAAACTTTTTTTTATAAACAATTATTAAACTTGCGTTAATTAATGTATATGTTTTCTTGATCATATTGACTGTGGTGTTTTGGATCGTTAGTACATCATATTTACGTTTTCTATTTATTCAAAAAAAATATTGGTGTATTTTGTTTATATCAGAAATTAAAAATCAATGGGGTAATAGTTGAAAAACAAAATTTGGTCGGTAGGATTAAGTTACAGGAAAATTTTAAAAAAAAAATCAAAATTTGCGACCGAATATCGGTCACCAAATTAGGCGAGCTGAGCATGCGACCAACTATACGGCGACCGAAATATATAATTTTATGACCGAAATATCGGTCGCAAATTTGCGACCGAAGTACAAGTTCGATCGCTAAACATTTAGCCACCAGGGTTTCTGCTACCCCCTTAATTCGGTCGCTAAACTATATAGCAACCGAATTATCATGTTTAGCGACCGAAATCTTCGGTTGCTAAATAGGTTTTTTTTTTTTGTAGTGGATGCTTACCAGATTAGCTTTAGAATGGAGGTATGTTGGATACATGACAACCAAGCATGATGGATTAGAAGGTTTGAAAGAACTAGCTTTTTCAAGAGCTGTAATATGCTTAACACTAGTCTGTGGTCTCTCTGTAAAATGAGAACTTAGTAGGCTGATGAGTGTGATTTCACCTCATCTTTGTCTATCATTTTGCATGCATTTTCATGTAGTTTAGGGACATTTGATTTGATTTTTGTTTAATTTTACTTTGGAACGGGTAAGGCGGTTTTTGTGGTGTTGTTTTGCAGAAATCAAGGGTAAAATGCTCAGGATCAACCATGATGGAGCTCGGATGAAGATGGAGCTTGAAAAGTGAAGAAAATAAGCCAAACAAAGCCCATCACGGCCATGATCGAGCAAAACTAGAAAATAAAGAAGACTAAAGTCAGAACCGGTCACGGCCTGCCCGTGATGCCTATCACGGTCGTGACCTGTCAGATGAGCAAGACCCCCAAAGTCAGAATTTGTCACGGCCTAGCCGTGATGAGCATCACGACCATGACAGACCAAAAATTGAAGAAGCGCCCAAGGCAGAGTCGTGATGGCCATCACGGCCTGGCCGTGATGCGTGTTACTTGGATCAGAAGCAACTGATTTGGATCTAATTTGAGTTAGATTGGGATTCTAACCTCCCAAATCTATAAATATGGGATCAAGTCAGAGGCTTAAAAAGACTTTTTGGGCTGCTACTTAGGCTACAATTTAGGATCTCTCTTCTTCTCCTTCTCATTCTTCTCTTAGTTTTATTTTCATGTTAATTGTAACCAAGCTTGTCATCTCCATGACAAGGCTTGAGTAGTAGCTTAGTTTCTAGGGATTGGGGCTATGCCCAAGTTTTGTGTATGATGTTAATTTGATGTTATATCGTTGTTAATTGCAATTTTGTTTTAGATCTGATTTCTAGTGTTTGAATCACTCGTAAATTCGGTGGCCACTTGTTTGCGTGTCATAGACATTCTAAGGAGGAACCTAGCGGTGAACTTAGGTGTCGGATCTATAGAATCAGACTTAGGACGGAAATCACGAGAGTTAGAAGCCGTCCTTCGAGGATCAACGAAATGTCACGAAATGCAAAGGGTCCAATCTGAATTCGACTACCACGAGAGTAGAGGTTGGTTCAATTGGGCACGGTTTTTGTAACCCGAGAGGGAGCTTAAACTATTTGAGGATAAATTCGCCTTCAAGGCATTTTCGATAATTAACAAGGGTTAATCGATTTAGCAACGTAAACGATCTTGTTGGTAACCTAAATCCCTAGGAATCCATTTAGATCTGAAAAACCATATATAGATTTGTTTTCTGTTTATTTATCTCTTAATTCAAATTCAAAACCTTTTCAAAATCCAAATCCTTTTTTATACAGTCCAGATTTACTAATTTGATAATTAGTTGTGATTCGAGATCACAGTCTATGTGGGATCGATATCTTTTATTACTTGACGACAATCCGGTACACTTGCCGGAATCGCACGCGCACTCGCGCGACATCAAGTTTTTGGCGTCGTTGTCGGGGACTGTGCCAACTCGAATCTCAATTTAATTTTTAAATTGATTTTTCTGGACCTTTTATTTTTATTTATTTATTTAATTTTTTAAAAAAAATTATTTTTCCTTCTAAAGTATCTATCTCTCTGTGTTTTTTATGCAAAGATCCCTAAGTCTTGAAAGCCTTAGTGAGGTTGACCCCGGAATCGAGAGGACCTTTCACAGACGTAGGAGACTACAAAGAGAGGGAGAAAGGTTGATTCTCATTCCACTCATGGAGAATCTTCTGGATACGAAACCATTGAAGGACTACGCAGCCCCAAATGCTAGGGGCTTGCGAACTAGGATTGCTAGGTGATGAGTGTGATTCCACCTCATCTTTGTCCATCATTTTGCATGCATTTTCATGTAGTTTAGGCATATTTTTATTAGATTTTAGGTTAATTTTCCTTTGGAACGAGTAAGGCGGTTTTCGTGTGTTCTTTTGCAGATATCAAGGGTAAATTGCTCAAGATCAACCATGATGAAGTTTGGATGAAGATGGAGCTTTAAAACTGAAGAAAATAAGCCAAACAGAGCCCATCACGGCCTAGCCGTGATGCCCATCACGGCCATGATCGAGCAAAAACTGAAAAAGAAGAAAGGTCAAGTCGAGTTCGTCACGGCCTGGCCGTGATAGCCATCACGGCCGTGACCCAAAACCACCACAAGTCGAGCACATCACGGCCCGGCCGTGAAAATTCTTCACGGGCCAAAACAGAGGCTCGCGTCGCGAGCAGATATTCGCGTCGCGAATGACCGGATTTTGCACAACTTCCAGAAGCAGAGACCGTCACGGCCTGGCCGTGATGGCCATCACGGCCGTGACGCGCATTACTTGGACCTGAAGAAACCGAAATAGATCAGATTTTGAGTTGGTTTGGGACTCTAACTTCCCCATTTCTATAAATATGGACCAAGGCATCAGATACAGAGAACACACACACATTGGGGGCTACTACTCTAGGCATAGATTTAGGATCTCTTCTCCTCTTCTCCTCTCTTCTCTTTTCTGATTTTTATTATGTTGTCAACCCAGCTTGTCATCTCCATGGCAAGACTGGAGTAGTAGCTAGTTTCTAGGGATTAGGGCTCTGCCCGAGGTTTGTAAATGATGTTAATTTGATGTTGAAACCATTGTTGATTTCATAATTGTTTTAGATCTGATTTCTAGTGTGTTAATCACTCATAAATTTCGGCAACCGTTTATTTACGTGACATAGACGTTCTAAGGAGGAACCTAGCGGTGAACTTAGGATTTCTAGGGTGATTCACTCGTAAAGCCCTAAGCAGCCACTAGTTTGTGAGATGTGAATGATCCAAGGAGGAACCTAGCGGTGAACTTAGGTTATTTGCATGACCGAGACATTTCAAGGAGGAACCTAGCGGTGAACTTGGGTGTCAGACCTATAGAAGTCAGACTTGGGACTGAAATCACGAAAGTTAGAAGCCGTCCCTCGAGGAGCAACGAGTTGTCACGGAACGCAAAGGGTCCAATCTGGGATCGACTACCACGAAAGTAGGGGTCGGGTCAATTGGGCACGGCTTTTGTAACCCGAAGGGAGCTTAAGCTATTAGAGGATAAACTCGCCTTCAAGGCAATTTCGGTAATCAACAAAGGTAAATCTGTTAGCAACATAAACGACCTCAAAGGTAACCCAAATCCCTAGGAATCCGTTTAAATCGAAAACCCCAAAAACATTTGTTTTCTGTTTGTTTATCATTTCAATTTCAATTTCAAACACAATTTCAAAACCCTTACAAAGTCCAGATCTAATCGATTCGAAAACCGATTGCGATTCGAGAACACAGTCTCTGTGGGTTCGATATCTTTTATTACTTGACGGCAGTCCGGTACACTTGCCGGATTCGCACGAGCGGCGCGCAACCCGCGCGACGCGACATCAAGTTTTTGGCGCCGTTGCCGGGGACTGTGCCTTTTCGAATCTCAATTCAAATTTTGAATTGATTTTTCTGGACCTTTTCTTTTTGTTTAATTTTTATTTCTGAAAAAAAATATATATTTCAAAAAAAATTTCTTTTCCTTCTATTGTATCCATCTCTCTTTGAGTTATATGCAAAGATCCCTAAGTCTTGGGAGCCTTAGTGAGATTGATCCGGAGATCGAGAGGACCTTCAACAGACGTAGAAGACTACTAAGAGAGGAAGAAAGGTTGAGTCCCGTTCCACTCATGGCGAATCAACCGGATACAAAGCCTTTGAAGGACTACGCAGCCCCAAATGCGAGAGGCTTGCGAACTGGGATTGCAAGGCCGAGAGATTGAGGCGGAAAACTATACCATACCACCTATGCTAATCAACATGATTAGGCAACATCAATTCGGAGGATTGCCTTCGGAGGACCCGACCGATCATATAGAGACATTCTTAGAGTTCACCGATGCAATCAGGATTAATGGAGCCTCAGTCGATGTTGTGCGTTTGAGATTGTTCCCCTCATCTCTCACTGGAAAGGCGAAGGCCTGGCTAAAGCAAATCCCCGCTAACACTTTGACTACTTGGGACCAATTGGAGCAGGCGTTCTTGGAGAAATTCTTCCCTCCATCCAAGACGGCCTACATAAGAACCCAGATCACCGGCTTCTTCCAAAAAGACGGAGAATCATTATCGGAAGCTTGGGATCGATACAAGGGACTGCTGGAGTCGTGCCCACATCACGGACTCGAGAGGTGGTTAATAGTGCACACCTTCTATAACGGATTAGACTACTCGTCGAAGGTGTCACTAGATTCTGCAGCCGGTGGAGCATTTATGAATAGGCCTCTCACTGAGGCATTCAACATCATCGAGAATGTCGCCACCAACTACCACCAATGGGGATCCGAAAGAGGTAATAACCCGAACAAGATTTCGGGGGGTAAGTTTGAAGTAAGTAGCATTGATCTGATTATTTCTAAATTTGACTCACTAAATAAACGATTAGATAAGATTGAAAGAGCTAATGTGAGTGCAATAGGTGCTACTAACCTTGTTTGTGAGATTTGTGGAATGCAGGGACATGACATGATGGGATGCCCACATGGATCCGGCGCTTCGGGTGAGCAAGTGAACTCTTGTAACAACTACTATGATACGAACCCGTAGCTGCACAACTATGCTCCCCCAAATCCCTACAACCAAAGCCGAAAAAACCCTTACCTCTCCTACGGCAACTACAAAGAACACGCTTAATCATGAGTTCCAAGAGGGTCAAGGTAATAAGAGAGCAGCACCGGGTATCCTCGGTACAAAGATCTAAACTCGAGACTTTATTTGAAAGTTTTGTCGAAACTCGGACAAAAACAGAATGAGGAGTTTAGACAACAAGGAAGGGCAGTGAGTGAGGCAATAAAGGATCTAGCATCTAAGGTAGACAACTTAGCAACTCATAACAAGATGCTAGAAAACCAGATTGCCCAACAAGCCAGCACGTACTCGAGACCTAAGGGTACATTCCCGGGGCAACCCGAAGCAAATCCCAATGAGCATTGCAATGTCATACACTTGAGGGATGATAAGCTTGGGGTGGGGGTAGCTGAAATGGACGTGGAACCGGAGGAGGACACGAGCGAAAAGGAAGAGCCATAACCAAAATATGTCCCTCCACCACCGTACCAACCCCCGATACCTTTCCCACAAAGGTTGGTTAGGAAAAAGCAAGTAGATGTAGAGACTAAAATGCCTACTAAACTGAAAGACCCAGGTAGTTTCTCCATCTCTTGCTCGATCGAACAACTGCAAATTGACCAAGCCTTATGTGACTTAGGGGCTAGCACGAGCTTGATGTCCCTCACTATCATGGAAAGGTTGGGAAGCAAAGAGTTGAGACCATTCAAATTCCCTTTACAATTTGCGGATGGCTCAACTAGGACTCCTCTAGGCATACTAGAGAATGTTCCTGTAAAGGTAGGGAAAATTCTCATCCCTACCGACTTCCTGGTATTGGACATGAAAGGGAATTCTAAATTCCCCATCATTTTAGGAAGGCCATTCTTGGCAACCGCTGGAGCATTAATAGACGTAAGGAATGGCAAACTCTCTCTAAATGTAGAGAAAGGTAGGGTAAATTTTCAGTTGACTAACTCTTGTAACAACCCTCCTTTTGAGAGCCATGTGTGCAGAATTGATGTAAAGACTCCAGCGGTAGAGAAAAAACTTAGCATGGAAGCAACCCCAAAGATACGCATGGTTGAAGATGCACCCAGTGGTGAAGTCGGGATTGCTGTCCATGCAGAAACAAAACTTCCGCCGGGAGGAAGGAAGGCTAGGAAGCTCCGAGAGAAAAGAGCAAAGCGGAAGCGTTACTGGCCGTATGAGCAGAAACGGCTATTTGAAGGAGCTCCATGGAAGAGAAGTGTGCCTGCACTTCTACGCCCAGCCGACCCCGGTTGACTTGAGGAAGTATGGTCAAGCTTAAGACCATAAATAAGCGCTTCTTGGGAGGCAACCCAAGTTTTTCTTTCCCTTTTTCCTTTTGTTTTTGATTTAACCTCCTGAATAATTTGAGAAGATCAAGAGGCAAAAATATCATTAATAGGTTTGTCTAGTGTTTTCAGGTTGAGAAAGAGAAGAAGAGCATAAAAAGATAAAGTCAGAGGCCATCACGCCCTGGCCGTGACAAAGGGTCACTACTGTGATGAACTAAACAAGAGCACAGAAAGGATCACGGCCTAGCCGTGACAACCATCACGGGCGTGATGAGTAGGATGCCAAGGTCAGAGAGCATCACGGCCTAGCCGTGATGTATATCACGGCCTAGCCGTGATGTATATCACGGCCTAGCCGTGATGTATATCACGGCCGTGACAGGGCAACTCCTGAGGACAGAATTGATCACGGCTTAGCCGTGATGAGCCTCACGGCCGTGATAAAATTTCCACCCAAGTTTTGACTGGAATGTGAAGCCAACACCCGCTACCGACTCGGTAAGTTGTTCCATTTTTCTCCTCTCTCCGACTTGATTATTTACATTGAAAACAATGTAAGTAATCAAGCTTGGGGTAGGGGTATTTATTTTTGCATTTGCATTGTTGCATTCATATTGCATTCTCATAGGCATAATATGGTATGATCACATTCTCTAGATTGCCTCTCACTTAGAACATGCATCCAATTGTGAGAACTTGGAGCCAAATGAATTGAGATAGTGAATTTTGAACCCAATTTTTCATTATCCTTGTAATATGGCTAAAAATGAAATTTCTTGAGATAGTCATTTGATAGTTGATAATTAGCATGTGGTTCCTTAGACTTGTGTACCTCACTGATTTATGAACTACTAAATGTAAGATTTTGAGCCAAAAGGGGTATTCACTAAATCTACCCCATTTCTTGTGATAGAGTGATTTAATTCCTCATGGACTGTATTTTCTAGAACTTGACTTGAAACCATTTCAAAACTTAAAAATTTCTGAAAACATTTTTGGAAATGATTGAGGCACTAGGTATTTTTCTGGCCTCCCGAGCTTTGAATGATAAATGCTACCCCTTAGTTGCCCAATTTTGAGCCTAAAGATAAAATACTTTTCTTGGTACCTTGAATTACTTTGATAAATAATGCTTGGTATGGCACCTTTTAAAGTATTACAAAAAGGGCAAAATGGTAGTTGGAAAAAGAATGGGATGAAAATATTTCTCTTGAGCTAAATCTCCCCTTCTCCAAACAAATAAAAATGAAATGAACAGAAAAAAAAATGGAGTAGGGGATGACAAAGAAAGTGAGAAATAAAAAAAAAAAGAAAAAAAAAGAAGAAAGGTGGAAAAAGTAAATCAAAGCCCTCAAAAGGTATTTTAGAAGGTGTCATACTTTGTAATGTTTGATAATCTGTCTAGCCTTCTTGAAATTCCCTTTCTTTGATTTTCCCACCTAATAATAAATCCCATGGCCACATTACAACCAAAGGAAAAGACCTCTTGATTCTTAAGTGTTTTCTTAAATAAAGTAGAGATTTGGTTAATAGTCAAGCCTATGGTAAAATACTTTACTTGAGGAAATGGAGTGAATTGTCATAAACCCTAAAACACTTGAGTGAGGTGAGATGAGTGCCCAAATCAGTGAGGACATGAACTTGAAAAACCTAAGCTTCTAATTGGACTTGAACTTGATTATCTCTTGAGTGCTTATTAAAAATGCCTATTACTTGGATTAGCTTCTAGGGTTCTTGGTTCACGATCCATGCTTTAATTGATTTATCTTATGGCTTGAGTAATTACTTGAGGACAAGCAAAGTTTTAAGCTTGGGGTGATTTGATGAGTGTGATTCCACCTCATCTTTGTCCATCATTTTGCATGCATTTTCATGTAGTTTAGGCATATTTTTATTAGATTTTAGGTTAATTTTCCTTTGGAACGGGTAAGGCGGTTTTCGTGTGTTGTTTTGCAGATATCAAGGGTAAATTGCTCAAGATCAACCATGATGAAGTTTGGATGAAGATGGAGCTTTAAAACTGAAGAAAATAAGCCAAACAGAGCCCATCACGGCCTAGCCGTGATGCCCATCACGGCCTAGCCGTGATGCCCATCACGGCCATGATCGAGCAAAAACTGAAAAAGAAGAAAGGTCAAGTCGAGTTCATCACGGCCTGGCCGTGATAGCCATCACGGCCGTGACCCAAAACCACCACAAGTCGAGAGCACATCACGGCCCAGCCGTGAAATTCTTCACGGGCCAAAATGCAGGGCTCGCGTCGCGAAAGCGATATATTCGCGTCGCGAATGACCGGATTTTGCACAACTTCCGAAGCGAGAGCAGACCGTCACGGCCTGGCCGTGATGGCCATCACGGCCGTGACACGCATTACTTGGACCTGAAGAAACCGAAATAGATCAGATTTTGAGTTGGTTTGGGACTCTAACTTCCCCATTTCTATAAATATGGACCAAGGCATCAGATACAAGAGGAGATCACACCTTTGGGGGCTACTACTCTAGGCATAGATTTAGGATCTCTTCTCCTCTTCTCCTCTCTTCTCTTTTCTGATTTTTATTATGTTGTCAACCCAGCTTGTCATCTCCATGGCAAGACTGGAGTAGTAGCTTAGTTTCTAGGGATTAGGGCTCTGCCCGAGGTTTGTAAATGATGTTAATTTGATGTTGAAACCATTGTTGATTTCATAATTGTTTTAGATCTGATTTCTAGTGTGTTAATCACTCATAAATTTCGACAACCGTTTATTTACGTGACATAGACGTTCTAAGGAGGAACCTAGCGGTGAACTTAGGATTTCTAGGGTGATTCACTCGTAAAGCCCGGCAGCCACTAGTTTGTGAGATGTGAATGATCCAAGGAGGAACCTAGCGGTGAACTTAGGTTATTTGCATGACCGAGACATTTCAAGGAGGAACCTAGCGGTGAACTTGGGTGTCGGACCTATAGAAGTCAGACTTGGGACTGAAATCACGAAAGTTAGAAGTCGTCCCTCGAGGAGCAACGAGTTGTCACGGAACGCAAAGGGTCCAATCTGGGATCGACTACCACGAAAGTAGGGGTCGGGTCAATTGGGCACGGCTTTTGTAACCCGAAAGGGAGCTTAAGCTATTAGAGGATAAACTCGCCTTCAAGGCAATTTCGGTAATCAACAAAGGTATATCTGTTAGCAACATAAACGACCTCAAAGGTAACCCAAATCCCTAGGAATCCGTTTAAATCGAAAACCCCAAAAACATTTGTTTTCTGTTTGTTTATCATTTCAATTTCAAATTCAAACACAATTTCAAAACCCTTACAAAGTCCAGATCTAATCGATTCGAAAACCGATTGCGATTCGAGAACACAGTCTCTGTGGGTTCGATATCTTTTATTACTTGACGGCAGTCCGGTACACTTGCCGGATTCGCACGAGCGGCGCGCAACCCGCGCGACGCGACATCAAGTTTTTGGCGCCGTTGTCGGGGACTGTGCCTTTTCGAATCTCAATTCAAATTTTGAATTGATTTTTCTGGACCTTTTCTTTTTGTTTAATTTTTATTTCTGAAAAAAAATATATATTTCAAAAAAAATTTCTTTTCCTTCTATTGTATCCATCTCTCTTTGAGTTATATGCAAAGATCCCTAAGTCTTGGGAGCCTTAGTGAGATTGATCCGGAGATCGAGAGGACCTTCAACAGACGTAGAAGACTACTAAGAGAGGAAGAAAGGTTGAGTCCCGTTCCACTCATGGCGAATCAACCGGATACAAAGCCTTTGAAGGACTACGCAGCCCCAAATGCGAGAGGCTTGCGAACTGGGATTGCAAGGCCAGAGATTGAGGCGGAAAACTATACCATACCACCTATGCTAATCAACATGATTAGGCAACATCAATTCGGAGGATTGCCTTCGGAGGACCCGACCGATCATATAGAGACATTCTTAGAGTTCACCGATGCAATCAGGATTAATGGAGCCTCAGTCGATGTTGTGCGTTTGAGATTGTTCCCCTCATCTCTCACTGGAAAGGCGAAGGCCTGGCTAAAGCAAATCCCCGCTAACACTTTGACTACTTGGGACCAATTGGAGCAGGCGTTCTTGGAGAAATTCTTCCCTCCATCCAAGACGGCCTACATAAGAACCCAGATCACCGGCTTCTTCCAAAAAGACGGAGAATCATTATCGGAAGCTTGGGATCGATACAAGGGACTGCTGGAGTCGTGCCCACATCACGGACTCGAGAGGTGGTTAATAGTGCACACCTTCTATAACGGATTAGACTACTCGTCGAAGGTGTCACTAGATTCTGCAGCCGGTGGAGCATTTATGAATAGGCCTCTCACCGAGGCATTCAACATCATCGAGAATGTCTACACCAACTAACACAAATGGGGATCCGAAAGAGGTAATAACCCGAACAAGATTTCGGGGGGTAAGTTTGAAGTAAGTAGCATTGATCTGATTATTTCTAAATTTGACTCACTAAATAAACGATTAGATAAGATTGAAAGAGCTAATGTGAGTGCAATAGGTGCTACTAACCTTGTTTGTGAGATTTGTGGAATGCAGGGACATGACATGATGGGATGCCCACATGGATCCGGCGCTTCGGGTGAGCAAGTGAACTCTTGTAACAACTACTATGATACGAACCCGAAGCTGCCCAACTATGCTCCCCCAAATCCCTACAACCAAAGAAGAAACAACCCTTACCTCTCCTACGGCAACTACAGAAACACGCTTAATCATGAGTTCCAAGAGGGTCAAGGTAATAAGAGAGCAGCACCGGGGTATCCTCAGGTACAAAGATCTAAACTCGAGACTTTATTTGAAAGTTTTGTCGAAACTCAGACAAAACAGAATGAGGAGTTTAGACAACAAGGAAGGGCAGTGAGTGAGGCAATAAAGGATCTAGCATCTAAGGTAGACAACTTAGCAACTCATAACAAGATGCTAGAAAACCAGATTGCCCAACAAGCCAAAGACGTACTCGAGACCTAAGGGTACATTCCCGGCAACCCGAAGCAAATCCCAATGAGCATTGCAATGTCATACACTTGAGGGATGATAAGCTTGGGGTGGGGGTAGCTGAAATGGACGTGGAACCGGAGGAGGACACGAGCGAAAAGGAAGAGCCGTAACCAAAATATGTCCCTCCACCACCGTACCAACCCCCCGATACCTTTCCCACAAAGGTTGGTTAGGAAAAAGCAAGTAGATGTAGAGACTAAAATGCCTACTAAACTGAAAGACCCAGGTAGTTTCTCCATCTCTTGCTCGATCGAACAACCGCAAATTGACCAAGCCTTATGTGACTTAGGGGCTAGCACGAGCTTGATGTCCCTCACTATCATGGAAAGGTTGGGAAGCAAAGAGTTGAGACCATTCAAATTCCCTTTACAATTTGCGGATGGCTCAACTAGGACTCCTCTAGGCATACTAGAGAATGTTCCTGTAAAGGTAGGGAAAATTCTCATCCCTACCGACTTCCTCGGTATTGGACATGAAAGGGAATTCTAAATTCCCCATCATTTTAGGAAGGCCATTCTTGGCAACCGCTGGAGCATTAATAGACGTAAGGAATGGCAAACTCTCTCTAAATGTAGAGAAAGGTAGGGTAAATTTTCAGTTGACTAACTCTTGTAACAACCCTCCTTTTGAGAGCCATGTGTGTAGAATTGATGTAAAGACTCCAGCGGTAGAGAAAAAACTTAGCATGGAAGCAACCCCAAAGATACGCATGGTTGAAGATGCACCCAGTGGTGAAGTCGGGATTGCTGTCCATGTAGAAACAAAACTTCCGCCGGGAGGAAGGAAGGCTAGGAAGCTCCGAGAGAAAAGAGCAAAGCGGAAGTGTTACTGGCCGTATGAGCAGAAACGGCTATTTGAAGGAGCTCCATGGAAGAGAAGTGTGCCTGCACTTCTACGCCCAGCCGACCCCGGTTGACTTGAGGAAGTATGGTCAAGCTTAAGACCATAAATAAGCGCTTCTTGGGAGGCAACCCAAGTTTTTCTTTCCCTTTTTCCTTTTGTTTTTGATTTAACCTCTTGAATAATTTGAGAAGATCAAGAGGCAAAAATATCATTAATAGGTTTGTCTAGTGTTTTCAGGTTGAGAAAGAGAAGAAGAGCATAAAAAGATAAAGTCAGAGGCCATCACGCCCTGGCCGTGACAAAGGGTCACGGCCGTGATGAACTAAACAAGAGCACAGAAAGGATCACGGCCTAGCCGTGACAACCATCACGGGCGTGATGAGTAGGATGCCAAGGTCAGAGAGCATCACGGCCTAGCCGTGATGTATATCACGGCCGTGACAGGGCAACTCCTGAGGACAGAATTGATCACGGCTTAGCCGTGATGAGCCTCACGGCCGTGATAAAATTTCCACCCAAGTTTTGACTGGAATGTGAAGCCAACACCCGCTACCGACTCGGTAAGTTGTTCCATTTTTCTCCTCTCTCCGACTTGATTATTTACATTGAAAACAATGTAAGTAATCAAGCTTGGGGTAGGGGTATTTATTTTTGCATTTGCATTGTTGCATTCATATTGCATTCTCATAGGCATAATATGGTATGATCACATTCTCTAGATTGCCTCTCACTTAGAACATGCATCCAATTGTGAGAACTTGGAGCCAAATGAATTGAGATATTGAATTTTGAACCCAATTTTTCATTATCCTTGTAATATGGCTAAAAATGAAATTTCTTGAGATAGTCATTTGATAGTTGATAATTAGCATGTGGTTCCTTAGACTTGTGTACCTCACTGATTTATGAACTACTAAATGTAAGATTTTGAGCCAAAAGGGGTATTCACTAAATCTACCCCATTTCTTGTGATAGAGTGATTTAATTCCTCATGGACTGTATTTTCTAGAACTTGACTTGAAACCATTTCAAAACTTAAAAATTTCTGAAAACATTTTTGGAAATGATTGAGGCACTAGGTATTTTTCTGGCCTCCCGAGCTTTGAATGATAAATGCTACCCCTTAGTTGCCCAATTTTGAGCCTAAAGATAAAATACTTTTCTTGGTACCTTGAATTACTTTGATAAATAATGCTTGGTATGGCACCTTTTAAAGTATTACAAAAAGGGCAAAATGGTAGTTGGAAAAAGAATGGGATGAAAATATTTCTCTTGAGCTAAATCTCCCCTTCTCCAAACAAATAAAAATGAAATAAACAGAAGAAAAAAAAAATGGAGAAGGGGATGACAAAGAAAGTGAGAAATGAAAAAGAAAAAAAGGGGAAAAAAAAAGAAGAAAGGTGGAAAAAGTAAATCAAAGCCCTCAAAAGGTATTTTAGAAGGTGTCATACTTTGTAATGTTTGATAATCTGTCTAGCCTTCTTGAAATTCCCTTTCTTTGATTTTCCCACCTAATAATAAATCCCATGGCCACATTACAACCAAAGGAAAAGACCTCTTGATTCTTAAGTGTTTTCTTAAATAAAGTAGAGATTTGGTTAATAGTCAAGCCTATGGTAAAATACTTTACTTGAGGAAATGGAGTGAATTGTCATAAACCCTAAAACACTTGAGTGAGGTGAGATGAGTGCCCAAATCAGTGAGGACATGAACTTGAAAAACCTAAGCTTCTAATTGGACTTGAACTTGATTATCTCTTGAGTGCTTATTAAAAATGCCTATTACTTGGATTAGCTTCTAGGGTTCTTGGTTCACTATCCATGCTTTAATTGATTTATCTTATGGCTTGAGTAATTACTTGAGGACAAGCAAAGTTTTAAGCTTGGGGTGATTTGATGAGTGTGATTCCACCTCATCTTTGTCCATCATTTTGCATGCATTTTCATGTAGTTTAGGCATATTTTTATTAGATTTTAGGTTAATTTTCCTTTGGAACGGGTAAGGCGGTTTTCGTGTGTTGTTTTGCAGATATCAAGGGTAAATTGCTCAAGATCAACCATGATGAAGTTTGGATGAAGATGGAGCTTTAAAACTGAAGAAAATAAGCCAAACAGAGCCCATCACGGCCTAGCCGTGATGCCCATCACGGCCTAGCCGTGATGCCCATCACGGCCTAGCCGTGATGCCCATCACGGCCATGATCGAGCAAAACTGAAAAAGAAGAAAGGCTGAAGTCAGAGTCTGTCACGGCCTGGCCGTGATAGCCATCACGGCCGTGACCCAAAACCACCACAAGTCAGAGCACATCACGGCCCGGTAGTGAAATTCTTCACGGGCCAAACAGAGGCTCGCGTCGCGGCAAGATATATTCGCGTCGCGAATTACCTGATTTTGCACAACTTCCAGAAGCAGTGACCGTCACGGCCTGGCCGTGATGGCCATCACGGCCGTGACACGCATTACTTGGACCTGAAGAAACCGAAATAGATCAGATTTTGAGTTGGTTTGGGACTCTAACTTCCCCATTTCTATAAATATGGAGCAAGGCATCAGATACAGAGAACACAAACACATTGGGGGCTACTACTCTATGCATAGATTTAGGTTCTCTTCTGCTCTTCTCCTCTCTTCTCTTTTCTGATTTTTTTTATGTTGTCAACCCACCTTGTCATCTCCATGGCAAGACTGGTGTAGTAGCTTAGTTTCTAGGGATTAGGGCTCTGCCCGAGGTTTGGAAATGATGTTAATTTGATGTTGAAACCATTGTAGATTTCATACTTGTTTTAGATCTGATTTCTAGTGTGTTAAACACAAATAAATTTCGTAAACCGTTTATTTACGTGAAATAGACGTTCTAAGGAGGAACCTAGCGTTGAACTTATGATTTCTAGTGTGATTCACTCGTAAAGTCCGGCAGCCACTAGTTTGAGAGATGTGAATGTTCAAAGGAGGAACCTAGCGGTGAAATTAGGTTATTTGCATGACCTAGAAATTTCAAGGAGGAACCTAGCGGTGAACTTGGGTGTCGGACCTATAGAAGTCAGACTTGGTAGTGAAATCACGAAAGTTAGAATACGTCCCTCGTGGAGAAACGAGTTGTCACGGATCGCAAAGCGTCCAATCTGGGATCGAATACCACGAAAGTAGGGGTCGGGTCAATTGGGCACGGCTTTTGTAACCCGAAAGGGAGCTTATGCTATTAGAGGATAAACTCGCCTTCAAGGAAATTTCGGTAATCAACAAAGGTATATCTCATTAGCAACATAAACGACCTCAAAGGTAACCCAAATCCCTAGGAATCCGTTTAAATCGAAAACCCCAAAAACATTTGTTTTCTGTTTGTTTATCATTTCAATTTCAATTTCAAACACAATTTCAAAACCCTTACAAAGTCCAGATCTAAATCGATTCGAAAACCGATTGCGATTCGAGAACACAGTCTCTGTGGGTTCGATATCTTTTATTACTTGACGGCAGTCCGGTACACTTGCCGGATTCGCACGAGCGGCGCGCAACCCGCGCGACGCGACATCAAGTTTTTGGCGCCGTTGTCGGGGACTGTGCCTTTTCGAATCTCAATTCAAATTTTGAATTGATTTTTCTGGACCTTTTCTTTTTGTTTAATTTTTATTTCTGAAAAAAAATATATATTTCAAAAAAAATTTCTTTTCCTTCTATTGTATCCATCTCTCTTTGAGTTATATGCAAAGATCCCTAAGTCTTGGGAGCCTTAGTGAGATTGATCCGGAGATCGAGAGGACCTTCAACAGACGTAGAAGACTACTAAGAGAGGAAGAAAGGTTGAGTCCCGTTCCACTCATGGCGAATCAACCGGATACAAAGCCTTTGAAGGACTACGCAGCCCCAAATGCGAGAGGCTTGCGAACTGGGATTGCAAGGCCAGAGATTGAGGCGGAAAACTATACCATACCACCTATGCTAATCAACATGATTAGGCAACATCAATTCGGAGGATTGCCTTCGGAGGACCCGACCGATCATATAGAGACATTCTTAGAGTTCACCGATGCAATCAGGATTAATGGAGCCTCGGTCGATGTTGTGCGTTTGAGATTGTTCCCCTCATCTCTCACTGGAAAGGCGAAGGCCTGGCTAAAGCAAATCCCCGCTAACACTTTGACTACTTGGGACCAATTGGAGCAGGCGTTCTTGGAGAAATTCTTCCCTCCATCCAAGACGGCCTACATAAGAACCCCGGATCACCGCTTCTTCCAAAAAGACGGAGAATCATTATCGGAAGCTTGGGATCGATACAAGGGACTGCTGGAGTCGTGCCCACATCACGGACTCGAGAGGTGGTTAATAGTGCACACCTTCTATAACGGATTAGACTACTCGTCGAAGGTGTCACTAGATTCTGCAGCCGGTGGAGCATTTATGAATAGGCCTCTCACTGAGGCATTCAACATCATCGAGAATGTCGCCACCAACTACCACCAATGGGGATCCGAAAGAGGTAATAACCCGAACAAGATTTCGGGGGGTAAGTTTGAAGTAAGTAGCATTGATCTGATTATTTCTAAATTTGACTCACTAAATAAACGATTAGATAAGATTGAAAGAGCTAATGTGAGTGCAATAGGTGCTACTAACCTTGTTTGTGAGATTTGTGGAATGCAGGGACATGACATGATGGGATGCCCACATGGATCCGGCGCTTCGGGTGAGCAAGTGAACTCTTGTAACAACTACTATGATACGAACCCGAAGCTGCCCAAATATGCTCCACCAAATCCCTACAACCAAAGAAGAAACAACCCTTACCTCTCCTACGGCAACTACAAAGAACACGCTTAATCATGAGTTCCAAGAGGGTCAAGGTAATAAGAGAGCAAAGACCGGGTATCCTCAGGTACAAAGATCTAAACTCGAGACTTTATTTGAAAGTTTTTGTCGAAACTCGACAAAACAGAATGAGGAGTTTAGACAACAAGGAAGGGCAGAGTGAGTGAGGCAATAAAGGATCTAGCATCTAAGGTAGACAACTTAGCAACTCATAACAAGATGCTAGAAAACCAGATTGCCCAACAAGCCAAAGACGTACTCGAGACCTAAGGGTACATTCCTGGCAACCCGAAGCAAATCCCAATGAGCATTGCAATGTCATACACTTGAGGGATGATAAGCTTGGGGTGGGGGTAGCTGAAATGGACGTGGAACCGGAGGAGGACACGAGCGAAAAGGAAGAGCCAGAACCAAAATATGTCCCTCCACCACCGTACCAACCCCCGATACCTTTCCCACAAAGGTTGGTTAGGAAAAAGCAAGTAGATGTAGAGACTAAAATGCCTACTAAACTGAAAGACCCAGGTAGTTTCTCCATCTCTTGCTCGATCGAACAACTGCAAATTGACCAAGCCTTATGTGACTTAGGGGCTAGCACGAGCTTGATGTCCCTCACTATCATGGAAAGGTTGGGAAGCAAAGAGTTGAGACCATTCAAATTCCCTTTACAATTTGCGGATGGCTCAACTAGGACTCCTCTAGGCATACTAGAGAATGTTCCTGTAAAGGTAGGGAAAATTCTCATCCCTACCGACTTCCTGGTATTGGACATGAAAGGGAATTCTAAATTCCCCATCATTTTAGGAAGGCCATTCTTGGCAACCGCTGGAGCATTAATAGACGTAAGGAATGGCAAACTCTCTCTAAATGTAGAGAAAGGTAGGGTAAATTTTCAGTTGACTAACTCTTGTAACAACCCTCCTTTTGAGAGCCATGTGTAGAATTGATGTAAAGACTCCAGCGGTAGAGAAAAAACTTAGCATGGAAGCAACCCCAAAGATACGCATGGTTGAAGATGCACCCAGTGGTGAAGTCGGGATTGCTGTCCATGTAGAAACAAAACTTCCGCCGGGAGGAAGGAAGGCTAGGAAGCTCCGAGAGAAAAGAGCAAAGCGGAAGTGTTACTGGCCGTATGAGCAGAAACGGCTATTTGAAGGAGCTCCATGGAAGAGAAGTGTGCCTGCACTTCTACGCCCAAACGACCCCTGGTTGACTTGAGGAAGTATGGTCAAGCTTAAGACCATAAATAAGCGCTTCTTGGGAGGCAACCCAAGTTTTTCTTTCCCTTTTTCCTTTTGTTTTTGATTTAACCTCTTGAATAATTTGAGAAGATCAAGAGGCAAAAATATCATTAATAGGTTTGTCTAGTGTTTTCAGGTTGAGAAAGAGAAGAAGAGCATAAAAAGATAAAGTCGAGGCCATCACGCCCTGGCCGTGACAATGGGTCACTACCGTGATGAACTAAACAAGAGCACGAAAGGATCACGGCCTGTCGTGACAACCATCACGGGCGTGATGAGTAGGATGCCAAGGTCGAGAGCATCACGGCCTGGCCGTGATGTATATCACGGCCGTGACAGGGCAACTCCCGAGGACGAGAATTGATCACGGCTTAGCCGTGATGAGCCTCACGGCCGTGATAAAATTTCCACCCAAGTTTTGACTGGAATGTGAAGCCAACACCCGCTACCGACTCGGTAAGTTGTTCCATTTTTCTCCTCTCTCCTCCGACTTGATTATTTACATTGAAAACAATGTAAGTAATCAAGCTTGGGGTAGGGGTATTTATTTTTGCATTTGCATTGTTGCATTCATATTGCATTCTCATAGGCATAATATGGTATGATCACATTCTCTAGATTGCCTCTCACTTAGAACATGCATCCAATTGTGAGAACTTGGAGCCAAATGAATTGAGATATTGAATTTTGAACCCAATTTTTCATTATCCTTGTAATATGGCTAAAAATGAAATTTCTTGAGATAGTCATTTGATAGTTGATAATTAGCATGTGGTTCCTTAGACTTGTGTACCTCACTGATTTATGAACTACTAAATGTAAGATTTTGAGCCAAAAGGGGTATTCACTAAATCTACCCCATTTCTTGTGATAGAGTGATTTAATTCCTCATGGACTGTATTTTCTAGAACTTGACTTGAAACCATTTCAAAACTTAAAAATTTCTGAAAACATTTTTGGAAATGATTGAGGCACTAGGTATTTTTCTGGCCTCCCGAGCTTTGAATGATAAATGCTACCCCTTAGTTGCCCAATTTTGAGCCTAAAGATAAAATACTTTTCTTGGTACCTTGAATTACTTTGATAAATAATGCTTGGTATGGCACCTTTTAAAGTATTACAAAAAGGGCAAAATGGTAGTTGGAAAAAGAATGGGATGAAAATATTTCTCTTGAGCTAAATCTCCCCTTCTCCAAACAAATAAAAATGAAATAAACAGAAAAAAAAAAATGGAGAAGGGGATGACAAAGAAAGTGAGAAATGAAAAGGAAAAAAAAAAAAAGAAGAAGAAGAAAGGTGGAAAAAGTAAATCAAAGCCCTCAAAAGGTATTTTAGAAGGTGTCATACTTTGTAATGTTTGATAATCTGTCTAGCCTTCTTGAAATTCCCTTTCTTTGATTTTCCCACCTAATAATAAATCCCATGGCCACATTACAACCAAAGGAAAAGACCTCTTGATTCTTAAGTGTTTTCTTAAATAAAGTAGAGATTTGGTTAATAGTCAAGCCTATGGTAAAATACTTTACTTGAGGAAATGGAGTGAATTGTCATAAACCCTAAAACACTTGAGTGAGGTGAGATGAGTGCCCAAATCAGTGAGGACATGAACTTGAAAAACCTAAGCTTCTAATTGGACTTGAACTTGATTATCTCTTGAGTGCTTATTAAAAATGCCTATTACTTGGATTAGCTTCTAGGGTTCTTGGTTCACTATCCATGCTTTAATTGATTTATCTTATGGCTTGAGTAATTACTTGAGGACAAGCAAAGTTTTAAGCTTGGGGTGATTTGATGAGTGTGATTCCACCTCATCTTTGTCCATCATTTTGCATGCATTTTCATGTAGTTTAGGCATATTTTTATTAGATTTTAGGTTAATTTTCCTTTGGAACGGGTAAGGCGGTTTTCGTGTGTTGTTTTGCAGATATCAAGGGTAAATTGCTCAAGATCAACCATGATGAAGTTTGGATGAAGATGGAGCTTTAAAACTGAAGAAAATAAGCCAAACAGAGCCCATCACGGCCTAGCCGTGATGCCCATCACGGCCTAGCCGTGATGCCCATCACGGCCATGATCGAGCAAAAACTGAAAAAGAAGAAAGGCTGAAGTCAGAGTCTGTCACGGCCGTGACCCAAAACCACCACAAGTCAGAGCACATCACGGCCCAGCCGTGAAATTCTTCACGGGCCAAAACAGAGGCTCGCGTCGCGAGCAGTATATTCGCGTCGCGAATGACCGGATTTTGCACAACTTCCAGAAGCAGAGACCGTCACGGCCTGGCCGTGATGTCCATCACGGCCGTGACGCGCATTACTTGGACCTGAAGAAACCGAAATAGATCAGATTTTGAGTTGGTTTGGGACTCTAACTTCCCCATTTCTATAAATATGGACCAAGGCATCAGATACAGAGAACACACACACATTGGGGGCTACTACTCTAGGCATAGATTTAGGATCTCTTCTCCTCTTCTCCTCTCTTCTCTTTTCTGATTTTTATTATGTTGTCAACCCAGCTTGTCATCTCCATGGCAAGACTGGAGTAGTAGCTTAGTTTCTAGGGATTAGGGCTCTGCCCGAGGTTTGTAAATGATGTTAATTTGATGTTGAAACCATTGTTGATTTCATAATTGTTTTAGATCTGATTTCTAGTGTGTTAATCACTCATAAATTTCGGCAACCGTTTATTTACGTGACATAGACGTTCTAAGGAGGAACCTAGCGGTGAACTTAGGATTTCTAGGGTGATTCACTCGTAAAGCCCGACAGCCACTAGTTTGTGAGATGTGAATGATCCAAGGAGGAACCTAGCGGTGAACTTAGGTTATTTGCATGACCGAGACATTTCAAGGAGGAACCTAGCGGTGAACTTGGGTGTCGGACCTATAGAAGTCAGACTTGGGACTGAAATCACGAAAGTTAGAAGCCGTCCCTCGAGGAGCAACGAGTTGTCACGGAACGCAAAGGGTCCAATCTGGGATCGACTACCACGAAAGTAGGGGTCGGGTCAATTGGGCACGGCTTTTGTAACCAGAAAGGGAGCTTAAGCTATTAGAGGATAAACTCGCCTTCAAGGCAATTTCGGTAATCAACAAAGGTAAATCTGTTAGCAACATAAACGACCTCAAAGGTAACCCAAATCCCTAGGAATCCGTTTAAATCGAAAACCCCAAAAACATTTGTTTTCTGTTTGTTTATCATTTCAATTTCAAATTCAAACACAATTTCAAAACCCTTACAAAGTCCAGATCTAATCGATTGAAAACCGATTGCGATTCGAGAACACACATCTCTGTGGGTTCGATATCTTTTATTACTTGACGGCAATCCGGTACACTTGCCGGATTCGCACGCAGCGGCGCAACCCGCGCGACGCGACATCACTAGGTCGAGAGATTGAGGCGAGAACTACACTATACTTCCTATGCTAATCAACATGATTAGGCAACATCAATTCGGAGGACTGACCTCGGAGGACCCGATTGACCATGTAGAGACATTTTTAGAGTTCACCGATGCATCGAATTCATGGTGCCCCAGTTGATGCTATTCGCTTGAGGTGGTTCCCTCTTCTCTTCTTGAAAAGCGAAAGCTTGGCTAAAGCAAATCCCCGCCGATACCTTGTCTACTTGGGACCAAGCGAGCAAGCGTTCTTTGAAAAATTCTTCCCTCCATCCAAGACGGCCTACATACGAACCCAGATCACCGGCTTCTTCCAAAAAGATGGAGAATCCTTATCAGAAGCTTGGGATCGCTACAAGGGACTGCTGGAGTCTTGCCCGCACCATGGACTCGAGAGGTGGTTATTAGTGCACACCTTCTACAACGGATTGGATTACTCTTCGAAGGTGTCACTTGATTCTGCAGCTTGTGGAGCATTTATGAATAGGCCTCTGACTGAGGCATTCAACATCATTGAAAACGTCGCCACCAACTACCACCAATGAGGTTCAGAAAGAGGTAATAACACGAACTAGATTTCGAGGGGTAAGTTTGAAGTAAATAACACTGATCTCATAATGTCAAAAGTAGACTCACTTAATAAACGTTTTGACCAGCTAGAAAGGGCTAATGTGAGTGCATTAGGTGCTACTAACACTGTTTGTGAGATTTGTGGAATGCGGGGACATGACATAATAGAATGCCCACGTGGTATTGCTCATGGATCCGGTGCTTGGGTGAACAAGTGAACTCTTGTCACAACTTCTCGACCACGAACCGAAGTTTCCCAATTATGCTCCCCCAAATCCCTACAACCAAAGGAAGAACAACCCTTACCTCTCCTACGGCAACTACAACAACACGCTAAACCATGAGTTCCAAGAGGCCAAGGTAATAGGAAAGCCACGACTGGGGTATCCTCAGTGCAGAGATCTAAACTCGAGACTTTATTGGAAAGTTTTGTTGAAACTCGGACGAAACAAAATGAAGAGTTTAGACAACAAGGAAGGGCAGTGAGCGAGGCAATTAAGGAGCTAGCATCTAAGGTAGACAACTTAGCCACTCATAACAAGATGCTAGAAACTCAGATTGCCCAACAAGCCAGCACATACTCGAGACCTAAGGGTACATTCCCGGGGCAACCCGAAGCAAATCCCATTGAACATTGTAATGCCATTCACTTGAGGGATGATAAGCTTGGGGTAACTGAAAAGGGTGTGGAGTGTGAGGACATGAGCGAAAAGGAAGAACAAGAACCAAAGTATGTCCCTCCACCACCGTACCAACCCCCGATACCTTTCCCACAAAGGTTGGTCAAGAAAAAGCTAGTAGATATAGAAACTAAAATGCCTCCTAAGCTGAAAGACCCAGGTAGTTTCTCTATTGCTTGCTCGATTGAAAAAGTGCAAATAGACCAAGCCTTATGTGACCTAGGGGCTAGTGCGAGCTTGATGAGACACCCCGATGTGCCCCATCGTATTATTACATTAAAACCTTAATATTTATTTACTTAATCGGGCGCTTACTGTTGAAAATACGTAAAAATTAAAACTTAATTATATAACTTCTACAAATATAAAACACACCAACGTTGTAATATATATATTTACACACATGTTTATTTATTACAAAACCAAAACACTGTTAAGGGTACCCTCTCAGTAGGATCCCTCACAGGTATAAACTTCACTACAAACATACTGAGTGGAAATATAAATACTCCTTAGACACACTGGCCATCATGTCTATACTCTAATCGCCCTGGATCACAGCTCGACCTCCAGCATCCGGTTCATACGGAGTTCCATCTAACTCCTCAGCAATTGGTTCCTCCATCGGGTCTTCTCGTACGATCACATCAGAAATAAAATACAACACACAGAAAGATATAGGGAATAAGAAACAGTTCTATCATCAAAAAGCGGAAAAGAGTAATAGTAAATTATATAGTAATTGTCACAGACACGCATCACTCAAAATCAGCAATCATCCTCAATTCACTATATCATCCTCTACCCTCAGCTCATGTAGTCTAAACACTTATACTATCATAACTGTCTCTATTCCTTTCACATTCGTTAATAGTCCATGGCAGTCTGATGCAAAGAACTCAGCATAGTACACTTCTATCTTTTGATAGGATAAGACTCAACATAGTGCCCTTCTATCTTTCGATAGGATAAGACTCAACATAGTGCCCTTCTATCTTTCGATAGGATAAGACTCGGCATAGTGCCCTTCTATCTTTCGACCAGATAGGATCCGGTATAGTGCTCTTCTATCTTTTGATAGGATAGGATTCAGTTTAGTGCTCTTCTATCTTTTGATAGGATAGGATTCAGTATAGTGCACTTCTATCTTTCGATAGGATAGGATCCGGTATAGTGCTCTTCTATCTTTTGATAGGATAGGATAACAACCTTGTACCTCAAGCTCCCATCATAACCTCAACTCGCATTCTATGTCACATCTCATCCATTAGATAACTTAATTAAGCTAGGCACCTCTAAGTCAATTCATTCTCTCACCCAAACAATCATCTCCCGAACCACATATATCTTTCCTTAAAATTATCTAAGCATAGTATTAAACCGGTGCAGATCATGCATAACACATTAATCAACGAGAATATTCCAACATCTCAAAATCATATAAGGCAATTTATCACAACCAAATAATTAACAAAGTCGACTCACTCATGGCCTGGCCATGATAGCCATCACTACCGTGACAGACAACAAAGGCAAGAATTCTACAAACAGAACCTGTCACGGCCTGGCCATGACAACCATCACGGCCGTGACAGAGAGAAAACATCCTCAATATCATAATTATTCAAACACCGAAACAATACGTCACATGCAGATGGAATACCTCAACCAACGTATCACAAACAGTCAAAAGTAAATAATTCAAACATCCTCAAATACTTAAAATCAACTTAATGTCGATAAACCTACAATCCCCGAATCACATTGGTTTTACAGAAAAAGTTTCCAATGGGATTTTGGTCTTGTCGATTACTCAACTACTAGTAGGGTTTAGGTCGCCCTACACAATTATCATATAATCTACTACTTATCGATTCCGACGATAGGTTGATTCTTTTCCCCACCTGAGTTTGCAACGGAAACACGTACACGACGATCCTCGTTATCCCGCCACGAGTTAACACAACCACCTTCAACCAAACAACATACTTATAATTAATCAACTAACACCCATCTATGACACTTTAGAGCTAGATTCGCCAAGACTTAGAAAATAGGTTTAGGATTATCTTCTTAATGCCATCTTTTGGATCCTAGTTAATAGAGTCTTAACTAACATAGATTACTTATTACAAGACTAAAATTTGAAACAAAATCCTCTAACCTTTAGGGTTAGGGTTTCGGCCAAGGGCTGACTTTTAGGGTTCAAAATCCTTAAAATTCCTAATCATGATTAAGTCATAAATTAATGATCCTTGATTAACCTAAATCATGGATTAGTGACTAAACAACTAAAGTTGAAACTCAAAACTTCCTATCTCTTTTATACAAGGATTCGGCCTCAACATGTTCATAGGGTTAGGGTTCTTAGTTTAATAAACCAACTTGGATTTATTAAGCATACATACTAATAGCTTGATTAACAAGATCATTAATGAAAACTTTGAACAAAACTCATCTAGTTCCAAGAACTTGGGTTTCGGCCTTGATGAAATCACTCGGTTAGAGTTTGATTTTTGATCTTATATATACTTAAATACAAGAACTAGCAAGATACAAAAGGATTGAATCATGAATCAAGACATGAAATTGAAACAAAACCTAAGAACACAACTTTAACCTAGGTTCGGCCCACTCCAGATTTTAAGGAAAGAAATTTCTCATGATCTTATGCTTCTAGATGATGAAAATAGAGATGATTATAAGATCATAGCAATTGGTTTCATGTCAAAAGGATTTTCTAGAATTAGTTATGACTTTTCAAAGTTCTAGGGTTAGAAACTTTAAAGTGATGAACAACTATGATATAAGCCTTAAATCAAGAAACTTGCTAAAGAACATAGGCATGATTAAGAATGAAGATTTTTATTTACCTCTTGAAGATCAACGACAAAGGAAATCCAAGAACTTGTTTTACAAACTTAGCACTAAGAGACTTATGAACTTTAGGGTTTTGGAAACAAATGGCAAAAGAAACTAAGTGAAAAGTGAGAGTATGGTATTTATAGAGGTAGTGGCGCCATATTAGGAAGTATCTAGATGA